>OY987301.1:28016545-29216545 GCA_963920635.1 Pseudeuparius sepicola | reverse complement strand
AAATTATAAAAAAAAATTATTAGTGCATATAGTGAGAGAAACAAACAACTGTCAATTCCCATTTCCAACTTCTATTTTTGACCAGAAACAAGCAGCATGGTCAGTTTTTTAAGACCCCCGTATATTTTTCAGATTCTCTTTGGCCTCCAAATTCAAACGTTCAAAAAGTTTTGTATACTTGTCTTTAAAAATAACCAAGCAACAAATATTGATACCTTTGGAATGCTAAAAAAATATTATTAAAAAAACTATACAGGGTATACGGTATCTCCGTTTTTTGTAGACAAACTTTGGCATTGCAGAAAGTCAATTTAGGACAAAAAGTTTATATAAACATGTGTGAATAAAGCCTTAGCCTTCGAGATATAGGGCGTTTAAAACAGTAATTATTTTCATTTTTTATTTTTATCTGTGGGACGAAAAGAGATGTCGTCTTCAAACTCGGTATGCAGTAAAAGGTCTTCAAGGCCCCCAGGTATGCGAAATAACCACCCACTTACTACCAGCTCAGGAACAACTTACACCCCTTTTTCTAAACAATTTTTTTAACCAATTACATACTTTCAAAAAAGTTCGATTAATTTTTTAATTTCTAGTTATCGGTTTTTAAGAGAAAGAGACTCAAAGAGACTCTTGTCAAATGTTTTTGTATGTCTTACTGTTTGATACATTTGGAAAAAATCTCATAATGCATAGTATACAGGATGATTTTTTTAGTTTTTAGGTCTAAAACCCCGATTTGTTCAATGGGGAACTTGCACAAAAATTAAAGATATTAATTGAAAAATATATATAAATATATATTGAAAAATATTACTAACAAATGTAAATCATTGCCATTAAATGAACCACATTTCACAAAAAAAAAACTCATTTCTTATTTTTAGGTAATAAATGTAAGCAATTCAAAACTGCATAATTCAAATCATTCTTGTAGCATGCCGTCCTTGGTTGTGACTTCAAGCAGTTCGTTGGTGCTGGTGCCTTTGGTGCTTCATGTATAAACTAATATGGACAGCACTTGTATAAAAACTACAGCACCACGCACACTTCGTTTAGAAAGAGCAACGAGAACATCCTATCCTTATCTGTCTTATTACAGTCTATCTCAGTCTTGATATGGTTGATAACGTTTGAAAAGTGTGTGCTGTATTAAATAGTTATTTACATTGCGAGATGCGTAAACACACTTTTTTGGTCGAGGAGGTTGTTTAACGCCCGCGTTGCCTTGGGCCTTAAAACTACCTCCGAGGCCAAAAAGAGCTTAAGCATCGAGCAATGTATTACATTTCTCCTGCTACCGACAATTTTATATTAGGTAGGTAGGTACTTTGAATTTAAATACACTATTGAGGAGACTGTGAGTTATAATCTTCATAATAACCATTGTCCAATTATTACTAAAAATGATAATCAGTGATAAATATAAGAGGTAGAATGCAGTGATAATAAAAAACTTCTTGTGGGATTGAACCCGGGACCTACGAATTACTAGTCCCATATCATTCACCATTAGGGTTGCCAACCGTCCCGATTTTTCCGGGATGTCCCGGATTTCGACCCCTCTCTCCCGCGTCCCGCGCAGTAATGCTGCGGAACGCGGGACGCTATTTTCCCGTAACTTTAAAATTTTCCGCAAACAATGAAAGCATGACTTATGTTTTTGCTATTGTGCCTTGTGCCCACAGACTACTTTTATTACACACACAATTTGAAGTATATAGAGGAATAAGTTGAGAAAGAGGAAACCGAGAATAGCTCCCCTCTACCACCTTTTACTTTGGTGGGTGTTCTCGCCTCACTCACTCGTGCAGCCAACAGGTCGCGGGTTACACTCATGGCCTCAAACGGAGTCGGCGAAGACGAGGGTGGAGGATGGTGGGGATGAGGGGAATGAAAGAGAAGAATCGATTATTAATTTATGCTTTTGCTATCCCTCCCTACTCCCACCCCCACCAGAAACCCTGCCATTGGCATTGGCCACAACAACATGAGTCTCACCAGTCTATTGGGGCACATTCGGGTAATATAATAAAATAATACCACAGAAAATCTACTACGAATTTCTATGATAATACTTGTTATACACTATTTTAAATTAAAAAAATGAAAAAAAAGTCCCGATTTTTTTCGTCTGGTCCCGATTTTTTTAAGACTATCCCGATTTACCAAAACAGTGAGTTGGCAACCCTATTCACCATTCAATTAAAGAACTGCTTGTTAAATTTGGACTTTTAGGCAGTTCTTATTTTTTACCTACGTCAGATCCCTCTGGAAATGAGTCACCGAACTGTTTATTTTAACATTCAATTTCCATTCTCCCTTCTCTAATTCTGTGTAGCTGTCACTCCTGACACTGTCTTCCGATCGATCGAGCGATGTGACGTCACGACCATTCCCGCGCTGTTCATATCGTTTCAAACGAATAGCTTGCGGTCACAACTTTATTTATTGCAAATTAAATATTGCGATTTGAGGGCTGATATTTGGTATGTGCTCTTTCTATAGATAGCCAAATATATTAAAGAAATAAAAAAAAGTTCAAGTTCCCCATAGCAACATTTCAATCAAAAATGACAATGTGATTTGCTTTACTACATATTATTTTTTAGTAGATAAGTGTTTTTTCTTGAAAAACGTTCATTTTTTGTTGTAAATGATAAGTAACTTTTTTCTTCTGAATTAGGTGGGAACTTAAATGTGCTTATAGCCGGGGGCCAGTGACAGATTTTTGTTAGTCACTTCCTCTCGGCCGATAATTATTCGTAAAATGCTTCATTCGGATATGTTATGAAGCATCGTGAACTTCAGCTGAAGTACCATTAGTGGGTTGGACAATGGCACCCTAGTATAACTACAAATTCTCCATTTTTGCGCGTGGTTATCATTACCTAAACTACAAACTTTACTTTCATTATTTCCTCCCACCTGAAAATTTGTCAGACAATAGTTGACATTATGCTTGAAGAAATAAAAAAATCAGCTGGCTGTGTGCTGGAGGAAACCCCTTCAGCTGATGTATTTATATAGCGAGCGGTTTCACACCTGGCTTCCGCGCCACAGCTTTCACTGCGTCAGCTGACAACCTTTCCCCCGACGTACAGCTAGCTGACTATTTTTAAGGCAGTGGCTATTTATATGTCCGACGTATATAAAAGTCGGTATACGTCTTGTGCTCTCATTAGCGAGTTGAGTCACGTGACTTCTTTGGATGCACATTTAACTCCATACACGTCTGAAGTAAACTTATTTAGGTACGTCGGAAGTGCATTTTTCTCAAGCATCGTTGCAATATGCCCTCCTTTTTGGGGGATAGGCGCTGCCGTATAAAAAAGAAGGAGACATTCGCACCATATTGTGGCAGTCGGCAGTGACGCGCTGCCGTATGAAAAAAGAAGTGTTAATTATTTCCAATGGTGTAACCCACCCCCGATTTTCTTGAAATTTTGGCTAGGTACTCCCTATTTTCGCCCTACGTTCGGTGCTGTAACCCACCCCCGATTTGGGTGGGTTACACCATTGGAAATAATTGCCACTTATTTTTTCATACTGCAGCGCCCATTGCCGAAAAAGAAGGGCATACGCTCCTTATTGAAACGATGCTTGAAAAAAATGCACTTCCGACGTATCTAAATAGGTTTACTTAGGACGTGTATGGAGTTAAATGTACGTCCAAAGAAGTCACGTGATTCAACTCGCCAATGAGAGCGCCAGACGTATACCGACTTTCATATACGTCGGACGTATAAATAGCCACTTTCTTTTTTTATTTTAAATAAACTTCTAAAGTCTATCCAAGATACAGCGGCAGTGGATCAAAACATTGGCCACCACGTGACCTATTCTCTTATTGGTCTGGCCGTCATAAAATGTCAAGTGTTTACGCGGCGAGAAGAATGCAGGGCCGGCTCTTCCCTCAGTCGAGTTTTCTGCATATTTTAGATCGGATCGCGAGCAGTATATTCTGTAAATTTATTTTGCTACTTAATTTAAGGAAATTTATAAAGATCCACGAAAGGCAGAAACACACATTTTAGAACTTCTAAAAGAATTAGTTGAGAATTACATGCCACTTGGAATCTCATATTAGTCCGACCCTGGTAATTGGTAATCGATCGCAAGGCGGTCATGTGACTTTGTTTATATCTACTGCCGCTGTATCTTGGATAGACTATAAGTACCTATACCAACTGGCAAATTTTCAACTGAGAGGAAATCACTGAAAATATTTTTTCTTTTTTCGTAACATAACTGAATGAAACATTTTACGAAAAAATCTGTCACTGGCTGAACACGAATCTGACCTCAGTTTTCGGCGCTCGGCCGAAGTTTCCGAGAAAATGAATTTTCAAATTTCCTTTTGACACCCCACTTTTAACAGGGTTATTTGTGTTATAATTGAGATGAATTTAGCTCAAATTGATCACCACCCTATATTGCACCCTTTGCCACCTCGAAACTTCGCGAAAATCTGCAGGAAAAACCGAAATTTTGAAAGATTTTTGCCGTGTTGACGCCCGGCCCGGCCGCCTGTGGGGCGAAAACAATTTCGGTTTTTCCGCGGATTTTCGCGAAGTTTCGAGGTGGCAAAGGGTGCAATATAGGGTGGTGATCAGTTTGAGCTGCATACAGTAAAAATTCATCCGGATTATAACCACAAATATCGCCGTGAAAAGCGAGGTGTCAAAGGAAATTTGAAAATTCATTTTCTCGGAAACTACGTCCGAGCGCCGAAAACTGAGGTCAGATTTATGTTCAGGGACCTCGAAAATAGGGGGGTAGCCAAAATTTCAACAAAATCGGGGCAGACATACACCAAAGGAAAGTTTTACCCAGCATGGTACATAATTTTTGTCAAGCGTGTGCAGTAGAAAAATTAAGATTTGTTTTAGAACAATCTTCGTCTAATCGTTGAGTGAAGGAATAAGAGATGCAACGGCTGTCAAATCTCAATGTCAACGTAAGCTAAAATGAAAACAATATTGTTGGACCATTGAGAGAAAAATATACCTAATAAACCTCTATAAAATCTTGTTGGTAGCAGTCAGGGTTGGTCCAATAACAATTTTATTTTGACAGTTCTCGGGTTGTTGGCGTCAATTAAGATTTAAGAGCTGTTGTGCCCCTTTATATTTGCTCATCACTCTAACTGATGTACCTAACAAAAATAAGATACCGCCTCGAGCTCACCCTGGCTGGAATCTACTTGACTAGACTTTCAAAACACTACCTTCCGGTCTTGTAACGTAAATTATTATTTTTCCTTTAGAAAAGTCTTTAACAAGGACTTTTTATTAGAGCTGGTTTCATAAAATTCAAAACTGTGAACATTAATAAGAGAGATAATAGATTTTAAACTCGCTTTTAAATAAAAGAAATAATAACGTGAACAATCTCGACTCACCTTCCCTGGCTTTCAGATAGACCGTGTTCGCGACGATATTTTCTAGTTCCATGAGTTCCAGCTTGGCTGCGGAGCGGCAGGGGCCGCGGCCGGCTCGCTTCCATAGAGCTCCGAGAGACCGCTGCTCTGCCCCCTTAGGAGTTGGGGGTAGCGAGCCACAAATACGGACTGCGACAAACAACAATAATAATGCCGACTGTAGATGCGCTAAATCATATGGAAATAGGGATCGTTGTAGTGGTATTACCGGTATAACTATTATCGTCCTCTAGAAGAAGAATAAAATATGATAATTCAAAAATGAAAAGAATCACAGGGCACAGGGCATCAAACGAACGAGGTAGTCGGGAACGAACACCGACACCGAACGAATTGTTTTGTTTTTGGTCACCGCGCAGATCAGAATCGAGAATCGATGAAGAATGGATTGCGAGGAATGCATCAGAGACGTATTCGAAATATTGGAAATCCTTGTGATAAGTGCTAAGGGATGACTTTTATCTCCAATTTACTAATTTTCAAATAATCTGTATCCACACAAAAATAATCTATTTTTTTAAAATTTCAACCTCAAATTGGGAATAATCAATTTCAAATTGGGAACAATCAACTTCAAATTGAAAATAGTCAACTTCAAATTATTGGGATTAATCAATTTCAAATTGGGAATAGACGCAACTTCAAATTGGGAATAGTCAATATCAAATTGAGAATAAACAATTTCAAATTGGGAATAAACAATATTAAATAGAAAATCAACAACTTCATGTTATAAAAACACTTGCCAATAAGGAACAACTTAATTTATTAAATAAAGTTTATAATATTTAATTACTTACACTTACATCAAAGTAAACACACAAAAACTATATAATATTATACCTATACTTATTACTTATTAAATTAAAATGTCATATATTTGCCATATTTAAGGCATGTGGTAAATTATATATCTCTGTACATTTATCATTTATTTATTTTTATTTATCATTAATCATTAATCGCAAGCTAAATTTTGCTTATAGAAATTAGAAAGTATAAGTAGTTATAACCAGTGGCGTATGGGAAGGTAGGATACGCCCCCTTTTAAAAAATAAGTTCTACACCTATGGGTTTTTGGTAAATTTGACAGCATTTTTTAATTGACCAGTCCTGTGTATCGTGGACCAGTCATTTTTACATAAAAATTGTCTTTTGTCGATTCTCCCTAAAGGTGGATTTATAAACTCGACGTTTGCGTTGGCGCTCCGTCGTTGCCGTTTGCGTCGAAAATTCAATCCCAATATTTTACGTGTAACCGTTTATAAACGCCGTCGAACGTTGTCGTGTGCGTCCGATGCCGTCCGAAATAAACTAATTTCATCTTTTATCTTTTATCACGTTCCGTCGTTCACATTTCTGGACGCAAACTGCGAAGGTCACCGTCACTGCGAGCGCCAACGCAAACGTCGAGTTTATAAATCCACCTTTACTATAGGATTTTGAGCAAACAAACAAAGTACAAGCAGAGCATATAAAACGGTACAAGTTGCTGCACAGAATAGTGTTTAACTTCGGGAATTTGTTCAACTTTGTATTTAGAAAGCGACAAATTTTGGGGCCTACTCGTGTCTCGTGTATAAGCACTTTTTTATAACTCTTTTGATGCAAACAATTTATTACCTATATAGGTTTGAAGGGCATAGACAAATTAATTAAAAATTGACTTTCTTAAAGTTCTTCCACCGTGGAAGGACTTTACTTCCACGGAACACGGAATAGCGGGACCGCAGAATTGAAAACATTGGTAATCGGAGAGAAGTTACCTAAAGTAAACTTTTTTCTCTCTGTTGGTATAATTTAGTTCATGATCTAAAAACACTAGAAATGGCATTTCTCAATTTGGTAATACAAGGTTGGCAGCATTGTTCTGGGCAGGAATTCTCGATACTTCGGTACTTCGAAAGTATCGATACTTTTGCTGCATTATCGAGTATTTTTGGTATCGATACTTTCGTAGCGGTGTCGGTATCGAAAATAATTAATTATTATACTGTCAGTTTCCACCGCCATCTGTTAGGCCTTAGCTAAAGCGAGCATTTATTTACGTAGGAATCTTTAGACAGTTTTGTTTCTTGTAAGCCTAATTCGAGTCGTGGTGCATTAGTGGCACCACTGGACCCAAAGACTTACGACGTCATAGACTAGACCACTGACATCTGAAGTCTGGAAAGAAATTGGAAATTATATTCCTCTGGGAATCACAAAAATGCAACGCAGAATGGCAGAACGTATTAAAATCCAGACTTTCAGCATCAGTAGTTTTGTTTAAAGATGTTACGTAAACTTTCGATACCGATACCTAAAAGTATCGATACTTTTCAGACAAGTATCGTTAGGAATCGATACTTGGTAAAAAAATATCGGAATCGATACTCTTTACTATTTTCGTATCCCTACCTCTAGGGGCGTATTTAGCATTCTGGCAGAAATGTCAGAACTCGTCACAGATGACTAACCTTAACCTTGATATTCTGTGGCTCTAACCCTACTATTCTGTGCCCTCAGAACCTATATACGTTGACTGACGTATTAATAAAGACTGCTCACGGCTGTCATGTTTGACGGTTCTCTGGCTCACCATGCGCTTCCCAAAGACAAAATACAATGCAAAATACATTGTTGACCATAGGCGCCATCTACTTTTCAAAATATGAAGCTATAGCCGTGAGAAGTCTTATTAATACGTCAGTCAACGCTATATATTTTTTACTAACCCTAACCCGTCGATGGAGGATTCTTCAATCAACGCCCTAACCACAGCTGTGCCCAAACCTAACATAACCTAACCTAACCTATATATTTTGTGTACCTAACTTCAAACACAGAAACTAATAACCGTTGATTCTTGATTGAGTTCCTAGCTATTTTTTAATCTGTGTGGCTTTCTGTGCTTCAAAGAACTAACCATCTATCATCTATTAACATTATATATATTACATTTACAATATGCCTCCTGCAGCTCCAGGGGATCGCTTTATAATTTTATTTGATACCAGGGCTGGAAACAGGAGTGAAGCTCTACAAACATTGATTAAACTAAATTACATCCACATTTTAGCACCATGCAATAATAAATGTAAGATAATCCTAACAAATGTAAACGACACAAACAACATTAAAGGATTTAAAAACATTTATGTCTTGGATAATAATAGCGAAATGGGTTCCAAGGCATTACTGGATTCAATCGATACATTCTCTCCAGGAGACTCCTGTTGGATGGAAGCCTTGGAAGTTGGCATAGAATATTTAAAAACTGAGCTTGGAAATCCAGGTGTTGTAACACTACAGTTACTTTTTATAACAGATTTTACAAATTCTAGAAGCAAAGGTATAATAGAGAAGAATATTTGCAGTGTTATAAATGATTTGAATAAGTGCGAGATATATTTATATATTATTGGACCTTCAGTGGATCCACCACATATGATAATGTCTGTAACACATTTAGAAAAATGGATTAGTAACCTAACAATTCAGAAAACAAGTGATGAAAATCTCTCACTGGTAAAAAGAATAGTTGACAATACTAAACATACAGTTGTTGCCAACTTTAAATTAGGGATCCATCTGTTTACATCATACAAAAATTCGAAAGGCTCACAGCCTTGGATGGTGCCTTTGAGTTTTGGAAAAAAACTACTACTTCCTGTACGTACATCAAGAGTAACAAAAGAAGTACCTTTTAAATTGGTAGCTGAAGGAAGAGCTTATGATGTGGGAAAATGGTAAGATTTATTTTATTTATAGTTTAGAATTTTTAGAAAAACTTGGGGGAAATCCTAAAAGTGAAAAAATTCTATTAAGGTTGGTTCGTGCAGTGACTTTATATTTAAGTTTTTGCTTTATATTTTATTAATAGATCTTCTTTAATAAGGGCTGCATTTATATATCAATAGACAACAACAAAAATATTTACAAATAATTTATTCCATTTTTGGAAGTTTATATCCATTAGGATCATAACTTTTCAATATTCATTTGAATACCTTGACGAAGGTCAAAAATATGGCCGAAAGCTTGGTTCATTGTAAAGAATAAATAGCACATGATTTTGGCTGAAATACCCGTTATTTTACTTCATTTTTATATTTTACTTTAAAGAAATAAAGTACGTGTTCACACAGACCTATAAATGCATAATTTTGGATATTCGCCATATTTTTGTAATTAAAATAATATCTAAAATCCACGTAACCAATGTTCTGTGAATACAGATCTCTATTTCTGTGCCTGTGACCCACATAACGCATATAAATTAGGGAATTTTGGCTCTTTATATTTGATTTTTGACATATTATGTTTGCTTTTGCACACACGCATTTTCGTTTTCTTTATAAAAATTGAAGCTAAGTTGAAAGTTGACCAACTCTTAAATAAAAGAAAAAGCAAAAGCTAAAATAAAAGCACTGCACAAACTCACCCGATCATATGCGCTATTTCAACTTTTTAAAAATAAAGCAAAAGTTTAAAGATAAAGATAAAGTCGCTGCACAAACCAACCTTTAGTTAATAATATTAGTTTTAAGTAGCCCAAAAAAACTAAAACTTTTGAAACCTAACTATTTTCAGTATTGACTTTTACACTTTGGGTCATTTTTAGAAACACCCTTATAAAATTTGTATTTGTCATTCTGATTTTGGCACCAAAAATTATGTCATAGTAGGCCTTGATTTTTTAAAGTAAACTTTGACATTTTGCCCTAAAGTACAGTTTTCGATGTCCTATCAACAGAAAGAAAATTTAAGTGGCACGTGCGTCTAACGTTAACAAGCGTCTCGGAGCAGCACTGTCTGTCGACTTTTAAGCTGGGGGCGTGCGTGGTGACCAAATGCAGAACTAGTCTCAATAATATTAGGTTTTCCTGTCTCAAGTGTTTACATTTGCCGGTCGTGAACTTAATTTTTTCTTTCTTTTTTGTTGAGGTGTATTATGCATTTGTTTTTAGGTTTTACTAAATTCGATATCTATGTGATTGGAAGTTCGTTTTACCTGGGTAAAACCAAGCTAAGGAACATGGCTTCTCTAACAACAGTTATTGTGTGCCCAAAAAAAAAATGCTGAGATCAAGATAAGCTTTCATGTGTTTCCTAGGAAAAATGCAGGAAAGGTTTAGGCTTGGGTTTAAGTATGTCTTTTCATATCTCTAATAATTGCTATGTTAAAATCACTCATTAGTAGGATATTTATATTCTCTTCGAATAACTTATCCGATATAATATCTAATTGTGCATAATCAGAAAATGTATACATCTCCCTCTCCAGGGGACCTATAGCAAACAAGAAGTACAATAGTTGTAGAGTTGGTAGGTCTCAATTGAAGATAGCATATTTCTATCGATGCTTTTTTATACAATAATTTGAGAGACTGATAGGTTGACCATTTTTACAGTTTCACATAGCCAGATGCCCACACCTCCGCCCCTAAAATGTAACCTGTTAAACTTACATAACATGTTAAAATTGGGGAAGTATGCACCGTCGTCACCTGAGTATAACAGTTTGCGGCACAAGCCGCAGGTGAGTGCTGCAATTCATATGGGTGGGAAATGAACATTCCGTCCGAGTTATACACTATACGTTTTCTACGACTGTCATTATAAGTATTTGAGTTCACATTAGTTTTTTATAATTTAATTATTTTGAACATGAACAAGTAGGTATTAAATTTAAGACAAATTTTAACAAAATATTGCTTATCTATACTTATTTACAATATTAAAATGATATATTAGTACTTACAGTTATAAAAAAACCTTTGGAAAAATTTCCGGAATTAAATTAAAATACTCTTTCAAAATATAATATCTAGATTTCTCTCGGTTGAACAGATCATCCTGTAACGGTTAGTTTTTGCCCTACGGAAATTGCACAAAAGTAGTAGCCAGCGGGATGTAAATAAAATAGGTCTTTTGATATTTGCCATGCTTTATTGAAGAAACAACTAGGTACTTACATGGTTACGTGAACATCGACACGACTTAGAGCACCCACTTCCGCGTCGAAGGTTGTTCACTCGCGTTCACTTGTAGCACTATAGTTTCCACTCACTGGTACACTACCTGGCTTTTTTCCCGACCCATGTTCCTGGAATGAGTCGTCCACGTCTCGCCGGCAATCTGCACTCTCTCTGAAACAAAGAACCACAAGATTTGTCAGCATTTCTGGGGTACGTTCCACTTCGGTCGCTTCGAACATCAACGGCCCTCTATTTTCTTTCTTTTCTTCCTTGGTCTATCTTCTTTTCATAGTTAGGACTCCATATTTACAATAGAAACGTCACTGCGGGGGTGGCACTCCCCTGTGACACCGGTTTAATAGTAGGTACTTAGAATCTTTTCTTCCGATCTTTCTGTACTTCGTTTTTTTCCCGTCTTTAGGTATGCTGCCTGGTATAGCCTGAGGGTAGCCTACCGAGTCCTAGTCATAGTACTGGGCGAGTTAGGGGTGATGGGTTGCTACGCCCCTAGCTTTTTTGGCTCTTTCTGTCGCAACCCTTATCAAGGCCTTAGTTCGGTTCATGCTCTCGCGTAGGGCGTCGTGTGGCCTTGGGCCACGGGGTTTTGCGGTCGTCAGGAGGATCTGTGTAGGCCAAAGTCCACGAGGGGAGCCGGATGGTTGCCCGTCGCTAAATTGACGTAATAGCATTGAAGAAATTGATTATTGTATAAATTCTGCAAATATAAAATAAGGCGGCACAAACAAATTACTTGAACGCCTTGTTAAAAAAAATTCAACATAAATTGCTGAAACCTGAGGACTCTAAATGACATCCTTGATAATATTTTTCGATATCGTCAAAAACAACGATCCTTTACTCCTGGTAACTAACAAAATTTTCTAAATTTTTCGAAATACTGAACATCCTGTATAAAAAATCAAAAATATTTAACAGTTTTGGGCATTTTGGAACAAGCAGGAGTTTTTATAAAGAGTGACTTTTTGTCGTATACCCACGAATAAAAAACTTTTCCCTCCGGACATCAGAGCGGGACACGCTGTATATATTATAGAGGAAAATCGAATTTTCCATATGTGATCTCCAGGGGCCACTCCTAAATTTCCCTTCATTCTACTCAACATCGATGTACTTTTCAACCCTCTTTGAGGCTTGTATGCGAAAATGGGACACCTAAATCTGTCACTATCTGATGGTCTAAAATAAATTGGTCTTGTTCGGGTTGAACCTCCACCAGAATTGCACTGAACCACTACAGTTGCTTGTGAATATGTAGACATGCATCCAGTGCGAAAACTTTGCATTTAATTAATTAAATTGTTTGCAATCATAGTAACCAAATTTTCTTTTTATTTGGGCCGATGTTAATATACAACATAAGCTTTGATAATGCGAAAAAATAAAATGAGCAAATTGTCGGACATAGACGCTACACCCATATTCTCGGCAACATCAAACAACTACTAGAAGAATATGAAGCATTGATTTGTATAGGGTGTCTCTATGTATAGGGTGTCTCATCCAGTGTATAGCAGGCTTTGGACAGGATATTTTCAGTTGTCTTCCTAAATTCCTTACTTGAATTGATATTTTTACATGGTCAGGAAGGCATTTGAACATCAACCGCAAAGTAGACAGTTTTGGCCAAAGACATGTTCGTTTTAATCAGAGATAACTCTTATTGCAAAACATACCCTCGCTAGTTTACCACATATGTGTATTGCTGAAAAGATAATTTGGCGTTGATATGCAGACCCAGGAATCTGCAACAAGCAATAACGCAAGTGTTTGATCATCCAAAATAATCCAATCCAAGGAACCCCCAAAAGTTTATATTTTAGTTTTTTGGATATTGAAAGACAACTGATAGTCACACCAGGCCTTAACCTTGAAAATGTCATTGGTCAGTGTGCCTTTTAGGAGATTTGTGTCCTCACTTTGCCAGAGCAAAGTGGTGTCATCAGCAAACATAGTGAATTTATCTTCGATGTTGATCAATGCAAGGTCATTAATGTAGATCGGGAATAAGAGTTGATATGTCACAAATGGTGCCGTTTACAAAAAAATCAAAAAAATCTTTTGCTCATACCTTTGTCTATTTCTATGTTCAAAATGAGCGCACACAAATTTGTAGTTTTTTGGAAGACCATGTCCGTAAATAACATCCGTTTTCACGCAATGTTTACACTGACGCCACCTGACATTTCTGGTAGCTTTTACTGACACTTGGTCCAGGTTAGAGAAACGTAGTTCAGTTATACATCTAGAGATGGCGCAGAAAACACTTAGCGAACCTCTTCTTAACCGTGATGTTTTAGTGGTGATATTTTGTCATGTAGGTAACCCTTGTTGATATCACAACAAAATAGTATCTAACAAGAGTTAGGGTATTTAGGCAAACATTCCCTTTTTTATTATTTACAGGGTGGTGGCTGATGATGAAGAAACAGTAGTTGATATATCTCAATGTATTTCAGGAGTGATAAGACATGGAAAGTTTATAAGGATAAATAATGAAGCAATGTTTAAATGCAGTGCAGAGAGGACTTTTGGGGTGCTTGGATTTACTGACAGTTCCAATGTTCATGAGGTACGAAGCCAGAACAAACACACTACTCAGGCATACCTGAATGGTAGTAGTTTTTAGGGTTCCCAAGTCCCGGGACCCAAAAGGTATTCGGGACTTTGGTCCCAAATTTTAAGTCCTGGTACAGGGTGGCCCATCCAAGCGGAAAAAGTGTGCTACGTCGAGACACGTTAACATAAAATCGTCATACAAAAAATGAGATTGTAGTAAAAATTAAGAGGAATTCGAGGGTGTACCCTAATTTTGTATACGAGGCTCGGTAAAAAAGTTATCGCGAAAAAACATTTTTTGCAAAATAAAAAAAATATTTTTTTACCTACACATCCATTAGAGAACCTTTAAGTAGTATTCCCGAATATTCAGTTTTTTAATATAACTTCCGGTTATAGCGGAAATGAAAGTGGTTTTATCTATTTTACAACTTACACATTTCTCTTAACCATCACAGGATTCCTTTTTTAATTCTGAATCCAACGATATATAATTTGACCTATTTATCTCCAACCGTTTCAGAGATATTTATCAGAGAAGCTCCATCAAACTAGATACATGGAAAACAATGAAACAATCATATTTACCTTTTGACCATGTTTTCTTCATAATAAGCTTGAAGCATGTTAGATAATTGTGTTGGAGTGAAATTCATTTCTGCTTACCTATTAGGTATTTATTAAAGTCAATTCAAACTAAGTTCCTTCAACTTCTTAGCATTTGCTTGAAACTAAATGTCAAATATTTAGTAAGTCATCTTAATTATTATGACTGTTTCCAAAGGTAACTAGATCATTATGCCACTAATGTTTAATATGCGTGGGTACAAGGTACGTGCATGATGGCTGAATTTTGGGCGTTATCTCCGAAATGGCATAATTTATGGAAAAAATTACTAGAATATTTTTTTGTAGAGAATGGAATTTTTTACAAAGTGGTTCAAATTAATTTACAAGTTAACTGTGGGCAAAAAAGTTCTGAGCATAATAAATGAAACTGTTTGGCACAAGTGGCGCCCTCTGGCGGTTGCGGATATTGCACTATAACATAATTATGTGACATAATTATCTATGAACGTGTGCAAAAGATCATTAAAATCGATCAAGCCATTTAAAAGATACAAAAAAACGAAATTTTAGGGCCTCTTTTAAGGGCCCGTGGGGCCCTTAATATAGAGCTTTGAACAAAAAGAAAAAACACGGGTCACTTTATTTTTGGAGTAGAATACCGCTCTCCTACGGGTGGCATTTGTTTTTGAATAACCTATATACAGATACGGTTAATCACACTACACGACCACACGGTTGGCCGTTCAGTGGTGGCGTATTCATGATGTAAAAAAAAAATTCGAGACTTATGGTTTCGGGACCATGAGGAAAATCCCGGGACCACACTTTTTGGGTAAAATCCCAGGACAATCCTGGTACTAAATACTGGGACTGGAAACCTTACTAGTTTTATTGTATAAGCGGGATAATTTAACTGAATAAAATACATTTTATTATAAAATAAATATTTTTTCATGGTGATTTCGTCATTTCAATACAGTCATGATGAAGTGGGCCTTGAAATTTGAGTAGGCATGGATAATGATAAATGCAATTATTAGCTATGTTTGTGGAGCAGTCCCGAACTATTTCCAAAGAACCAACTTTGGCCAACTTTAGTAAAATATGGCTTTGATGTAGTATTGACTTTAGTTTCTTAAAAATATAATATAGTTGTTGAAAAAAAAACAAATATATACCAAAAATATGTAGATTTCGAATATCCAATAATATACAGGGTGTTACATTTAAAAAGGCACAAGTAAAAAATAAAAAAGTTAACGGGGGAATCCTTGTTGAATACCTCTCTACACCAAGCATCTAGTTGTAATTTAGGTAAATAAAAACCCTTGGGTTTGGAATTAATAGCTCCATTCATGAAGCGGTCCCAAACTGGTTCTAAATTAGTAACTGTCAATGTGATTTGCTCGAAGAAATTCTAAAATTCAAACTCTCCTATGATATTTATTGCTAGTTCAAAACTGGTCCGGGATTGCTCGGCGAACATAGCTAATTATTAAAAGGGGTATGTGAATTTATATCAGAAAATACTCGATAGAGTGACTGAACTATATCAGGACAATATTTGTGACAATATTTTTTGTTATTTTTGTATTAGTCACTGAAAGGATAGCTCAGTTAAGTCTCATTTGTTTTGGAAAGCACGCTAGAATGTCATTCTCAAACTCAAAGTTACTTGATTGTTACCGTATTGTGTTATTTTTTTGCGCCACATGAGGCATAAGGAAAAAATAAGTTTTTATTTTTACTAATCACTCAATAAAAAAAAAACGGAAAATAATATGCCACTTCAGATAAAAAGAAGAATAAAAATATTACTGTTAATGCAATCTATGATGTCATTAATGAGTTTCAAACTTACGTTAGCGAGTACCTATAATGTACCTCTTACCTGTTATTTGTTTTATATCGTACTCATGTATTATGCATCTTTATGAACAGGACAACTTTATTACTATTATTATTATTAACAACTTGGTTTTAGTACTTAATGACTGGAGATGCAACATATTTTGTACTACCCGATCCTTATAAATCAGAATACCATGCAGAAATTATGATATATCTTATACGAAAATTGGCTGAACTGAAGAAATATGTTGTAGTTAGAAGGGTGTATAACAAGGATAATACGCCCAAATTTTTTGTTCTTATGCCCGAGTCAAATGTAAACCCAACATGTTTTCTGATGGTGGAATTGCCATATGCCGATGACATTCGGTATGAAAATACTTCATTATTGATTTTTTTATAATGTTTTTTTACCTAGATTTAATTATGTTGAGATGACTCCAGGGAATGCAAAAAAAATTGAACCAGTTGAGGAACTTGTAAATTTTTTAGACTGTATAAACATTCACAAAAACAATGGCAAGGTGATGATGCCGCTAGGACCTTGCATGATGTATGATCCAAATTGTATGATGCTAATTAATAAAGTTGAAGAGAAATTTTCAGGTCAGTATATAAAATGCTATAGTTATTTATGTAACTAGTCAGAAAAGAAAATTTTATTTGCTAAATCATTTTAAAATATTTTAAAACATCGAAAAGAAAGTTTGAGCAAAAAAAATTGGTGTCTGTGATAACTTTCGAGCGAATTAGGATATCAACTTCAAATTTGGTATACACGATCAAAAGGACGGATCAGATTCATTTTGGGCAAAATCAGTCTACTTTTAGAGAATCCACTACCTCTGGCTAATATAGACCTAGACCTAAAAGATGTTATCACTAGAGAAGATACAAAAATGGATAAATTGAAGAGTCTTTGGCCAACTCGTAAAATCGTGAAAGTTTCAAAAGAAGAAGAAAACATTAAACAAGATGAATTTGATGACTATGCAGAAATTTTTGATTTCTAACTGTTAAGATGCTTTTTCAAATATATTGATTTAAAATGTTACCCACTCTTATTCGTCATATCCTGTAAGTTTTATTTTTGCAAAACTTCACAGTGAATGTTTTATGAACAATTCAGTCAAAATGTAGAATACATGGAAATGAATAAATATAAACAAATAATACCTAATACAAAGGTAATCAGACAAGGGTGCCGCAAGCAAACATTTTTAATTAAAAAGAAATGGCTTTCGTCATATGGGACAAAATGTTTTGGTTCTTGGCAACACCAAAAACTAGTTTCCAATATCTAATAGAAATTTAGTATGGCTCTTTCAGAGGTGTGCAGACCACGACAAGCGCATGTTTTGGACTTGTTTACCCTCATCAGGCAGCCGCAGCACACCTCACCAAAACAGGTGCCCGTCCTGGTTTGCACACCTCCGAAGGACCCATACTAAATTTCCATTAGATATTGGAAACTAGTTTGGTGTTGCCAAGAACCAAAACATTTTGTCCTATATGCCACGAGCCATTTCTTATTAATTATTATTGGAGACGTCCATTTTTTAATTTTGTTTAAAATTTTTTATATTTCAAGGGGAAGCTTAAAATATACCCATATTTCCTTTGTTGTAATTGCAGTGTCTTTAAAAAATAGGTTTAATTCGAAAAATAAATAAGTAAAAGTTGTATAGGTAAATAACGCCGTAGGTGAAAAATTGTTACATTTTAAATAAATAGCAAGTAACTTAAAATGGAGGTCTGGGGGAAGTGGAGTTATGTTTTATGGACACGGCAACGATTATACTAGGTGGTGAAGGTCTAGTCCCCCCCTCCCTCTCCTGAGGATGCGCCATTGCCAGGAATACCCTGTATAAAAAATGGCTTGTTTAAGAACTTGCCGATCGATACTTACCTTAAATATATCTAACGATTTTTTAAGGATGGGATTTTTAGGGTAAAGGAAAATACAGAAATAACAACAACTATTGTGCTGTATACATACACATAGATACATATTAGACTAATATTCTAATATTCGAACAGGTTCAGTACAATGATGATCAATGGTACGGCCATCCGTTATAGTATTTGACAAAATATAGTCGAATATATTATGAATATATCGTAACTATAGCATATAGAACATTTGTGATTATACCTCAATGTGTTAGGGTTTACTTTGGTATGGTATTTAACTAGACAAGAAACAACTAATGCTGGGTTGTTTATTGTCTAGCTTATTATCAATCGTTAGAGAAAGTAATTCAGTCTGATATTCCTTTACCATTTAAGCATTTCCAGAAGTTACCTCATATTCCAAGAGGCTGGTATTCAAAATATGAGGTAACCTTCATAAGTGAAGGTAAAATTGTTTTTCAAAATTGGATCTTCATTTTGCACTCTTCCGTGTATGGAAACTAAATCACAAATTAGGCTTTCATCAAAATTTTACAACCGCTACCTCTACAGCCATGTAGCAGTAGCTTAAATGAATCTACTTTAAATTAAACAACAATTATAAATTTTGGACATTTCAACGAATATAAATTCTATTCTCCGCAAATTACAATACCCAAAATAGATATTTACGCATACATAACACCAAATATATTTATTTATGATGATAGACATTCTTCCAAATATCACCTAAGTAAATAAATAGATAATTTTTTGTTAGAGCTTTGTTTCATAAATGATACTTTTGTAGAAAGATAGATTAGACTACTCTTCGATTTGGGAAACCTGTGAAAGATATGTTAATAGAGAACTTTTATCTGCTTATACAACTTTAAACATGCTCGTTGTTATGCAGAATGATATACTCTTCAGTACTGTGCATTTTTTTTTGTATTTTTCAGCATATTTCATGCTGCCTTTGCTTCTTAAACAATGATAAAGAAAATTGTGCGAAATTATGTTACTGAAGGTACTACCATTTCTAGTGGTGAGTATTTTAAAATTCTGGGTAACAACGAGTTTTTGTTAACATTAAAATTTTTATTATGTGAGCTGAGTCCGTCATGGAACAATGTAGTTTATTATCTACCTTCTCCTCCCCTCTTTAAAAATTTAATGCGGATATGGTTTAAGAAAAGCAAAACAAATCCATATACTTAACCAATATTTAACCGTGACCCTGTGCGTATACGTCGCCCTCTGTAACCCATTTCCGGAGACGGATGATGGTCAAAGTGTGACAAGCTTTCCTCCAATGTATCTAAAATGTTTGGCGATGTTGTCACTCCGTGCTATCATACCGTCACCGTAGAGCCAAAGGAGACTGATGCGAGCAGGCGCCCGAAACGGGGCTGGATTTCCGTGTCGAGCCCCATTAACCATTGTGGTCGAACTCGGATCCGGTTACTTTTCCGTTTTTTCCGGGGGCGGAGCGGTCGTCGCAGTCGGAGTGGGTTGCGGGGGCAAAACCTTGAGAATAGCGTGGACTTCTTCGGCTACGGCGGTTAGGACGAATTCAAATTGTTGCTTGGTGGCAACCTGAAAAGGAAGTATACCCGATTACTGTAAGAAGTCCCGATTTTGCCAGATGACATTCTCCACAAAATCCCTAGGAATTTTCTGTTAACCATGGGTATAACATTGGTATATGTGTCTCAACCAGTTAATGACGTCACTCATTGATTTATGATGTGAAAAGTTACCCAAGTGATACGAAAAAAAGAACATAATAAAATAAAACCCTATTGCAATCAAGATTATACCGCTACAAATAAAATTAACTATGACTACAACTCATTAATAATAATTTCAAACATCATGGAAACACTTTCGTTTTGGTATTTTGAATCAGCTGCTTTTGGCAGCGTCTATGTGCGGACTCAGGCAAATTTAGCTTCTGTGTGTCAAAGTGACAGTGAAGATTTTCCAGATAGTTCAAACTGGTTCAAACATTTGGCAGTGAATATATTCGCGGGTTTTCTACATTTCGTGAGTTTTACCGTTATCTGTGTTAATAATAATAATAATAATAATAATAATTCTCACCCTCACAATACTCCAAACTAGGGGTACCCCAGAAGCAACCACATGCTTGTGCAGGGGAGGGGGCCGACTTTTTTTCCGATAGAACTAGGATAGCATTCACTCAAGTACTATGGAAAACCCTAGAAAACCGTAGTAATCCCAGTGAGTGTAGGACAATTAGTAAATCACACGGATAAAGCTATTTAGGAGCAATACCGTGAACCTACATTTATCCAGCGCTCTTGGCCATAGCGGTGTTTTTCTTTAAAGACATATGCATGCGCCTGTCTCGAACCAAGGTCGGTCGAAGGCAGAAAAACATGCAGTCTAAAAAGTCAGCGCCGGTACGAGCGACGCCACCGCGTGTTGTTCTTGTTACTTTTCGTGTTATTAGTGCAAATGGGCTCGTTACTGACCTGAACTTATGACCCGGTTGCATTTTTTGCTGCATTGATGCCAACTTAGGATATTGAAATTACCAATTGACAGTCCCAGTAAGGACTTCTTAAAATAATTTGACTATAAAACATTGAAAACTTGCTCTATTATAAGATAATGAGGGAAAGTACATCAACCGACAAGCGTTCGTTGACTTCACTTATTGTCTACTGAGATAGTATAAACATAAATTGCTTTTATATATGTACAGGGTGTTCCATTTTCGATACTTCTGGAGCGTATCTCAGTTATTTTTAGAGATGGGGAGTTGCGGTTTTCTGACACTTTTCTACTTTTTCATAAAAAGAAAGGCCGGTAAACAGAATTTTCATGGCCTTCTTAGTTTTTGAGATACAAGGTGATTTTTAAAATTTGCCATTTTCAAGCACCCCCCCATATATCCGTTATACACTAACTTATTGAAATGGTAAAATTCCACCCTTATAAATTTTTTCACGTAGAATTCACTGGCATACCTGGATTTTTTCTAGGAGTTAAGAATTTAAAATATAAATATAACCTACAAAAGTATCGAAAATGGGACAGGGTGTAAATGTACATCAACAATAAATATTATTAGATATCTATGTAGTGTCACATACCTCTATTAAGATTTTTTATTTTGTTTTTTGAAAATATTCTAGTTTTGTTTGGCTTATATTCATCAAACTGATAGGATTTTAGCTTTGAATATCTTGACCATCAAGTTGACAATTTAAATGTATCTACCTAGATATGTAATACTATTTCAGTAAAAAAAGAAATTTACAGTATTCTTAATTATCTTAATGTTTTTCTGTAACTTTTATTATTTCTTCAGGAGTACATTAGAATAAGTTTTCATCATGGAACTCAAAATTGATTTGCATATGTCTCAAAACCACCTTCTAAATCATAATATCTAATATGAACAATCTTTTATCTCGATGGGTGTTTTTCGCGTTGAGAACATAAAAATGTAACTGACAATATGTGAATACTGAAACGCAAATAACCTCAGAAAAACAACAATGGAAATAAATTTTAAAACCATTCATAAAATTTGCAACACTGGCCAAAAATATCTCTGGACACTATTATCTTTGGTTATCTGAATTTTTTTAAATAATCAAGATATTTTTATTGCAATCATCAAAATTGTATGAAACAGTAAAAATAGATAATTTATATCAAATAAAAAATTAAATCAAAGTAAGCAATTTTTTCAAATTAGGTGTAGGGGCATATTTTTAATTTCGAAACAGTTTTTCCTTTTATTTATTGCCTCCTACAGAAGATAATTGCTTATTTTAAATTAATCGCTTACAGGGTGTCCCAGTTAACGAGATAAACCCGATTTTGTCAGAACTTTTAAAGATAAATTAATGGTTCAAAACTAAACTTGTGTAGAATTTTGCGAGGAATTAGAATATGAAGTCAAACTTAATACACACAGGGTGTCGTTAAAAAGTTATTTCAAAAAATTACTTTTCCAAAAAATTGTGAAGCTGAATTTTAATAGGGAATATTAGTAATGAATATACGGGAAGTAACAAAAAATGCCGAATCTCATTTCTGGCTTCCAGTTTGACTGGAAGTGAGTATCACTTGGTCAGATTTTTTAGACGCCCGGTATATTTTTGGTTCTTTGGGTTCCTTTTGTTCTCCCAATTCAAACATATATAGTATATCTCTAACAATATATTTTTAGCATTCCATGCAAAGATGTAAATTTATCATATTTCACAAAATTTATTAAAAAATGGAAATTGCTGCTTGGTTATTGTTAGAGATAACTATACAAAAGCATATATTTGCAGTAGGGGCATAATTGGTTGGAATTGGCATAAAAAGAAATCTAAAAACAAAATATACAGGGTGCCTCAAAAATCTGACCAAGTGATGCTCATTTCCGGTCAAACCGGGAGTCAGAAATGAGAAGCAACAATTTTTCTTACTCCCCGTATATTCATTACTAATATCCCATGTTCAAATTCAATTTCACACTTTTTCACAAAAGGATATAACTTATATTATCCTATAAGTATTTTGAAATAACTTTTTAACAACACCCTGTATATTAAGTTGTACGTCATATTCGAATTCTTCTGAAAATTCCACACAAGTTTAGTTTTTGAACCATCAATTTATCTTCAAAAGTACCAAGAAGATCGGGTTTATCACGTTAACTGGGATACCCTGTAAACATGTTCCTTAAATAATTATTTCTGACTGTGTACAATCCTTTACTAATGACCCCTATTTTTGCATGCATTTTCATTTATCTACCAAGCTTATATTCCTGAAATCTGTGTTTAAAACATTGAATATCGAGGAAATGGCAGAAACCTTATGGAAAACCTTATACAGAATTTATTTTTCATGGTGCATAAAAAACAAGTAGGTATCACTTTTACTCAAAACTAGTGTTATATTTCTCAATTTTGATATACGTATAAACAATAGTTTACTATTGTTTTTGAAGTAAAAATAGTGAATGGAGGAACAATGGAAGAGCGATACTGAACTAGTTCTGAACCAGTAACTGTCATGTGGTTGGCTCAAAAAAATTCTAAAATGTAAACTCACAAATGGCATTTAGAGTAACTGGTTTGGGATTGCTTCACAAACATAATTATTGTAAGTATAAACATAGACAAACCACCTAGACTGACAGAACCATTCTTGAAATTACTGCGAGGTACAATAAATAATTTTCCTAAAATTATTTACTATTCTACTATTGGGTCTAAGGGATTTTAGGACAATAAACTTTATCTTTTATTTTAGTTTTTTTTTAGTTTGTTTTCTGGAAAGTTAATTTTTTCTACATTTTTTTGGTAAGTAACGAATATTCCAGGAAACCTAAGCATCTTTCCACACCTTTTACACACCCTGTATATAGAGTTATTAATTTTAGTGTTGACTAAGGTATAAGATTCACAGGTGAATGGGGAATATGTTCAGATTAATATGTACACACTTATAATAATATTAATCTTTACTTACCATTCTGGGTCTCTGATCTCGCAAATGCTCTAATGTGGCTGCAATGTCTATCTCCTTAGCACCTTTGGACATTCTTCCCAAAACCAAATCAATTAAACAATATGTTCCTGTCCGACCAGCCCCGTCACTGCAGTGTACCACAATTGGACAGGACCGACCACGGTACGATTTGTTTACTTTCCGCCTATAATAAATGCAGGTCAAATTAAAACTAGTTCGACAAGGCAAAGGCAGTGGAATGAATTTACACTATATACTATGTAATTTACTTGTAATCAACATAAGAAAATGGTTGAATACAAATGGTTGATGAATCAACCATTGCTTTTTTTTTAAATGATTTGAAAGCAATTTTTTAACCTCCTATTTCGTATCCCATAGTGGATGGTTTTTCAATAGATTTTATTCTGCAATTCATTTTGCATCATGTGGTAAAGCTATGATCTACTTAACTTCTTAACTACAAATTATTTTCGGCTTATCTGTATTTCTCACCTAAACTCCAACAATGCCTTTGTCGACGCAGGCACTCCACCATCAGGCCACGAGAGGAAGTGAAATTGAGTAACAGTCCTAGTTTCGCCAGTTTTAATGTTCTTAAGATAGAATGATCTGACCAGATAATCATCACACCAGATGTGTTCACTAACCAGGTGGACTTCATAAATATGGTACAACTCGGAACCTGAAAATAATTACCTTTACAACTCAACTCGACCTTCCACGTCTTGCAAATCATACATGCACCACCACCAGATTATATAGTGCAAACAATAAAGAAAGGCTATATGTATAAGCATAAGGTAATATATTCTTCATTTTTGAGACAAATAAATTTTAGATTGGGTTAGAGTGTAATAATTTTTTAATTGTATTGCTCCAAAACGTTTATGTTTAGGGTAATAGCTTACTTGACTTTTATTAAAAATTAATGTTCTACTGACAATAGCCTCCTAGATTAAAAATGGCATTTTTATAACATAAAAAGCGTGGTTTTTGTGGAAATATTTATCTTGAGGCCCACCTGTATTACTCACCTCTGAAAGATCTAGGCAGTTAAAACAGGTACTATGGCCATAATAAGAAAAAATTATGCGTTAAATAATTAAATACAAGTAGGTACAGCTGCAGCCAATTTGAACTTGCAAGACCGTCTAAATTATAAGTCGTTCGTCACGTTACCCGCCCTGCCACCTTTACGCGTTACGATGGGCAAAGTGTAAAAAAGCTATCTTGAAGGAGCCATCCTCCTTCCGGCTTTAATACGACCGCAAGAAGCTGTGGTAAGTTGGGGTCCTCGAGTTTGTGGTAGGCAAAGATATTTTTGGGTGATACAGTAGCCCATGAAAACTGTCTCAGTCGAGACCAAGAAAGTTATTGAGCTTTTTTCACTGACAGAAATCGGATTGTTTTTATGTGTCATTCTCTAAAGCCTAAATGCTAGAAATGATTCCAGAAATGTCACGTAATTGTCAAAAATTGCGTTTTTTGTTAAGCCGTGGTGATGTTATTTCGGGTCGGGGCTCTGGTGCCAGTGTCCTTAGAACTTGCCCCTAGCCTTGAGGTGAGGCTCAGATGCTTCCCATGCCTATGAAAAATCGAGATGGGCGATATTTATAGAGTCTCCTCTGTAAAAAGTTTCTTCAACTTTCAAATCTTGACGGGCCGGAAGTTGGAATTTTCAGTCACAATATGCCAAAAGAGTGTCGACTTGCGAATTTTTCGACACTCGAAGGTGATTCGGCTAGCGATGTTGCCTGATGGCCTCCCAGTGGTGATTGGCTGCAGCTGTGCATTTAATTTAAGACTGCTGAATTTAGCAATTTAATACAATATTTTAATGCAATAGAAATTTAAAACATTTTTTGATTTTTGAAGTTTCAGTGTCCACATGTGTGTTTTACCCATACTTTTAGGGGACATAAGAATAAATAGAATAGTTTTTCAATATGTTTCTATATATATATATTTATATATCTACCTTCTTCGGGCCAATATCTGTGGCACATAGCAGCCCCACTTTCCGTTAACCTAGCGAGCATGACAATGACAACTGCCCCTTGTTCCCAAATCAACTGCCAAAAGTCAGCAGCAGTATGCGGCAAAGGTCCTTGAGTGGCGATGTATGCGGGATTTCTACACAAAACCCTTAGAATGTTAGAAATGGAGAAAGTAACCAAATCATGCAATTTAAAAATCAGTAATAACACACACAATATTAATATAGTAATATAAATATTCCATCTTACCTAGGATCGTGATCAGTTATACTTGATGCATTAATGTAATCTGAATTCGAAGCATTACACAAGTCATTAAGAACCACCCTAGCATGGTCGTAAGGCACTACCTCGAGGTACCTATTTTTTTCGATATTATCTTTTTTTAACGCAATTGTCACTTCACATGGTTCTGCCACATAAGCACAAAGAGCTACCCATTCTTGTTCGAGCCTGTCCTTATTCTTTAAATGATCTTCCATATAGCTCAGTACCATGTGACCTAAAAATAAATAAAAACCATACTGAAAAACTACAACCATTCATTACACTAGTATGTACAGGGTGGTTCATTATAAATTGACACCCCCCCTTAACTTGTTAGTTTTTGAGGTTGGAAAAAAAGTTTTTTACAAAAGTTTTAGATACTAATACAAAGTTTTTTGTGACGCTATTGGACCCTGCTTTTACGATTTTCCTGAAATTCTTTATTTCGAGAATATAATCAGTAAAATTTGAAAAGGCTCCTACACATTTTGGAGTTTTACTATATTACACTCGTGTTTAAAACAAATATTTTTTGTTATTACATCGATCATCTATCTTTATCACGAGAACCACAAATTCGAATTAAATAAATTTAGTATAAAATTTGAAAACGGAATTTTTCAAAAATGGAAAAAGATAATGCCACAAAGTTTAATATCATTTTAATTGCCTTGATGAGCAGATTTCAAAAATGCAAAAATATATAGGGTGTTCCATTTAAAAAAACATAAGTTATGTCTGCCACGGCTTTCTAGAACACACTGAACACAGTCCAATAGCGTCACAAAAAACTTTGTATTAGTATCTAGTAAAAGTTTGTAAAAAAAACTTTTTTCTCTAACCTCAAAAACTAGCAAGTTAAGGGGGGGGGTGTCAATTTATAATGAACCACCCTGTACATAATAAGTCCCAGAAATAAGTGCCAACATTTTCAACCATGTATTTAGGTCAACGAAAGCAACACATTTTTTCAAATATTTTTTTAAAGAGTTACTTATGGATAAAAAGACACCAAAATGACGAAAAAAGCCGCACACGAATATAGAAAATGACTTGTAGTCAAGAAAAGAAAGGTGGATACTTACAGTAGAGATGCACCAAACATTCAGCAGGCCGAATAATTGGCTATTCTTTGGGCATTGCAGATTGTTTGCCAAGGCCGAATAATGGTTTTACGGCTGGTTGGGAATGCAACTGACGACCTGACATTTAAGTTGGATAATAGTTGTTTTTTAATTTTTAATTGTTTATATTTATTTGAAATAGATTACATTTTTGCAAAAATGTAAATCTTGCTATTTATTTTTCAATAAATGTTATAATTTATCAAAAAATGTATCAAAAATCGAATTGACTCGCCGAATAATTAGCCGAATGTTCGCTTTTTTAAAGGCATTACTGGGCCTTGCCCCATTCTTTGTGCCTTTTTATTATTACTTATGCTATTAATAATCATTACTTAGTCAACCAAGACTTTTACTTATATTCCATAAACTTAAATGCTAAAAGTGACATTTTATTTTGTGAGAACGGAAGTTTCGAACACGATGCCAAAGGCAGAGTGTTCCATTCCTTCGAAAAGTAAATCACTTTTAACACTAGTGTCATAAAATGGCATTTTCGACACTGAAGCATGCGTTAAAAACGATACTTTTAATGGTGTTTGCAGAAAAAAATATTTATCTTGAAAACTAAAATTTCTGAAAACAAAATTGTTTATCCAACCAGATTTGTGAATGAATATGCCCAGTGCTGTATCTAGACTTTGAGACTTTTGTCGAAGGAGGAGGGGGATGTGCGCCAAAAAATGAAATTACCATAGTAACAAACTGCGCCAATGGCAACATTTTTTTAAATTTTGAAGGTCAATTAGTTTCAATCTATATGCATGTGTTTATGTTTTTTATCCAAATTTTAAGGAAAATGTATCAAAAACATCCAGCCAAATAGCAGCGGCCGGTGAAGAAAACTTGGAGGGCGGTCTTCCTGGGTGGGCCTCTGATGTAATTAAATATTTATTAATTTGTAAACTTTAAGATTTACCTGTTGATATATCCATATTGTGTAGAGTAGGTTCCTCGCTCCAACTAGAAGTACTCGATCGACTCGAAGGACTTTGTTCTGATTCCTTAGACAATGACGTTATCCTGCCGTGGACAGTTTCAGATGTTGGTTGGTTTTTTACAGCCATCCTAGCCCTAAAAATTAATGTGAAGGCAACACGTAAAAAATTGTCAATTCATCTACCTGCATAAATCTTGATAGTCTTTGCTAGCCTCTGTGTCTGGTTTAGCAAGAGCTTGCAACTTTTCCTTAGATTTTATATGCTTCATTATGACGATGAGAAGTGCAACCGCCACTATCAGTCCTCCAAGAACGCCACAAACTAAGAATACCACCGTATATAATTGTGTCTCCGCATAAATGGGCGTAGAAGCTACTGTTTGTACTCTTTTCTAAAAACAACATTTAAGCAAATTAAGTAATTAACGAAAATTAATTATATTCTCAAGTCGTGTATTTCTGCAATTTTCTCTGTTATAAACAGGATGATTTTTTTCTGTTCATTTATAAAAAGGATTCAATAAGAGAAGTTATTTGCTTTGATTTGAGGAATTAAATAAACAGAAAAATTGCCAATTATAACATACAAATGGTTTCTTCACCGTTATGGCAGGATGCTAACCCAACGAGTTACAATCATAACATTGACGGCAAACTTAAGGAAGGGTTGATTTTTGAGAAAAGTTGAATGTATCAAACTGCATCCTTATACTGATTCGTTTGGGAGATTCAGTATGTTTTGTTTTCTTCGTCTAGTTTATTAAATATTCCAGAACACTTTTGTTTATATTTAAAAAATTGTTTGTCCTTTTTTTGATTTCATTGGTGTAGAGATATTTTCTTTGGTTAGCAGTTTTATGGAAAAAAATACCTGTGCTAAAATTTGAGATATTAATAAATTCTATGTAAAAAATAAACAAAACATGTTTTCACCTAAATCGAAAATATTCACAAACAATTGATGGCACATGTAAAAAAACTCAACAAAATAAAAAAACGAACTGTATCTCTCAAACGAATCGAGATATAAGAATGCAATTTGCAGCATTCAACTTTTCTAGAAAATCTACCTCGAGACATTAGACAAGGATTAAATGTGTAAGTATCTATTTGTGGGATATATGGTACAATATCTGGCAGTATCTTATGTCATTCTATGGGGGTATATTGTGTGCCAAAATTTTGTTCCAATAAAGTTTGGTAACCTGGGCAACGAGCCTTACTTACACGTGAAGATCCAGAACAATAATACTTTTAACAACATAATCACTTAAAAGTTCGGAATCACTTTGTACATAATATATATAATTAATTATCTAAACATTTTTTCTGTAGTATGCAAATTGACGAAGAAAGTTGATATGAAAAAAATAATCCTGTGTAATAAGGTTTGTTTCTGTTTATCCAATTAATGGCAGGTTCTATATACCTACCCCATCTCCCAAGCCAGCTGAAATCATCTCCACTCCCGTGAGCCTGTACAAATTATCTCTTATAACCACTAAAATTGTGAAAAAAATATGTCAAATTCAAATTTACAAATGAATTTAGCAGTAAGCTAACCTATCTGGCGTGCAACATCACTAGCATTTAAACCTCTGCTATTGTTCTGCACCCGGAATACGACGTACTTGGAAAAAACTCTAAAAAAGAAAAATTCTATATATTTAAAGTATTCGGAGAATATAGTAACTTACTGTCCATCGGTAAACGTACTTGGTTCCAAATGTAGCAAGTTTGAAATATTCATAATAATATCATGACCCTTTCTCCAAGTTTTTAGTCCATCTTTCAACTCCACAAAGACAAACTGATCATCAGTATTTCTTTCATTTCTTGATTCTTGTACAGGGTTTGGTCCTCGAGGTTCCTTTTTCATCATCGATGGAAGTAAAATATCTTGTTCAGCATCGCTGTCCTTTTGAGCTGAAAGTGGAGCTAAGCAAGAAAATAAATAAATTTAAACATATTGTTTACCTTTTAGAGAAAGTGAGCTAATTTTATCAACGAATGGCGGTCCTGGTTTTTTGACATCCAACCTCTCTGGTCTTTTAAATCCCATAGAACTGTATGTATTAAAAAATTTATCCAAATCATCCTTGAATAATCTGTTGTTCTTCTGATCTTGCATTGCCCCTCTAATTACTTGGGGCACCATTCCTCCTTCAGAATAGATTCCATTTCGACCTTCAATTTTGTCCCAATTACCATCAAACTGATCATTAAGATCTTGATTTTGTTTTAATTCCCTGAAAGATTCGAGTTATCTACAATGCAGAATCTACTAATAGGAGTAATAGTATTCGAAACAAAATTATTTTATAGTACACATGGACAAATTGTGAAGCTCGATTTATAACTTGAGCAGCAATTTTCTTGTTAAGACATAAAGTGGTTTATTTACTACTGTTTCAAAAATTCAATCTCCACTAGTTTTTCATAAATTATTATCAAAATAATGATCACAAGTATTGTAAATTATTAACCAAAATAACTGTCATTGCTATACTAACAATTAACAATTAATTATGGATATTATTTATTAATATATATTAATATATATTATTAATTATGGATATTATACATCAAATGATATAAAATTTTACCATGGCAACAGGAGATGGGATATTACCACCACAGTTACCACATATCCATATGGCTACAATGGATTTTAGGTTAATTATTAACAGTCATTGATGCCGTTAATTCCAAAAAGTACGGTTTGGATAAAAAAAGATCCAGATTGAACATGCATATACAAATTATATTCATATGCTGAGAAAGGCATCAACAAGAATCCATCTGAATTTTGGACATATATCAATGCCAAAAAAGGCAAACACGGTCTCAACATTATCTAATCCTCAGGACATAGTAAACTTCATTGCTACCTACTTTAAGGGTGTACATCAAATATCCAACACAAAAGTACCAGAAAGCGATGTTATTTTCAATCCGTGTTCCAAGCTATGCATCTCTCAATTCACAAGAGAGAACAGGTCTGTATGACCTCCAGTGTAGTTTGTATCCCCAGTTTTTTTATTAAAAGATTGTGCATTCTGTACAAACCTATTGCCTTAATTTTTAATTTAATTTTGAACTACTGTTCATTTAAAGATATTTGTAAAATGTTTAAAGTAAAGTATGTCCTGTGTTAAAGAAGGGTGGTCCTTCTATTTTCTCCAACTATCTGTATCTATTCTTTGTAACTTTGCCAAGGTTTTCGAAACTTGTTTATGATGTGATTTTTCCTGGTATTAAGGCTATTATATTTCCTGAACAGCACTGATTTGTAAAGGGGAAATCTTTCAATGCTATATCTACGCATCTGTCAGGTATTGGATAACTGGAAGAGATCGACGTTGTGTATACTGACCTTCAAAAGGCCTTCGATTGACTTGATCACTTTATAATATTATTGTCTAAGTTGGAACAGTTCGGTGCTATTATACCGGACCTTATATCTCTATAAATCATATTTGATGGAATGTCAGCAGTTTGTATAAATTGAGGGTTATAGGTCTCATAAATTCATACCTTTATCAGGAGTACCTCAGGGCTCCAATCTAGGTCCATTACTTTTCTTAATTTTCATTAATGATTTAATAGGCAAGCTCAACTGTGAAAAACTTGTGTATGCCGATGATCACAAAATATTCAAAGGCATATTTACAGTGGATGATAAAGTTTTTTAATTTTTTCTGAATAATTTAATTATTGTTCCAGACAATATGGTTGAATAGTTTATTTTGCTTTTACTTTACTTTTTATCATAATGAGTTTTTAAAAGAAAATGTTCTGTAATAATAGCTAGGTAATAAACCTGCCGACTACTTTACAGCTTCATTTTCTTTATTCTTTACTTTTTGCTTTCTCTTCTAACTTCATCTCCATCAAATCAAACGAGAAAATGCGGCAAAGTCGTCGAAATATGTGATCATAAATAAAGTCAATTAACCATGTCTACTAACTTCCTAAACAAAAAATTAAAAAATATGTATTTAAATCTGTACCTGAATCCTTCATCAGTGTTAAACTCAGAGTTTCTTAGCCTTTCACGAAAAATGGGTTCCACAGGATGGACTATATTGTATTGAAAGTATGGGTCACCAGAACCATACTCTGAGGATTCTTCTTCTGGTCCTATGTGACAAATTGATTAAAATTGAAAATGATTTTGTTTGTTACTTATTTACCTTCAGTTTCATCATATATTCTCTGATCCTGCAGTTCTTCAGGAAATGCCAAGTTATCCCTAGATTCCCATCCTGCTCTAAAATTTTCTGGAGTATTGTATGTTAGAGTGAACCTTTCGTCAGGAAAATCATCCGTGGTTTGTATTCCGGGTTCTGGTTCTCGCTGATTAATAGTTGGTTTTATTGTCGGATATGCAAGCATATCCGAAATACTTATCTCACCTGGCAGAAGTTCAGATTTCTGGAATTGCTTTAGGATAAGTTTAATTTTTTTGTGGGTTTCGGGACTAAGAAAATTTTCAATTTCCTTAGAACTGACCTGAAAAAGTTACATTTGTTTCTGAACGTCGAAAGACAAGCTCTATTTTTTTTCCATGAAAACAGTACTGTCAATTTGAATGCATTGTTAATTTGTGTCATGATGTCACCGAAAAAATATTGTAAGTAATAAGCTAGGATAGCGTCACTGCTGGATCTCGCGGACTTCTAGAGCACAAAAAAACTAGATTCCATGGAAACAACAGAGCCTGCCTCTTTAAATTTTATGTTTTCATATGATGCTGGAAAGAAGTCCATCAAAAGATTTCACATTACATGTCTCCAAAATCACCATGTTTTGTGTCTACTTTAGGGTAAAAAAATATACATTTTTCCGTGCAGAAGTTATTGCTTGGGCATGCAATATTTTCTATATCATTTCTGCATCACTTTTTGCTTGTTTATATATAGTAAATGGTAGGCACTTCGAAACATTTATTTTGATTACTTTTTCTCATTTGCAACCATTTTTTAGCGTATTTACTCTAACTGTTCTTGTTAGAATTGAATAAATTGACAAATACATAAGAAAGTAAATAAATTGTAAAAAATAAACTAAATATTTTTTTCTCAAAAGAAAAATGTTATGTAACCTATACCAAAAATCATCGTTCTGTATGTAGAAAAATGACCTCTTTCAAATGGCACTGTCAAAAGTGGAGATTACAATTTAAAAAATGACGATGACGTCACATAACACATTTATATGTCAAAATTTGCACATTACAAAATTAAGGTTGACATGTCCGAGTGATTTTTTCCCCTTGCCTATAGAGTTTTTATTTAATTTGTTCCAACCTTCGCATGCTCACTATATTTAGATAAATTAAGTTACTGAAAAGTGAACAAATGTAACCAACTCTGTATATTAATTACATAAATACATAAATAATACATGTTTTGTTGTACTAGATTTTTTTATCGATCTTGACCAGTCTAGAGTTTCAAAAAATTCAGCATTTTGAGATGGCACAGATAAAAACATCCTGTATATTTTTTATTATATCTTTGCACTCCAACTTTTTGAGTCGTCCTGTCGACGTAATTCTATGGCACACTTGACTCGCCAGGTGCCTTTAAAATCCTTAACTTTGGCACCCTGTAGAATGGAACTCCCTGCATATTTCTTGTTCAAATTTGGTGAGGTGTCCGGGTGCATTGTTTCAAGTTCCCAGCGTATGAAACACTATTTGGGTTAAGCACTAGTTGCGCACGAACGCTGGTTTTTTGCTGATCCACAATTTCTAATAATTATTCCTTGTAATTTTGATCCTATTTTATTTTCATAAAAGCGTAGAATTACGAAAAAGTAAGCAAGGAATCAAGATAAATAATAAATTTCAATTTATGGATTTGTATTGTCATAAAAATAGACACACTGTATATTAATTACTTAATGTTTTCTTTTTCGACACGGTGGTGCTTCAAACATTGATTAGAAATGTCTTGTGCAATTTGGATGTATGCGAAAATGCAGTTCTGAGCACAATGCATAACATAACTTAAATAACAATACCTGTTTATTATTCAGATATTTTTCGGTGGTATAAACATCATCCAAAGTCGGATCATTTTGTCGCAATATTTCCTCATCTGCTAAACCACTTTCATACTTATTGAGAAACTCGAGAGTATCTTGGGAACTATCATCATAATTTGATCTTTTTGGGAATCCGTAACGGTCATCAAAGAAAGAAGAAAATCCTCGACGATGCATTTTTGGTATCCAGGATCGTTTATTGATTACAGAATATTCAGCATATGGGTCTTCCATATCCAGTACTAGAATAAAGAATCGAAAAATTACTCCACTGAATATGTTTCATCATACTTTAACTGATCTTTAATGGCTGTATTCGACTAACAAAAAGAAAAAACGGGATCAGGTGATCCCGAATCAGTAGATATCAGCTGAATCGAAGAAATTTCCGTGTGTCAAACAAACGAAATAGCGCATGCGGTTATATCATCTCATAACACACATAACCTTAAAACAAGTTAGATAATACTCTGTGGTTTATTTTAGTTTTCGTTTTTAATAACATAATAATTAATATTTTCTAATACGTGTGATTCAAACCTATAAATAGCTTCCCGACTAAACTAATATCGGATCACAATATCTGATCACACCAAAGAGCAGGTTCAACAACGATGATCGGAGATCGCTAAATCCCTGTCAATCAAATGCGTTGTATTGAACTGAAATCAGTTTGAATCGATCCAGATCACTTATTATTTATTGCCAATCGAATACGGCCAATATATACAGAAAAGCATACCATCTGTTCCATCTGAACCCAAAATTTGTTCTCTAAGTTGTTCCCTGGCTTTATCTTCTAGCTCTTGCACTGGTGGATAGTAAATTTCATCTGCGAAATCAGGATGGGGGTTTTCGTCGCTTGGGGTGTATCTAAAGAAAGTGAAATTTTTGTACTCGAAATAATCTAATACCACAGACCTATATAGCTTCGATATAGGTCTGTGCTAATACTTAAGCTTTTTGTAAATACCTGATAATGGCAACTTCTCGAGGATCGAGAGGCACTTGCCCTTCTAGGGCTTTGAGAGCACCCTCCAAATCATTATCCGAGAGATGGGAACACGAGTCTAGCTCCAGGTCCACACTGGAAGTAGGAAAATAGATGCAAATTATTAAAATGATGTGAACATGATAAAAATCAATCAGATGCATGAAAAATAAAAAATGACAGATAATTTTTTAATACTTCATCCTTCACCTGCACTATTTTTCGAAGTCATACGTAGGCAGGGTGTCTCAAATAGGACACTTTTGGAGGTTTTTCCCTATTTTCCCGAAGAAGACAAAAAGTAGGTAAGGCGTCCAGTGCTCGATTTTTGAGAAAAGTTGAATGCCACAAACCGCATCCTGATATCTCGATTCATTTGGGAGATACAGGGGGTTTCTCGTTTGTCATTTCTTAAACGTACCATAACTTTTGTGTTTGTGAATATTTTCAATTTTGGTAAAAACATTTTTGTTTATATTTTATGTAGAATTCATTGGTGTAACGAGATATTTATTTTGGTAGGGGTTTTAAAGAAAAAAAGACTGTAGTAATCTGACACATTTGGAAATTGCAAAGGGTAACGAAAATCAATAGGTATGTTTCGGCAGAATTTCAAACTAGTTTGAAACTGTCAGGAGCATATTGTGCAATTTCATTTTGACGTTCCAAAAACGAAACCGCGCATGCTCTTGATAGCTTAAAACTGATTTCGAATGGTTTGAGGTTCTGCTGAAACAAACACATAATGAAAGAATCGAATAATCTTTAAGGACACAAGAAGATTTTTTAGATATTTGTATTGTAAATAAGTTTTTGTATTTTGTATTTTCCTATTTAATATTTAGTACATTACAAATTACCTCATTTACTAGAACTTGATTGTTATTTAACGGTTAGTGTCAATTATTATTGACTTAACAAAAAGTAATTATTTGACACAACAGTGAAGTTATAATGATATTATGTTCCCTCGGCCTACAATCGTTGACTGACGTATTAATAAAGACTGCTCACAGATGTCTTGTTTGACAGTTCTCTGGCTCACCATGCGCTTCCCGGAGACAAAATACAATGCAAAATACATTGTTGACCATAGGCGGCATCTACTTTCCAGGATATGAAACTATAGCCGTGAGAAGTTTTATTAATATGTCAGTCAACGCTACAATGCTTTAGTAAAATTTTCAAAACGTATTTGTAAAATTTATCCTGGATGGTAAATAAAAAGGAGGTGTCAGATTTTCTATAAAAAAAAAATCACTAATAATATTTTTGCAATTTTAGGGGCATGAACATGATCGTAGTAATTAGTAAGTAATTAGTAATTCAAAACTAATTTTTATAAATTTATATTTAATAACTTACTCGTGTCCAAAAGCATAAAGCATTGCTTGTAAGCGACACTGGGTGTAGCCATGGCTCCAACGATAGCCTAAAGCGAAAAGGCGGCGTAGTTCGCTGCTTAGTTCACGCAGATCTTCTCTCTCTAACTGGAACCTAATAAAAAGGAAAATAAATTCATTATGTATCACAATATTACAATGACAGCATTAGTATTTTGTTTGATTAAAACACAGAAAAACGCATTAATACTACACAAGACACTGAATTTTAATAATCCCTATTTTTTTCCTTTATTATACAGTGTCTCCTCGGATAGGTGTAGGAATAGCCATAAGACAAACAAATTTGGAGTTGAATAAAGATATTCTGGGAATAAGTCCCGCTAAGTCTCAAACCGAGATGCTGTGAAAACGGATCAATTCGATTAATATACAGGGTGATTTTGGGGTTGCTTTAAAAAATCAACAAGAGTGATGAAGTTTTAAAACTATGAATGAAAGCTTGGAATTTATTAAGAATGGCTTAGTTTTCGAAGAATGTATTTTCATAATTGTAAAGTAGGCCGAAATAAATAATTTAAACATTTCTATGACCCGTTTTTCACCCGGGGTCTTTAATTGATAAGATTTCACCTGAAGACTATTTTTCAAAAAAATACTAATGCATGATATTATGTCATTGGAAAGAAAAATTTTAATTATGATATTGAATCAAAATTACGGGATTCCATTTAAACAATTAAGTTAATGTCCCTTTCAGTTAAATCAGAAGTAGTTTCAATGGCCTGATTAGACTTAAAACTGTTGAAAATGTGGAGTGCAACTACTTCCTGTGTCGTCCAGTATATATACATAAAATATATAGTTGCTGTTTTGTTTTTGGTGTCTCGTTCAGAAGTGGTAAGATCAAAGAGTTTTGACGTGTTTACGTACTAAGTCCCTCTATACTAAAATCGAGCAATCCGTACGCCTGGTGTAAATAAAACCACGTGTTCAATGACGATCCGCGATTGGTCGGTAGACTATAAAATTTCACCCCACTCGGCAAACAGGGACGTAGTCGATCTCAAAAGTGTAGTTATTCGGTTTTATCTTGTTATTTTCAGCTATTTAGACACTGCAACAAATAATTTTATGGATTTTTGAACGATTTTAATTAAGCCAATAATTCTTTTCCGAAATATTTTGATGCAAACAATTGTAAAACTAAAATTAAATAAAGGTCGTGCCTCAGTGCGGCCCTGGCGAATATTTCAACGCACGTGCTCTTGTTTATGCCAGGCGAGTTGCTCGATTTTAGTATAGTGGAAACAACAAGTCGCATTTCTAGTTTCTTTTTAGATTTGTACCTATAACTGAGGGTGTTCTCTAGGGTTAAAAAACCAATCATACATTAGTAAATAGGATATGTTTATACAAATATACAATATGCAATACGTACACTAAAATGCAGTGATAATCTAGGCAGACATCCGAGGTGAATTATTAATTATATTAATAATTATTAATTATATTAATAATTAATAATAGATATAAATGGTTTCATGCAACTTTCTATAAAAAAATATTAATAAAATAAAAGGAGTGATAAAAATATCATAGGTAGTAAAAATAACTTATAATTATACCATTACAACATTTTGAAAACTGTTCGTTTGGCGGAAAAGGGCTGAAAAGAAAAACAAAACTCTGGCAATATTTTGTCTGCTTGGTGGAAAGAGTGTTTCGAATTTGTTTGAGTTCTGTTTTCAGTTTTCTGTGTTTCAAAAAAACCGAACAAAACAGAAACTCAACTAGTCTGTTTAGTGGAAAACCAGCATTAGGGTAATTTTTGTATTAAGTTTCTCAAAAGAAGTTGCCAAATAATTTTGAAAACAATAGGTAAATACCTGTAAAATTCATCCTCATTGACATCTCCCGCAGCTGGTAAACATCTTCCAAATGCAAAATCTAAAAAAGAGAACAGAAGAACAAGATCATTTACTTTACTTTACTTTGATAGCTTTGTGTACTTTATGCGTTAAGGAGAGTTCCCACGTTCTTCGATTACTTCGATTAATTAAAGTAATAATAGCGGGTAATTTTCGGTACAGGGTGGGTGATCCAAATGGAGATAGTGGCCTACAGAAGAACAAATCGAGATAAGAATGTGTTTGAAAAAGCTAAACATATTCTATAAATTATGGTAGTCCCAATTAAATTTTGAAAATTTGATCAAAAAGTGAATTAACCACAAATTACAAACTAACAGGAGTTTTGTTTACTTCGCTTTTTGTTTGTCTATTTAACTAATGATTTTCTCAAAATCAACTACTATTTCACTGTGTTACGTGGTGAATCGCTATATTACTGTCGGAATCAATAAGTATAAAACATTTTTGGGGCTAGTCCGTTTCAGTAGACGTTCCTTGAACAACTCTGTTAGCCTTTTTGAAAATATTGAGGTGACTTGTGCCGAACTATGTTTTACAGTGGTGACTATAAGTGCTTAGTGATGTGCCTGGCGACATGCGATGCCAGATATATATATCATAGCTATCCGACTCGATCTTGTAAAGATTTTCATTGTAGTAAAAGTATATCTTATAAGTCAATATTTCAAAAAGGAATAATTAATTACAATAGATTAAATGTAACTATAAAAAATGAACGCAGCCTTACAAAATTTAAAGCTAAACTTAAAAAACATTTTTTAAATTTACAAGATAGTTACTAATTTTTGGTGTTAAGCTATATAGTTATTATTGTACAAGAAGGAAGTTTTATTGTCTATTATACTGAAGTAATCATTGTATGATATTAGTATTAAGTATTTGCATGTAGCCTTATTATGTGCTAAATAAACTTGTTACTACTACTAGATGAATTACCCAACTATGTTTTAGATTTATTAGATTCCAAAGTGGAACACTGGGACTTACGTAAAAACATATGAATGGCGAGTTATTCTTGAAATGGACTGAGACACAATTGCGAAGGGAATAAATGTATTGTTGTTATAGAAAATGCGCATTCCATTTTATGCATGTAAAATGCAGACACTTTCAACACCAGAAAGGAAAAAATGATTATTATTTGGTTAAGTAATCATTGCATTGCACATTCTTCTATTACTACTAAGACTTCTGGGATATCTAGAGAAAACAAGAGTTCTGCACTATCACCCAAGAGGTATGTGAACGACAAGATTCTGTACTGAGAAGCTCATGAAGTTCTTTGTCTTCCTCCGTGCAACATATACAACTGTCAAAATCCTAAGTGGGACCTAACCAAACTAATTTTTGTAGTAGCAAAACCAAACTTACTCCGATAATTATTTAGAGAATAATTTAGAAGATGTTCTAAATTTTAGCAGAATCTGGGCGAGAATGTGTGCAGCAGGAATTTTTGGTGGCATCTAGAGGATTATGGCTTAGTGTACTTTATGTGACATAAATTCTGCTAGCATTAGCTGAGTTCAGCATTGGTGCTCCATTCGCTCTTTTCTGCTCCGACAACAATGGCTTCTATGCTGTCTGAGCAAAAAGTATAACTCAGCTAGTAGTGAAATATTGAAGGTAGTGGAACAGTTGTTAGGTTAAATGTATGTAATTTTTTTTTGTTTAGGAATACCTATCTATCATTAGTTTTAAAATTAAATAAAGCATACATTCTTTCAGTCAAAACTTCACAAACAGTTTCATTTAATTATAATCTGTACATGTTCTCAAGTGTATTTGTATTTGGGCTTTATGTTTTGAAGAATTTACTGCTCCTTAGCAGATGCTTTTTTGGTTTGGATTTTTGTTTTTGTTTTTTTATGCAACTTTACTCCTCTCAACTCTCAACCTGTTTTTCCATTTGAATTTTGGCAATATCCTATAAGGAATGCTTGGAAGCTTTGTTGCTTAATTTTTATCAATTTTGACTGCTGAAGATTAACCCCTTGTGGTTTAAAACACACTTTATAATTAGATGAAACTGTGAAGTTTTGACTGAAAGAATTTTGCCTTATTTAATTTTATCCTCCCACTCCACTGTAAGAAGATGTACTATTTTTTCAATCATTAATTTCATTTTTCATTCGATTTTAGCCGATTTTTTTCTGAAGATAGGTCGCAAAAAACTCTAAAAATGACGAAAACCATTTAGCGATTTTTTTTATTTTAAATCTGACACCACACCGTTAATCAGGGAACCCTAAAACCACCTATACCAAATTTGAACAAAAAAATATACAGGTAGTTCCATTCTGCAGGGCAGTGGCGCACCCAGAAAATATGATTGGGGGGACAACTTAAAAAGTTTAACGTATTGCATACAAAATATAAGAAATTTCCAGGCCAGGTCTCGGATTGGGAAAATAATTGCCGAGAGTCGCACAGAGGACAGTACATCTACGATAAGACCCTCGAGAATTTTTTAAAATATGAGAGATCTGGGGGGGGCGAGGCCCTCCCCCTGGGTGCGCCAGTGCTGCAGGGTGTCAAAGTTGAGCAAAATAGGAATTTTAAAGGCATCTGGAGAGTCAAGTGGCATCCCCTTAAAACAGTAGTGTTGGTGTGTAAAGATTCAATACAAAAATGTACAGGGTTTTTTTCTCTGGGCCATCTCAAAATGCTGAATTTTTATTAATCTTTATACTGATCAGGAGTGCTCTGGAATCATTGAAAAAATATTAATAAACACAAAAGTAATTTATTTATTTACAAAATGCCTACCAACAAATAAAAACAATTTAAATTGTTGGACCTTTCTCAATAAAGTCACTGCCTAAGATGATGCATTTTCTGTGTGTTTCCGGTTGTGGCACACCAGCCACCTTAAGTCATATGGACTTACTGACTCTCAGGTTTCGGTATTTTTATACTTAGTTCGTTTATAGTGTCTGGGGCGGTTTTGATATACTCGATTTTTGACCACAAAAAATTCATTCTTTTGAGATGGCACATGCTTTTATTTTTTGGTTGGCATTTTGTAAAGAAATAAATGACTTTTGTGTTTAATTATATTTTTTCAATGATTCCAGAGCACTTCCTGACCAGTATAAAATTTAATAAAAATTCAGAATTTTGAGATGGCCCAGAAGAAGACACCCTTTATATTTTCTATTGGATCTTTACATACCAACACTTTGAGTGGTCCTGTCTCAAGGGGATTCCATGGCACACTTGACTTGCCAGATGCCTTTAAAATTCTTATTTTGCTCAACTTTGACACCCTGCAGAATAGAACTCCCTGTATATTTTTTGTCCAAATATGGTATGTGGGGGTTTTAGGGTGTCCTGATTAACACTGAGATGTCAGATTTAAAAAAAATCGCTAAATGGTTTTCGTCATTTTTTACTGGAAAAAAAAATTGTATTAGGCCTTGAAAATTGAGATTGAGACCAAAGTAAAAAAAGAGTTTTTGTGACCTACCTTTAGAAAAAAAACGGCTAAAATCGCTTGAAAACTAAAAATTTTACCGTGGTGCTTCCATTTCAAACGGGCCACCCTGTAGAAACTAAAATCAGGAAAGGACCCAATAAGTTACACCCTTGTGAGGCTCAGTAGCAAAATGAAAAATTATAGCTGTATTGTGCCAGGATAAGATTAATACTACTAGCAACACCGACTATGTATCATTTTATATATTTAATTTTCTTACCATCATAGCACCACTCCTCCTCTAGACATAAGCGATCGCTAAACAGGCACCCTGAAATTATAAAGTAATATATCTGAAATATCTTAATGCTAATGCACGATAAGTGTATTTGATTCTGATTATAGTGCCTAATGTTAGCAAGTTCCAACCTCTGAGCGCCTCTGAGAGTCTTAAAGAACCGCCAAAGTAATCCATTTTGCACCAAATTACTCTCTACAACTAAAATATTCAGCCAAAAATGTTATAATAAGGCCATAACTTGCCAATATTCTGGAGAGGGGCCTAGAATAGACAACTAGGATTTTATGAAAAAAAAAATGTTGCAGATAATGTCAGGGAATTCGATAAAGAATTTATAGAGCATACAGCATAAATTTTCAGTTGGATTTTAAGAAAAGTCCCACAAAGCTCCAACTTACAAAAAAATTGAAAATATGTAAAATTAAATAGTTAATTAAAGTAGGTATTAAAGGGTCTAACTTTAAAGGATAGCGAGTTATTTCCATTTTATTCCAAGAATCGACAACCTGATTAGGGTGTCAAAATGTTACTGTTTAAGGTGTAAGAAATAAAAATACATGTTTTGTTAATTTTTGATGTATTGTAAATAGTTGAAAACCTACTTACCTGTAAAGCCATCAATAAAAAAATAACATATAAGCCGATGTCATAATTTATTATGGATTAACTTTATTTCTTCATTATTCAGTAAGAGTGTCTTTTATTATTGATGGTATTACAGGTAGGTTTTCAACTCCATTTCCCTGAGATTTTTAACTATTTCCAAGACATCAAAAATTAACAAGAAAGTGTCTTTTAATTTTTTACAGCTTAAACACTGTCATTTTGGCACTCTACTGAGGTAATTGACCCTTTTGAGGTCCTTTCTTAGAATAAAATGGAAATAATTGTCTAAACATTAAAGTTAGACCCTTAACACGCTGTACAAAAATCATCAACTCAAAGTACTTAAACGTAGGATTTGCCTAAGTGAATCACCCGGTATGTTCCTAAGAAATATATTTCTATATCTGTCAGTCCAAAATCGTTAACTAGACGTAACAAGCAATCTTCAGTCCTATAGTAAGTTATAGCCCAAGATCTTTTGAGTATAATAAGTTTCCAAAAGTTATCCATTTTTTCGTTTAAAATGAAAATCACTCCCTAACCTTTAAAGTTATACCCTTAATACCCTATATCAAAAAGCATCTAATCGTTGGGTGAAGATTTATCTAATCTTTGAGGGCTTTTCAAAATTGTAATAAAATACAGGGTGTTCCATTAAAAAAACATATTGTTGGGTCCCCACTACTTATTGAACCACCCTGTATATTGAAAAATATTTTCATAATGTAGTACCTATTCATGTTTCTCTACAAGTTAGGTCTTTATTTTTTTCCTATCCTTAATAGTATAGAAGGTAAGGACAACACCGCGGCCTAGGTAACTCACCCTGTATAATATTTTCCTCAATAGTAAAATCTTACTTTTTATTGTTGGTTAAGAAAACTATGCCATAACAGCAGTCATCTCTATAAGAGACTGCCACAGCCGCCGTTGCTGCATTTTCAATAGTCCTGAGTTCCTATACAGGGTAATGGTAGTGTCTCCAGTTTGGGTTACTACTCAAAATTCATAAAAAAATATACGGTGTGACCCATCTGTTTTCGGGTTACCCTGTAAAAAGTTTATTAATTGTGCGATTTGACCCGTTGTATTTTTTTAAATGTAATAGCTTGATAAATTGCGTTTTTGAGCAAATATGACCTTTTTCATACAAAATTCAATTCTAGGAGCAAAATTTTAATAAATCTCATTAGCGTTTTTTTTTTTTTAGAAAAAAGTGACCACGCCACTGGGTTCAGCACCCTTCAAAACCGACCTGTACCTACCCTCAGAGAAATAACGAGTCTGTACCAAATAAAAAAAACAAATTTAAAATTATTTTTTTATTTAGCAAGTTTTGTGGTGGATTTTTCTTTTTTTTTTGTTTTATTTTGTTCTGTATAAGCATTGATTAAGGTTCAATGGTATAAGCACAGAATAAATAGCTTTGCAACAGAAGCCTCCTTACGGACATGTATCAAAAATAAGCGAGTCTCCATTTCAATTTACAGAAAGACAAACAGTATATTAATCATAAATTTGGTTCTAATACAATATCTTTGCTATGTAGATTAACGTAAAATCGAATAAAATGCAAATTATTCATGACTTTAGAAGATATTTCGCTAAAAAGCGAGTCTCCTTTTGACGCATGTCGCTAAGAAATTGTCTGTATTACTCGTTAGTCTGTGGTATAAGTATAAGATCAATATTAATATCATCAAGTTATTAGAGTTTAATTTTATTTAAATGATAGGCAGCAATTATGGGAAATATCTAATAACTTGGCAACGCCGCAACCGCCGAGTCAGGCTGAGCGGCACGCACCTAGCCTAACCTAAGCTATATATATTTTGTGACGTACACTGGGACTGGGGCTGGCTCAGAGAAACGGTTTCTGGGCTGGCTACGGCGACCCGCCGTCGTCGGCGGGTTGCGCCGTTAGTCTAACCTTGGGGTTGCGCGGCTTCCTTTCATCGGGAACATAGGTATATAAGCGCAACCTAGTGCGCTAATCGTGTAGGAAACGAATGCGAGACCTGCATCTCCGTTCCCTAAAAGGGGTTATAGCGCACACACATGCCAATAATAATAATCACTCTGCAATGAGCTTTCTAGGTGCGCCCTTCTTCTAATAAAGTACCTACAAAATTTCAAGGGAAGATTCTTGGGCCGATTTTAAGAAAAAAGTTGATATGAACAACAAAGTTCCTTAAGAGTTTCCTTTTTGAGATACAGGATATTGAAATTTCCAGAAAAATATCGAAAATTTTGAAAAGCTTTTCTGTAAATCATGAATAAATCGAAGCCAAACTTAAAAGACAACAATAAAGTTGTCCTAGTTTGTTGCAATAATTGTGTTTTTTATTTAAGTTGTCCTACAGCTGGTTGCAACTGTGTTATTTAGCAGTAGTAAAATAACTTTAATAATTATTCCATCACAAAACTCGTGTTCGCCTTAAAACCCTGACAGATAGGGAAAAAAGTCAAAAGATGACTTTTGTAGAGAATTTTATGTCGATCCTTCGTAACTACGCCACTGGCAGCCGCCGAAGGCTAGTACACGAGGGTCGATCAATAAGTAGGTACCCGTGTTTAACAACAGGTGGTGTTGCTGAGGGAATTTGACATTACCGTCTTGTAGGTACTGTCACCTGTTAAACCACACCATATTAAATTTATAGGTTAGTTTTTACTTGACAGTAATTCTATCTTACGTGTTTCGTGTCTTTTGAGAAAATGGAAAAAGAGCAATACCGATCAGAAATTCGCTTTTTATTTTTGGATGCAAAACATGCGAAGAAATAAAAGCTAAGTTCTCCGCCACCATATTGGTTTAATGAATTGAAACGTGGCATTGAATAAGGAATTCGAATACCTTAATCAATGAACGTGGTCAAATTTTATTGAGAGACACGAAACAAGTATTGACTGTCATATAAAAACTAACCTATGAATTAGTCTGAAATTTAGTATTGTGTGGTTTGACAGTTGACAGTACACGACGGTAATGTCAAATTCCCTCAGCATCGCCATCTGTCGTCAAACACGGGTTATGGTATTTCTAAAGTCACTTGAAACAGCATAAAAAAAATCTATCTAATGCAATTCTATTTTTTGGTGAATACTGCCAACCAAATATTTAGTAAATAAAATATTTGAAGTTTTTGCGGTGTGTAGACTGTATACGTAGTGTTTGAGGTTATATTAATTTTACCAAAGATTCTAATAATATAATTATAATAACATAGAAAGATCCTAATAGTAACATAGAAAATTAAGTTTTATGTAGTGTTTTTTTATTACTAAGGTTCTTAGCACAAAAATCTCTAAAAAAATACTAGAATTGCCACACTGCAATTGCAATAAAAATAGGTCTGGAGCTACTGTTTGCAATGCAATAAAACTTGCCACAGATGACTCAAAACGGAGTTAATGCGCGTGCGCACAATAAAAATGCCAGCAATTTTTATTGCCGGCAATAAAAATTGCCAACTCTAAACAGGGCTTTATTATACACTACTCCTTCCGTATACAGGGTGGTTCTACTTTTATGGGCGAAACTTCTTGAATCTATAGAAAACGCCAAAATCAGTATGTTTTTTCATATTTCACATCATTCACATGTATCGAAACCTTAACGGTGTCTGTTAGACAGGGCCGTCAAAGTTCAATTTATTTCAAGTTTTTCATTTTTCCTAAAGGAAGGGAGCTAAGGCAAACATATTTGGTAAAGTTTAGACACACATTAAATGCTATAAATTAAAAATAATTCCGCCTATCTACTTCCACCAGTAGCCGGACATATATGTACAGTGCTCGCCAAAAAGTCTGCACCATATGGGAAAATTTTTTAGTAAATAACTTACGGAAAATTTGTTTGCGGCATCAGGTTTTGCTTGCTCTAGAACCAAAATTGACATAATCAAATGTTGTGACGTAGTAGTAATGTCAAATTTGACATTAATGAAAAAAATGTCCGAAAAATGGGCTTATTTAACCGAATTTCAAAAAAAGTCATAAGAAAAATATGTTTCTTTCGCAATTTTATAGCCCTATGCAAAATTTCAAGAGCCTACTACGATTTTCATATTTTGCCCTTTGTTGGATATTATTGGACATAATATTTTAAATTTTCTAGGTATTTCTGATCAGATCAGCATGACAGAAATATTTGTGTGTTTTTACAACCATTTACTATAGAAAGAAGTTTGTAAAAATCGAATTTATGTGTTTATCTGTAAAAATGAGATCAGTTTTGCACCAATCGTGCTTCTTCAACAAGCCCTCATTTCAATTTTTTTGCAAAAAAAAGGAAAAGAAGGATATTTAGACCGTAAACTAAGTATTGTGCAGTATGTATTCAGTCAATGAGTGTTTTAAATTAGATAGGATCGACTTTTACGGATTAACAAATACGGAAAAGGGCAACAAAGGGCAAAATATGAAAATCGTAGTAGGCTCTTGAAATTTTGCACAGGGGTATACAATTGCAAAAGAAACATATTTTTCTTATGACTTTTTTCGAAATTCGGTTAAATAAGCCCATTTTTCGGACATTTTTTTCATTAATGTCAAATTTGACATATAAAAAAGACTACGTCACAACATTTGATTATGTCAATTTTGGTTCTAGAGCAAGCAAAACCTGATGCCGCAAACAAATTTTCCGTAAGTTATTTACTAAAAAAATTTCCCATATGGTGCAGACTTTTTGGCGGGCACTGTATATCAAAAATAAGTGATGTACCATTTTTTTATTAAAAATACAGGAAAAATAATTATTTTTAATTTATAGCATTTAATGTGTTTTTAAACTGTACCAAATTAGCTCTCTTATTTTAGAAAAAAATGATGAAAAACTTAAAAAAATTGATCTTTGACGACCCTGTCTAACAGAAACCGTTAGGATTTCGATACACGTGAAATATGAAAAAAATCTACTTATTTTGACGTTTTCTGTAGAATCTTTTAAGTTTTGAGTTTTGCCCATAAAAGTTGGACCACCCTGTACAAAGCTGTGAGTCCACGATATCAGTTTTTCATGAAATTTTTGTTTCGGGAGTGAAAAATCCTCCGATCAATAGGAGGAAAAATTACAATTAATAAGTAGAAACAGTACCGATGATTGATCACCGTGGATTCGCACTTTTAGAACTCTGTAGGTAATAAGTATCGAAACAGAACGCCATCAGAATTATTCTGCAGTCTCTTCCTTCATATTACAAATACTAATGTAGTTTGCTTCACTCTGTACAAACGCCATATAAACGTTTAAAGAAAAGTGTTTTTTGTCCCAACTGCCGCCAGTCACCCGATCGTCGCTAAAACCATCTCGGTGCTTTATTTTGTATATGAGTCTGTACGGACGTGTTTCATTTCGCGATTTTCGTCGGCTTTTTCGCCGTGTAAAAAGAGGTGTAGACAATAATACAAAGTGTAATATAAGGTGTAATAATGTAACCGCAGGATTATAAAACTTAGGAAGGTAAATAAATAAAGGAAGCGCAATCACACGATTTGCAAGTCATTAAGACTGCTTCCAGTGGGGCGCGATCAAACTATTGCTAGTCGTAGGACTGCCCCGGGGAGTACATGCCCCATTGAAAAACAAGCACACAAATAAATAATAGGAAGCGCAATCATACGATTGCAAGTCATTAGGACTGCTTCCCATGGGACGCAATCATACGACTGCTAGTCATACGACTGCCCTGGGCGTACATATATCCCATCAAAAAACAAAATGGACAAAAGGTAAGATGCATTTCGATTCTTAACTTTTATTAGAATATTTTGTATGGAGGCGCAATCACACGATTGCAAGGTTTTTCTGTCTCTGGGTCCACATCGATCCTAACACACAAAGACGATAGCAAGGGTACTCATAGGAATGCAGGTCATTAAGACTGTTTTCCAGGGCACACAAGAGTCTTTTAAAATAATCACGCAATAATAATTAGGGCGCAATCATATGATTGCTAGTCGTAGGACTGCCCAGGGGACTGCATGCCCCGCAAAAAAAGCAGACAAACTTACTGCTCACAATATTACAGAACTGCCAATATTAGCAAAAATAACCATAACAGTGACTAATAGCACATCCTAATTTCATGCTTGAGCACACGTCATGTATTCACAGTTGCTTAAAGATAATAAGGTAACAATGAGGGGAGCAGACACATAGGAGTGACGAAATTTCCCTCTTGGAGGACACATTATGGACCTCACATTTACCCAATAATAATATGACAACAAAAAGGGGCGCAGTCACATGACTTCACGACCAAATTTTGTTCTTGTAGGATACAGGCGAACTCCAATTTACCCAATAATAATAATATGGTAAAAAATAGAGAAGTAAGCACATAACTGTACGACCGACAAAATTTTTCCCCTGGAGGACACACGTACTCCATGTTCTCCATTTACCCAACAATATTATGACAATAAAGGGAAAAGCAGGTATGGACAAGGCCTCACCATCAAATTTATCTCTGGCAGATACAGCGGCCCTACTTTACCCTATAATAAAAATAACACCCTAACAAAAAACAGAGCAATCAGACACATAGCTGCATGATCTCATTTGTTTCCTGGAGAACCCACGGACTCCGGATTTGCCCAAATAAAACAATATATTTTTTTTATTCGTAGCGCTGTTTCAACAGTGACGTATTCGCATTTTAAGTCCCAATCTTATTACGGAATTTTCCAATTCTGGGTAGGCAGCCATAGAAACCATTGAAAATAACAAAGGTAATCCTTAAATGGTAATAAGATTAAAAGAAAACAAAAGAACAAGAAAATAACCTCATTGTTAGAGAAAAAAAAAACAAAAAAAAATGAAAATGTGAATACCTATGTCCTTGATATTAGGTAGGTATTCGGGGTAAAAATTCGGTTCTGAACAACTGTTCCTAATAACTTTTTTCGATATCTGTGATGCGAATCAAAATATTGAAAATTGGTCTTTAAATAAAAAATCCCAGGAAGGAGCCAAAGCTCTATATCTGTTATAAAATACGTGAGACGGAAGTCGCTGTGAGTAGTAACCAAGTTTTGATACAATATTTTGATATCTGACACGAAGATAGGTGTCAGTATGTGGTATTTGGATACTTTTTCGAGTTATTCTGCTTAGCAGCTGTGCCGCTTGTGGTACTTCCTTGACCGCCAAAACTAAGATGTTTGAGGATAATAATCCATCTGTATAAGTAATTTGTAGTTTAAATTGCCTTTTAAGGCATTGCACTAAAGAGGAATAGGCGTTTGTGTAGGTACCTACTTCTTCATAATTATGGAAATTTAAAATTAGAATTGCTGCACTATCAAGGATTTCTGAACTTAAAGACATAAATGTGCCTTATAATTTTTTGCCTGTCTTGTAGGTACTGATTTCACAAAAAATGAGTATTTCTGTCTCGATAAGTTTGTTGAAACAACTCAACGCTGCGCGCCACTGTAAAAACGGAAACGGCATCTCGCCATATGCAGAGTCTCTCCCGGTCGAGCGAAATTAAGCCCAAATTTGCTCCTTCCTGGGGTTCTTTATTCAAAGATATTGGTCATATTCGCGAGGTCACAACAGACTGGGCATGCGCCTTACATTTAAGTTGAATACCTACACCTAAACCTAAAGATAGAGCTCATCGAGTTCTATAACTGTGCTACCTAAGTATGAAATTTATATGTCCAAAGACAAAAAAAATACAAGAGTGTTTTCATATTAAGTGCGACAAACGGTAGATTGCGTTTCTTTATTTTGAAAAATTCTTTTAGGGACTTTTTTATTGTTTACTTGGAGTTACTTTTATCATACCATTCAAATTTATGTTTTTACCCAATCCTTTCATTTTAAATCTTCAGGTAGAACTAGCGTTAGGCTAGCGCCGACGATTTTTTAAATCGGTACAAGTGAGTTAAAGCATAAATAAGTAGCTTTCTGTAGTTACAAATTAGTTAAATTCCAAATACGGGTACTCACCGACATTCGCCTCCCCTCGACACCAAGGTGGATCCACGTTACACAAAATCCACAATAAAAGACATATCCGTAGTGGGGCGCCGGGCCACGGCATGGCCTGTAAGTTAAAAAAATCACATACAAATTTACCTAATTTCCATAAATACTGCATCTCAACATAGGCACGTAGATGGTTATCAATATCATTATAATATTTCTGAAGTAAATGTATAAGTAGGTAATAAAAAAATTTTCAAATAGGTATCTCTAAAAATAACCTCGCCAGAATTTGCCCCTAAATGAAATATTCATCGACGTTGGCCGCTGGCCAACTTATTATAGGTAGCTCTTATATTTTCACCTATTACACAGTCAACAATGTTAATGTGGCCATGTGGCAAAACTCGTCTTCTCCATTAAGTAATTAGTTTCTAGAATTTTGTAAGAAATGTACAATTCAAAAATAATTATACAATGTAATTCATCACTAAAGTTGTATTTTTAGGTATGTACTAATATAAGGCAACTGAATATTATCCAATTTTATTTTCTTTTATTCAAAACATAATTCTTTAATAATTCGCAAATCAACAGTTTCAAAGTATCAATATTTTAGGTAGCAACTAATATTTTTATCTATATACTTACACGTTCTTTAATTTTAAGTATGCACAAAGAAAATACTACTGCGTAGTAATATTTTCTTTGGTATGAAATTTCATACAGGTTTCAAACCAATTTGACTTGACCAATTTGCGAGACTTCAACAGAAAATATCTCGTTTTTTTTTTGCTAAATGGGGGGGCCCTCTGTATTTTTACTCGTCTAGTCAACATGCATGCGCATTTTCACGAGCAAAACCCTAAAAAATCTTTTTAGGTTTATCCAAAACATGTCGCTTTCGCGAGGCGGGGTATGAGGGGACGCAATGGTGACGTCAAGATTTAGGGTTTCTAAATATCCGTAAGAGCCATAGACTTATATCATAAGTCTATGGTAAGAGCCCTAAAGATATACTGTTTTATGGTCTAAAAAACCTAAGCCATTAAATAGATTATTTGACTCACCTAACAACAAGGGAAAGATATTTTCTATATAGGCCAATTAACTATTGTCATTGTGGTTAGATACGTAAATAAAAATGTAACACCCGTGGAAAGGTTTATTATTATATCTCGATATTAGCCAAAAGGCAATCGCACTTCCTCTACGGGGAACGTTCACTCAGACCACAGACATCGCGGATATCATAAGGATCTGGCTCGAACGGGACCCTTGCCATGTTATCGGGCCTTAGGTGGCATTAAGATTGTTGGATGTGTTCCTGCAGTTCTCATGAATTTCCGAATGGTTATAGGACGATCGCAAATAGTACCGCTTTCTGTACGGGCCTGTAAAGATTTTCAGTTACACCTAGAAACTTTTTGGTATAACACCAGTTGTTGACACTATAATTAATAATTGGAACCGTCCGGACTCTCTCCATTTCCCATCGCCTTCTTATTCGTTCCTCTACTCGTAGGTCTCTGTACTTTGCGATCTTCTCGCGATGCTGTTGTTAAGGATGGCCACAACTACACATCAATCAGAGTTGTCTTCTATCAACTATAAGATCCGGTCTATTATGGGCAACTTGTTGATCTGTCAGAGCAGTACAGCCCCAGTACATCTTGTAGTTGCGGTTTTGAGAAGAGGATCCGGCGTGTTAGTTGTTGTGATATGGGACATGGGACTTTCTCCGACTGTAGGTATAACCAGCAGTTGTTCCATCAGTTCCTGGTGCAAGATCTTACACTTGTCGTCCACTATCGATACATCATCACCTACAATGAATTTTAGGTGGGTAGTTACGAGTTACGAGTACCTAGGTCTAGGTACAACCTGACCTGTATATTGTATGGGCAGTAGGAAGCCTTCTGTTTTCGGGAACATTCGTCCCGAGGTCGAGGTCAGGCAATAGTTTGACGCTAATTTGTCGACCTGGTTGACCTAATTAGGATGCCTCTCGTGCAGCGGCTTCTCTAATAAAATCTGCAATTTTTCATTGTCGGTTCGGCGGTGATGTTGATGCTCGTGTTTTCTCAGAGATGTTGAGACGTCTGCTTCGCATATTGTTCCAATTATTGTTTGGTCTACCAATCCTCATCTTCCTCCCAGCAGTTGAAGTGGCAAAGCTGTTCTTTCTATGGCGCTGTGGGGATGATGTTCGTAAGCTTTTGTCACTAGTGTCCTACTTTTCGCTGCAGGTTATTGATGTCCATGTTGGTCCAATTCACTATTCGTATAACCAATAGCCGAGTATACACAGAGCATTGCAGCATTGAGGGCTTTAAACAAATCCCTGCTGTTACAATCAGACGTGCTCTAAAAGGATACGTATCTGTTTTACAGATACGGAAGTTCGTCAAAAAGGACGATTGCCATTAGCCCTGATGGACTGCATAGACCTGTTGAATGTTGAACCGTTCTGCTGCGGCATTCCACATGTCTGTTTCTGGCTTAGAATGTAAGTTGGTTGTGACTTGTGGTACAGATTGTATCAAATAAAGCGATAAGCCCGATTGTTTCCTTTTAGTTTTTGAGAATAGAACAGAAAAACATTTTTAAGACGAGCCTAGTAGATTTGACTGACGTACGCTAGTAGCCTCCATGATGAAAAAATTCACGTTTTTCAAATTAGGTATATAAAAACCATAGTCATCGGTGTTACGATAACTATGATAAAAAACCGTGCATTTTTAAGGAAATTTTTATGAAGCAAAGACGTTCCTTAATTTTATACGGTCGTCAGAAGTTTTTTTTCCAAAATTTAAAATTTATTATTCAAGCGCAAGTGCGGTAAATTGCAAAAAACGAAATTCAACATGGAGGCTACTAGACTACCTTCTCAATTTCCCGCCTAAAAAGATATATCTGCACGTGGCCGATATAGACTAGTAGGAAGATGGATAAATCGCGGAAAATCGTGGCAACAAGGGCTATATTCTCGTTCGTTGGTTACAAATTTCGCGGTATAGGTACTTACTGCAAAAGTTTAGTAAACAAAAAATTGAAATTGTTTCACTTTCTACGAAATTTAAGTAGGTAAAGCCTTGATTTAAAAAAATACTTAATTAAAAATGCGAATTTTGTTTATTTTGAACAACTCCCGATTTGAGTAACTTTACTATCAGACATTTAATCTCATACTTACTAGGATGTGAAGAAGCAAGATACTGCTCATAGTGTTCTTTGTTGACTTATTCTAGGAAGCACTCTCCTCCATTTAACTTTACTTATCAGACATTTAATTTCACTAACTAGGATGTGAAGAAGCAAGATGCTGCTTACTTAGCAGGGTTATATTGAAGAAAACCACTTAATATCGGAAAGTCTCAGCACTCCATCCTAATGGAATGGACCTAAGAGATGAAAATAATATTTGAATATTGTTACTTATGTAATGTTTTCAATTATTTCCCGGTTCAATGGAAAAAGAAAAAACAATCAATGACGTTTCGACAATGCGAGCAAACTAACGATTTGCGTTCGTAATCAGAGTAAGTAAATGCGTTTCCGTTTTGATAACGCGGCTTTAATTTTAGGATATTGCTATATGCTGGTTACAAACTATTGCCATATAGTTAAGTCAGTTCGTACCAGGGCATACCTATTTATTCTTTCTGGAATTGAAAAAAAAGTAAAAACTAAAGTTGAAGAAATATTTTAAAGCAACAGGTAAACAGCCTCACATTATATCGCGAAATAATAGCGAAATTAAAAGTTATGACAGTTATACTCGGTGGAACTGAATCATGGTATACCCCACTTTTTCCCCTTGTTTTTTGAGATTCAATTTTGAAATTTGGCCATGAATTTAGTAGTTATTATAACGTGCATGCAGGTTACGAAAAATTACTTCCCAGACCAATCCAACGACGCGAAACATTTATATCACGACGCTGTCATACTTATAGCAGATAACGAACGGGAGCACTTGAACTCGACAAACAAATGTCTAAATAAGAGAAGCTCCGGCATCTTCTAATAAATTATGTAACCAACTTTTTTCTGCTGATGGACTTGGGAAAAACTCTGGTATGGTATAGCATCAGTACATATGGTTCCACTACATCATATAGATATCGATTGCTACCATAAGCATTATACCCACAGTGCGGTGCACGTGTCGTTCCACAGGATACCGCAGATCTCGTCTTGAGCCACGTCTCCGTCTTAGGCCAAAGGATCTTACCCGGCGGTATACAGTTCGTATTGAAATTGGTCGCCCGTTAGCAGCAAACCACGGATCTACAATGGAACTGGTAGAAGAGAAGGGATCGTGTAGAAGCATTAGACGTATTCTTCCGCATAGAGTGTTTGTCGTGCCTCGATGGAGCCTAGGACCTCTGGCTCTTCGTTCTCGGCCTTCACGAGTCCATGCCCTAACACAATGCAGTATTGTACTTGGATTTCTGCCTAAGCGATTAGCAATTTCCCTGAATGAAATTCCAGCATCGTGCAAGCCAATTATCCTACCTCTATCAAATTCGCTTAGTTGGGAAAAATTGGCTTGTTTATGAACCTTCGGCATTATTCTTAGCTTAAAGAACCCGAAGCAAACTGAGAAGTGGTAAGGAACGGGCAGAACACACTGAATCTCTCTCACATAAGCAAAACACTCATATCAAGAACGAAAACAAATCTGAAGAAAAATATTGGTTTAATTCGGCCATTTTTTTTGTGGAATTTGTGTTTTGGTTATGATGACTAAACATACAGAGGGTAGATCCAAAATATAAATTAGCACTGGGTGTTTTTCGTGTCAGTCAAACGTTTACTACCAAAAGCCGATGGTTGAAATTTTGAGCCGCGACTTGTTAAAACCTGGATAGAGTCACTAAATAAAATAGTGGTGCCAGTGGTGGGGCTAGCGCGGCGCGCCAACAATATCAATGTTATGTTCGTTCGACGGATTTCCGTATTGTACTTATTTATCTTTAAAGGTTTTTTTTTAAATGCTATAACGAAATGGTGAATAAAGCATAAAATTAAAAATAAACTAACTTATGTATATATTACAAATATCTTAAAAGGTATAAGAATTTTTTTCAATAAAATAACGGACAATCTTAGTAGTTAGGCTATTATTATAATCACAGACTAATGAGTTATAGCTCAGCATAAATAGCGAATAGATGTTTTAATAGCCAATCTATTTATTCTGAGCTATTATAGCGAAGATATTTATTCTGTGCTATAATGTTTAATTGGCAACAATTAACAATTAACTTCCTCTAATAAAATTTTATAGGCAACCAAACGCAAATCCGAATTAAGAGGTCCCGTCATCATCATCATTAATCGTTGAACAAATGGATATCACAGAAGATGTTGCCAATCCCGCCAAATATCAGAAAGTAAAATTAAGGATTTTTTCGCGAGTTCACTTTTTTATGCACGATGCAAATATAGGACCGAGAACAATATAATGGTATCCCCTCCACGACAACTTGTGGATCTCCCATTTCGAAAAAAAAAGCAGTGTGCAAGATCAACGAAACATTTGGAGATTTTCATATTTTATGGAGTGGCATATTTTGTTCAAGTGAACAAATTATTTTCTTGCCTTTGTTGTTTCAATTTTTCTATGTTGTTTTGTTTTATGGTTCCTTGAATTCCCGGTGACAAAATAATGACGGAACTTGCTACGTCATGCCATCCTCCCCTATCCCCGTTTTCTCGCGAAAATTAAGCGTGCTAATGCACTGTGAGCTCACGAAAAAATCTCTACTGTAAATGTGTAGCACCCTTACTTGAGTTTATAGTTCATGGTGCAATAGACAACAAGTAGATATACCATATTTATATTACAAATATATATTCCTTCTCTTTCTTTAAAGACCAGGTTTTCTCCATTTTGTGCACACTTCAGTCGACGGAAAAATATTGAAACTAACTACCTACTCTCTCAAAATATATCACTTATCAATCACTTTCAAGCAACAGACAGCAAGTAATTTCCACATATTTTTCTGCTTTTAGGAAATGATGACAAAGCTTCGTCTTGTCGATATGGTAGGCAACGGATATGAAGAGAAATTGATTTTTCAGTGGGTGCTGTTGTGTCCTCAGAACAGAAAAAGGTAGGTAGGTACTCTCTTTTCAAGCCCAGAACACAGCCCACTACGCGGGGTGTAGTGGTGTAGCTTGATTGAGCAATTAATTGCAATCTGCCTGTTTGTCCAAGCGCGCAATATTTCTCAAGCGGTGCGGAAAACGAAGCCTCTAGGAAAGGCGCAATGGGGTGCGATATATTACGGACACTACGGCCCGCCAGCAAAAGACTCACCAGCAACGGGTGCCGCCAGGGCCTCAGTACACCATCGCGCCCGCCTCCCTCGCGACCTTCACGGGAACTCGGAGGCCGCCAGCGACGGCGGCGGCGGGCCAGAGGGGCCGGCGCCTGCGTCGCGGTCTTCGGCTGCCGCGTGGGCGCCGATCGATACATACGGCCGGGGGCCGGCGGGTATTTTTAGGGCGCTCGCCCGCCCGCCGGGTTTATTAAGGGTGCGGGGGCGCCCGCCGCCCGCCCCACTGCGCTGCTCCCACCGATACATCGACGATAATATTCGCACGTCGCACCTATATAATAGGAAATACGTGTATAGGTACACAGATATAAATAGGTTATCAGGGACAGGTGTAAATGATACATTTAGACACATTTAAATATATTATATTTATAAATCCTTTATATATGGACACATTCTTGTCAAAAACGGGAAGGACAACATATAAGGGTCTTTCAGAAAAACTAACCTTTTTTATCAATAATTATTATAAAGGCAGATATAGAGCTTGAAAAAGTATTCGATTTTTTCCTATAGATAGACCATAGGTCTAAGTATAGTATTCTAACTATAAGTAAAGAAATTTCTTGAATTCCCGGTGACATAATGCCGCAACTTGCCTACGTCATGCCATCCTCCCCTATCCCCGATTTATACTAACTACCCACTAAGCGATTTTCGCAGAGAAACGGGGAGGCCATCGATTAAGAAATCCGAAAATTATGCAAATTTTTGCAGTTTCCGTTTGCAATTTTTTAATACATAACTTGGACAGCTTTAGGCCAGGAACAGAGTAAATATGGTCGATGAAGGAGCTAATGTATACCTCTTAATTAAACAAATAGTTTATCTAATCAACAAATTTACATAACGTTACAATAAGCGCAAATCTGTGTTTCGTGGACACGGCAAATGAGCAAACTGTTGAAGCCTGTTGTTTTTCTAACTTCGAACATGTTTTGATCACACTCCGGGTTAACGATTTGGCTAACAGTACGGCTTTGCCCATGTCACCTGTTTGACTTAACATTATCTTCGAGAAAGGAGAAAGATTTATTCTCCGAAAGCTCATAAAACTAAGTAAGTTGTTGCAGTTATTTTTTGAGCTAACGTCACAGAATTAGAGGGGGACTCATTTCCAGAGGCCTCACTGGCGGGTATATGGTACCAGTGGCGTAACTACGGAAGTGTAGGGCCGTGTTCAAAATTTCAGGTGGGCCCCTGCGTGTTTTTTTTTTATGTTTGAAAGTGGTGTAACAATGAAAAACATTGTACCTACAGGATGTACCATTTTCGATACTATTGCAAGTTATATTTATATTTTGAAATTCTTACCTCCTAGAAAAAACCCGTAAACGCCACTGAATTCTACGTGAAAAAATCTATAGCGGTCGATTTTTACCATTTCAACAAGTTAGCGTATAACGGATATAGGGGGGTGCCTGAAAATGGCAAATTTTGAGAATCACCTTGTGTTTAAAAAAAGCCAAGGAGGCCGCATGAAAATTCTGTATACGAGCGTTTCTTTTTATGAAAAAGTAGGCCAGTGCCCCGAAAGCCGCAACTCCCTATTTCTAAAAATAACCGAGATACCTCGCCAAAGTATCGAAAATGGGACACCCTGTAGGTGCATAGAGAATAATCCAACTTAAACTTTGTATTGACCAACAGTTAATAATAATGCACATTGCTCACTACAGGTCGAAAAACGCCATTATAGGTCAAACGGTTGAATCACCATGTACGTTCTGTACAGGGTGATCCAAACTCGATGCCCCAGGCCTACTGCGGGAACACGAAAACTGAAAATAAAATTTCGAACAGGAGCTCTTAAATGGAACATGGAATTTTTTTATTCACTAGGATCGGTTTTCCGAAATCTAGTCAGCCTTAAAACAATTTCGAAAGTCAGAAATCATTTAAGAGTATTGTTAGGGTGCCTTGTGCACCATTAAATTAGTTCGACTGGACTATTTTTTAAATTTTTGAATTGTGCTTGTTACTGACTTGTTTGCTATTATAGTTTGTTACAAAAATTGTTTTTTAATATTGCAGTTGAAAATATTTAAGGGCGCACAAGACAACCTAATATTCTCTTAAATAATTTCTGACTATCAATTGTAAATTTTGAACAATAAAAGATACAGAAAATCTTTTCCTATAAAAGTTGTCGAGAATTATAAGGGCTTTCAATATTTAGGAAAAAAAGGCAAGTATGTTTCTGGGGAAAAATATTGATGATGTCACAGCGACCATTTTCCCAAACAACAAAAAAGCAAATTTTCGGTCATAATTGGGCCTTATAGTATGTCCCATTTAAGAACCCCTGTTCGAAATTTTATTTTCAATTTTCGTGTTCCCGCAGTAGGCCTGAAGCGCCGAGTTGGATCATCCTATAGGTACATTTACTCTCAAGTTATTATAGGTACATTTTTTGTACTACCCTTGCATTTTTATTGTTGGGGAATTTCAATCGCCCTCTATGTAACCAATTAGAGATTCTGACCCGTCAGTTATTACGCAGCATCACATCAATCGGCTCACATCGGAAAAACCGAAATTTATGCGCCCTGCATGAATCTTGGTGGCGGTGGGCCCCTAGCAGCTCTGGGCCCGTGTTCACCGCACACTCTGAACACCCCGTAGTTACGCCACTGTATGGTACATGTGCATTTTATTTTGGTTTCAGAGATGTGACATGGCATTACGTATTTTTGCATAATTAATATAAAAAGTGCATAAAACAATATTTCCCGATTTCTCTCCTTTTTTTAAGAAGTTAATAACGCAAACATTTAACATTTAACCAACCGATACTCTTCACATATATGTTCTCTTCTAGGGACACCCATGGCGTAACGAACACAAGAATTCTGCACTTTTTGAAGTTTATAAGCCTCGAACTGAGTTAAATACTAAGTCAGCATATTCAATTCTGGTTAAAATCAAACTGTTAGTCAACTGTCGAAAGAAATACTCAAATAAGGATAAAAATAAAGTTATGTGGGTTATTTTCCTCTTTATTTTATTTTAATCTGTTCGTTTTTGTGATGTATTTGTCTATATATATTAGTTTCTAAGTTGTCCTATTATGATTTTTGTATAATTATTGCATAATGTTATTTTTTATTATTTTTATTAGTATTTTAAATATGGATGCACACTCAAGTGAAGTGGATATAACTTCTAAATCTATCTACATCTTCGTGTATATGCTATGTTTTATACTACCATAGTAGGCAATTTAACGTAGGCACCTTACCTTGAGCAATTTTCCTGACATGATTAGGAAAAGTCAAAAGGTTATCAAAACTTAACACTTAACAAACAAACAACATTTTTCACAGCTTATTTTTTTGGGTCGACTTTCAGCTCAGCCCGTGTGACTTAAACCACTTATGAAGATTGGCTACATACATAGTAAACAACATCGGCCACAAAATTGATCCCTGTGGAACACCCCTCGAAACCGGAAAACGAAAAGGTATCTCGTATCTCCCATCTTAACAATCTGCGATCTGTCAGAGAAGAAACTTGCAAACCAGTCTGTAAATGAATCTGAACAACTCAAGTAATGAAGCTTTGCTAGAAGTAGCGCATGGCTTAAGGCGCTACAATACCCCCCATTTTCAAGGGTTTCGTAGTTTACATCTCCTACTTGCATTTCTTAATATTTTCACTTGATTTTGAGACTTGAGACTTAGATAAAGCTATGAAGAATCGTCGTTGTGTGTCACGAACTGTGCAGGACTAATAATATGCGACACTGTGAGAAAAAAAGCCCAACATACCCTAAATTTGACTATATTCGGTTAAGAATTTCGAGTATTTCCGCCGCTCAAAAATAACTCGAAAGACACAACGACGATTGGGACCCTCGATAACATTATTTTAAGACTACTTTCAAGTTGATACGTTTGTTCATTTGGCTATAATATGAAAACTACGAACCCATTGCCCGGCAAACAGGAATTAGACATTCCCCTATTGTGTGGTACTGAGAGAGGCAGGCGGGCGGGCGTTCGCTGGAACTCAGACTACAAAGCTATTTATTTATTCTGTGGCTGGAACACAGAATAGATTCTGTGGCTGGAACACAGAATAGATTCTGTGGCTGGAACACAGAATAGATTCTGTGGCTGGAACTCGTGGCAGCGTCCAGAGATCCCGTGGTTCCCCTACTTCCCCCTACCAAAGTCTAGAAATAGCACAGCTTAAGCTGTGGAAATAGTATATCCACATCCACAGCTTAGTTAATAAGCTGTGGTATATCTCTGGACGCTGCCCCTACTTCGGCCTACCTCACCGGCTCGGGAACCACGGCAGGGGAACTTTCAATTTCAATTTCAATTTCAATCGATATTAGGTCTCTTTTATTTGCGTTTCGCTTGTTTTGAATGTTAGCAAAATAATTATTATTCACGAAGTACTTTTTGTTTTTGTTTCAAATGGTTTAATCCCTAGGGCATAAAATGGACCGGTCGTGCAAAAATAGTAAATTTAAATTCTAGACCATATTGTGCTCTTGATGTTTATTTTGTGATAGGTAAAAGTAATATTTTTGTCAAATAAATGGGTCATTTGAAGCATTTTTTGAAAACGAATAATATCCTATGTAATAATACGATTATTGTGTCAAATCGCTGCATGATAAAAACTAATTTATCAGGGGCGTGCGGTGACATTTTAAGTAAGGGAGGCAATGTTTAAAAACTTACATATTTGTAATGTAATTCGATTCTTCGATCACTTTTTGCGAATTCGTCAATGACGTCATCATAAAAACGTCGATGCTCTAACATGTTCTGGAGAAGTATATTCTCAATAGACAACAGCGATATCTGTGAAAGTCATTCATTCATTTTTGTGGTTAAATTTTTCATAGGGGGTTTTGCTCTTCCGTTTATAATTAATTGAAGCTTATCAGCAAAGTTTAATGTTGAAAATCCCTTTATTATTAAGGCATACACTACACATCAATAAATAAAGAACCCCAGGAAGGAGCCAAAGCTCTATGGGCATTATAAAAGACGTGAGACGGAAATCGCCCTGTGTGGAGACTGAATTTTGACAAAATATTTTTATATTTGACAGTTGTCACGGTGGTTTGTGCTATGAGATATTTGTGTACTTCTTCGATAAGTATTTTTTGAGGATCTATTATGGTTAGCTATGCAGCCTGCGGCTATTCCGTGACTACCAGAACAAAATGTTAGGGGATAACATTCCATCGGTAAGTATACTTTTGTAAACCGGAAACGGCATGCCGCCATATGCAGAGACTGGACCGGTCCAGTGTAAAGCCCAAATTTGCTCCTTCCTGGGGATCTTTATTCAGTGCTACACATTCACACACACTCTTCTTACTAATAATTGTCCAACTTTAAGAGGGGGTTGCCGACAGCGAAAGTGACGTTAGATGTATTTTTTAAGTTGTATAACATAAAATCTAATAACATTTTACCTGGCAAAAATTTAGTACAAACATCTCTGTCTTCATTTTAATCATAAGATCTTACAAGCAGAGTTTTGTTTTATAGGTTATGAAAACCTTGGGGAAAATAATAATTCCATTGCATATGCTTTTAAGATCTTATGATTAAAATGAAGACAGAGATGTTTGTACTAAATTTTTGCCAGGTAAAATGTTATTAGATTTTATGCTATACAACTTAAAAAAATACGAAATCTAACGTCACTTTCGCTGCCGGCAACCCCCTCTTAACATTTTTAACGTCATTCCCGACAGCCGCAGTTGACGGTATTTGCATGTCCACGTCCGTATTATTGTCTTCCATATCGCCCGAGATACGACGCGCTCGACGCACCGACGCAGATCAAAACCAACTAAATTATACAAAGATAACCTACTGCAACGATAGCTTCCACGCCCGCCGTTCTCATTCGCGTCGGCCAGTGCGGTGGAGGTGGAAAGTTCAATAACCTCTCGACTATCGAACGCTACAGAAAAGCTGGCAGCCGGCATAGCTTACATTGTACTGTACTGTCGCTCGGTAGGATGGGCGCCGTCGGAGTCAACGCCGCATTTGCTATAGGCATAACATATTGTAGATTTGATTCATGATATATAAGATAATTTTTAGCGTTTTTTATACAGAGTGTCCGGTAAGTACCTCCTAATCTCTCGGAAGCATACAGGGGAGGTCAAAATAACCCTAGTTTGTCAAAGGAAAAAAATTCCTACAGTGCCCCTTAACGGAGATACAGGGCCCCAAAAGAGTACTTAGCGATTTACTTTTTTGGCTCTAACTTTTGAACCGACTTGTATAATTTAATTAAATTTTAATAGTTTATGTTGGCCATAAAGACTCATAAAACCATACTACCGTAGATCTTTCACATCGTCAGGGAAGTCAGGAACGGACTTGCCACCACACTCGTTGGGCCAAATTTTTGACAGGTGTCATTTTACAGAGCTGAAAACTCTTTTTTTAAATACTTTGGTCATTGCTCTTTAAAAAAGGTACTCTTCATTTCTTTCGACCAAATGAGCCGTTTTCGAAAAAATTAAGTTTTTTAACACGTTTACACAATTAACGAGTGCTTGTCCATAAAGGTACGGAACCCTAAAAATAACATAATACAGACTAGGCTGATATGCATTTAATTTATGGTGAAGCGCTGTCCAACTCTTCGAAGGCAAGAAGACTTTATGCTGAAAGATTTCCAGCTCGAAAACCTTTCAAAGGGTTGATCGGAGCTTAATTAATTTACAATGTTATTAAAACACAAAAATAATGAAAACGTTTAAATGTTATTTTGGCAAATGTTCAATATGAGCTCCACGTACTTCAATACATTTTCTTAGTCTTCGAATATTTTCCCGCTGCACTGCAAATAATATTGTGTTTAGCATTAGTAACTTTTGAGTGTTATACAAAAACTTAATTTTTTCGAAAACGGCTCATTTGGTCGAAAGAAATGAAGAGTACCTTTTTTAAAGAGCAATGACCAAAGTATTTAAAAAAACAGTTTTCAGCTCTGTAAAATGACACCTGTCAAAAATTTGGCCCAACGAGTGTGGTGGCAAGTCCGTTCCTGACTTCCCTGACGATGTGAAACATCTACGGTAGTATGGTTTTATGAGTCTTTATGGCCAACATAAACTATTAAAATTTCATTAAATTATACAAGTCGGTTCAAAAGTTAGAGCCCAAAAAGTAAATCGCTAAGTACTCTTTTGGGGCCCTGTATCTCCGTTAAGGGGCACAGTAGGAATTTTTTTCCTTTGACAAACTAGGGTTATTTTGACCTCCCCTGTATGCTTCCGAGAGATTAGGAGGTACTTACCGGACACCCTGTATAGGTACTTTCCAGAGAGAGCGATAATAATTCTGACATCTAGTCAGTTTTAGAAACTTCTTCGTTATTAAAAGATTGTTCGAAAGTCATTGGAGTTGAAAATCGGGCAAAATAAAAATAGTAATATTATTGTTCCCGTCAGTCGAATTTATGACAGTTTAATACATTTTTTAGGCAAACTTGTCACAAGGTTCTGAAATTGAACGGCAGTCAGAGTAAGAATGCTGTGCGATGTTTTATTGCTTCCACTACTGGAAATATAGTTTAGGTAAATAGTAAATAATAATAATATTAATAATTACTTGCTTACCATCAGTGTCATAACAGCTGCGTTTTATTGCTGCCTCACTTATAAAACTGGTAAATCCAGTGACAGACAAACAAGAAACAATAAAACGGATTAACATATATATGTCACAAGTCGCAACAGTCACAATGAAACCAATAAGAGTAATTTGTGGGCTTGTGTGCTTGTATTCTCGTATAATAGGGTTCCCATAATTTGAGACAGGGCTACTATATAGGGTACTAACACATATTTTGCACACTTATTATTCCGATTTAGATATAAGTAGTAGTGCAGGTGCATTGGGTTTGAGAAACAAACGTTCTGGGAAAAATAGGGCTTTGAATGGGAACATTTATACTAGGGATTAGAAATGAATAGGTAGCTCCTATTATCTCACAATTATTTCTTTATTTAAAAACGGAGACCGGTTTCGTAACTCTATATTATATAAATTTCCCTACATATAAATAAATAAAGAACCTTTACTTACCTAACCATTATACGCTTGAAATATACAATACATTCAGCCACAAGTCAAAGTTGAAACAATTTAAAACATTTAGATTATTTAAAAATGAAATGGCTCGTGGCATATGGGACAAAGTGCTTTGGTAATTGGCAACACCAAACTAGTTTCCAATATCTAATGGAAATTTTGTGTGGGTCTTTCGGAGGTGTGCAGACCACGACAGGTACCTCTGTTTCGGGCTTGTTGGCCCTCATCAGGCAGACGTAGCGCACCTCACCGAAAAACCCAAATTTAGTTGGCTATGTAAAATAGGAAATAGTATAATGCGGTGAGCATTTACCAACCAATGCCATCTAGCTGGTACTGCCAAAACGAAAACAATGTGAGTGTGTATATGTACATATAGAAATCAGAAATCAACAAGGATCGAATCGTGAATTTCAATCCTCGTGTGCTTGCGTCTATAGCCAAACGATGATTAAACAAAATGAACATTTAATGTCCCCATAATAATTTAAAAATGAAATGGCTCGTGGCATATGGGACATATGGCAGTACCAGCTATGGCATTGGATGGTAAATGCTCACCGTATTATACTATTTCCTATTTTACATAGCCAACTAAATTAGGGTTTTTCGGTGAGGTGCGCTACGTCTGCCTGATGAGGGCCAACAAGCCCGAAACAGGTACCTGTCGTGGTCTGCACACCTCCGAAAGACCCACACAAAATTTAAAATTTCCATTAGATATTGGAAACTAGTTTGGTGTTGCCAATTACCAAAGCACTTTGTCCCATATATGCCATGAGCCATTTCATTTTTAAATTATTATGGGGACATTAAATAGTCATTTTATTTACATTATTATCATCTTTTTTCAAGTACTTACCTTCTCCAAATTTCCTGCAAGCTCTTGGACTACAAGTGATTAACCTTTATTTAAGTATTTACTTTATTAAACCTTACTATATATTTGTAGTACTTGATGATGTTGTAGTGTTGTTTTTCGTATGTCCGATTTTCCCGTTTTAATAATTTTCGGTGGACTTCCTAATAGCCTCTTTTAGTTTAGAAAGAGAAAATCGAACCTCCGGCGGAACGGATGCTCAGGCGCCAGTTTTTTTAGAGCGGTACCTATACTCCGCTGTGCTCGGGATAATTTCTAGTGTTGAGGACAGGGTACAATAATGAAAGCAGTGAGACAAATTTTACACAGTTTATTTGATTACAGGTTTTGTTTAACTAATTCATAAACTATTGCTTAATGCCCAAGTCCCGCGGCCGGCCCAGAGAGGTCTAGCGTCTGAAAGGAAACGTGCAACGTAAGCTTCTATGCGGGAGGTAGTTCGGGGCAATTCAGTTAGCTTACACGGTTATAAGCTCAACGTAAGCCTAGGAAAGCAATTCTACTCAACGAACTTGAGGTGACATCTGACTACTATATTGTTTGGCCTATTCAATCGTAGGGTTGAATGAGACGGATGTTGGTTCGGGATAGTACTCGACGAAAAAGCAGAGAGCCTCCGTGGCAGCCGGAGCCTATTTATAAGGTTGGGTGGTGCCACCTAGCGGCGATTGCGCCGGCATGCCCATTGGTCGGGGCCGCGGCGATTGCTCAGGTGATCGTCCCCTCCCTTCGGGCATCCAAAACGGCCACCGGAGGCTAAACAGACAGTTAGGGCACATAATAATAATAATTCAGTTCAGACGATTCCAATCATCGTGTCAACAACTGGTGTTATACCAAAAAGTTTGCTGAGAAACATCAAAGAGCTGGGTCTAACTGAAAATCTTCACAGGTCCATGCAGAAAGCCGTACTACGTACTTGCGATAGCCCGAACCGTCAGGAAATTCATGGGGAATGCAGGATCATCCAACAACGTCAATGTCGCCTAGGGCCCGATAACATGGCAAGGGTCTCGTCCGAGCCAGATCCTTATCCGGTATCTGAGCACGATACACAAACGTATCGTGGATCTGAGTGAATGTTCCCCGTAGAGGGAATGCGAATGCCTTTTGGCTAAGTCGATAATAATAATAATGTATATTTATCCAAGCAAATACATAATAAAGTACAAGTAGGTCATAAAAGTAAATAAACAGGCAAAGTCACGAAGGAACAGCAGTACTGTTGCTTGTATGTGGTATACTTATATCTAGATTTTACTAGGGTTTCCTAATAAAGGAACCCTAGATTTTACAAATATGGAACCAATAGTACAGGGTGGCCCATCCAAGCGGAAAAAGTGTGCTACGTGGAGACAGGTTAACATAAAATCGTCATTCAAAAAATGAGGTTGTAGTAAAAATTAAGGGGAATTCGAGGGTGTACCCTAATTTTGTATACGGGGGTCGGTAAAAAAGTTATCGCGAAAAAACATTTTTTGTAAAATAAAAAATATTTTTTAACCTACACATCCATTAGAGAACCTTCAAGTAGTATTCCCGAATATTCAGTTTTTTAATATAACTTCCGGTTATAGCGGAAATGAAAGTGGTTTTCTCTATTTTACAATTTACACATTTCTCTTAACCATCGCAGGATTCCTTTTTTAATTCTGAATCCAACGATATATAATTTGACCTATTTATCTCCAACCGTTTTCGAGATATTTATCAGAGAAGCTCCATCAAACTAGATACATGGTCTCATGGTCGGTGTCTGATGTTCGATCTGAGTAGGCCAAACAACAAAACCAAATTTATGACAATCAAGTCAGACATGATAATAAAACTGACAAGCGAGTAGGCTGAATGTTAAAGTGGCTATAGCCATTCAACTGCATTCAACTTAATTGAAAATCTCGTGGAAATTATGACACATTTATTATTTTTACTACTGTCATATTTATTATAACAACCACAATATGATTAGTTATTAAAAATTAGTTAGAAGTTCATTTACATTAAATGTTCAAAATGGTTTCCATTATTATTTACACACAACCTAAGTCTTTTTAAGAATTTTTTTCGGACATTTTCAAAGATTAAGGGACGATTGTTTAAACTATCAATTTCTAATTTTGCTCGTCTTTTAACATCCTCAACATTTTCGGGGCGGTTCTTATAAACTTTATTTTTTAAATGCCCCCACAAGAAAAAATCCAAGGAGGTTAAATCTGGACTAAGTGGCGGCCACCTTATCGTTCCATGTTTACCAATCCAATTTTCAAACGAATTTTTCAAAAATTCCGTTATGGGCCCACAGTTATGGAAGGAAGCGCCATCTTGCTGCCATATTAATTGTCTTTCTTGGAGTTGGTTAAGAAAAATTAATGGCAACTGGTCAAAGTGTTGTTCCAATTCGTTCTGGATTAAATGTAGGTATTTCCTACCTGTCATACTTCCTGAATAAAATAGAGGGCCCATTATAAAATTTCCCACAATTCCGCACCAAACACCCACGGAATTTCTGCCGGATTTCACAACTTCACCAAATGCCCGTGGATTGTCAACAGACCAAAATATACTATTTTTCCGGTTGTATATTCCCGCCGTTGTAAATGTAGCTTCATCGGACCAAATAATTTGTTTAAAAAATCCAGCTCCACCTCTTGCAAAATAAAAGTTTAACATTGTGTGACAATATTCCAGTCTTCTTGCAGCATCTCCAGGGAATAGCCTTTGAACAGGTAATATTTTGAAGGCTTTAAATTTGCTTAATTTCATTACCCTTTGTATTGTAGACCGGGGAATTTGTAAGTCTCTCGCTGCATCTCTCTGAGATTTTCGTTATTTCTTCTGAAATAATTTAAAATTCGTTCTCTCTCGCCCTCACTAATTCTAAACCCTTTTTTTCTCTTGCTAATCACACTTCCTGTCGATCTGAATCTTCGGAACATTTCTATTTGGATATTTACGAGAATACTCCCTCAAAGTTTCTACGTATCTTTTATCATTTTTGATGAAGATCTCTAAAATATCACAGCATTCTTCTTTCAAAAACATTTTTTAAACTGCAACTACTAACAGCTTCAGCAACAAAATTTTAGACTAATCTGACAGGTAAATAGAAATATTGAATTGACAGCCTACTCGATTGTCAGTTTTATTATCATGGCTGACTTGATTTGTCATAAATTTGGTTTTATTGTTTGGCCTACTCAGATCGAACATCAGACACCGACCATGAGACCATGTATCTAGTTTGATGGAGCTTCTCTGATAAATATCTCGGAAACGGTTGGAGATAAATAGGTCAAATTATATATCTCTGGATTCAGAATTAAAAAAGGAATCCTGTGATGGTTAAGAGAAATGTGTAAGTTGTAAAATAGAGAAAACCACTTTCATTTCCGCTATAACCGGAAGTTATATTAAAAAACTGAATATTCGGGAATACTACTTAAAGGTTTTCTAATGGATGTGTAGGTTAAAAAAAATTTTTTTTATTTTACAAAAAATGTTTTTTCGCGATAACTTTTTAACCGACCCCCGTATACAAAATTAGGGTACACCCTCGAATTCCCCTTAATTTTTACTACAAACTCATTTTTTGAGTGACGATTTTATGTTAACGTGTCTTCACGTAGCACACTTTTTCCGCTTGGATGGGCCACCCTGTACAACAATATAGTTTAATTTGATTTAATTTAGTCGATAGTCGGTATTAAATATCTAACCTTATCGGGAAAAACAGTCCACAATCAGGAGAACGGTCAAGTCCATGTTAATAATGTCAATTCAGAAATTGTAATGTAATCGATCAATTCTATATACCATTTCGATCAATGATTTGGTGTAAAATTTGTTTATTCAATTTTTTAAAAATTATTTTTTTATTGCTATTTTAAATAACTTTAATGAATGTATTGTCCAAACATCAGGAGGAACCAATGCAGATAATTTAGATGCCATAAATATTGGGCTTTTCTGATTGATTCATTCTGTGGTTAGGGGTTGTTGCAATACCCGGATTCCCAAAAAGAACGGCGGCTCTAGCTGCAAGTTGAATTAGTAGGTATCCCGGTTATGGTTCTACCCCTTTCCGGTGTCCCTCATCCCTCTTGGTAAAATAAGAATTTATTATTAAGCAGCGGAAAGCCGGAAAGTAGTCAAAACCACAGTTTAATTAAAGGCAATTAAAATATCGAATTCCGGCCTCCTATGTAGAAAAAGAATCATCGGAGTGAAAAACAACTACGGCGGCCGGCCGGCCGCTAATAATAGTGCGGCCAAAAATTAAGTGGGTGAAAAATAAAAATTAAAACTTGAAACTGGTAACTTCGTTACAATGTAATTTTCTGCTTACTGTTTTTGAAATAAATAAATACCTAAATAGGTGTGATACAATAATGCTTGTTCACTTCCAATCCCTTTAAAATGAACTCTTACAGGGTAGAAAGTTTTCATTTAGATTTATTTATTATTACACAAATGTAAATATGGAATACTATATAAAACATTTTATAGAAGACAGATATACTTTTCTAGTCGTAGAGACACTATTATGCAGAACAGAACAGTTATCCAATCAAACATTGATAGATGTTCAACTAGCCCTAATGTGGTTCAAGAGGGATTGGGTAATAGAATCGTTAATTTAGATTTTATAATTCAGCAATTACAGAAGTTTTTTTATACACGAACCCTTCATATATTCACCTTTGCTGATATGGTGATATAATAGTAAAATTGCCTCGACGCCAAAAAGATATGCAGTGTGTTGCCAACGAAAAGTGAACACCCTGAATAACTCCCAAAAAATATAATTTATAAAATATAATAAAGCAAACAGGCCACCGCCGTTTTTAAAATATTCGCTCTTTTAGTTGATCGGAGAGACTCATCGTGTCCGTGTAACCCGTGGCCCGTGGCCGGAAGCTTGCTTATTATTTCACGAGAGGATAAATCCCACTTAGGGTTCTACGTTTTCATTGGTCGACTCAAGGTTACCTGAATATTTAGCCTCTGGTCTTGATTCAATAGCCCGTTGTGACTTGTGACATAAATTATGCAAATGAATTAAGAAATAACGTCAAATCCGGATGAATTTTTATTATATGCTGCTCAAACTGATCACCACCCTATTTTGCACCTTTTGCAACATCGAAACTTCGCGAATACCCGCGGAAAAACCGAAATTTTGAAAGATTTGTGCCGTGTTTACGTCAGGCCCAGCCGCTGTTTTCGCCCGAAATTCAGCGCGCGCCGAATTTCCGGCGAAAACAGCGGCTGGGCCGGACGTAAACACGGCACAAATCTTTCAAAATTTCGGTTTTTCCACGAGTATTCGCGAAGTTATAGGGTTTGAGCCAAATTCATCTCCATTAATATAGAGGTCAGATTCGTGTTCAGGGACCTCGAAAATCGAAAATGTGGGGGTAGCCAAAATTTCAAGAAAATCGCGCCGTGCATACGGTATGTTCCATAATTACCATATGTTCTTCAGATAAGTGATTAACTAAGCCATTATTATGCTGGAAGGAAATATTGCAATATGATTTCCAAACAACCTCACAAGCCTACAATCTACAATGTTCAAATTCATGTAACCTTGAGTCGACCAATAAAAACGTGGAACCCTAAGTGGGATTTATCCTCTCTTATTATTAGTATATATTAATAGCTGATAAGGGTGTTCTTTTCTAAAATCGAGGAAAAAAGTACCTTTTGTATTCGGCTGTTTTCGGCGAGGGGAGGCCGCGAAGCGGCCGACCTTCGTTGTTAGGGGGTAGAGGAGGGACGGGCCCAGTGCGGAGGCGCAATCTCGAGGCCGGTGGATTTTTCTTCGCTTAATTACGGCCGCCAGAAGCGATGGTAAGGTGGGGGTCACGTGGTGTGCGGTAAAGAGGAACATAGGTTTTCGGGTGATACAGTGGCCCGTGAAAACTGTCTCGGCCGTGAGCGGGGCGAAAATGATTCTTAAATAGGGTCGTAGGGTGAGGGAAATCGCAACTGGAAGCAAGAGGATGGTCAGATTAAGAGATTTAACACTTTTTCGAATTTTTAAAGAGGTAAATGCGAGAGTTATTAAGCTTTTTTCCCGAGAGAAATCGGATCGTTTTTATGTGTCGCGCTGCGCCAAAAAATTAGTCAAAAAAAGTCGCGAAATTGTCAGAAATTGCCCGTTTTCGTCGGGCCGTAGCGTCGTTATTTCGGCCCGGGGCCGCCAGGTCGCAATTTTTAAAGCTTCCTCCATGTCTTCGGGTCGTGTTTGGATGCCTCCGGCGCCCCCGAAAAATCGAGAAATGAGAAAAAATACGCAATTTCCAAGAGCGGTTTCGGAGGATTTCCGTCCATTTCGCTGTTTCTACAGCCGTCCCATTTCTCGGAAGAATAAAATCGACATTGCGGAAATTTGCTCAGATATCGGATCTTCGAGGTTTCTTTCGGTACCGGAGGAAAGTACGAGACCCAACTAAGAGATCTACCACCTCGTCCGATTTTTAAAACGGCTCTATTCGAGGTTATAGAAATTCCTTTGCCAACAAGATGGCCCATGTTCGTGGCACTGATTGTAAGATTAGTCACTAAAAACTCCGGCAACCTAACGGCGCCAGTTTTTCCTGCTGGCGGTGTCGCGCGAGGGGTTAGATTTTCCGTCAGTCGCGCCTTCGAGGTAATGGCGGGAAGCCAAACCGCGCCTTGAGGGTGCATACCGGATGTCGACATGTGGATTTTTTTGCCGGCCGAAGAACTAAGCACCTGTTGAATATCTGCGATTCCGAAATGGACGTATACTGGGGGTGAGGATTTCAAGTTACCTAACACCTGTTGAATATTTGCTCTTTTTCGAAGCGGTCGACGCGGAGGGTTGGAATTTTTGATTTTTGCCGCCAAAACGACGTCCCTTAGGTTATGGACGATTTTCAGACTGAGAATTTAGTTGTAAACTTACGATACGACATAACCTCGAAATTCTTTAAGCGGCCGTAACTCCCGTGCCGTTAGAGATACGGCGTTGCCGTTTGTTTTGATTGTAAGCATATGGGGGGAGGAAAAAAATGGACGACGAAAATTTTTCATGGCCACCTCGATTTTGACAGAACAAATGCAACTTTGCCATCTTTAGAGATAGGAGATCCGGGTTTCCTTTGTTGGATTGCCGGGGCGAAATGATTGAGAAACGTGAAAAAAAATTTTCCATGGCCTACTCGATTTAGCCGGAAAACACAACTTTTCTATGCGACTAGATAGAAAGACGGGACAAAGTGCGTTAGGTAGAGGATGTAAAATGACGCTGCGCCGAAAATTTTTTTTTCCATGGCCCACTTGGATTTTTCTTAGGTGAATAACTTTCTTATTAATAGAGATAGAGACTTGCGGTTTTCTTTGATAGGCCCCGTATGCCGAGGGCAAAATTATCGAAGAAAAAAATTTTCCATGGCACGCTCGGTTTTCCCAGAACAGATACAACTTTTTTGTTTGGCGAGATAAAAATTTCGTTCCGGCGGCGATCGAACGGGTGGGGGAAAGGAAGAAAAACGACGACAAAGAAAATTTCCCCGCCTACTTGATTTTAGAGAGAACAAAGGAAACTTTTTCATTTTCAGAGATAGAGACTTGGTTCCTGCTGGGATGGAAAGGGCACTGAAAAACAAAAAAAAAGTTACTCGAAACATTTTTTCTCGGCCGCCTTGATTACTTAGAAAATATCGATTTTAGCAAATCGCGACGAGCGAAGCGAGGAGCAATGGCCGGCAGAGCCCACGCGCGAGTTACCCAAAAGAAGACTGTCGCGACGAGCGAAGCGAGGAGCAATGGCCGGCAGAGCCCACGCGCGAGTTACCCAAAAGAAGCCCGTCGCGACGAGCGAAGCGAGGAGCAATGGCCGGCAGAGCCCACGCGCGAGTTACCTAAAAGAAGGTTGCGGCGGCGCAGCCGCCGCCGGCCGCAGGCCTGGGGAGACGCCCACCCTGCGCGCAAGCGCAGGTGCTCGAATTGCTAGTTAATATATATTAATAGCTGATAAGGGTGTTCTTTTCTAAAATCGAGGAAAAAGGTACCTTTTGTATTCGGCTGTTTTCGGCGAGGGGAGGCCGCGAAGCGGCCGACCTTCGTTGTTAGGGGGTAGGGGAGGGACGGGCCCAGTGCGGAGGCGCAATCTCGAGGCCGGTGGATTTTTCTTCGCTTAATTACGGCCGCCAGAAGCGGTGGTAAGGTGGGGGTCACGTGGTGTGCGGTAAAGAGGAACATAGGTTTTCGGGTGATACAGTGGCCCGTGAAAACTGTCTCGGTCGGGAGCGGGGCGAAAATGATTCTTAAGTAGGGTGGTAGGGGGAAGGAAATCGCAAGGGGAAGGAAGAGGAAGGTTTGATTAAGAGATTTAACACCTCTTCGGATTTTTAAAGGGGTAAATGCGAGAGTTATTAAGCTTTTTTCCCGAGAGAAATCGGATCGTTTTTATGTGTCGTGCTGCGCCAAAAAATTAGTCAAAAAAAGTCGCGAAATTGTCAGAAATTGCCCGTTTTCGTCGGGCCGTAGCCACGTTATTTGAGCTCGGGGCCGCGAGGTCGCAATTTTTAAAGCTTCCTCCATGTCTTCAGGTCAGGTTCGGATGCCTCCGGCGCCCCGGAAAAATCGAGAAATGAGAAAAACCACGCAATTTTCAAGGGCGGTTTCGGAGGATTTCCGTCGATTTCGCTGATTGTACAGCCGTCCCATTTCTCGGAAGAATAAAATCGAGATTGCGGAAATTTCTCAGATATCTGATCTTCGAGGTTTCTTTCGGTACCGGAGGAAAGTACGAGACCCAACTAAGAGATCTACCACCTCCTCCGATTTTTAAAACGGCTCTGTCCGAGGTTATAGAAATTCCTTTGCCAAGAAGATGGTCCATGTTCGTGGGACTGATTGTAAGATTAGTCACTAAAAACTCCGGCAACCTAACGGCGCGAGTTTTTCCTGCTGGCTGTGTCGCGCGAGGGGTTAGATTCTCCGTCAGTCGCGCCTTCGAGGTTATGGCGGGAAGCCAAACCGCGACTTGAGGGTGCATACAGGATGTCGACATGTGAATTTTTTTGTCGGCCGAAGAACTAAGCACCTGTTGAATATCTGCGATTCCGAAATGGACGTATACTGGGAGTGAGGATTTCAAGTTACCGAACACCTGTTGAATAATTGCACTTTTTCGAAGCGGTCGAGGCGGAGGGTTGGAATTTTGATTTTTGCCGCCAAAACAACGTCCCTTAGGTTATGGACGACTTTCAGACTGAGAATTTAGTTGTAAATTTACGATACGACATAACCTCGAAATTCTTTAAGCGGCCGTAACTCCTATGCCGTTAGAGATACGGCGTTGCCGTTTGTTTTGATTGTAAGCATATGGGGGGAGGAAAAAAATGGACGACGAAAATTTTTCATGGCCACCTCGATTTTGACAGAACAAATGCAACTTTGCTATCTTTAGAGATAGGAGATCCGGGTTTTCTTTGTTGGGTTGCCAGGGCGAAATGATTGAGAAACGTGAAAACAAATTTTCCATGGCCTACTCGATTTCGCCGGAAAACACAACTTTTCTATGCGACTAGATAGAAAGACGGGACAAAGTGCGTTAGGTAGAGGATGTAAAATGACGCTGCGCCGAAATTTTTTTTTTTCCATGGCCCACTTGGATTTTTCTTAGGTGAATAACTTTCTTATTAATAGAGATGGAGACTTGCGGTTTTCTTTGATAGGCCCCATATGCCGAGGGCAAAATTATCGAAGAAAAAAATTTTCCATGGCACACTCGGTTTTTCCAGAACAGATACAACTTTTTGTTTGGCGAGATAAAAATATCGTTCCCGCGGCGATCGAACGGGTGGGGGAAAGGAAGAAAAACGACGACAAAGAAAATTTCCCCGCCTACTTGATTTTAGAGAAAACAACGGAAACTTTTTCATTTTCAGAGATAGAGACTTCGTTCCTGCTGGGATGAAAAGAGCACTAAAAAGCAAAAAAAAAGTTACTCAAAACATTTTTTCTCGGCCGCCTTGATTACTTAGAAAATATCGATTTTAGCAAATCGCGACGAGCGAAGCGAGGAGCAATGGCCGGCAGAGCCCACCGGCGCCGGCCAGAGCCCACCGGCGCCGGCCAGAGCCCACCGGCGCCGGCCAGAGCCCACCGGCGCCGGCCAGAGCCCACCGGCGCCGGCCAGAGCCCATCCTTCTCGCCAGGATTGCCGCGCGAGGCCGAAGGCCGAGTGCGGCAATAGACCAAGGGAGCGACGCACGAGGGCGAAGCCCGAGTGCGGCGCCCAACGCGACGAGCGAAGCGAGGCGCCAAAATTGACGCACGAGGCCGTAGGCCGAGGGCGGCAATAAGCCGAGGGGTATCTGGCGCGGAAGGGACGTGAGGCCGCGAAGCGGCCGAACTCCCATGGTGACGAACCACGAGCGAGCCACCTAAAAGAAGCCTGTCGCGACGAGCGAAGCGAGGAGCAACGGCCGGCAGAGCCCACGCGCGAGTTACCCAAAAGAAGACTGTCGCGACGAGCGAAGCGAGGAGCAATGGCCGGCAGAGCCCACGTGCGAGTTACCTAAAAGAAGGTTGCGGCGGCGAAGCCGCCGCCGGCCGCAGGCCTGGGGAGACGCCCACCCTGCGCGCAAGCGCAGGTGGGCGAATTGCTAGTTATACTATATTAATAGACAAGTCCATTTCTATTATCGTTTTAGGCCGAAAAAGGGTCGATTTGTCAGTCCCGTTTTTCGGCGAGGCGGCCGCGAAGCGGTCGCCGAGCGGTACGGGCGCCTCCGGCCGTCCTCGCTTCATCGAACGCCCATACTCTCGACGGGCGAAAGCGTCTCTTCGCCGAGAAAAGACGCCAGAAGCGGGGGTAAGTTTCGGTCCTCCGGCGTCGGCGGTCGGGCACGAGGGTGGGACAGTTCCACCGAAAACCGTCTCGGTCGGGAACGGGGCGAAAATGATTCTTAAGTAGGGTGGTAGGGGGAAGGAAATCGCGACGGGAAGGGAGAGGAAGGTCCGGAGAAGAGATTTAACACTTTTTCGGATTTTTAAAGAGGTGAAAGCGAGAGATATTAAGCTTTTTTCCCGGCAGAAATCGGATCGTTTTTATGTAACACGCTGCGCCCAAAAATTTGTCAGAAAAGTCGCGAGATTGTCAGAAATTGCCCCATTTTCGTCGGGCCGTAGCCGCGTTATTTAGGCTCGGGGCCGCGAGGTCGCAATTTTTGAAGCTTCCTCCATGTCTTCGGGTCAGGTTCGGACGGCTCCGGCGCCCCCGAAAAATCGAGAAATAGGAAAAACCACGCAATTTCCGAGAGTGGTTTCGGAGGCTTCTCGGACGGATTTTTTCGAAACCGCCGGGTATGAGATTTCTTAGACTTTCATATTTCGACAGGCCGGAGGTTGGAATTTCCCGTCAGGTACGCCAAAAATCGTCCTTTTAGGTTACGGCGAGCTTTCAAACCGCGACTCGAAGGTGCATACCGGGTGTCCACATGTGAATTTTCGGGCCGGCCGAAGGCGATTCGGAAGAGTTCGGGTCGTTTCGGCGAAACCCACACCTGTTGAATATTTGCAATTTCGAACCGGACGATACGGGGGTGAGAATTCGAGGTAACGGAACTGAGGATAGGCGCACCTGTTGAACGCTGGCGTTTTTTCGAAGCGGTCGACGCGGAAGGTTGGAATTCTTGCCGCCAAAAAAAAACCGTCTTTTAGGTTACGGAGAACTTTCAAACTGCGAATGCGTACCGGGTGTCTCTTTCTGGAAAATGCGATGGGCGAAAATATTTGATTTTTGCCGCCAAAACAACGTCCCCTAGGTTATGGACGACTTTCAGACTGCGAATTTAACTAATTTCCAACCGGAAATTTACGACACAACATAACCTCGAAATTCTTTAAGCGGCCGTAACTCCTATGCCATCAGAGATACGGGGTTGCCGTTTGTTTTGATTGTAAGCAGATGGGGAGAGGAAAAAAAATGGACGACGAAAATTTTTCATGGCCACCTCGATTTTGACAAAACAAATGCAACTTTGCTATCTTTAGTGATAGGAGATCCGGGTTTCCTTTGTTGGGTTGCCAGGGCGAAGTGATTGAGAAAGGTGAAAAAAAATTTTCCATGGCCTACTCGATTTCGCCGGAAAACACAACTTTTTTATGCGACGAGATAGAAAGACGGGACAAAGTGCGTTAGGTAGAGGATGTAAAATGCCGCTGCGCAGAAAAAATTTTTTTTTGCATGGCCTACTTGGATTTTTCTTAAGTCAATAACTTTCTTATTAGTAGAGATGGAGACTTGCGGTTTTTTTTGATCGGCCCCAAATGCCAACGTGAAAATTATAGAAAAGAAAAATTTTTCCACCGCACGCTAGATTTCCCAGATCAGGCACAACTCTTTTGTTTGGCGAGATAAAAATTTCGCTTCTGCTGCTATGTAATGTGTACGGGAAAGAAAGGAAACCGACGTGAAAAAATTTTCCCCCGCCTACTTGGTTTTCGAGAAAATACGCGCAACTTTTTGATTTTCGAGGATAGGGAAAAACGGAAAAGTGCACGCTCACTTTCTCGCAACACCCTGTATATTTAACCCGAAAAAAATTTTTCGTCCGCCTGCCGCATCTTCGAGGAAACGCGTGCAACTTTTTCGTTTTCAAAGGTAGAAACTTGGTTCCTTCGGGGATGTAAAGGGCACGCGAAAGAAAGTATAAGTTACTTGAAACAATTTTTTACAGCCTACTTGATTTTCAAGAAAAACGTTAAAACAGATTCCCGGGACTTGACAGTTTTTTGAGAAGATTTTTTCTTTCAGAACCCTCAGGTATACAAGACTTTTATACTTTCAAAATGATGGCTAACCTACATTCAGGTTAGGTTCCTATGACAGGGGTGTTGCCTGCAAACGAAATGAACTTTCTCATTAGTGGAGATAGAGACTTCCGGTTTTTTTCGATCTGCCCCGAATGCCAAGGGGAAAATTATCGAAAAGAAAATTTTTACACCGCACGCTCGGTTTTCCTAGAACAGACACAACTCTTTTGTTTGGCGAGATAAAAATTTCGCTTTCGCTGGTATGGAATGTGTACGGGAAAGAAAGGGAACCGACGTGAAAAAAAAATCCCCCGCCTATACTTGGTTTTCGAGAAAATACGCGAAACTTTTTCATTTTCGGAGATAGGGAAAAACGGAAAAGTGCACGCTCACTTTCTCGCAACACTCTGTATATTTTACCCGAAAAAAATTTTTCGTCCACCTGCCGCATTTTCGAGGAAACGCGTGCAACTTTTTCGTTTTCAAAGGTAGAAACTTGGTTCATTCGGGGATGTAAAGGGCACGCGAGAGAAAATATAAGTTACTTGAAACAATTTTTTACAGCCTACTTGATTTTCAAGAAAAACGTTAAAACAGATTCCCGGGACTTGACCGTTTTTTGAGAAGATTTTTTCTTTCAGAACCCTCAGGTATACAAGACTTTTATACTTTCAAAATGACGGCTAACCTACATTCAGGTTAGATTCCTATGAAAGGGGTGTAAAGCAAAGGAAATGATCTAGGGGTTAGGATTAGACGTCAATATACGACTTGAGAAGAAGTACCTGGTGTCGATATGAGAATTTATGCACTTTTAAACTGGACGATGGGAAGTTAGAATTCGCCTTCACGTTACTGCCAAGCAAAAGGGCCATTGAGGTTATAGACATTTCAAACTGCGAATGCGTACCGGGTGTCTGTTTCTGAAAAATGTGATGGGCGAAACAACGCGGAATTTTACAATACATTTCGAAGGTGAATAACTTTATTATTAGTGGGGATAGAGACTGTTTATTTTTTCGATGCCAAGTGCGAGGAAAATTTTCCATGGTTTTTGACGATTTTTTGGACGTGTATATCTTTTTTATTGGTAGAGATAAAGACTTTCTTTTTTTTTTCTACTCCAAATGCCGAGGGGATAATTATCGATAATTTGTTTTTTCTTATGACACTCTCAGTTGTCCCAGAACAGATACCACTCTTTTGTTTAGCGAAATAAAAATTTCCTTTCTGTTGGGATGGAATGTGTACGGGAAAGGAAGGAAACCGACGTGAAAAAATTTCCCACGCCTACTTGGTTTTCGAGAAAATACGCGCAACTTTTTCATTTTCGGAGATAGGAAATAACGGAAAAGTGCAGGCTCACTTTCTCGCAACACCCTGTATATTTTACCCGAAAAAAAATTTTTCGTCCACCTACTGGATTTTAGAGAAGACGCGTGCGACTTTTTCGTTTTCAAAGGTAGAAACTTGGTTCCTTCGGGGATGTAAAGGGCACGCGAACGTAAAATAAAAGGTACTTGGAACAATTTTTTCCCAGCCTACTTGATTTTCGAGAAAAATCTTAAAACAGATTCCCGGGACTTGGCCGTTTTTTGAGATTTTTTTCTTTCAGAACCCTCAGATATACAAGACTTTTATACTTCCAAAATGATGGCTAACCTACATTCAGGTTAGGTTCCTATGACAGGGGTGTTGCCTGCAAACGAAATGAACTTTCTCATTAGTGGAGATAGAGACTTCCGGTTTTTTTCGATCGGCCCCGAATGCCAAAGGGAAAATTATCGAAAAGAAAATTTTTTCAACGCACGCTCGGTTTTCCCAGAACAGACACAACTCTTTTGTTTGGCGAGATAAAAATTTCGCTTCTGCTGGTATGGAATGTGTACGGGAAAGAAAGGGAACCGACGTGAAAAAAAATTCACCCGCCTACTTGGTTTTCGAGAAAAAACGCGAAACTTTTTCATTTTCGGAGATAGGGAAAAACGGAAAAGTGCACGCTCACTTTCTCGCAACACCCTGTATATTTTACCTGAAAAAATTTTTCGTCCACCTGCCGCATTTTCGAGGAAACGCGTGCAACTTTTTCGTTTTCAAAGGTAGAAACTTGGTTCCTTCGGCGATGTAAAGGGCACGCGACAGAAAATATAAGTTACTTGAAACAATTTTTTCCAGCCTACTTGATTTTCAAGAAAAACGTTAAAACAGATTCCCGGGACTTAGCCGTTTTTTGAGAAGATTTTTTCTTTCAGAGCCCTCAGGTATACAAGACTTTTATACTTTCAAAATGATGGTTAACCTACATTCAGGTTAGATTCCCATGACAGGGGTGTAAAGCAAAGCAAATGATCTAGAGGTTAGGATTAGACGTCAATATGCGACTTGAGAAGAAGTACCTGGTGTCGATATGAGAATTTTTGCATTTTTAAATTGGACGATGGGAAGTTAGAATTCGCCTTCACGTTACTGCCAAACAAAAGGGCTTTTGAGGTTATAGACATTTCAAACTGCGAATGCGTACCGAGTGTCTGTTTCTGGAAAATGTGATGGGCGAAACAACGCGGAATTTTACCATACATTTCGGAGGTGAATAACTTTATTATTAGTGGAGATAGAGACTGTTTATTTTTTCGATGCCAAATGCGAGGAAAATTTTCCATGGTTTTTGACGATTTTTTGGACGTGTATAACTTTTTTATTGGTAGAGATACAGACTTCGTTTTTTTTTCTACTCCAAATGCCGAGGGGATAATTATCGATAATTTGTTTTCTTATGACAGTTTTCCCAGAACAGATACAACTCTTTTGTTAGGCGAGATAAAAATTTCGCTTCTGCTGGTATGGAATGTGTACGGGAAAGGAAGGGAACCGACGTGAAAAAAAATTCACCCGCCTACTTGGTTTTCGAGAAAAAACGCGAAACTTTTTCATTTTCGGAGATAGGGAAAAACGGAAAAGTGCACGCTCACTTTCTCGCAACACCCTGTATATTTTACCTGAAAAAATTTTTCGTCCACCTGCCGCATTTTCGAGGAAACGCGTGCAACTTTTTCGTTTTCAAAGGTAGAAACTTGGTTCCTTCGGCGATGTAAAGGGCACGCGACAGAAAATATAAGTTACTTGAAACAATTTTTTCCAGCCTACTTGATTTTCAAGAAAAACGTTAAAACAGATTCCCGGGACTTAGCCGTTTTTTGAGAAGATTTTTTCTTTCAGAACCCTCAGGTATACAAGACTTTTATACTTTCAAAATGATGGTTAACCTACATTCAGGTAAGATTCCCATGACAGGGGTGTAAAGCAAAGGAAAAGATCTAGAGGTTAGGATTATACGTCAATATGCGACTTGAGAAGAAGTGCCTGGTGTCGATATGAGAATTTTTGCACTTTTAAACTGGACGATGGGAAGTTAGAATTCGCCTTCACGTTACTGCCAAGCAAAAGGGCCTTTGAGGTTATAGACATTTCAAACTGCGAATGCGTACCGAGTGTCTCTTTCTGGAAAATGTGAAGGGCGAAACACCGTGGAATTTTACGATACATTTCGGAGGTTAGATTCGCCGTCAGTCGCGCCTTCGAGGTTATGGCGGGAAGTCAAACCGCCACTTGAGGGTGCATATACGCGGTGTCGACATGCGGATTTTTTCGCCGGCCGAAGAACTCGCACCTGTTGAATATCTGCGACTTCGAAACGGACGTATACGGGGGTGACAATTTCAAGTTACCGAACACCTGTTGAATAATTGCGCTTTTTCGAAGCGGTCGACGCGGAGGGTTGGAATTTTGATTTTTGCCGCCAAAACAACATCTCTTAGGTTATGGACGACTTTCAGACTGCGAATTTAGTTGGAAATTTACGATACAACATAACCTCGAAATTCTTTAAGCGACCGTTACTCCTCTGCCATTAGAGATACGGGGTTGCCGTTTGTTTTGATTGTAAGCAGATAGGGAGAGGAAAAAAAATGGATGACGAAAATTGTTCATGGCTACCTCGATTTTGACTGAACAAGTGCAACTTTGCTATCTTTAGAGATAGGAGATCCGGGTTTCCTTTGTTGGGTTGCCAGGGCGAAATGATTGAGAAATGTGAAAAAAAAATTCCATGGCCTACTCGATTTCGCCGGAAAACACAACTTTTTTATGCGACGAGATAGAAAGACGGGACAAAGTGCGTTAGGTAGAGGATGTAAAATGACGCTGCGCCGAAAAAATTTTTTTTTCCATGGCCTACTTGGATTTTTCTTAGGCGAATAACTTTCTTATTAATAGAGATAGAGACTTGCGGCTTTTTTGATCGGCCCCATATGACAAGGGAAAAATTATCGAAAAAAAAATTTTTTCCATGGCACACTCGGTTTTCCCAGAACAGATACAATTATTTTGTTTGGCGAGGTAAAAATTTCGTTTCAGCGGCGATCGAATATGTGGGGGGATAGAAGACAAACGACGATAAAGAAAATTTCCCCGCCTACTTGATTTTAGAGAAAACAACGGAAACTTTTTCATTTTCAGAGCTAGAGACTTTCCTCCTGCTGGTATGAGAAGAGCACCGAAAAACAAAAAAAAGTTACCTGAAACATTTTTTCTCAGCAGCTTTGATTACTTAGAAAATATGGATTTTAGCAAATCGCGACGAGCGAAGTGAGGAGCAATGGCCGGCAGAGTCCACGCGCGAGTTACCCGAAAGAAGCCCGTCGCGACGAGCGAAGCGAGGAGCAATGTCCGGCAGAGCCCACGCGCGAGTTACCTAAGAGAAGCCTGTCGCGACGAGCGAAGCGAGGAGCAATGGTCGGCAGAGCCCACGCGCGAGTTACCCAAAAGAAGCCTGTCGCGACGAGCGAAGCGAGGAGCAATGGCCGGCAGAGCCCACGCGCGAGTTACCTAAATGAAGCCTGTCGCGACGAGCGAAGCGAGGAGCAATGGCCGGCAGAGCCCACGCGCGAATTACCCAAAAGAAACCTGTCGCGACGAGCGAAGCGAAGAGCAATGGCCGGCAGAGCCCACGCGCGAATTAACCAAAAGAAGCCTGTCGCGACGAGCGAAGCGAGGAGCAATGGCCGGCAGAGCCCCGCGCGAGTTACCTAAAAGAAGCCTGTCGCGACGAGCGAAGCGAGGAGCAATATCCGGCAGAGCCCACGCGCGGGTTACAAAAAAGAAGCCTGTCGCGACGAGCGAAGCGAGGAGCAATGTGAGGCAGAGCCCACGCGCGAGTTACCGAAAAGAAGCCTGTCGCGACGAAGCGAGGAGCAATGGCCGGCAGAGCCCACGCGCGAGTTACCCAAAAGAAGCCTGTCGCGACGAGCGAAGCGAGGAGCAATGTACGGCAGAGCCCACGCGCGAGTGACCCAAAAGAAGCCTGTCGCGACGAGCGAAGCGAGGAGCAATGTACGGCAGAGCCCACGCGCGAGTTACCCAAAAGAAGCCTGTCGCGACGAGCGAAGCGAGGAGCAATGGCCGGCAGAGCCCACGCGTGAGTCATTCAAAAGAAGCCTGTCGCGACGAGCGAAGCGAGGAGCAATGTACGGCAGAGCCCACGCGCGAGTTACCCAAAAGAAGCCTGTCGCGACGAGCGAAGCGAGGAGCAATGGCCGGCAGAGCCCACGCACGAGTTACCCAAAAGAAGCCTGTCGCGACGAGCGAAGCGAGGAGCAATGGCCGGCATAGCCCACGCGCGAGTTACCCAAAAGAAGCCTGTCGCGACGAGCGAAGCGAGGAGCAATGGCCGGCAGAGCCCACGCGCGAATTAACCAAAAGAAGCCAGTCGCGACGAGCGAAGCGAGGAGCAATGGCCGGCAGAGCCCACCAGCTTGCGCACGAGGCCGAAGGCCGAGTGAGGCAATAAGCTGAGGGGCATTCATCGCGAGGGGGATGTGAGGCCGCGAAGCGGCCGAACTTCGGCGGCGGCGAAGCCGCCGCACTGACCAGGCTGCCCGCCCCGCCGCAGGCCTGGGGAGACGCCCAACCTGCGCGCCAGCGCAGGTGGGCGAATTGCTAGTTATTTCATATTATCTACACAGAAAAAAATACTGTTACGTTTTATTCAAACAATTTTTTTTATTTAAATAATAATAATAATTCTCACCCTCACACTACTTTAAAGTAAGAGTACCTACCCCAGAAGCAACTGAAAAAACATAATTCATTGGATGAACAAAACAATTCTTGCAGTAAGAAGTTATATAGTCCTCCTTACGGCAGAATGCGTGCGACGTAAGGAAGAAGAACTCGCAAATATTATAGAATTAGTCACAGTTCACGTAGCTCAATCTTGTGTAACTCACTGACTTAATTTTCATATAATTGTTATTTAATTTATTGTTAATATTATTCTTAACGGTGATGCCTTAGACTATGGAGGAAAGCAAACCCTTATAACATTGGCAATTATTTCTCATGCTTGAGAATGCAACGTTCTTCCCTGTTTACTCATTTTGCACACGTTAACTCCCGAACATACGAAACGCCACTGAGCTCTCTGAGCCGGCGGAAAAAACTTGCCAGCGGCCTAAAAAATGAGGTCTGTGTGGTAGACCAAATACGCAGTTAACTTTATGTACATGTAGGTACTGATAGAAACAGGCACAAAACGCGTTGGCTAACTGCTTTTGTCAGCCGACTGCTTGGTAGAAGTGCTGTGTTGACGTATTTCCAAGGCGATGGTAGACGCAACGATGTTGAAAAAAATATAATAGGTGTTTTATCACACCGCGTTAATAATAAATGATAAACAAAAATGGGTAAGTGGTCCCGTGATGCGAGCTTTATTTTTTCGGTATAACAGAGTTCAGAAATTCGGCTTCAATATGATAAAACTTGTATTCGCCAATAAATAACGACTACTCGTATAGGAAATCTCGCAACGCTGCCCGCATTCTTTAGAAACGTTTTCTTTCGTGGGTTGGACTATATAATCATGATTTAACAGAACCTCATTTTTTCTAAAGTGCAACTTTTATATTCATCAATATAATCAGTAAATCATGTTTTTAAATTTTTATGATATTCAAGAAATTATTAGAATTTATGTCAAATACAATTTAGATTGAATCAAGTACTTTTTACGCGACTGAACAACTAAATCTCCTTTAAACAAACGCGTTAGTAAAAAAAGCGATGACCTTGACTGAGCAATAATTTACCAAAACGAGTGATCGCAAATTTCTCAGTTAAGGTTTTGAATCAGCCCTACACTCTATATCGTTCGTAGTCATAATGAGGTGCAGGTTAAATATTTTCGGAAATTCAAAAAAGTGCGCTGGCCGGGCATTTGGAAATTTTTTAGAGGAATTTGGAGGCCGGATCCGTGTTCTACGGGTCAATTTACGTCAGATAGGCTGGTTTTTGACTCATTCCGAGTTCATTTAAAAAGTTGCCAATTTGGAAATTTTAGGTGGTTTTCGAAAAAGTGCGCTGGCCGGGCATTTAGAAACTTCCAAGTTCAATTTCGTCCAGATTTTCGGTTTCTACGGGCCAAACTGCGACGGATAAGCCTGTTTCCGGCTAATTTTAATTTTTTCGCAAAATCGTCAAATTTCAGTTTCCAAAGGGGTTGGTTACCCCCCGAAAATCTCTGGGAAATATTCGCTACGCGCGCAGGGAATTTTCCAGGCGTCTGATTTCACAGTATCTTGTACATCTCGAGGCGCTGCGTCGATTGGCGCCACGCAGAATATCGTAGCTCTAACCGTTTCTGCGCAAATAGCCTTCAAAGTCAAATCGAAAGTGAAAACTCGAAGTTTTTTTTTTCTACAACTTTTATTGCTGCGTCCGAATTTAGCGTAATTCTACTGTGAAATGTAACGTTTCGTAAATAAGTAGACCAGCCGAGCAAATATTTTTTTCGTAAATTCGACTCCTCGATTTTGGAGGTGTTTGACAATTTTGGACATTAATTATGAAATCTCGGAAACGACTTGACGAAATCGAAAAACCTATTTTCGGGGCAGGTTAATATTTATGTAAATTCAAAAAGTGCGCTGGCTGGGCAATTAGAAATTTTTAAGAAAAGACTTGGAGTCCGGAATCGTGTTGTAGGGTTCAAATTACGTCGGATAGGAATTTTTTTTCGGAGCAGGTCAACATTTTTGGAAATTCAAAAAGTACGCTGGCCTTGCACTTTGAAATTTTTTAGAAAAAAATGGAGGCCGGAATTGTGTTGTAGGGCTCAATTTACGACGGATAGGCAATTTTTTTTGAAAATTCGAGGGGTATGCTGTATGTATAGAAAAATTTCTGGATTTTAACTGATTTGCGAAGGTTAAGAAATGAGAGGGATGATCGACAGGGATACTGTAAACTGTAAGCGTTGACTGAAATACGTCAGTCAACGCTGTAAGCTTGTGAAGGAAAGGAAGAACATGCTTTGTAATTAAAACTGAAGGGCAACAAATATATTTTCAGGATTGAATAATTTGACCTAAAGATGAAGATGAACGGGTAAGATCTGTGATAGAATCAAGGAAAAACAAGGTCATTAAGTTGAGTGTATATACAACACAGCACGAAAAAAAAACAAGGAGGAAAAAGTAAAAAAGGAAGGTATCAAGTTGGGCGGGAAGCGGGAACCAGCGCCGGTTTCAGCTTGACTACCGCCGGGTGCTAAGTTTAAGAAACGCGTTACCTTTCCTCCCAATTTTTTACTTTTGCCCAAAAAGCTAAACTTTTTAGTTGGGAGGTAGTCAGAAATAAAAAAAAATTGAATCTTTGTGGTACAAAATTGCGCCGCAGGCGGAATTTTTTTAAATATTCATAGTCAAACAGTTTAAAAAATTCCAAGCGAAATATAGGTATTCTTGTTAACTGTTGGTATTTTTTTTGTTCACTATATATGACTAATAACATTTGTAGCCAAGAAGTCCTACTCAGTCTTCTTTTATAGAACAACACTGTGACCAATAGAAATTTCGAAATTTTTATGTTTTAGTGTGAGCCCATAAAAATCATTGCTTTTTAAACCGGCTATACAAAAAAAAAGCAGAGGTGTTTGGTTACTAAAATGCTCCGTTTGCGAAAATTTTTAGAAATATAAGGCACTATAAATTACAAAATCATAACAGTATAATGTATTTTTCGTCTTTTCTCAATGTAGGGGCAAAGATCATGGTAGGGGGCTTGAACCCCCAAACCATATATAGCCCTGGGCTTATGTATATGGGAAAATCCAGGTCTCGTGAAATAGGAAGTTAGCTACTTGACTATAATAAGTATAAGTAATTTTCCAATTTATATTCAATCAATGAATCAATGTTGTATATTCTGCGTTTAGGATATTTTCACTTAGAAATTTTTATTTTCGTCCAAAAATCCAGGGGGGGGAGTAAAATCTGCTTCAACGTACAGATGAATAAGAAATAAGATGATGAATAGGAGAACGTTTCAGATGTTATGTTTGCAGACGACGATTAAAATGAAATACATATCCTTCCAGTAAAATAAAAAATATATAAAATTGTAGGTACCGTTAGCCCGTTGTAGAGGGATTGGTGTTCTCGAAAACATAAACAAGTTGTAAAAATCCGTGGTTGCTTGGCGACTATAGCGAGTGAGGGCAACGGGGTGCTTCTGGGTAAGCACTCGAAAACCGGCACGCAATTTTATATGGGCGTTGCGCCTCTTATTATTCCTCACTCAACGTTTAGAGGTCTTCGTCCTCGTTCGCCACGATGCACAGTAAAGGCATCAGCAGCAAAATGTTTTGAACAAACAAATTTATTTGGACTCAAAGTCCAATCAGTCCCCAAGTTAAGAATTTTTAACCACATATTCAATCATTAAAATTATACAGATGCGCGCCTATGGTGCCCAAAATTTCGGCGATTGTTTTTACTAAACTTACAGAAAAAATGATACTCCCGGAGGTCATTTTCCAAAAATACTGACCATTTCTCTGCTGAAAATACAACAATACTACCGCTGAGAACAAACTGCAAACGTCAAAGTGAGGACAATATGGCGGCCATTAAATTTGCCCGGAAATAGGATGCGCCAAAGGTCAAGACGCGTTCTCCCTACTCCATTTCTCTGGTTGGTGCCACCTCAGAAATTTTTGTGAACTTGCCACAACAGAGGTGGGTAATCTGTGCACAACAGATTGTAGCAGATTGTAGTTAGTAGTTAGGTTTCGGGAATTTTAACCAGTTTTACCCAAGATCCACAAAACATTGACATAGTATTTGTTATTTTTACCTAAACACAAACGGAACTTATAAACAAACAATAGTGGTTTAAAGTTAAATAAGTGTAACCGACAGAATGGACCTATAATAGACATTCACAAACAAATCTTGAAAATATGGACACAAAAAGTAATGATTTTCCATCGTCTACCAAGTTTGGCACGGGCAGTATTAATAAAAGTCATTTGACACCTTGTCGGAGAGTTGGATTATCTAGAACAAGAAAAACGCCAAGCAACTTGTGCGTAATGGGATCTGAATTCAGCAACATCCAAATTATTAAAGACAAATGTTCAGTGACATCTACAAGTCCATTAAAAAGTTCAAAAAATGAGCCAAATTTAATTTGCAAACCAAAATTAGAACTCTCAGCGGAAGTGATGAATGTAAAATCAGTAAACACAATTCAAAGTGAAATCTTAAAAACTATGAATAATAACTCTAAAACAAATATATTTAAATGTGTTGCTGAAAGAGAAACTGAAAATTGTGAAGTATCTTCTACAGATAGTGTCAAATTATTGCTTAATAAAACAAAAGCTATAGAAGATAATAGCCTCGATAATAGCATAATGGATAAACCGCACATGGGAGTGAAGAGAAATATCCTTGAAATATGTAATAGTGAAGACGTTGGGCAGCCACTTGTTCTGAAAAATGGTGTGAAATGTAACAAAGAAATTAAATCGAAGGGACTTGATAGTTTAATGAGGACAAGTAAAGAGTCGACACATATTGAACCAACCATTTGTGTAACCAAAACGAATAAAATCTTACGAAAAGTAAAATCCTTGAATAGTAGTGAACATTTTTTGATTAGTCGTGAAAAAAGCAGCAAGAAAATAAGACGGTTTAAAACCAACTTATCTACAAAGAAATCTATAGATAACTGTGAAACAGACGATGATTTTGAAGAAGAGGTGAAACCATTATCGCCAAAAATTAGAAGTGTTAAAATAAAACTTGCAAAACTATGTGAAAATGATATACCAAATTGCATAGATACTGCTGAAGAAGATGACCCATTCAAATCAACGCCAGAGGAAAAATACAGTGTTAAACCTCTTGAGTTACTTAGCGATGATGAATATTTTGGCTCTACACCGGATGAACAAAAATCAGAAAAAAACATTATTTTAGGTGAAATAAAAGTGCTAGAAGTAAAAGTGAAGGAAAAGCAAGATAAATTAGAACATTTAAAACTAGCTTCTTTATATAAATGTAAACACAAGCCTGAAGCACTGACAGAATTAACAAAGCAATGGAAATGTGGCTGTGTATCTGCACTGAATGACTTATTGTTATTGCTACAGTCACATAATAATATGAATATTGTTACATTAATTAAGAACCTAAAAATTCCAACTGAAGTTGCAGATAAGCTAGGTTTAGGGTCTCAATAAATTGAAAAGTTTCTGAAATTGCCTGAAATAATGTTATTTTGTTCAAAATACAGTGTAAGTTATTCGACTAAGGGTTTATTATTGTTGAATCAGTGTGTATAGTATACTGCTATCTAAAATAGAGCGTTGACCTATGTAATGATTTCCATTTCAAAGCTATAGTACAGTAAATCCAGATCACATCACAGAGAAGACAGGCCCGCGCCAACCCGAGGGTGCATGGCACGTGGGTGCTACGCATCAGGGGGCGGTTGAGACGGTGGTGGGCATATCCAGACTCTCAGAACCGTTCCTCGTTCACGGACGGAGCACGTCCTGGCCACAGAAAACCATTTTACCACCAATCGACTAAAAACATTTTCATAACTCCGTGCAAATGTCATGACGTAACATACAGGACTTTGACATTTTGTAGAAAAACTCATTATAAGGTGGGTTGCTTATATAAACATAGGTACTAAACTTCTTTATTTCTGAGATACCGGGCGTTGTATTTCTCTTTTTGAAATTGATTTACGGTTATATTTCCCAAAATAATCAAGCTGCTGGACTGAAATTTGGCACTGCATTGTTTTGGGGGATGGAGAATAGTCAATTTCTACGTATCTCACAGAGGGCGCCACTTGCGCTATTTTTGGATGGTGCTTTTACTTGTAACTTTTTTGAGGTTATCTTTTTGGTCATGCAGGTACTCTTGTTTCATAACGATAAAATCAACCTTTAGCTTTGAAATTGACAAACCGTGACCCAAAACACCATTTCGATACAACATTTTCACCTAACGCTTTCAAATGCTACAAGCAAGAAAAAATCCGCGTGAATAATGAATTTAAAATTATTCGCTTTCAAAATTGAAGGGATTGAATTTTACAAAATTTGGGCACCCTATTTCAAGAAAGCCAGTGGTGTGGTGTTTTGACGTCGATGGAGGTAGGAGGAAGAAACCTCAATCAACGGTTTTGACCAATGTCCATTTGGCATTTTTCTCATTATTTTGACTGCATAGTTGATCTGTAGCATTTGAAAGTGGTAGTAGGGTTGCCAGACGTTCCGATTTTTACGGGACAGTCCCAATATCCGAGGTTTCACTATGGGTAGGTAAAATATTTAATCAGAAATTGGGAATATTAGAGGTCCTGCTGGCAACAATGTGTGAGCCTGACCAGAGCATATAAAACAACCAGCAGTATAACCCTTGTTTATGGATACTCTAGTTAGCCAATGTCTGCCACTGACATAAAGACATGACAGAAATATAGTAGATACAGGGAACAGATTTTGCAAAAAATAATGTTGGCCAGCTGTTTTTTTGGAAGATTTTATTAGTAGGGCCACTTTAATTTTTGGCGCTATCTGTTGCTTGCATTCAATATTGCTCTCGTATCCTTATGACTCTGTCACACATTGGCTAACTAAACGGTGTATTCGGGAAAATCAATTCAGAAATACAGAGTAGTATTAGTAAACTATATAGTGTGTGGTAAGCATAAGCAGCTTTGACTCCTTCCTGGGATTCTTTATTTAAAGATACTAGCAAAAAGCACAATTTACAAAAGGCACACTCCACGGCACTGTAATATCTCTCGTACAGCCAAAAAAGAACTGCCCAATCGCCCCGACACTGCATCAATTTGACAGAATCTATTCCCACATGGCGGCTGCGCGAACAGGTGCGCAGAATTTTCCCGCCATGGGGAAAAATACTCATGGTTGTTTTATATATATATTTTTTTTTTCTGTGATTATATGCGCTGGTGAAGGGTTGATGGATAATGGTTGATGGTGAAGGCCATTCGTTTGTCATTCGATGGTGGGTGAAGGCCATTTAGTATGTAATATTGTCAATGGTGAAGGCACAGATCAGAATAGGGGAATAGGGTTAGCAGATTTCAACAGGATAGGATGACGAATTAACAGATTGAAGATTGTTCCTTTTTGTTTTTATTTGAAGTTGTGTTGTGTTTTGTGTTGTGAGTTCAAGTTCAAATTTGAACTACATTATTATGGCTTTAAGTTTGCGTTGTTAATTGTTCCGCTTGCGTGGGAGAAGTTACAAAGTATATACGTTGTGTCTTGTGTTGAACATGAATGTTTAATATACTTATTTATTAGCTAACGGGGAACAATTATTTATAAAATCATGGCATCGCTTTCGTTACCTAGAGTTTTACATCCCCGCAAGACTAGTTTAGAAATAGAGAAGGAGAACTTTGAAAAATCTCAAGTGAGTATGGATAATTAAGTATACAAAACCTGACGAATGTGCTACTTATTGCTGCAGAGTGTAAAATACTTTTTTTGATAAAAAAGGAATCGAACTGATGCTAGGGATGGGTGTGGTGCTGCTGACAATTATTATTGGTCTTGGATCTTGCAGGATAAAGTATTCCAGATGCCTATATTGAATTGAAATTCGGTGTAGTGGAAATGGCAATATCCGATGTGGCCTGGTGCACTTGATGGCATAGCTCTTTATATTAGAGTTGCCAACTGTTCGGAACTGGTTGAGACTAGACCTCTTTATCGGTACAAAGTCAAAGTTATCCCATTAAATTTTGAATAAAAGCAATAAATCTAAAGTGAAGGAAGCTGTAAACAAGGTGGAAATATATTTTGACAACTATATTTAACCTCATTGTTTTTTACAAAGCAAGTTTCTTCATAGCTCTTGACAACTGAAAACTTGATTAAAAACAAACCTAACAGTAACCTTAAAATCATTCTTATACTAAAATCGAGGAATTCTTACACCTGGCATAAATAAGCACGTGTTCGATGACATTCCGCGAAACAAGGCGATTGGTCAATAGGCCATAAAATATCAGCGCGCCTGGCAACAGAGACGTATACTTGATCGCAAAAGTGTATTTACGCGGTTTTATCATGTTGTTTTCAGCTATTTAGACACTGCCACAAATAATTTTATCGATGTTTAGAACCATTTTAAGTAGGTAAGCCAATATTTTTTTTCCAAAATATTTTCATGTTTAAACAATTGTAAAACTAAAATTAAATAAAAGTCGTGCCCACGTGCGGCTCTGGCGAATATATCAACGCACGTGCTCTTGTTTACGCCAGACGTAAGAGTTGCTCGATTTTAGTATAGTATGGTTGTTCTGGATACATGGAAAAATTTTGCCAGTAGAGGATATTCAGAATTTCTCAAAATCGGTGAATAATTACGTTGTATTACCCCAAAAATCCAAAATATAAGAAGGTTGTCTCTGGTTGAGAGATAGCATTCTGGATGATGTCATGGGAATGCCGACAATAATTGTAGGCAATGGCGATATGGTAGAATGTCAACCACATCATCCGACAGCATTCCTGTTATATCGTCATTACTCTCCCTCTACGATAGTAAGTGGCCCTCTTACTTTATCCATTATATGTATAACCCCATTCTTATAGATGGCAGCGACTCTTGTCCTGCCCAAAATGAAAATGTCCCGGAATCTGGCATTGGCTTACATCACAATAGAATATTGAATTTATTAATATAAGTACGGACAACTTTGTACATCTCATAATACAGTCAGAGCAAGAGCAAGTTGGTTAATATTTTAATAACAATAATTCTCACCCTCACAATACTCCAAACTAGGAGTACCCCAGAAGTAACCACATGCTTGTGCGGGGGAGGGGGGCAATTACTCTTATTTTGTCTTCGTTGCCATTTGCGGCTAGGATTGACTTTTTCCCGATAGAACTAGGATAGCATTCATTCAAGTACTACTGAAAACCATAAAAAACATAGTAAACTCAGTGAGGGTAGGGCAATTAGTAAACCACACAGATAAAGCTATTTACGAGCAGTAACCTGAATCTACATTTTAGCCAGCACTCTCCGCCATCAGCGGTATTTTTTTTAAAGACGTGATCGAAAGCAGAAAAACATGCAGTCTCCAGACGACAGACTTTTTGGGTTTTTATTGTAAATATTTAGCTTAATTAAATTGGTGCGTTAATTTTGTCCAGGAGTTTATGTACAAAATTATTGTTTTTTATTCAAAAACTTACCAAAAATTCCAATGAAGTCGAATTATTATTATTTATAATTCTATTTTGGTAAATTTAACAGATATAACATTTAGAACATGTTCACCCTCCACCATTTGAGCAATTTTATTAATATAAATATTTTATTGAAATCGGCAGTGAAGTGTCTCAAAATCGTCATTAAAAGCTCAGAAATCGGCACTGAAATATTCAAAACCCGGCCAATAAATCCGATTTAACTTTTCGTACACATTGCAAAATTGTTACCTATAGCAGCGCAATCTTTCAGTATAAATATTTTAGTAGGTAGAGCGATCGTCAAAGTCAAGCAAAGCCGCGCGTAATCGGTTCATGGACGGGTGATCCCTTATGATTATTTTTTCGCCTAATAAAACGTTTTTTTTTTCCGATTTCAAAAAAATATTTACAGGGTGTCCGGAAATTACTTGCACATACGGAAGGGGGTAATTCTTTGGCCCATTTTAAGAAAAAACTTCATATGAATGTATGTCGTAAACGTCCTATCTTTTGAGATACAGGGCGTTGAAGTTCTTTTTTTTTTTTTGAATTGAATTTTGGCTACATCTCCCGAAATAATCAAGCTGCTGAACTGAAATTTGGCACTGCTATGTTTTTGGGGATGGAGAATAAGCTAAAAATGTAAATTTCACCGTATCTCACAGAGGGCGCCACTTGCGCTGTTTTTTGATCACGCTTTTACGCGTAACTTTTTTGAGGTTATCTTTTTGGTCCTGCAGGTCCATCATTTTAGTGCATATTTTCATTCTACAAGAAAAAGGTACTCTTGTTTCATAACGATTAAATCAACCGTTTACGTTTAAATTGGCAAAATGTGCCCCAAAACACCTGTTGACTCCAATATTCGAAACATAAAATTTTCAACGACTGCTTTCAAATGCTACATATCAACTGTATATTCAAAATGAAGAAAAAAATGCTAAATGGATATTGGTCAAAACACCATTGGTTTTCTTGAAATAGGGTATTCAAATTTTGTCAAATTCTATCCTTTCCATTTTGAAAGCGAATAATTTTTGGTGCATTGTTAATAGGGATTTTTTTCTACATTTTGAAGGTACAGTTGATCTGTAGCATTTGAAAGCGGTCGTTGAAAATTTTATGTTTCCAATATTGGAGTCAACAGGTGTTTTAATCGTTATGAAACAAGAGTACCTTTTTCTTGTAGAATGAAAATATGCACTAAAATGATGGACCCGCAGGCCCTAAAAGATAACGTCAAAAAAGTTACGCGTAAAAGCGTGATCAAAAAACAGCACAAGTGGCGCCCTCTGTGAGATACGGTGAAATTGACATTTTCAGCTTATTCTCCATCCCCAAAAACATAGCAGTGAAAACTTTCAGTTCAGCAGCTTGATTATTTCGGGAGATGTAGCCAAAATTCAATTTAAAAAAATGAACTTCAACGCTCTGTATCTCAAAAGTTAGGACGTTTACGACATACGTTCATATGAAGTTTTTTTCTTAAAATGGGCCAAAGAATTACCCCCTTCCGTATGTGCACGTAATTTCCAGACACCCTGATAATATGTACCTCGGCACTGAAGTTCTTTTTATGACCCATGTGGTTTATTTGCCTCGGCCAGAGGCCTCGGCAACTAAATTCCACATGAGTCATAAAAAGTTGAACTTCAGTGCCTTGGTACATAAATATTATAGGTGAAAGCTGTCTTTTTATTATGAAATGGAACTTTTTGTGTTGTTGGTACGTAGTCGTAAGAAAATGAAACACTTTAAAGCAAATATGAATTTAAACCTAAAATTGTATTGATGTGTATAGGAATGCCGGAAATGCTTAATAAAATGGTTGGGGAATGGCTGCATGCACAATCCAATGAGTACGAAGAAAGAAAGGATATATTATTTGTGCAAATAATATTTGTTTTGTATCAGAGAGCATTCAGTATAAGCCATCAACAGTGCTACCTGAAAGCAAAGATAATCTATGTGCTAATAAGATGTCCAGGCCCATTGTTGAAAACAATATTAAATATTTGTATTAATCAAAACTACTTACCATGTAAAAATCACCAGGTATCTTACGTTCGATGACAAGTAACATTACAGAAATTAACCTTATATTTGGGGCAGATCTTACAAGTATATTTTTCTCAGACAAATAATAAACTGTCTGAGATATTTTTAAACAAAATTTTACCTATTTATTAGGTACCTAACAACTATTGTCAGGTGACTCCCGTAAATTTTAAATAATGCTTCCTTATGAAAACCTGCTAGCAACTTTGAACTGTAAAAAAACTTAAAAGGAATTATTTACATTAGATCTTCTTCATTTTTCTTGCACTTCTGTTGGAATATTCTTTGAAATAATTGTTCCTTGAAGCTGTTCTAATTTTCATACACTAAAAAGTTCTGGTAAACATACTTGACTAATAACGTACGCTGTTTAGTTTGGATAAACATCACACATCACAACTGAGAGATAAGATTAGATTATCCTGCAGTGTTTCCTATATATGATCTATTCTGCAACATTTTTTAATTTCAGAGCGCGACCTGTTGTTACTCCACTTGTACCACTGACTCTTACTTCTGTATGATACGTGCACTTCCCTAGTAACTAACCTCCCCCATAAGCCAAAATGGCAAGGCAGTACACTTTCAAGGACCTGGAGCGATATGTGAGTAAACGCAAAATGCAACTTTTTAGAAGTTGTCTTGCGCCCACTTGCGTTATCCTCAGCTTGGATACTAATCTTATCTATATTAAATAAAAACTTGGGCAAAACCTTTGTTGGGTCATTTAGCTGTTACTATACCATTCCTTTATTTTAAATTGACCTAAACTTATTTTCTCTTAGTTATTATGTGTCAATTTGTATGTCACTTTAAATGTGTTTATGTGCAGACTTGGCTTAGTTGTCCGTTTTAGTGAATTATTTTCATTTGGAACAAATTACCGAAATTATGCAAATATTTTTACTTACAAATACATCTTTAGTTGCAATAAGTTAAAGAAGTTGGAGGTGGCCTTCTTCCAAAAATATGTTTATTATCACCCGGCAATGACACAACTGCCTCATAGGTCACAAGTAGAGTGTAATAAAACCTGTATACTTAAAATTTAGACATGTAGACATTTAGTTGTTTGGCACTGGCAGTAATCAAAACACAACAATAATACTTGTTAGTTGATACATCTTAAAACAACTAGAAAAAATGTTTTGAGAAAACAAAATAAAAAAATACTATTGGAATCAGAAACAATCTTCTTTCGGAAAATGGCAACATGTACCCCTATAGCCATTTGAAAAAAGAAGGTTTAACACTGTGTCTTATGAGGTGAGTGAAAAAAATTTTAAAATGGAGAGACAATATGTTAAATATGGCCCCCTAAAGGGAAGTGGTGAAATCGTATTTGTTTTCCTTTTAATGCATTACAGATTTTAATAATTTTTGGGTTGTTTTCATAGCAACTAGTGTTGATTCAAATGGTTTGATCGAATTTTACGTAACTTTTAGGAGGGCTCCGGAGTAGACCCCTTGTGATGTTTCTAACCTCAACATTCTTTTATGATGACAACTTTTGAAATTTGAATATGCGCTTCAGATTCATAAAATATTTTTGTGAAGAAAAGGTACACTTGTTGGATTTTGAAAAACCCAACCGTTTTCGAGAAAAACATTACACCAAAATGATTTTGGAGCAAAACTAATTGAAAAAAATTTAGTCAAAGTAGGTTATCAAATAGGAACAACTAGATAAATTAGAATCAAAGTTTTGCAACTTTTTTGAGGATTACAATGCTTTCTTTGCTTTTCTAAATAGGAGGGGGTGAAATCACATTTTGCAATTAACAGCTGGTGATTAATCGTGTCAGATGTCTTGGAGAAGTTTAGCAGAATCAAGGATATTGCCAGCCGCTCATTCAATGAACAAAACGTATTGTCGTAAGTAATATCATTAGGGCATCTAATTTTTCCGAAAAAAATCGAAAAAGCACATTGCTAATTAATATTTTAACAAGAAGCATGAGTGCTGGTGGCAACAAAAATCCGGGTCGAATACGAAGATTTTTGCACCTGCACGAATGCATTTTGTTAAAAAAAAAATTACTTAGCATTTTTTTTGTATTTTTCACAGGAAAAATTAGATGCCTGAATGGTATTTGACAAGACTATTTCATACACATAGGTTACAAAACACACTACCTATTATACAACAGCTGTCAAGTTTTGCCGCGGGTAAACTCGAAACCTTGATTGTTGCAATGGCGGTATATTATTTTTGTCAGAAAGTAGTGGTTTATAGTTGTCTAATCAACAATTTTTCCTAGAATTTTAGAAATGACAGGCAGCAATCTAATCGAAATCCGAAAAGGAAGTAGGCTTTAAAATTATTTCAGGTAGAGGCATTGTAAGGATTCTAGGTATTGGGAAAAATGGTCCTTTCCAGATATATTAGCTGTAGGCATGAGTAAAATACATTCCAATGATAGGGTAATACAAAGTAATCATTTCAAGAGGTATGCTGTTAGATCTGATAAGTTTAAGAGTGTCCCAAATTTTGATCCAGCAAAATGAAATGAAATCGAAGAGAATTATTGCATTTGTTACTCTTATATTCAAAATTTATCCAAATATTAATTCGAGATTAGGTGTGGGTGTGAGACATGGAGAACGAGGTCTACTAACACGTACGGTAGAGGTGCATGGATATCAAATAGGTCTAAAATATTTCGAGTAAGAAATTCGACTTTTTGATTTACATTGTGTCCGCGTTTGCTTGTGAACACTGGAAATCTATGAAGAGCAGAGTAAAATTCTGCATTATATATTTTTAGATTGCCCTACTATTTTGATTGGATGATTATTCCATGTCTAGCTATGATTTTTTTAAATTACCAATTTTCGGAATATCATATTAGGCATTATTTTAAGCATAAAATGGATAGTGCCATCGAATTGGCCATAGCTCGGTAACTTTTTGTACGAAATATGTATTAATACTCTAAGTTATACGTTATACGGCGTTCATGAAGTGGGGCCAAAGTAAAAAAAAAAAGATTTTTCAAAATACCCTGTATAAACCACGGCCACAGTTTGGTGATATTTTTTCACAAATCGATTAAGCTTTACCTAAAGTATTATTTTGCATAGTATAGCCAGCCTAATTCATACAGGGTGTTCGTAAAAAATATAATTGACGAAAAAGTCATGTATTTAAAATAAAATAAATCATTTAAAGAAAAAATTCGGAATTCCACTTCATTATGTCAGCCCCCCTTGGAAAAACATACTTTATTTTAACATTTCTTTCCAATTGGAGAGATCATCCTCCATCTATAATTCTGCTTTTTTATTGATCACGTTGGAATATATCAATCAAATCAGGTGTGCCATGAATGCCATGAAAATTAAAACGGTAAGCGTCTACATATTTAACAGTTACCTAATGTAAGGGTCCTAATGTAAAATCCTAGATTTTTTGTTTGGCTAATTTTTTTAATGAAATTATTTTTTCATCAAATTTGACTTTTTTACGGGCTCTCTGTATGAGTTCGGCTGGCTATACTACGTAAAATAATACCTTAGGCAAAGCTTAATCAATTTGCAAAAAAAAAGATCACCAATCTGTGCCCCATGATATATGCAAGGTACTTGGGAAAATACAAGTTTTTGAATTTTTGCCTCACTTTGTAAACCCTGTATAACTTAAGAGTATTGATATTTTGTACAAAAGGTTTTGAGCTATGGCCAATTCGTTGGCACCATCCATTTTATTTTAAAAGAATGCCTAATACGGTATTCTGAAAATTGCCCAATCGAAATAGCAGTCTCTATGAGATATCTTCCCTTAAAGTAGGTCAATCTAAAAATTTATAAAATGCCGAATTTTACTCGGCTCTTCATAGATTTATAGTGTTCACAAGCAAACGCAGGCACACTGTATATTGTCAATAGATATTATGATATGGCAATCAATGCCGTAAATGTCAATAACAAAATTATCATATCAATTAAATGCTTAAAATGTCGCTAGGTTACGAGTTAAAATGAAAGTTCACAATAAACAAGAAAGTGGTCCATTTATTTATTTGTTTATTTATGCATATTGTAATATATTATATTTATATTGTTTTAAACAAATATATGTAAAAATAATATTCTTAAGTATTTTAGTATATTATATCATAATCTTAAAAGTATGTATACATAAATAAATAAATATATAAATTAATCAAAGACATATACGATTATATACATTATTTATACATAATAAGCAAGTTTTTTGTGAACCCATTTAGTGTATGAGATAAGTTCTTTGCTTCTCAATCTGATAGCCTGGGTTCAAACCCCAGTGATTCTACTTTTTTTGTGAATATGGGTAGATCATTTTTAACTTTGGGGTAATAATAAAGAAAAAAAAACATCAAATATAGGCCTTTTAATTAAAAAAAAAAAAAACACATTTAACAAACAGTAATGCAAAAATTGTTAGAAATTACCCCCACCTTGTTCCAAACATTTCTGGTATCTTTTCGAATAGAATGAGATGAAACCAGGGTTCATCAGAGAAGAAAATCATGTCCAGGTTATTGTCCAAGTTAGGAACCACTTGCAAAACTCTGCTCTACGAATTTTTTGTTAAGTTAGGCAGCAGGTCTGCAGATGTAAATCTTTTTTAAAACACTGGCCGGTACAATTGGTACTACAGTTAGCTTGCGACAAAATGCAGACATTGTGGCAGCATCTTCCATAACTTGCCAGACATTTTCCCTGAGCCCTCCATTCGCACTGTCGGTCGGCCAGGCCACTTTAATCCTTTCGTTTCACCTTACAGTTTTTCGCAAAAACAACAGTATGACGAAGAGACCACTTTAAATGTGTTGTAAATAGTGTTGTTGTTGTTGTTGTACCTAAGAAACACTTAATGAAATTCCCGGTAGCAGGCTTTTATAGAATACGACTATTGTCCGTTAACTTTCCGTGAATATCAGTCCACGCTTTTACGTTTATCACTTTTGATTGTTTAATATTGACAGTGGTCAAAAGGTTACATTGAAAAACATCAAAACCTTTTAAATGAATGCTGAATAGTACCCGTGTTAGAACACATTTTCAGACAATTTAAACATATCAGGTATCTCTGTGTGTGTGAAGTGATATGTGTAGGCTCAGTTATTAATTGACATAGAAAAGAATCATTGAAACACCAAGTAATTTAACAAATGTAGTCTTATTGGTTTGCTACCACCTGTTGAAGTGTCCCAGAATAAAACTGAATTACCCTATAAATACCTATCGAATTTGTAAGCTCTATGTGTCCCTGGTTAATGCAGTAAGAAAGCAGCTTGTGTGTGTTCAAATTTAGCCGTATGTGCTAATTAATTTAGCTTTTAAGTTGTGAAATATTTGTTTTCCAGAACCAAGCATTGCAAAAGGCAATCAATGGCCATGAATGTCCTGTGAAGCAGAAGCATGTCCGGTCAGCAATCATCGGCACATTTCATACACAGAGCGCCAAGACATTCTGGGCTTATGCACTCCGGCTTCCCGCTATGGAAGACCGCATTGTTGCTTGGAAACTATGCCACGTGGTACACAAAATACTTCGAGAAGGTCATCCACTTTGCCTTGTGGATAGCCAGAGGCACAGAAAGGATTTGGATGAAATTGGCAAGCTTTGGGGTCACCTAAAGGAGGGGTGAGATAGCAATACTAAAATTATAGGTCCAACAGAAAATAGTATCTTCTTATATTTAGAGAGTAGAACTGCTTCTCAAAAAGAAAATAAGTGGTCAATTTGTGCACAAATTACCCAACAATTTTTTTAAATGTTAGTTATGAGTACCTTCCCAAATAGGTACAAAATGCTTGAGCATTTATATTTGGAGCATTTTCACGAAGAACGAACAAGCATGATTGAGAATAATGAAACTCCTATCATGGTGTTAAAGCAAAATGATCGGCTCTTTTCAGAGGTTAATAAATACATCGTACAATGAGTTTTCTAAAAATTCTGATTTTTCTGAAAAATCTGGAGCATGTTCCTAAAATGCGCAAGATTATTCCCATAGTGCTCAAAATGCTGAAAATGCTCAAATATACAGATTGAGTTACGTAGGCCGCGGTTGTCTATATCTTCTACATTGTTAATGCTAGAAAAAAAGTATAGACAAAACTTATAGAGGAACATGCATGAGTACTACATTCCGAAAATATTTTCCAATATACAGGATGATCCAATAAGTAGTGGCGACCCAAAGTTATGTTTTTTTTTAAATGGAACACCCCGTATTTTGTTACATTTTTAGAAAGCCCTTAAAGAGTATGTTCTCTTTGGTACAGAGTATTAAGGGTCTATCTTTAAAGGTTACGGAGTTATTTTAATTTTTAAACGAAAAGAGTGGCCACTTTTGGAAATGTATTACTCAAAAACCAAATAAGATTTTGGGCTATAACTTGGACTGGAGATTGCCCGTTACGCCTAGTTAACAATTTTGAACCGATATTGAGATAAAGTTGTGAAGAACATATCGGGCGATTCACTTACGCAAATCCTAAGTTTACTCGCTAATTTTAATAGAACACCCTATATTTTAATACATGTTTGGAAAGCCCTTAAAGGGTAGATATTTTTTTATGTAAGGAATTATGGGTCTAACTTTAAAGGTTATGGAGTTATTTCCATTTGTAATGTAAACAACCCAACCTGCACACGAACAATAACAATAATTGCTTAGGTAAGGTAGAATAGTAATTCAGGTCAGTACATAAGATTCAATATTATAAACCACAAGTTGTACGACAAGTTGTATTCCAACCATCGACGAATACACTATGTAATCAAGCAGAATGGGAGTATCAGTTCTTCAACCCTACTATCCCCTTATTACAACAGTTAACACCTTTTACATGGCGACCCTGCCTTAAGGTTAGTGCAAGACCCTGCCTTGAGGTTAGGCGAAATGCTGCCCCGAAGTTAGATAGAAGGAAAACCAACTGCAGCAAAAATGGGGACCTCGAACTCTAAAGAAGCGGAAGTGATGGACACAGGAGTCGTGAATTCTAATTTTATAGTTCAGCAGAAGACCATCGGATCTCCATATTTTGATGTACGTGCTAACAATAGCAGTAGTAATGCTGATGGTAAAGAAATTCCATGATGCACATCGTAGAGGGATCAAAAGAGAACTAGGAAAGAGTCGCATGTTAGAAACTCTGGCCATGCAAGCGGTATAAACCTCGCTTCAGCAGCAACGTCAAAGGATATAAGTACCGTGACGACCGGAGGGACCTATAAGTGCTAATTGTAAAGTTTCCCACGGTATCAGTGAAAGAAGGTGCCTAGTGATAGTGCCGTCGTCGACACGCCGCCGTCGACCCAAATTCAGGTTGATCACCACAACCCCAGGCTAATGCAAAATGGACTTGCGACACCACAAAAGTAAGCAATTATTGTTATTGTTCGTGTGCAGGTTGGGTTGTTTACATTACACATTTTATTCTAAGAAAGAAAGAAAATGTCACTTTTTAAGCTGTAAAAATAAAAAGACATTCTTGTTAATTTTTGGTGTAATGCAAATAGTTGAAAACCTACCTGTAACGCCATAAATAAATAAATAATATATATTCCGATGGCGGTTTCGGTTCTTGTGTATCCTTCTTTCAATGAAGCGTCAATAACAATAATGAATAGAAGTGAGAGTGTCGAAGGAACCTGCTGCGTTGCCGCAGCAAATATGGAAACGGTTGCGTGTGCCATGATAGCGGCGATACCACGTAGATGCCGAAAAATGCAAAATTTTTAAAATGACATCACGTTTCTTTCGTACTCCCACTTTCGAACATATTTATCATTTTCAAGGGAACGTTCCTTTTTTGTGCTCATGAGAATAAGTATGCGCACAGGAATAGGGAACTTCTGCGAACGTTCTCTGAGCATGAATGCATCTCTACCTACCCACTTACTTACTTTAGTAAATCAAAATAACAAGAAAATGGCAATAAATTTTAAAAATTTCTTCCCACCAGTTTTTTTTGTAAGTATACATCCTGGATAGATGAAAAAGTAAAAATTATGGATATTGAATATTTTATTGCCATTTTGTTATTATTTTGATTTACTAAAGTAAATAAGAGATAATCTAGCATATTATTAACTATCAAAAATCTTACATAATTTCATGGCTAACTGCGATCTCCGAAATGTTTTTTTTTTCTAAATTTAGGTCTACATAACTTGCTAAAGGGAAACGCAAATATCAACATGTTATATATATCGTTGCAGTTAGAAAAATTAGCTCTTTTAATATATTCAAAAATATACAGGATGTTTATTATTAAAAACAAAAAGTATATTTTGTCCCACTTTTACGATACACCCTGTATAAACCACAAGTGTACCTTTCTAAAGCCCGATACTTACCTTGCAACTTTTATATAAAACTTTTTTCTATCTACAAAAATTAGGGAAATAAAAGGGGGGGGGGTCGGAGTTTTCGCGTGAAGACACTGAACATTTTAGGAACCTATTTAAGAAAATGTACTCATCATACATTGTATTTTAGGTAGTTACATCTCATTTCACGTATTATTCTTCTGATCTATAGTATTTGAAGACATATTGTTACTTAGTTCCTTTATTCTCTTCCTGCAGATAGATTTTGTCATTTCTTGTGTAGGAACATCTTTATATTTGTTAATCAACGTCTACAAATTTGCAAAGTTTTACCGGATTCCTTAGAAATAAAAGCAATTATTAAATACAAATACAATTGTTATAGGAATGGGAACTACCAAACCCTCTGTGCTTAAAGTTACCTCAACATCGTTGATTGTCGGTGCCAAGTGCAGACGTGTAAAAATGTTAACAAATTCTTGGACATTTTTTTGCCTTGAAATGAACTTGATCGTCGTGTTGTCTTAAAATTAGATATGAACCTAAATCCATTCAAATTGAGATTTCTTACTTCTTGCATGCAAATTACAGCTTAGCTTAGTCGAAACTTCCATAATTTTCTAAGAAATGCTTTTACAATAATATATGATGATTAAATATGTAACAAGCTTACTTGGAAAACAGTGTTTCAGAGTAATATTCGTGCAAATACAAAACCAAAACAAGCAATGTCAAACCGCAAAATAATCTGAGTCCGTCTTTTATGTAAAAGCGCTAAACAAAGCTAGATAAAAACAAGACCGAATGAATTGTATTTTGTTTAACCTGTATTTATTAAGTTTATGTTATGATTTATTAAATTTACGATATTGAGGATATCGGTGGTACACATTAGTAGTTGACATTTAATGAAAGATTAGTTGTCAGGCCGGCAGTCGGCACAGAACAGAAACACAAGTCACACGCGCTTCGCGCCGCGGGCCCTAAAACCTAACCAAACCTGCGCCGAACTTAAAACTAATCTGACCTGAATTATATGCGCCTGGCCTTCTGTTTTCTACTGTCCGTCATATACGGCAGGGCCGTAGATAAGGGGGGGGGTGAGTGTTCAAACCCTTCCCATTGAGAAAAAAAGAAGAAGAAACATATCATGGTGATGTAACTTTACAATGTTCTACGCCTCAGTTAAATTTTCTGTCCTTAAAATTTCTAAAAAATTTCGCATGCGGCGCATTTTAATAAGCGAACACCTCATTTTAATTCCTGCTTTTAAAAATCAATAATCATTATGAATTCACAAGGAAATAAATTTCTATAGGAAAGATATCTACCTATCTATTCTAACATTTGGCCCTTTGAGAGGACATGTTAATTTATAGGATGTGGCAATAAATTTATAGGCACTAACTTATATTTTTACTTCCACACCACTCAAGGAATTCTCTCTCGGGCTTTTATGTAAAAGAAAAAAAAAGTATCTACCTACTTCTTACAGTTACTGCATAGTAAATTATTATTATTATTATAGTTCCACAGTTAACAAAGAAAAACTACAATCAGTTGCGTAATATATTGGGATTTCCTAAGAATACCTAATTTTAAGTAATTTTCCTTAACATTTCTATTCTAAGAAATTTCGACTGCGGCGCATTTTCCTTAAAATTTCTAAGAAATTTCGCCTGCGGCGCATTTTACTAAATTATTTTAAATGCACTTGTTTAAAAAAATACACAAAAATTGTGCCTCCCCCGCCAGCAATTAATTTCTATATATAAGTCACTATGGAGTGATCCAAACTCGTCGCCCGGGCTACTATTAGGAAATGGCGAAATTGAAAATTTTCGCCTGCGGCGCAATTCTTAACAATGAAAAATGAACTTTGTCAACCAGCCCCCCCCTGACAATATTTTCTTGTCGCGCCACTGTGGGTCTGTAACCTAATGTGACAAAAGATTGAGACCAGAACTTTGGGGAAGTGCCAGATTCTGTCATCTGGCAAAATGATAAAACTTATCAGTAGATTTAGTTTATATATTTTTCATTTTCTGATTTTTTTGTATTATTTTTATTTACTCTATTACAGTTATGGGAAGATGATACGGCTCTATACACTGTTGATAATCAATAAGCTAGAATTTCACAAGAGAAATCCAAGATTCCCTGGACATTTAGGACTTCACACAGAAGAGTTGGAAAGCATTGCAGGAAATGATGTCAATAACTAGTGAGTATGTGTGATTTTATGCTCAAGTGTGATTTCTGTACTGTAACTGAAATGAGTTGAAACGCTTTCTGTACTCCTCATGACCATACTTTGAGTTGTTGTAGGTTAGGTTGCTGTCCCATTGAATATCGCTCATATTTTACTGATGTTTATAAATATCCGTTCATAAATATCTGTCAACTGCACAGGTCAGTATATTACACACAGAATATTCTCAACTCGCAAAAAAAATGTTTATAAATATCTGTCATCTGCACAGGTCAGTATATTCGATTATAGTCATACTCTGTCGGAACAAGATGTGAAATGTCCTTGAACTATATCGAGTTGAAACCGATAATTAAATAGCTCTTGTGCCAACCATATGGTTTTTTGTTCAGTTGGAATGAACCTTATATATTTTTTATGCCTCACTTGAAGTTGAAGTGATTTCTGTTAGAACAGCAGGCTCAAATAATATGGTCTAAGGATTCCATGGGAGCAGTCGATCGAAAGTATTGTCAATATATTGACAAAAAAAAGGTCAAAGAAAATGTATGAAAAATTTATGTAAATATTTAGTTTAATTCAGTGATTTTGCTCGGGCAAAAAAATTGTTTTGCGATTAAGTTCCTTTTCGAGTGCCCTTTATAGCCCAGCAAAAATAATTAAAAAGAGGTTGTTTCACAAAATATAGAATGCCACTAAAAAAGATTTTTCCTTTCTTCATTTAGGGCAAAACAAAAAATCTATATCCAAGGATTTTTTTTTATTAAATCCACTTTTGCATTCATTACGTACCATTGGTTGTTCCAAATTTTTATTGACAGTAATAAAAAGTTAGTTTTCTTATGATGCCATCGGTTGTGTTTTCAGTTGCCATCAGATAAACAGTAATAACACCAGAGAACTTTTCTATCTCAACCAGAGTCCGAGACTTGTCGAGCTAACCTTTATGTGGTTCTGGCTAAGCCCGAACGATTCCTGCATTAGAAATTGTTGAAAACCGTGGCCCTTTATGTATTAATTTTTAATTAATAGCCTTCATAACTTTACTTTTTTTCAAATTAAACTTTTGAATCTACTTTTAGAAACCATAATTATTTGTGTCTGCAAACGCTTAGTTTTAAAGATACATGGTGTTGAAGTTTTGAAATAAGAAACATTTAGTAGGTATCTCAAATGTTAATTTAAATGAATTCTCAAATAATGCATTTCATTAATGACAAAAAAGTGTCTTGTCATTTTTTCATAACTGAGGCGTTTATTTAAACTTTCATGTCTCCTCTCGATGCCTAATATTTCAATATTTGGCGGTTTAAAAATGGAATTTTATTTTTCAAATACAATTTTGGTTCCCCAACCTACTCAAAAAGTTCAAATTAATAATGATGGACATTGGATGGTCATATTTTAATTTTCTGTTTCCTGACCGAACCTAACCAGTATGAAATTTTGTTACAGTTTTGACATGACCATAGAAATGTTTGATTATATGGATCATATATTGGCATTGCAACAAGCAGGTATGTTATTTTTATTCTGCTTTTAAGCACTTGGTTCCTGCAAATATTTGAAACACATATCTGAAACAGTTACTTAGGGTGCAGACATAATGTGGTCTCTATGTGGTCATGTGGTCAAATGTTTTTATTAATTGGACGACTTTCTGCAGAAAGGGACCAACCCAGTAAAGTAGAAAGTTGAGAAAAAATGATTTAAAGATTTGCTTATTATTAAAATTTTCCATTAGATGTAGGTGTATGTGAAATTCATGGAATTTAAAATATCAGGTTGGCCTACTTTATCTTAAGATATTGACCTTTTTTAAAAATATTTGGTATAGAAATTTATGGCTTTTGTGGCTTGGTTCCTTTCAGCAATTTAGTAAAAGTACTGTTTCAAAAAATGACTAAAGTATTTTATTCATCAAATCAACAATAAATTCTTTTAAACTTTGCATTTTGACACGAGTAATACATATTCCCTTAATAATCTACAGAGTGTCTCACTTAAGAGTGAAACAACCTTATAACTTCTTTAATTTTTAACCGACCAGAACGAAATTGTTACCAAAGGTGGATGGCATTGTGGCCTACTTATTTCCAAAAACTTAGTTGCCTACTCTAAAGTCAAAGCCACCTGCGATGTCACAATAGAGGCTAAAAATCCGAAAATCATATTAGGAACTTTTTTTCAAAAAAAAAGTACCAAAAAAGTTGCTCAGAACCGATCCAGAACCGTAAATCAAAAATTTTGTCAAAATCAAAAAATATTAAATAAAAAAGATACGTAAGCAAAAAAAAAGCAAAAAATAAATAAAATTTGTTTTGTAGCTTTTAATTTTATTTTGAAATGATTACTTTTTGAAAACAACTAGCCTTCAAAACTTCCATGGCACACCTTTCTAAACGCAGAAAATTCTTAAATTGCTATTTTGGACTTTGTTTTTTTATTTAATATTTTTTTATTTTAACAAAATTTTGGATTTAGGGTTCTGGATTGATTCTGAACAACTTCTTTTAGTAAATTTTTTTGGAAAAAAATGCCTACTATGATTTTCGGATTTTTAGCCTTGATTGTGACATCGCAGGTGGCTTTGACTTTGGAGTAGGCAACAAATTTTTTGGAAATAAGTAATCCCCAATGCCATCTACCTTTGGTAAAAATTTCGTTCTGGTCGGTTAAAAATTAAAGAAGTTATAAGGTTCTTTCACTCTCACTCTTAAGTCACTCTTAAGTGAGACATTCCTAACCTAACCTAACCAGATTTGAATGCGAGTTTATCCCATTTTTTTAAGTTCGTGGGTTGGTCCCTTTCTGCAGAAAGTCGTCCAATTATTATAAACAATCTAGATTAGCTATTCAACATTAAGGATGCAAAAATTTAAATTTTCCCACGATCATTTTGCGTAGAGAGCTAGACAAAGCCATGAGGCAAAATGTAATCTATTTGATTTTTGTTTTCACAATTTGTAGCATATTGACTCGGACCCAGAGAGAATGTAATTATTCTCTTTTATTCAAAATCTGTAACGAATTGGGACAAATAAAATAGTTTAGGTTAGGTATTAAGTGAAGTCACAATCTATTTGTGGAAAAACAAAGATTATAATATGAAACAATTTTTTAACCTTTTAAAGAAGGTGCGAGCTTCCCATCCTGGTATGCTAAAATACGTCCATCAGAGTAGTGCTATCAGTGGCGGCTGGTAGCAGGAGGGCAAATGGGCAATGCCCCTCCGAAATAAAAGTAGAAAAAAAAATAATTAGAAAAATTTAAATTTTAATCATATAAAATTCATAAAATTGTAATTAACGGTTCGCATCCGCAGCGCGATTATTCTGTGCCTTCTATGATTCGCTTCGCGATCCTTCCTGCACTTTCGGCGATCGTCGGCGTTGCTCTGCGGGCAAACCTGCCCGTGCCCTCCTCTTGTTGCCAGCTCAACCGAGAGCGCTAGCAAAATTGCCCGAGACCCCGAGACGCCCCGAGATTAGCTCTGTGAAATGATAGCGGCAACAGTGCAATTCCCGGGCATGGCCCGATTTGCCCGGCAAAGTGTCGGCCGTCGGGAGTGTCGGGGGTAACAGGTGACGCGTTTGCATTTTTGTTGAGTGGTGTGGAGAGTGGAGCCGTGTGCCGTGTTTCGTGTTTATTTTCCAGGCCGAAATTGGCGAAATCGAAATCTGAATTGTTTCTGTCGTGGCGGTGGGGCTTTGGCGCGAAATGGAGCAGGCGGCGATAAACTCGGTGCATTCCGTAAAAACTATAAAAAATGATAGTTTAAATTTTCAAGATAGGCTTGAAATAAAGAAGCTAGGGTCACCTCGTCCTGCTCTTAATATAAGTACAGCAAGAAGCTTTCGTCGAAGGTAAAACAGTTAAAAGACATTTTAATACAAGTATGTACAATAATGCAGATTGGTTATGTGGCTGTAACTTGAGTAATTCGTTTTTTTGTTTTGTTTGTTTACTTATGGGGTCCGATGATTGCGATCCGGCCTGGGTTAAAACGGGAGTTACGGATTTGAAGCATTTAGGAGAAAAAATTAAAAAACATGCCATTTGTCAGAAAAATTTAAATTGTTCACTGGAATTTGCAACGTTGGGTCGGGTTGATATTCGTAATCAACTAAGTAGTGTTTACCGGCTAGAAATTTTGAAACAATGACACGGTTAATCAAAATCGTTACATACTTGGACTTAATAGATTGCATTAAATTTTGTGGAGCCTTCGAACTAGCTTTGCGTGGTCACGATGAAAGAGTAGATAGTCAGAATCCGGGCATTTTTAGAGATTTGGTGAACTTAATGGCGGAAATTGATGCAACTTTAAAATCTCACATAGAAAATTCTAAAAATAGTGCATTTTCAGGCTTATCGAAAACTATTCAAAACGAACTTTTAGAATCTATATTAGCAGTAAGCCAGAATGTCATATGGCAGCAGATACAATCAGCTGATTTTATTGCTTGCTATTCAAGCCGACGAAACCACAGATAACGTGAACATAACTCAATTAGTGTTTATAGTACGTTACTTACATCAGTGCCAAATTTATGAGCGATTCGTGACATTTATTCAACCTACAGGTCATACGGCGGAACAAATTAGTGATATTATTCTTGAAGAATTAAAAAAATCAAATGTAGACAAAACCCCCGATAAACTTATAGCACAAAGTTACGACGGGGCGGCTGTAATGAGTGGTGAAAAAAATGGAGTCCAGGCGAAAATTAAATCGGTGTATAATAAAGCGGAATTTGTACACTGCTACGCTCATCAGTTAAATTTAATCTTGGAAAGGGCTGCAAATCAAAACAAGCAAGGAAAAGTATGTTTCGCAAATGTTGATGGATTTGCAGTATTTTTTTCGCGTTCTCCGAAAAGAACCGCTGTTTTAGATGCGATTGTTCAACGGCGCCTTCCGAGGGGATCGAATACGCGCTGGAATTTTAGTTCAAGAGTTGTCAATACAGTTTTTGAATATAGAGACACGATAATTGAATGTTTAGAAAAAATTATAAACGAAGAAGTAGAAAAAAGTACAATTCGGCAAGCGACGGGTTTAATAAATTATTTAATGTTTTGGCTAAAATTTTTCCACAAAATTCTTCCACATAGTGACATTTTGTACAATCAACTGCAGCAACGCCAGTTAGATAGTATTAAAGTAAAAAATTCCATTTCTGTGTTTTCGAGTTCAATTCAAAAAATTAGGGACCAGTTAGACCTCGAATTAAACGATGACATTTCTGAAGAAATCGCCCCTGCGAAGCGACAACGTTATACAGATGGCAATAACCAGATGGCTAAGGAAGTTTGCGATGTAATAATTACAAATGTATCCAGTAGATTCTTTTCGAGCGATTTTTTAGAGGCGTCGTTATTGTTTGAAACCCATTCTTTTCAACAATATAGCAAAACGTTTCCCGAAAACATATTTAATAAAGCTGTAAAAACATATCCTTTAAATGCGATTGCACTGAAACACGAGTTAATGACAATTTACAACAGAGACGATTTTAGAAATGCAAATGGGGCTCTTCATGTTTATCAGTTCTTGATGCAAAATAATTTGGGCAGCGTGTTTCCAGAAACAATTAAACTTTTAAAAATTATTTGTACCATTCCAATGACAACAGTCGAGAGCGAGCGGTGTTTTTCAAAATTAAGCAGAATAAAAACTTTTTCCCGCAATACTATGGGTCAGGATAGACTTAATGCTTTAGCGATGTGCTCTATTGAAAAAGAACTGATACAGTCTATTCCAAATTTTAATGAACTCGTGGTTGACCATTTTACAGCTCAAAAAAACAGGCGAATGGACTTCACGTATAAAACTTAATTGTAAATTGTGAACAGCAAACATATTTATTAAAATTGTTTTTAAAACATAGATCTAGAGGATGCGGGGGTTTTAGTTGGTTAAAGTCCAACACTACCTAACACAATCGACAGGAGTGTTACGTGTGCATGATGCATTTCCCCTCTAAAAAAAAGAAAAAAGATTTACAAGGTTTTGCCTCCTTCAGAATACAAAAAAATCCTGTGGCTGGTCTTTGCCCCGCCAGTCAAAATTATCACGAGCCGCCACTCACTTGTTTTTATTTCTGATAAAAAAAATATTTTTTATTTTATATAATTATTGTTTTATTTTGCTTTATATTATAACAGGTGGAGCAAAAGTAATGTCAAAATGTGAATTGGCTCACAAAAAGTTTATTTGAAGGAGTAAAATTGATAACATTAAGTTGAAAAAATGATACTGCTTCAAATTCGTGATTTCTTCTTCATTGTTGCCTTTCAAGACTTGCCCAAGCTGTGAGTTGTTGGTCCGTCCTGCTGGAACCAACAATACTCGAGACCCAATTCAGCAACTGTCTGTAGCGTAGTAAACTGGCCAGCCAGATCGCTAAATCTGACGCCGCCAGACTTCTTCCTTTGGGGATTTTTGAAATCTCTCGTTTACCACAACAAACCACAAACCTTGCAAGTCTTGAAAGTCAACATTGAAGAAGAAGTCACCAATTTGGAGCCAGATGTTTTGCGAGCAACAATTCAAATTGTAGTAAAACGAGCACAATTGTGCATTAACTGAAGAAGTAGTGGTCATTTCACCGGTATCATTTTTTCAACTTAATGTTATAAATTTTACACCTGTTATACCTAATATAAAGCAAAATAAAACAATAATTATATAAAAGAGAAAATAAAAAAATGAATTGAAAGCAAAAAAGCCTACCACGTTAATTCTCGATTATTCTTACTATGCCGCATACCCACAGGCCGACCTAAACTACCCCTCCCTAATCAAATATGGGAGATACGCATAACTATACTATATCCAAGTTACAGAGGCAGTGAATCAAAACATTACCAATCACGTGGTCGCTATGTGACCTATTCTCTTATTGGTCTGGCCGTCGTAAAATCTCAAGTGTTTAAGCAGCGAGCGGAATGCAGGGCCGGCTCTTCCCTCAGTCGAGTTTCCTGCATATTTTTGATTGGATCGCGAGCGGTATATTCTCTAAATTTATTTTGATACTTAATTTAAAGAAATTTATAAAGATCCAACAAAGGTGAAAGCACAATTTTTAGAACTTCTAAAAGAATTAGTTCAGAATTACGAGCCACTTGGGATCTCATATTAGTCAAACCCTGGTAATCGATCGCAAAACGTTCATGTGATTTTGTTTATATCTACTGCCGCTGTAACTTGGATAGACTATAATCACGAGAAAGTATTGGCCCATGTAGATGTCCCTGACACCATAGCCAAGTATCCTACCACCTTCTCAATACTCAACTGCAGTGGCCTACCGTACCGAAATGCACCTCTCCGCAAGTAACTCAGTTGCTTCCCGTCTGGCAGGCATGACTTTTTGCTACTCCAGTGGCGTCCCATACCGAAAGGGTTAAGAGCATGCCCTGCAAATTTAATACACATTTCGGCGGTCTTAAACGTAATTAAAAAGATTTACTTTGAAATGAAATACCTCTAAAGCTTATTGCGTTGACTGACTTAATACGTCAGTCAACGCTTATTGTATTAACTTTGCACTGTTTTCTAACCTACTTAACAATTTGGCAGTTGGATTGCATGTTTGGAGGCAGTTTTCATCACAACTTGTTTGTTGCCCTGAGTTTGTGCACTCCTGTGGGGATTCGAAGCCTGAAATTGCCGAAGTGACAGTACCACTTCTATATTTGTAAATAACACTTGCAAGTTATATTGAATTTTCAGAATAGACTTCAATAATAATAATTTTCATTGAAAACATGTTCAAATATTTGCAGTTTATTCAGAAGCACCCTGTGTTTGATTGAGCATTTTACTTATTTCAGTGTTCAACTCGTTGAATCCGTCAAGAGCAAATTCAATGACTACAGCAGGACAGTGCAGACTATCTCCATTAATCCCCTGTATACAAGATGCATCAAAATTATATGATTATTGTGTGAAAATGTTGTTTAAAATGCATGCTATTTTGCCTGCAGATATTTTGGTTGGACACAGAGAAAGGTTTCTAAAACAATTCAGAGCCTTAAAGAAGTTCTATGAAAGTACAAGTAATCTACAATATTTTAAAGACTTGATTGCAATACCACCTTTACCTGAAGTAAGTAAATTTTTAATATGCTATTATTTACAGATATTTTAAACTCTGGCTGCTTTATCTTTAGTGGGGAATACTCCTTAAAAACATGTGGTTTAGGTATGGAAAACCTAAGCTATCTCTAATATATTGTTCTAATATTGAAATATTACATTTGCAGCCTCCCTTTTTTAAATGCTGGTTAGGTATTATTAAAACTTCACTATGTAAATACAAAGTAATGAAATATTCGTTTCAATCAACGTCTTAATATACACACTAAACCCACAGGATTATTAAAACATCTTGTGTAATCAAGTTATTCCATACAGGAACTAGAGACAAACTTATCAAAGGACAACTTGTTTAAGTTGCCAGCAAAAAAACTAAAAAGACTGGATTATTCTGTGCCACAAAGAATTTTCATAAAATAAATAATAAAATATAATAGCTGTCTGATTTCTAAGTTGTTAACATTTCATTTTAGAAACCACCTAATTTTCTGATAATGGGTGATTTCCGAACATATGTTACACAGGAAGTGGTTGTACCACAAGAGCCTGAACAAGATGATGATCTGCCATTAGAGGGAAGCCTTATTGACACTGCCGATTTTGACTTAGTTCAACCAGAACCAGACCATGAAAAACCTGTACTAAATTTAAATACAGAAATTATCCAAGAAAGAGAATTTCTGAGATCTCAGTGCGAAAAATTGAGGTAATATAAACTTTACTTTAGTATAACATTATTTACTTACTCAAAATACATTTCAATTAAGAATTAGATATTCTGTTAATATGCCTGTTTCCTTCACAATATAACAAAACATAGGATTTAAAAAACATTTACCAATCACGACAAACCATCAATAACAATTGCACACTCTGTAACAATTATTATTCAATTGCATTGTTTTAACAAGCAGTTGTTAACATCAGGGATAAAAATTTTGCCGAATAAAATTTAACTGGAATGGGCCTTTTTCACTAGGTTGAAGTTAGGTAATTTGTATGATTCAAAAGAAAGAATATTCAGCACATTCATGTAGAATAGACCGATTTCTCATTATGATACCACGTTTTTTTTTTTAAAATTGTAACGATATTTAAACTTGGTCACAAAAAATTGGGAAACCTTTTTTTTTGGCTCTATTTTCAGTGTACTTCATGATGAACGTATAAAAAAAATTGTGTGAAAAGGCCCAATAAATCATTATTTGTATGTACAATACTTTTATAATAAGCTACAATAGGAGTGATACACGTGAGATATTAAAGACCTGTGCATAGCGCTGTTTCAAGCTATCGCCACTGGCGCCACACGACGAAAAAAATCGACAGGGTGGATTAATGTTAAAAACACCATTGTTGCAGAATTTTTTATAAAATAAAAGCATGCTAATGAGATTTACAACGAATTTAGCATCCAAAATAAGATAAAATGCTTGTTTGTTATGTTCCTTAAATTTGACAAGCTTACATGGCATACTTTCACAGATTTTATTAAGAAAAGCGAGTCTAAAAAGCAAGCAAGAGTATTTTGGCGCCTTTTGGTTTCAAATGGAGTCCATGGCTAGTTGTAGTGTAACTATAGAAAGCATTAAATTTTTTAGTTTCTTATATAGTGGACTATTGGTTTGCTTTGGGGCTATAAACAAAATTGAAAAGTCTGCATACGTTACAAAATACTCTTCCAAAATATAATATCCAGAATTCTAGCTTCGTCAACTGGTTCAACAGATCATCCCTTAATTCCATAATAGTAGTTATTCTTCTGCAATTCACATAATGGTCTGTGCATTCGATTTTCTTTATGAGCATGGAAATTTCATGTTATCACAAACCTATAAAAGCTCTGTTAATATGATAAAGCTGCGAAATATTGAACGCAAAGAGAATTCGTGACTGTAAAGAGGACAGAAATGGTAATAAAGCTGGATATTTAAAATATGGGACATTCAAAAGGTCATAAACTGACAAACCTATAGAGTAGCCCTGTTATATAATAATAAGTCGCAATTTTTTTCGTCGAGTAGCGTCACCCTAGTCTGCAAACAACAATGAAATATGACGTCATGCTCGGGCCTTTAATATAGTGTCGGTCCAGCCTGAACAATATTGATTTGTGTGAAATGTTGGAATTCATCATTATGTAATGGTGAAAGTATAATATATAGTTTTTTTTAGAACAGCATGACACATATTTTTAGAGTCTAAAAATTTAAATTCAGATAGACCATAAAATAAGAATTTGTTTTTGTTTCATAAAAAAGTTTAAAAAGTTTCATAAGTAAGTTAAATACTTAGAATTATTATGAAAGAACATTGTATTGCTGGAGACAAAGATGCATTCTTTTTTTCACTTTTATCCAGTGAATTATACGTATACACAGGTATAATATGATATCGTCTTTAGGATATGATGGCGAGGGTCGAAAGAGGCCGACATTTTTTGTTTTTTCAATACCTGTGAAAAAAGTGTCATAAGAGTAAAATAATAGCATATCATCTGATTTATGAGTTCTAAGTTTTTGGATTTGAGGAACTACAAATTCACCATATTCAAGGGAATGGGGAGATTGGGAAATAATATACCTACCGGGAATGCGAAAAACTGTGATGGTGATTGGTATGAGATATATATTCCAATTTTTTATAGTTATTGCCACTAATACTATACTTCGGTAATTAATAAGTAAAGTAATAAGTATACCAAATAATGATATTTTGCTAAAAGCATTTACAATAAAACGAATGAAACTAATAACTTAAAAATAAATGTAGGTTTGATATTTGGGGAGTGTGATAAAATTTTAGTAAAGACAAATAAGTATAAAATGAAAACTCAAATGTTATGTCATATAGCCAAACTGATATAATTATGTAGTGTGTCCCCGGGTAGGTTAAATGACTCTTGACAAAGAAAAAATAACTGGAATTGTAGCTTTGTTTCCACGTTATGGGAAGTGTTAAAGTTTTTCTTAAAGAATCTTGTTTTATTTCATAATTTCTAAACCAGTAAATGGTATTTTAGCCAAATTTGGTACACAGTATATCTGGATATATTTACATATTGTGACGCAAAATTAAGTCCCTTATGCAAGCGGTGGTGGACATACAGGTAATCGACTCACTAAATTAAAAATAATAGTGGGGTAATGTGTAATTTTTTTGCATTGTCTTTGTTAATTTTATACAATTTTTTTTCCAGAAATGTATTAATATCTGTTACTGTTTCGTGGCAAATTTAATTTTACTTAATTCGCTTAAAATTGCCATTAAGTATTTTATTGTATTTAGTGAGTCGATTACCTGTATCTCCACCACTGGTCGCATAAGGGACTTAACCTTGCCTCATGATATGGCTATCTATCTAGATATACCATGTACCAAAAATTTGGTTAAAATACCTTTTCTGGTTTAGAAATTATAAAACAATATATTTTTTAGAGAAACTTTAACAACATGTAACGTGGAAACGAGGCCTTTCTGGAGAAAATGTTATACCAAAAACCCCTTTTATTTTTAAAAATAATACTATCACATACCACATACCTATTGTCGGGTCGGTTGATAGAAATGCTCACCTTGTATATTTTAACATACAATATTATTTTACACTCCTATGCACAATTGCTAAAGCAAACTGAAACGGGCATATTGGCAGTATTACATTTTTTTCTCAAATTCACCCTGTTACACCGTTTCTCAATTGACCCCTTTTTTTATAATCATGTCAAAAATGCTCTCTACTAACAAGTTTACAAATTTCGTTCGCTAAAAACTACTAAGGCCCAAAAAAACTAAACTATAAATGCTTTCTTCCTCCCAATTCCAACCCTTTCTGTTTCGCCCAAAAGCAATCCAAACCATATACTAAATTTGAATTCAATATCTCAGCCTGTCCGAAAGTTATCCACGGAACACACACACAAACTCCAAAATTACACAGGAAAATCATTCTTGCAAGGTAGAAACCAAAAAAAAAAAACATTACCAATGGAAACATTACTTTTACTAGTATCTGATCACATTCTCCAATCAAAATGGAACTACAGTTTCACAGGTATTAGGACTCCAAACAAAACAAACAACTTTTCAACTAAGCCGACGTTCCGTCCATATAGGTATATCGACATCTTCAGTGCTAAATACATAGTTATGTACACTGAGGTGAATTACCATTGTAAATTACCACAAGAGGTGCATCAGTGAAATGATCCACATTCAACCTAACAATACATTCAACTACAGGACTGATACGCAAAATTTAAGGGGGACTTTTGCCAATGTGTTAAATTTACATAAACTGAGATTAGTCTTCACTATCATTTACATTGGCAATTCTTTCTTGTCCACACGGTACATTCCCGAGGAGTTTTTTTGTTAGTTTTTGTAGGTTTCTTTGAAAACCAGAAAAAAAAGCGCTTCCAGTGTTTTTGTTTCGAGGATTCAACTGGCCAAGATACGAATATCCAACATTATGGTTATAGTCTTTTACGAGGCATATTGTTGCTTCCCACTTTATAATTTTTAATTATTATTATTTTTTATTAATGTTCTACCCATCTCTCAGACAAGGTGTTGCTTCACACCATATGTATGTTTTATAGAATTTGTAGTCTTTCTTTAACTTGGTAAGTCATTTTGAAATTATATATAGCTGTTTAGTTTCTGTGTCTTGTAGTAGGATTACCTCTGGGACTTATGGGGGATGTTTGTTTTTCTCTTTTTAACTGAGTAAGCAACATACATTGTTAACTGTTTTTAATATTTTTAATGTTTATCTATCTGTTTTTAAATGTGTTTACACTGGCGTTGGTCAGTTTCCGAAACTGTAGATAACTATGTTTTTAGCCCTGAAGATGTCGAAATATATCGGCGAAACGTCGCTTTAGTTAAAAAGTAGTTTTAATCATTAGGTAATAATACATTCCAATGCTTTACCAAATTCTAAAATAATAATATTGTTAGTTACTTACTTCTCCAAAATATTGTTAAAATTGAGTTTCCTGACCCCAAAAAGATAGAAAACGACATATTACTTGCTATTTTGAAATTCACCCCATTGCACTTTATCAAACTACCCCCTTTTTAAAATTGTGTTTGCTAAAAACAACTGAATTAAAAAAACTAAATAATAAACCCTTCATTTTAACCCATTTCATTCCTATTTTAAGAATGTTACATGTACCAAATTTAAAGCTAATATCTCCCGTACAAACTAACGTGATGATGTGGAAGTGTTTATAGGTACTATATAATAATTTTTAATCTTTTATATTTTCCGGAAAAAAAAACCTCTGTGAATCCTGTGACTTAATCCTTAGCCCATCTCTGTTTTTGTGCTCAATACCATGTGTTAAATATGGGTATACCTGCCTTTGACTAATAATTTTATAACATGTTATTATTATTATATTATTCACGGACAAAAACTGCATACCTCTGTTTTTGGTAATTAGGTACTTACTTTACAGTAATCATTATCTTGTGATAAATGTTGATACACCTTTGACTATTAATATATTATTCATTTACAAAAACTGCATGCCATTACACAGTTTTCAGTCCACTTCAATTGATGATCTTCTGTTTTTGGAAACCTATACAACTTTCCATTGCCTTTTCTGGGAGTTGCCCCACAATTAAAATATTTTTGTTTGTTTTCTGCCATGGTAACTTGTAAAAGCCTCTGACAAACAACAAATCACTCCTTGACACTCTCACTTATTACAGTCACAACACAAATAGCAAAATAGCTAATAAGATACATAGGAGCACAGAACAAACGAGTGATTAATTTGCTGTCTTGCCGGTATCTTTTTTGCAGTGTCATACTGTGAGAGACGACAAATTACTACCAAATTTTGCAACAATTTTTTTACAAGACTATAGGTATATACATAAATATGTTCTATTAAATAAGGATGATACATTTAAATACGAATCTGCCACTATTTCATCTAGTTGAATTATTGCCCGAGGTTACCGTGAATAATCCTGGTATTAGTCATGAAGGAGTAAGTTTATCAACCGTTCATATCCCCACACGTACTCCATGAAAACGAACGTCGAACCGAGCGCCATCTATTAGGCAATAGCCTGAACTACTGCTGACCCCCACTCTTGTGGAGACTCGATTTTCAGAGTGAGTCTCTTTTGCATTCCTACTGTTTTATATACGTAAGGCGGCTTCTGTTATGTGTGGCTATTCTGTGCCTGTATCTATGTATTTCTATCATATTCCTATGTTAGTGTCGGATATTGGCTAATTAGGGTGTCCACAGGGCAGACCAATAAGACAGCCGATCGAGTCCAAAATGGAGCCTGGAGGTCAAATAAATCTTGACTGGTAAAGCAGTTGTGTTATTTTTGCATAGTTTTAATTTTAGAACATTTCTTTGAAAAAATTGTAGTTTTGGTTTATATTTGTGTGTTCCTATTGTGCAATAAGTGCATATAAACAGTTGATATCGACAATGAGTGATTATTGTACAAGCTCAAAATTCCAAAGCAGTGACTAGCTATAATAAAAACTACATGTTTTAAAAAGGTAGACCCTTTTGCACTGAGCGACTCAATATTCACTTAAATGCTGCACATTTTTCTCCAGTATCAAATATGGACATTGTTACGTATTTAGTCCTCACAATAAGCTGTTATGCAAAGCAACAAAAAGTATTCAAAAACTTAAATCATTGAGTGAACTATTAAGATAAGTATTTCAGTCCAAGGCTTAAATGCCTTAAATATTTGGGTTTTTGTTAGTGGACATACGGAGCATTAAAAATCGAAGTCAACATTGTGTTGGAAAAATAACTAATCCTGAAGAAAATAATTTACAGCGGACTCAACAAAAAATTAGCATTCTTACAGAATGAGTCTGCCACCGTCAGACGTGTGGATTGAATTGTTTATAGACAGGAAAGAAGTATTTAATGAAGAAACCCAATTAGTTTGCAAACCGTCTTCCAATTTTCAAAGTTTTCCTATAAATCGAGTACAAAATGTGTAAAAATTGATCCATCTGTAAAAAAATGTTTTGAACATAAATGTGAGAAAACCTTAATCTGCTTTTTGTCATGAAATTTGCACTTTTTATAGCAATTATCCATTTATGCTTTCTGACAAGAAAAATTCGCGTCGGCGTTTTTTATGTTTAATGCTCAAAACACTTGAGTTCGGATAAAAGTAATGTTATCTCGACTTCCTCTACTTCCTCAATTAACAACACATAAAAACAAGGCATTTTAAACAGCAATTTAATGAAATTTAAACATTTAGCATTTCAAACAAATGTAAACATTGGTCCTCTGGCGGCCATTATCAGCAGATAATGACAGTTCGTTGGACTGCCCTGTAAACATGGCCTTCGTAAAATAAACTGGGCTGCTTTACGAGGGTCGTGCCTGTAAACACGGTTATTATCATTAATTGGCCATTATTGAAGTGCCTATATCTTTTCAGACATGAAATTAATAATATACTGGCAAAAAATGAACAGGAATTAAGTCAATTTCGAGCAAAAATTTTAAATTTAGAGACTGATTTGATTACAAAAGAGAGTGAACTTTTCCACGAAAGACAACTTAAAGAAGATCTTCTGAACCAGTCATTTGCTGTTGCACAATCTCAAGATACAGAACGTAAGGAAATTTATTTTTATTTTTATTAACCAGATCTTACTCATACCTATTTTTTTGTTTCAGAAAAAGTGAAAACTGAAAAATTTGATAAACTAAAAGCACTGTACGTAAAATTAAGAGATGAGCACGTGTTAAAAATTAGGGAGGTTAGTATTAGTACACAAATACAAGATTTTGAAATTAGAGAAATTAGAGAAATTTGAATAATAGCTAATAAGATTCATAAATGCCACTTTTTCAAATAAACATAGTGCCAAGACTTGTTTACAATTACAATATAATTTTTGTAGAAATAAATGTTTGAAGTTCTACCAAATTGTTTTCATTTATTCCTTACAATTACTTTTCGGCAATTCCGCCATCTTAAGAAAACTCTACAGAACTTTGTAAACATGATTTGGATAATTTAAATAATTTTGATTTTAAGAAGGGGTTCGTTAAGCGTTTTCTGTGCCATTTCTAGATGGATGTCTATCATAATGTCGTTTTTGAGAAGACCATGACCGAAAATTAATTTTGTGTCCCCTCTTATTAATAGCACAGAGAAGTCACAATGCAGAGAGTTCACCTTGTCAAATATATCAGATGCTGCCCAACTTTTACCTAATTTTTCACACTCCCGATATATTACTTTGAAGTACTCCATTCTTCAGTAATTATTACTATTTAATTTAAAACCGAGAAAGAAGATCCACATTGACCTAAAATAGATTAATTATCTTATAAAATTGGTCTTCATTTGACGTACTTGACAAGCTGAGCTCTCTGTATCCTGTGATAATACTTAATTTATTTATAAGGAAAATGACATTACTAAACAAAAAAAAAACAATTTGTTGGTCTTTCACAAGAGTCATTTCATCTATCTGAAGACCCACTATATGTGTCTATTGAATAGGTGAAACGGTTGTGAAAGAACAGCAATTTTCCAGCTGAAATTTCATCTAGAAACTAGGTATAAGCCTTAATTTTAGAAAGCCGAAGTAGACAAACAACTCATGGCAGCAGTAAATGATTTAGAAAGGTTGAATGAGTTGGAAAAAGAAAAAAAGAAACTCCAAGACACTGTGAACCAAAGAAGAGATCAGATTGAAGCATTAAATAAAGACAAAGACTTGTTTAATATGGAGACAGAGATTTTGAAGAAGAGTGTGGCTGATGCTTATAATGAGAATGACAGGATTCAACTACAGTTGAAAGTAATTACACAAGAAAAAGTTGAATGTCAGAATAAAATTGAAGAACTGTTTCACAAACTGCAGGATTCAGAACGACAACTCCAACATGGTAAGCCTATTCTGTATGTCAAAGTGTTGGAACTATTCTCTGCCTTATCTCCACGCAAACTTTTTCTCACCAAGGATGCTATGAAATAAAAAGGAAATGACTGTCAGAATATAATGGAGATAATAATTTAATAAGGGCAAGTTTTTATTGTCAACGCAAAAAATTGCAATTAATTTATGCGATGAATCGGCAGACGTCATCGATTTTTTTGAGGGAAGCTGTTTAGCTTTGAATTCAAAAAAACCTTCTGTCGAATTTCACCAGAAAAAAGAAGTGGCAGATAACCTACACATTTAAAACACTACCTATTTATATGTTTTTTTTTGTGTTTTAAACTTTTTTTGTTTTAAACATCTTACTAACACCTAGAAACGGAATAATAGTAAACTATAACGCTGGACTAACACAAAATCAAAAACACATAACCTCAAAATGTCAAAACACCCGCATCCATCGCTTCCAATTACTTTTATTTGCGTTGAGAGCGTTGACCAATCAAATTAAACTACGTTGAGTTAAAAACCGGCCCAATGAATTAAATCAGATCAAACATGTTGACTTTACCAACCCTTTGATGGAAGTTCGATTTGTTCGATGGAGCAATCAATGACTTCAAAAATTTGCCCTAATAAGATAAGTGAAAGGATTTGCATTTTAGGAAACCCTGACAACTGTGTTACTACAGTACAATTCAGTAAACTATTATTAGCAGTTAATCAAAGGAAACTTAGATAATTAGAATAGGACATAGAGTATAATATCAGACAGGTGTCTACGTTCAAATGATTCTGCCATATCATTTTCTTGACAACCTGTATTTCAGAGAACTTGTACGATATCTGCATTATTCTTTTGCAGTTCAAAATGAAACAACAAATGGTCTTAAAAATATGGTTATAGATATAATCGAGGCCAGTGAAGTTATGCTTAGACTTGCAATACACGAGGTCGATAACCCTGCTGTAATGGCCCTGACGTGTAGTCCAGACTACTTACGGAGTTTAGCAAATGGTTGTTTGGAAGCACTGCAATGCACTTCACAAATTTCTTACACAGATCACGTTGCCGTGGCCACTTCGGCAAATAGGATTGCTCACAGACTCTCAACTTACATCCTGCAGGGCAGAGCCACGTCTAATACCAGTCCAGATATTACATTTGGGGACAGTAAGTATATTATCAAATCAATTTGAAAATAATGGACATGTCCCGCGATATAAATTGTTATTGTCCTGATTGACACAGACTCGTGCTGTGGTGTATAAACTCTCTTCAATAAATGTTCATACCTACGCCACAACTCCCGTCCTTGTTTGACTGATATCCATCGTGTATTCATAAGTAAGACAAGGACGGGAGTTGTCACATAGGACATAGGTATGAACATTCGTTGAACAGAGATATGCAGTGTGGTCCAAAGAGTTTGCAAAAAATGGGACATTTTTTTTATTGTTGAGATATTAAAAAAGTATTTTGGGGAATCTTCTCTGCATGTCCAAGAACCTAAGACTCGATTTTGACATAATATGTCAAATCACCACCAATATGGCAGCAATTTCAAAAAAACTACCATTAAGTTAAAAAAAGTGAGGTTAAATGACGAGGTATCATAAAAAATTATTTGAAAAAGTTGTTTAGAATGTAATTTCAGACCTTTGTGCAAAATTTGAGGTAGTTACCCAAAAAAATTGAAAATTCCATTTTTTCAAAAATATTTTTCCTTATTCAGAAAATGTTTAATTTTTGTCAATTAAATAGAACCAGAAGGCTATTCCTAATGTATTTTCACCAACAAATATGGATTTGTTCTGGTTTTCCACAAGAAACTAGACTAGCAGCTGTGAAGTAGGGAGGCATTGCAACAACACGGATCGTAAATAAAAGGTGATTTAGCAGTTAATTCTAGTTATTTGTGGAAAATCAGAAAAAATCCATATTTTTTGCGACAAATATATTAGGAATAGCCTTCTGGTTATATTTAACTATATTCACATGATCCAAATAAACATTTACATTCGCAATACTCAAAACTAAAAGTATCTCAGAAGCAACTAAATGCATGTGCGAGGATGGGGTGGCAATTATTATTATTTTGTCTCGTAGCCATTTGCCGACTTTTCCCGATAGAATTAGTATAGCATTCACTCAGGCACTACAGAAAACTATAGTAATCCTAGTGAGTGACTATTAGTAAAATTATATATTGTGTACCTTTTTATATATTGTGTACCTTTTCTTTTCAGGAATAGCTGATGCATGCAAGATTCTTGGGGAAATCGTTTTGAAGCTTTTTGCACAAATGAAAGATAGTCAAAATACCGACATTTTGATAACGGAAGCAATTCAACAACTTGCTAATGTTGGTGTTTTGGCAGATAGTATTAATTCATCTTTATTGATAGGAAAGGCAGAAAATCTGGACGATATGCTGGAAGCTGAGATGTCTGACATGGTTAAGGCTATTGATGAAGTGGCTAGACAAATACATGTAAGCAAATTTTTATTGTCTAGAAACTGCTGACATTAACTCAGACTTTAGTACCTATTGCTCAATATATCGATATACTAATCCCGAATTTTTATCTATGTCTAGAAAACTTTATGTCAAAATGCCATTATACAGGGTGGACCCAGATCGACTACACGATAGGTGTAAAATAACAAAAATTTTAGAGTTGAAACTTGACCTTTGGGAGATCAGCCTTGCTTGATTAGAAACTAATTTGCACCATATTATATTTTAAAAATCAAGCAGGCCTTGACAGGGGCAATTTATTCGTTTCCAGTTCTGGTAAGGTAAACTACATTTTCCTAAGAGATATCGAAACATTTTATTAGAAAAAGTTGTCGAGAATGAAAATTTAAGTCCCCGTACCAAATTTTAAAACAATCGGCAGACTTTGATTTTTGGAAAAAAATCAAATTATGCCGATTGTTTTGAAATTTAGTACAGGGTCTTAAATTTGCATTCTGAAAATTTTTTTCTGATAAAATTTTTCGATAAATGTACTTGATTTGGGCTAAAACCGCAAAAAAATCAAAATGTGCCGATTGTTTTATAATTTGGTACGGTGATTTGGAATTGCATTCTGAACAACTTTTTGGATATCTCTTGAGGAAAAGGTAGTATGTCAAGGCCTGCTTGATTTTTAAAATATAAAAATACGGTGCAAATCACTTTCTAATCAAGCAAGCCTGATCCCTCAAAGTTCAAGTTTCAACTCGAAATTTTTTTGTCTTTTACACCTATCATATAGTCGATCTGGGTCCACCCTGTATAACAAAAAAAAACAAAATGTTAGGGTAGATTTCGGAAATAAAAATTGAAACAATCCAAAAAAATTACCGCCCCAGGATTTCGTGGAGTGTTGATTTTGCAAGATTTCTGCTGAACACTAAAAAAATAACTTTGCTCAATATGTCGATTTACCAATGCTGTTTTGACACATTTTTTTTAAATGGGTCCAGTTCATAAAAAAAACTCTGTTCTAAGATTTTGTAATTTTGCGTATTTTTCACTGGAGACTGTTCACTTTATTTACCAAGTCATGTTTAAGCATTCCCTTCATTTAGATACCTATTTATATTATTATTACTATTATTATTATAAGTAAATGAACTTGTTTAGATAAATCCTTCCTGTAACCTCCGTCGACAAAAACCATTACATTTTTTGAGGTTTTTATTTATATTTATTCTCTGAAATGCTTACAAAACAATATTTTTTATTATAATATCTATTTTTATAGGACATGCTGGCAAAATCTCGTGCCGCTGATTCAGGTATCAAATTGGAAGTCAATGAGAAAATTTTGGATACCTGCACAAATCTTATGAAGGCCATAAGCATTTTGGTACAAAAATCTCGGTTACTTCAAGCAGAAATTGTTTTACAGGGACGGGTAAGTAATATTTTTTATATATTATTATAATAATATTCACGTGTTAATTGTGTTAAAATAATTAAGTTTTTGTTCGAATATGTCAAACATTGACATTTCTTAGACGGAATCTAACATCGAAAAGGAAGTAATTTGTATAGTGTTGTGATTGCTATGTAAGCGTCCGCAAAAGTACTTTACCATCGTGTATCATTTACGTCGAGTTCTAAATCCCCATAATTTAACATTATTTTAAATGCTTAAACTAATCAAACTGGCTGCTGGTATCTCCAGAGGTGTGCCCCATAATTCCTTCTTCAGGATAATCTTCATTTCTGTTCATTTTTGTTGTGCTTGACTGTTCTATAGTGCAGTCTGTGGAACAATAAAGATTGGTTGGTAAAGCAGTTTGTATTGATTTTGCAAAGTTTTCATATATTTTGGAGGATTTTGTGTAAAAATTGTAGTTTTGGTTTATTTTCGTGAGTTTCTAATGCGTAATGAATGTATATAAACCGTTGACACCGACAGTGTGTGATTATTTTATAAATTTACAACCCTTTTGCACTGCGTGACACAAAGTTTAGTTAAATGCTGCGAATTTTCTCCAGTATCAAAAATATGGACATTGCTATCTATTTGGTGTTAACAATAAGCTGGTATATAAAATAACAAAAATCCTTTAAAAACTTGAATTATTAAGATTTTGGTCCAACGCTTTAAATGCCTTCAAATATTTGAAGTTTAGATTTCTTAGGGGATGTCTGGATCGCTAAAAATCTAAGACAACATTATACGTGTTCCGTTTTCTTACCGAAGTAACAGAAATCGTTCTGTAATTGGTTTCGATAACATTTCGGTAACATTACGGAATGATACACTAAGTTACCAGAAATTACCGAAGTAATCGAGCTCCCGACCACAATAAGTTCTGTAACTTGTGGTGGGGGTAAACATTTGTAACCTATTTTCCTATTTATTTGGTGTTTTGTGGTTGTTTATGAAATGTGGAAGTCGAGGGAGGGCTGTTATTTTTTATTTGTTTGGCGGATATAAACATATTTACTTCTTCGTAATTCATTATGCACGCCCCGGTCGGATTCGTCCACAGAACACCCTCAACACAACTACAATAATAATAAAGTTCTAACCTCAACTCTTAACAACTCAAAAAACACAAATAGGTTAGGTTGATGAAGTAACGAAGGCGTTCCGTTTTGAAAGTTATTTTTGATTGCAATTGACAGAAAGTGCTCGGTAAATTCTGCAAGAAAACGGAACACGTATATTGTGTTTTTGAAAAAGTAGTATTTCTGAGGAACATCCATAGGTCAAATATTTTCAAAGAATGAATCTGCCACCGTCAAATGTGCGGATTGAATTTTGTAAAGAACCGCAATCAGGGTGCAAGTCTCCTTCAAATTTTGAAAGTTTTCCTATAAAGCGTACAAAACTATTTAAAAATAAATCAAAATGTGTGAAAATTGATTCACCCGTAATAAAATGTTATGAACACACGTGAGCAAACTTGAATTTTCTTTTATGAAAACTGCTATTTTTATAGCAGTGAGACAAAACAGGATTTTCATGGTAGTGTATTGCAGCAAGGAAAAATTATGTAGGCATGGAAAATCGGCAGTTTAATTTGATATGTCGAAAAACCATGAATGGAGGGCTAAAATAATATATTTACAATCAACTGCCACACATAGAGGCATTAAAAACAACTTGCCTTAACAGAACACTAGGCACAATACAGTTTACAAAGAAAATGGTTACTACGCCATTGCACAACCTAGAGGTTGCCACATAAAACCCTACTGAATAACGGAATTAAACAGAAGGAAACTGAGATTTGATACATCTAGGCCTGTGGCTAGTGAGTGAATGGCCCAGCTCGAAAATGTCAGGTGGCTCGCAAAGAACACAAAACTGGGTGTTTTTCAGTTTTTCATTTAAGTCTTCTGATAGAGGAAAGTTATCATCGTTGTTTTGTATTATTCCTTTAGCTCAAAACTCTCGGAATTCGGAATAAACTAATTTTACCTCGATATCTTCTACTCCCTCAATTAACAACAAAAATTTGGCAATTTATGCAGTAATTTAATGAATTTTAACCTTTTTTTAGCATTATAAACAAATGTAAACAACCGTACTACGGCGGCCATTATCAGCTGATCATAAGATTTATTGTAATAAAAAAATAAAAGCCATATTTTCTGAAGTAAAACCTTACAGGGTTTAGGTTTTAATCAGGTTTAGTTTGATTTAAGTCTGATGTCATGAAAATATTACCCTTCCAAGTAAATTTTCTTATATTGTCAAAATGGATGCTTTTTTGTTGTTTTAACTCATATTTATTATATTAACCTTCCACAATGCTACAAAACAATCCGCATAGAGCAAAACGAGACCTAACCTCTGATAGAACCGCCTCGTGAAAACGGTTTTGGGATAAACCTAAAAAGATTTAGTAGGGTTTTGCTTGCAAAAATACACTTACAGAGAATCAGTCCAGATTTAAATTTTCTACTTTTTAAAATATATCAGCACATTTGGAAAAAAATGTAATGTATTATACACATCGACCATAAACTTATATGCGGGACAATCCCTCAGAATATGTTACTGTAAAGCTCGCAAAATTAAATTGCAATATTCATCAAATTAAAAAAATATTTCCACACCTAAAAATTATTGCCTACAAAGCTCTAGCAGAGTCATACTTTCAAGAAAATCATGTTTAAAGGCATTGTAAACTTCTTGCTATTAAAACATATCGGATCATTATTTTTGAACCTATTTTTTGTGTTAGAATAGGTGTTCACCCTCTTGAAGGTTCACATACTTTTTTTGTGAAAAAAAACATTTAACATTGTCTTTTTGTTATAAATAGGTACCTGTATGTCTCTTCAAAGGGTAGGTATGGTTTAAATGAAGTTACTTGGAATAGCATAAAAACCTTTGAATTTTATACGGGTGATTTCTGCTGATAAGTCTGGTATTTTTACCAGTAGCAGAGTGTGGCAAATGCTATGAAATATATCGCGCCCCGTATAGCATTGTGTTCCAAGTGAGTTCATTTATATTTTACAAGGGTAGCTTGTAAATGCATAAAATATGAAATAAAACACTTTTTTAATCATATTAAACCGCACCTGATTAGTAGTAAAAAGAGATGAAGGAGACAGAGACGCTAGATATTGTAATAAAAACAATTGACTGCATGCTTGCCTAATATAATATCACCAATACTTGCAGGGAAATGCCGTTAGAGTTTTTTATGCTGTTTCAAGTGACTTTAGAAATACTATACCTATAAGACAAAAAATGGATAACCTATTAATAACTCAGTGCAATATTTTTTATTATCCACAGTTTAGAAAAGAAGTTACCAACCATCTATGTAACATTGAAACATATTCTGTTCACGAGTTTTTGAATAATAATAGCTGATAAGATGTATAGAGTACCTATCAGAGTTTATTCTAAATGTATTTTAATTGAAAGTTTAGTTTTAGTGCCTGTAATGTCTCCTGAACTCACTTACTTCCTACTTATTTTTAATAGTTCTAGTCACAATTAGATGCCACTGCATAAATACTTCAACATTTAATAATTTATATAAATTCACTTTCGGTTAAAAAATCTTACTTTTTTTTTATTAACTAATATAATAATATTTTTATAAAAACCAGGAAAAATAGTTATTTATGTACCAAGGCACTGAAGTTCAACTTTTTATGACTCAAATAAACCACATGAGTCGCTCTACCTAGGTCAAGTAAGACAAGACACGGCACCTCCGTACAGAAAAACCAAACTGCTGTTTCTTGTGCATCCTCCACAACAAATCTATTGATATTCAAACCTACTAAAATATGTATACTGAAGGATTGTGCTTCTATAGGAAACAATTTCGCAATGTGTACGAAAAGTTAAATGGACCTTTATCGGCCGGGTTTTGAATATTTGGTCACTTTTGATGGGCGATTTCTCCGCGTCTGACTTTGATGTTTACATCTCGCCAAGGCCTACTTATTGAAAAAATCAGACAATAATATAGCCCATTATTGAACGATTTCTGTGCTTTTAATGACGATTTTGGGACACTTCACTGCCGATTTCTAGAAAAATATATTTTCCGAAAAATCATATGTGTTAATGAAACGTTGACAGACACAACTGTGAGGAAACACTTTCTGTTCGTAATTTAAATAGGCTTTTAAAGCATTCATTATTCAATCTCGGAAAATGCCTCCAAAAGTAGAATGCCAAAACTTGCAATTCAATTTCCAAAATTTTTAGTATGTTGTAAAGAAGTGTAAATATTGTATTGAAAGCTATAAAAATTAACTTTAGAGACATTTTCATTTTCATTACAATATCTTTTGATGTTATAAGTGGTCGCATTGTGTTCAATTTGCATTGTGTACAGATCAATTCTGAAGCTAGATTTGGATACCCCGGAAAAACTGCATCATTCTGGTTTTGGCCTTTTTATCTCAAAAACTAAGGAAATAAATGGCTTAGCACTTTATTTGAGACACCCTGTACTAAACTTGGTTTAAATATTATGTACTTTGCTTTGGGGTGAAAAATATTTTTTGAAATGATAACAGAACATTTTATTTCAAAAAGTTGTTTACAATAATTATGCCCAACTACTAAATTTTGATTTGATTCATTTACTTTACATACTCTAAAAAAGTTCCTTAGTTCTATCAGCTTTTGATACAAGCTTCGTACAAAAAACATTTTTTTACTACTAACGTGAGAAATCACCATTATTTACTTCATTCCTCTAATGAGAAGTAATATTTCTCTCCCTAGGTAAATAATGATAATAAAAAAATACCTAGGTAAATAATGAAAAATTTTCTATATGACATTTAAATGTAAGTTTCATTTGATCAACTTTACAACTGAACTCCCAGGCTACTTCTAATCAAATATATAAAATGTGGCAATATTTCAATGTAATTAGTAAAAAAATTCTATATACACTTCGGTAGAGAAGGCCATTATTTACCTCTCATATTATATCCTTCGGGGCTACGCGCCTCAGGATATAAAAGTGCTTGGTAAATAAAGGCTCACTTCTCAACCTGTATAATATACTGTATAATATACTATTACTTGTTACATAATATTCAAATTTTGAAGTGTCTTATAGATTTGAATTTGACATGTGGTCATTCCATAGTAAGATACTGTTTGTTTGTAGGGTACAGCGAGTTCTAAAGAATTTTACAAAAGAAACCACCAGTGGACAGATGGATTCATCTCAGCTGCTAAAGCAGTAGCAGTTGCAGCTAAGTTTTTACTGTAAGTATCTGGAAACACCTCTGTCGAATAAAAGTTAGGACAACATATGGAGGTCCACAAGGGCCCGGGTTCTAGATCAAAGAAAACAATATATTTATACTTACTTTTTGTCATCGGGAAAAATGAATATGAGATATCAAGAATATATACTTGAATTTATTTAATTCACTTTGATTTTACATAATTTCCTTATGTAAGAGAAAATAAGTAATACCACATGTTTTTTTATATAAAGTTGTCATAATTTATTGGTTGTACGAGAATCCACCTATACCCCAATGTATGACATTGACACAAGGATACAAATACATAGATACCGCAAAATGCAAAAACAAAGTTACCATCGGTCACTGATATCCAAAATTGCCTTCATATATACAGTGTGTCCCTGGATAGGTGAACAACTCTTTTAATAGAAAAAAAATCGAGTTGAAATTTGAGCTTTAGGGGATCAGCCCTACTTGGTTTGAAAGTAATTTGTAACATAATTTTAGTTTTGAAAAATTAGGTATGCCTTGGATATTTCGAAAAAACTGATTTATTACTTTAGTAAAGTGCCTTTCCTATAGGAGTTACGCTAAAATGTTGTCAAGAAAAGTTGTTCAAAATGAAAAACTGAGTAAGTGTACAAACTTTCAAAATCCTAGACTTATTTTTTGCTTTTTTTACTAAAAAAGTGGGGAAAAGTTGCCCTTTTGCCTTTCAATTTTGCTGTCTTATCCATTTTTGCATTCGTAACAGTTTTTCCTAGTAACATTTTGTATTATCTTTTACCAAAAGGGCAATGTAATTACTCAGTTTTTCATTCTCAACTACTTTCCTTGATAAAATTTTGCCATAACTCCTAAAATTGTCACAAAATACTTTCAAACCAAGCAGAGCTGATCCCCAAAAGTCTTACAAGAATCGTTTCACCTATCTGGGGACATACTGTATATGGCATTGTCACACATTGCCATCGTAGTGATGGAAACGTATATCGCCACTTCTACCGAGTGGCCATTACGTAATCACCACTAAATCTACAACTTTGCAGTAAGATTTACTTTATTTTCTACTAAAATAGTGGTAATCACATCAATTTCACCGCTAGTAGTCACTATATAGTTTCATAACTTTTTAGTGGTTCTTAAGGTGTTTGGAACGTCGTGATTACTACCGAAAATCACCTTAAAGTTCTTATGCTTTCAAAGTGGAAAATGGAAGTGACGGCGACCAAACTGTATCACTAAAATATATCTTAGAAGTGGCGACAACTTTATAGCGTGCGCGTGATAATGGCAGACACGATTTGGTCACTTCTACTAGTTTTTGCCACTTTTAGAAGAGATTTTCACGTTCGCATATGACATCAAAGCCACTACAAAGTTATCATTACCATCAATATTCACTCTATAGTGACCGTCACTATCAAGTGAGGCTTCCTTGCTATTTTGCTGTATGCGCGTGCATATTTCTGCTAACGGGGTGTCAATGTGGTGATTGTAGTGCAGTGAGATTTAGTGTTCATTCTTTGAATTAGTTATTCGATGTGTGCGATTTAAATGCTAGTATAGTGTGTCAATATGAACGACATGATGATGTGCATATTAACCTCTGAGAGAGCAGGACCTGCTTACAGAACATTGTCAATTGAAGAGGTGTGACAGCGGTGTAAACTTCTTAGGGATAAGAATCTTTAACAAGCTACCACAGTGCCTACTCTTGAGCTGCCACCAAAATTTAAAAACTGTTAAGTAATTTTTGCTACTTTCTTCTCAATGCTTTTCACTCGGTGGACGAATTCTCGAATAAAACCTTCGCCTAAATAAGTGTTTGTTATTGTGGATTTATTATTGTAAATTTATTTCGAGATTTTAACTAAATGTAAAATATGTACTATGTAAGTGCCCGTTTGTCTTATTATGCTTAATGTATGTAACTTAACACGAAATAAAGAATTTGTATTTTAGGAGTCGTTGCGAATGCTTTGTTACCTAAATTTTGAGATTATGGAAATTGACACTTGCGCGTGTAGATAATATGATGGTGGCTGCAGTGGTGTCTGTGACGTGGCCGCCACTTTCAAATGTTGAAAGAAACTATGAAGTGGAATAACACAGTTTCCGCCACTATACCGCTACTGAGGTCAAGTAACAAACACCTCAAATACGCAAATGTGTGTGGAAATCACTTTAAAGTTATATTTTAGACAAGAAGCCATATTTGAGAATGAGCTTTATGCCGCCATTATGACAAAATGAACAGGCTACTGAATAAAAATTAATTTCTCGTCAATTCTTCATTAAAATATAGTAAATTAGTAAGTAATTATTGGTTTGACGTAACCAGGAATAATAAAAAAATTGTTTGCGGTATGTAGGTAGATATGTTTAAAAAAGTGTGCTCCTCACTTTTTATTTTATTTTTTTGAAAATATTGAATATTTCGGGAGGGCGTGCTCATATTTTGAGCTATAATGTCTATGTTTGACAGTAAACTTGAAATCGTTTTGTTTTTATCCCCATCTACCAATTACATTAAAATAAAATAAATACTCATAGTAGTTATATTTCCGATTGACACCATCAATCTCAGTAATTTCGAGTTGGTGGGAGAAAGGCAGCAGGACATATTATGTACCTAAATAAGTTAAACGAGAGAGACTGAGTGACATGGAAAAGAAAGAGGCAAGTAGCCAAGTTTCACGTAGGTGGCCTCATAGGTGGCTGCCAGTACGCACCCACGTTTTTGTCACGTAAGTGCCACGTGGCTGGAACGTAATGGTATAAGTTGCAAAAACGTGGTGGCAACGTGGTAGCCACCCAAAAATTGTTCCCCATTTTGGTGGCAGCCACGTTATAGAAAGGTTCCTATAACGTGTCGGCCACTAGTGATAAACATTTTAAAGTTTCTACGGTAGTGGCCGTTACGTGGCGCCCACTAAAAATGCTACTTATGGCCTAACAATAAAGGTATATAATTTAATACTAAGTAGATCAAACCAAAATTAAGTGATTGAGCCAAACTTGCCTTAGTTGCTGCTTTGTAGTGTCTAGGATACAGGGTGTCAAAACCAAAGAAATTTTGTTCAAAATTTAGCGATATTTTAATGAGCAAACTATAATGTTTTTTTGTGACATACCATTTTATAAACGGTTACTGAAAATCTGTACCTGACCACGGTATTTCCGCGAAATACTGGTAATAGGGGAAGTGGTCATCGTATGACGCTTTATTTTATAATACGGTATCAAATTCATTTCATTTACTACCAGTTACTGGTGGAAGAAACTCGACTTTAGATGCTTTGTGCTGGTGAAAACTGAAAACATAATATGCAGGCCTCCTTTGGGCTTTAGTGTCTGGTTGGATTTCCATTTTAATTTTGATTGTAAAAGAAAATCATTCTGTTGTTTTTTGTTCATCTCATAACCATTCCGCTTTCGCGAGTAAGTTTTGACATATGATGAGTGGCGGAGCTGTAACCACTTCAGTTATAGATACTTCTTAACAGCATGTTGCAACAAATCAGGTATTTATTTTGCGATTACCACAAGGAGGTACTATACTAAAATCTAGCAATCCTTACACCTGGTGTAAATAAAACCACGTGTTCAATGACGCTCCGCGATTGGTCGGTAGGCTATAAAATTTCACCCGACTCAACAACAGTGACGTACTTGATCGCAAAAGTGTAGTTATGTGATTTTATCTTGCTATTTTCAGCTATTTAGACACTGCCACAAATAATTTTATCGATGTTTTGAATCATTTTAATGTAACCAATAATTATTTTCCGAAATATTTTGATGTAAACAATTGTAAAACTAAAATTAAATAAAGGTCGTGCCTCAGTGCGGCTCTGGCGAATATCTCAATGCACGTGCTCTTGTTTACGCCAGGCATAAGAGTTGCTCGATTTTAGTATAGTTATGTTACAAAGACTTGGCGAATCTTGGAACTTCTTTGCCAGTCTCATGTTCTTTGGATAAACCCTCTCATTTTCTCCTTAGGTCTTAATATTTTCTTCTTTATGAAGTTTATTTCATATCTGCTTTATTTTATATTATTGATAAACTATCTTACTGCTCTCCAGCCATAAGATGAATCAGATTGCAATGAGCTGGACTAGGCAAATACAAATTCTCTCTTGCAGAAAAACTTTCTTTGATCGTGGTATGAAATCTGATCCCAAGAATCATTACTACAAGTGATTGTAATAATACTGCGACATGTAGTTTAATTATTAATTTATTTATTTTCAGAACAGCGGCTGACAAAGTAGTTACATCTAATGGTAAATTAGAACAGCTTATAGTAGCTTCTCAACAAATAGCAGCTAGCACTGCTCAATTAGTTGTAGCCAGTAGAGTGAAGGCAGATAGAAACAGTGGAAATTTACAACAATTAACAAATGCTTCTAAAGATGTTACCAAGGCGACAGGCATTGTTGTTGCCACTGTCAAGGACTGTAGTGAGCTCATGGACGAAGCAGGTAAGGAAACAGTGGGCTGGGCATTATCATCCGTGTAATATGTCAATGGACAAAGCTATTTTAATTGTGCTGTTGTATAATAGGGAACTTGCACAAAAATTAAATTTGAAAAATATTACAAACATAATTTATTACCATTAAATCAACCACAATTCACAAAAAATATATGTTTTTTATTTTTATGTAATAAAAAACTGCATAATTCAAATCATTCTTGGTAATGCACTGTCCTTGGTTGTGACGTGAAGCAGTTCATTGGTAGTATCGCCTCTGGTGGGTGGCCGCACCATGTATAAACTAACACCACACACACTTTGTTTATAAGGAGCAACGAGAACGTCCTATCCTTGTCTATCTGCCTTATTGTAGTCTATCTCAGTCTTGATATTGTTGATAATATCTGAAAAGTGTGTGCTGTATTAAATGTTATTTATATTGCGAGATGCGTAAGCGTACTTTTTTGGCCGAGGAGGTTGTTTAACGCCCGCGTTGCCTCGGGCCTTAAAACTATCTCCGAGGTCAAAAAGAGCTTACACATTGAGCAATGTATTACATTTTCCCTGCTACAGACAATTCCATATTAGGTAGGTAGGTACTTTGAATTTAAATACACTATGAAGTATATTGTGAGTAATAATCTTCATAAAAACCATTGTCCTATTATTACTTTAATTATTTATTGCAAATTAAATATTGGGATTTGAGGGCTGATATTTGGTATATGATCTTTCTATAGATAGGCAAATATATTAAAGGAATAATAAAAAAAATATTCAAGTTCCCCATTACCTAAGTCCACCAAGGAGCAAATTGACTTTTTTTTTTGTTATAGGAGATTTAAAAGTTTCAATAGACCACATCTTGGCCATTTTTTAGAAGTAGCTAGAAGCTATAGTTATTTGACAGATGAGTAGCAAAATCACTTTGATTTTTTTGTAGTTTTAGTTGAAAAGATTTTGGGGTTTTATTGTTTAAACACTTCGGACTTGTGATTTAGAAATTGGGTACAGCCGCGGCCACAAAAAACTTTCAGGCTGGTGGAAATCCGTGCAAATGAGCGCACAACTCGGCAACGCCGCGGCTGCCCGTCTCGTGACGCCGCCGCCGGCCGGCCGCGGTGTGCCGGTCCACGGCGGCGAGCGGGCCGCCACGTTGCCGGATTTCGCGCTTCGGAGAGAGATTCAAGGACCAGCCTGAAAGTTTTTTATGGCCGCGGCTGTACATTTGGCAACATGGTCAGTCTATTTTTTTTATGATCTCCAACCTCTTTAAAGATTATGTTACAATAACTAGGATGGCAGTAATATAACTTAAAAGTTAACAATTTTGTCAGAAAGTTGAATAATGACAGATTTGGACGAACATAAGTTACCCAAATGTTTATCCTTTTCTTTTCTATCTATCTTAGAGGATAAATTCAAATATGGTATTAGTTTTAATCTTGGTAACAGAACAAATGGTAACATTTCAACTTGGATTTTTTTTACAATATTACTTTTGAAAACAGACGTATTTCTTCTAAAAAAAAAATAGAAAACTGATGCTAATGCACTTAGTTGTTAATCCATCCCTGGTGATGCCTCCTCCCTTTGAGCACCCATTTGAGGCCAGGCATGTTAAAACCAGTAGGTTGGGCGAGAAATAAAACCTTCAATAACTGGAGCGAGAAATTAGAAATATATAAATATAAATAGCCAAATCAGGCTTATCTCGTGACTGCTGGTGCCGGGGATTATTTTTCTCTTTCTTTATTCGATGCAGCTATGGTCACTAGATCTTGGCGGCCACCATAAATCGGAGAGAAAAATAATTTCTATGGTCTGTTCAAGGATTATTAATGAGAGCTGTGTACTTCACATGTGTGTATATTTCTGAGCACGTCGTGAATTTCGGAGTGTCAAATTTTTCTACTTCTTGTGTTCTGCTTGTCCATGACACATGCACAGGAAAAGGATGGGCCTGATTGGGTATATTTTCGAGTGTTAAAGTTCAAATTTGGAGTAAAGTCTTAGACCAAAGAAAAAAAAGAAAATATAATTCCCGAAATGTTGAGCACTTAAAATCTTAGAAAATAAATAAAATATGATTACACTGAACACAATAATTGTAATTGATTAAAAAAAATAATTGTTGCTAACTTGTAGATCTTTCTTATATCCGATGAGTTACTGTTATTGTATTTCAGAAGAATTAGACTTGTCCAGCCTTACCCTTCACCAAGCAAAAAAATTAGAAATGGAATCCCAGGTGCGAGTCCTAGAATTGGAGAAGGAATTGGAACAAGAAAGGTATCGTCTATCAAAACTACGCAGACAGCACTACCAATTGGCAGGAGAACGTGAAACCTAAGCTTTAATAATTACCTAATTACAAAATTGATTTAAGCTCCCAAAGATAAACCAATTTTTAAAAACTTTATCACAGTATCACACTATCATTAATCATACTACTTAAAAAAATCTATAATTTAGAATTTTCGAAATTAGTAAATGTCCTTTGTAAAAATGGAATCTTGTCCCACATTTAAATTTCATGTAAAATTCTGGTTAGGTTTAATTCATTTTTTTTTGTATTTAAAGTTTGAGAAGTATAAATGCTTAGAAGTTAATTCCATAACAATTTCAGTTTACTTCACTAGGAAGAAGCTTGTTATGTCTGTTACCTACTATAACACTGTCACTACTATAAAAACTCTCTCCAGCAGCGGGATTCTATTTAGCGATTCATAAATTTTCTTTTTTTTTAAAGATTATTTAACAATAAAATTAGGTAGAAAATGTTAATCAACAGTACACGTTCTGCCAAAGTAAAGTAATATATAATAAAAATACTCATCAAGACACTTAATAGCCTTTAAGAAAAATTTTGAAACAATAACTACTACCTACTTAATCGAAATAAATATTTAAAGTGGCATTTTCTGCGCCATCTATAAGTATAATGAATTAAGTTTCCCTAATCTAATTCGAATGACATTTTTAGGAAAACACTATTCTTCTATAGAGGCTTTTGCCATTAAATACAGCACAAAAAATATATTTGATATTTGTTATAACTCAAAATCCACATATTCATATTTATGAACAGTGTTTTGCCTTTACACAGTACAGGTACCATACTGATTATAATAAGGTAACATGCAAATAATAATAATAATTAGTCTATTCAAATAATCGATCATACAATAATACTACAAAAAATGAATATCTCATTAAGAAAACGTCGAGTACCATATTTCCAAATACTTTTTTTTGGAAAATTTATTTTACATCTGGCAAAAAAAAGTAGCTGTAGAACAAGGTTAGTTTGTAGGAAGGTTACGACATTTGACGACTTGGAAGGGAATGGGGGGGTGAGAGAGGTAAAGGGGGGAAAGGCCGCAATTTAAGTTGGTAGCATTTACACGTGAATTGGCGATTTAGTAACTCCCTAAACATTTGGCTCTTCCAGCCATAGACACGCACAGACGTATATTTAGGTTGTTTTGGCTGTTTTCGGTTATTTCTTCATTTTATTGTTTATGCAATGAACTAACGGAACTTTGTCGAGTACGTTGGTACATCGCATTTTTGTTTTATGTTCGTGTTTTTACTTTGTTTTCAGTTTTCAATACCCGTGTTGTCCCTTTTGATACGCCATTGGCATCAAGCTGAAGGCCAGCTGGTGAGAGCGGCAGCGTCGCGGGATGTTGCCGGTGCAAAGGGACGGCCTTTGGTTTTGTTTAAGAGTGGGGGAATGTCCTAACCTGCCTATAAACTAACCTTGCTGTGGAATATTTCTACTACAGCACCAAAATCAATATACTATTTTTCTGACAAGTTTTGCAATACAGTAATGTCCAGTAATAACGAACTTCAAAAATGAACTAAATTCGGTTTGTTATATCTGAAGTTCGTTATAACCAATAATGGATATGTTATGAGTAATGATGGATGATTTTCGGTATAAGGAAAAAAGGTTCGTATTAACTGAAAGTTCACCGTAAGGAGTTCGTTTATATAATCAGAACTGTCATTCCAACAATTCAGAAAGAGAAATTCCTAGCCGGAGACTGAATTCCATATTTCCCATCAGAGCTGGGAAAGATTGTGCCAAAAAAGATCTAGATCATAGATGAGATCATTTTATAAAAAAGATCTAAGATCGTTTAAAAATAGATCTTTTCATACAAAAACGGTCTTAGATTAATGATAGTCTAAAAACGATCTGTTTAAAAAAAGATCATTTGATCTAAAATCTTTTAAACGATCTAAAAACTTCTAAATGATCTAAGATCTTCTAAACGATCTAAGGTCTTTTAAAATATAACATCTAAAAATTCATGATATTATAATGGTGAATAGTCTACACATACTTTTCCTAATTTTGACACATACTTCGTAGAAAGTGACATCTTTCAAAACCGGAGCAAGTGCGATGATATGTCCAATTTTACGTAACTAGTTGTGAAAAGTGAAATTTTATGTAACTGGTTTCGTAAAGTTACTTCCTTAACTGAACTGGTTACGTAATCAATCAGTAGATATACCTATGGAGAAATAGGCTGGCACCCTACCACAGCACAATTCGTCTCTCCCTTCAATGAATCAAAGTCGAATTCTTTAAAGATCTTTTTTGGAAAAGATCTTAGATCGTTATTACTGTTATTACTATCTTAGATCCTTTGAAAGATCTTAGATCTTTAAAACAACCTTAGATCTTTCATAGGATCTTAGATCACCAAATTAAAATCAAAGATTAGATCTTTTTAAAAAGATCGTTCTTTAGTGAAACAAAAAAGATCTAGATCGTGATCTTAGATCTTTAAAACGGTCTTTTTTTAAATAGATCTGCCCAGCTGTGTTTCTCCTCAAAATGTCCTGTTCGTTATCGATTGCAGGAAGCAAAAGGAGGCCTCGAGGCCTTATACGCCATTGAATATAAGAAATACGCCCCCTATAGGCTCAATGCTAAACTAGTCTATGGGCCATGCCACCAATGAACAACAAAGCACAACGCAATGTAGACCTGGTGGCTAGCACCGTTCACATGGTGACGATGGCCCATATATTAGTTCGCATAGTCCCGTCGGGGCGTTGGCATCTTAAATTCAGTCGCGTTGTCGCAGTCTACAGTTGTTCGATTTCGCAGCTCTTCAGTTTTAATAAACATCTTTTTGTCCTTTTCTTTATTAAAAACTCAACAGCTGAATTTCATCTCTCATCGTTTATTTTTTTTACTACTGTCTTTTTTTTACAACAATCTCACCTGTCTATATGGTATACTATATAAAGTGAACAATATTTTAATATTGCGGTGGCGTCGCTCGTACCGGCGCTGACTTTTTAGACTGCATGTTTTTCTGCCTTCGATCGACCTCGGTTCGAGGCGGCACATGCACATGTCTTTAAAGAAAAACACCGCTATGGCCAAGAGCGCTGGACAAATGTGGGTTCACGGTGTTGCTCCTAAATAGCTTTACCCGTGTGATTCACTAATTGTCCTACACTCACTGGGATTACTACGGTTTTCTAGGGTTTTCCGTAGTACTTGAGGGAATGCTATCCTAGTTCTATCGGGAAAAAAGTCGGCCTTAGCCGCAAATGGCAACGAAGACAAAATAATAGTAATTGCCCCCCTCCCCCACACAAGCATGTGGTTGCTTCTGGGGTACTCAACATTCTAATAAAGTTTCAACATTCTCCCCACCGTGAAGGAATTTAATTCTTGTCACCATTGTCGTCTTCTATTTCAGCATTAACTCTGCATATCATCGTTACAGTTCTTCTAAATGTTCCACTGGATGTCTTTACATTCACTACGCGAATTCTTCCATCGTTGCCCACAAAAACTGATTCTATTCTACCCAAAGGCCAAGAGTTTCTTGGAGCATTGGAATATATGATGACAACCACTTCACCCACTTGTAGAGCAGCGGAATCAGAGGGCAATTTAGTTCTTCAGTTTAAAGTGGGTAAATATTCTTCAACCCATCTAGACCAAAAAAGATCTACAAGTCTTTGAGATCTTCTCCATTGTTTTCTAAGTTCATGACCATGAAATTTTCCTGGACTAGGATTTCGATTAGATACCCCAATTATAAAATGATTTGGGGTGAGACAATCTGGTTCACATGGATCTGCGGACATAAGTGGCCGGCTATTTACTATTTGCTCACCTTCTGTAAAAACAGTCAGTAGAACTTCATCTCTAGGTTTTTCTTCCTTAAGAATACCTTGTATTCGTGTTCGTGCCATTGTCTGAGTATATGTGTTTTGGCATTCGTCTTCTTGAAATAACCCTTCTTAATGCCATAATTGGAGATGCAACCGACAGTGTTTTTTCCCGAAATTTGGCAATGGCAGGTTTTTTATTTCTGCCCAAAATAAAGAATTTTTGAAAGGAGAAAATATTGTTGCATCTGGAAATTATGTATTTGGCAACAAATTTTCCTTTTGTTGGTTTATATTTTCTAGGCTAGGGAGTTTACTTTTGGGTTTCTCATTTATTGCAGGGTTGTCTACATTGTTACCACTAATATTTTCGGTAAACATAACACCATTATTGCCGGGATTATTGGCATCTTCATCAACTACAGTTTTATTATCATTATTTTGAATAAAATCATCCGAAACGTTTCCATCTTCAAAATCTATGTTTGTTGTTTCAGCAGAGTTTTTAGGAAACAAATTCTCATCACAAATCGATTTCATCTGCAATACTCGTATTTAAAATTTCAGTTACATTGCATAATTTGGCTTGGTCTAATACTATGTCAGTATGTTTCAACAAATTATCAACAGATAAATGTTGATTTCTTTGGTCATTAGCAATGTCGTCATTGTCAGGTTTGTTAGATATAACATCCATTATATCAGTGATTGGCATTGGCATTGGCATCCCATTGTCGTGTTTTTTTTTCTCTTGCATCAAGTTCCCCAGAGGAACTATTGTCGGCAGTAACATGCTGAGTCACAACGTGAATTTAGCGACTTCCACAAATAAAAGAGGCTCGTATCTTCTTTTGTAACTGTCCATATTTATCCAGATTCTTTGAAGGCATTTAATTTATCGATTATTTCAATTTCTAAAAATTCTTTGACTGATTCTTTTGAAATCTGCCTGCCGGAGTTATCTGAAGGTGAAGATGATGGAAATGGAGGTAACGCCTTCTGGTCGAGTTTAAAATATTTGGAGTAATTTATGTCATTGGGATCAAATGGAACTAAACCGCAGGTACAGAAACCACTTTTTTGGCATCTGGGATATTTTCCATTGTTTCCAATTCTAGCAGTTAACTTAGGGTGTTGTCGCATAAAAGCTTCGAACCAATGCCTTCCTTCTTTAAAATTGATTTCTGTCTTCAGACAACTCCACACTATCTATGAGTTGTACTTTGGTTGCAGGAAAACCACATTTGGCTACATGGAACATCCAGTTCACCAGTGTAGTTTCTTCTTCCTGAGTAAGAATTGTCTCGCCACCAATTTTTCTAGCTTTAGGGGACCTCCTTGCAACTTATCTAAGAGCGTGGTGCATGGTACATTAAAAGTTTGATGTGCTCTGCCCATTCTCAACGGCTTGTATGGCATTATTCATCGCCTCTTCACTATACTGGAGTCTTTTATTCTTGTTCATGATGGACAGGATCTTTAAGAAAGGTACTAAGCTGAAATAATGTTTGTTGAACCTATTACCGACACTTCGGCAGCCGTAGTATCGACATAAACTTATAGATTTAATTAACCCACCTTAGTATCTGCAAAAATGTGTGTCGATATACGGTTACCATAATATTTGTAATATTTCCAATGTGTAGGTTAAAGGAACAAAGAACGTTGCTGTTTCTGTTTGCAGGAGAGAGAGAGAAAAAAACAATGTAACTCTATTTCAATCGTACCGACAGTAATGCCGATCTTCGGTACATAGTGCAAAATTGAATGTACCTTGTACCGACACTGCAAGAATCAGCAAAAATACTATATTTTTACTCTAATTTTATTGCTTTTATCAAAATTTAAAGACTACCCCAAAAAATGTTATACTAAGTACTTCCCACAATAATCTTTATTTTAACAAATTAAACTTATCTGGTGCTATCCTTAACACTGGAGATACACAACCGCTTGCCCGAAGGTTTTTACAGAAATTATATTGCCAGTGCTGCCTAGAAATACACACCAAGGCTTTTAAAATAACTAAAATGTAAACAATGAAGAGAAAACTCTATATATCAACTGAAATTTACAGGAAACCGTTAACATGAGCTTAATTCTTAATTAAATTGAATTGTCGATAATACGTACCTTATCTCCTAGAAATATGTAACTATATAATAAATAATGTAAGGAGAGATAATGTTGATTTACAAAGGACACAAAATAGTACTAACAACACAAAGTATCTAAAAATTCCATATATAAATGGCTTTTCTGAAACGGAAACTAGAAACTGTCAATATAAAGGTTGTATACTGTTTTGACAGTCATGGTAAATATGTTCAATTTAATTAAATCTGAGATCAACAAAGATATGATTAGCAATTTTATTTAAAATAATTCAAATTGCCAAAACTGTGACAAAATATATGTAGGACAAACCAAAGAATATATTAAAAATAGAATAAAACAACATTGAGACTCTTGCAAAGAAATTCACAAAACAAAAAGAGAAAAAAACGGCATTAGCATCTCTTCATTTTGATTTGGACCATAATTTTGACTTTGACGACATAAAAATACAGGACAGAGAAGTTAATTATCAGAAAAGGTGTTTGCTTGAAATGATTTACATAAACAAATCCCAAACTGTAAACAAAAAAGACAGACACGAATAACTTAAGTATAGTTTATCGAAATATCGTAGATATATAAATATTTAAATGTTTGGCTAAGGTTTGATGCATTAAAATGTTCTGTATATCTAGCGGTTCGTAGTTCCGAAAAAAATACACGTGCCATTTCTTTACCAATTAATCATGCTGATTTCTGGTTCCATTTCTGCTTCAATTTTTGATGTGTTTGTACCTGTCATCGCCTATTTATAAAATATTTGTACCAAGTCTTCGTGAAACTATTTGTTGTAAATATGTTTATGACGTGCACAAATTATGTGTCAATTTTGGATTTTTTAATATTTTTTCCCAGTTAAGAATATGTTAATGTCTTTAAAATACATATATGTATAAGCATTTTAAATTATTATAAAAATAATAATTGTCAATGTTGTTTGTAGCTCTCAAGGTTTTAAATAAAACTGAAACGTTAGCGTGAGGAAATAAAGTTGGTGTTTGCTTAGTGTCCTAAAAAAGTCGACAATATCACTTTTTGAGTAAAACTAAGTATATTAAAAGCAAATTTGGATTGAATCTACTATTTTATATTTTCATAAAAGTTGCTAACGATTGCAATATCTACTTTTTACTGCCAACGATTTTCTTTAAACATTTTTAAAAAATTTGTTCCTGGTTGGTATGTAGGTATATTCACAACAATATAAAGGGTGTCCCATTAAGAACTTTGGTACGCATCTTCTTTGACATTTTCAAAAGTTCCATGTTACGCCACTCTTGAAGAACATTTATTAATTGTTGTATCAGGTATTCACGTATAAACTATGACCTTGCCTTATAATTTTCTTATTTTGTGTGATATAGTCAAATTATTTTAAGACTTTACTTTAAGATTTACTGAGACTGTCAATTGGTAATTTCGACATCCTAAGTTGGCATCAATGCAGCAAAAAATGCAACCGGGTCATAAGTTCAGGTCAATAACGAGTCCATTTGCACAATGAATAACAATAACACGAAAAGTAACAAGAACAAGAACAACACAGATAACGGAAAAACTCACGAAATGTACAAAACCCGCGAATATTTTGTCACTGTCGAATGTTTGAACCAATTTGAACGATCTGGAAAACCTTCACTGTCACTTTGACACACCGAAGCTAAATTTGCCTGAATCCGCACATAGACGCTGCCAAAAGCAGCTGATTATACCAAAATGAAAAGTGTTTCCATGACGTTTGAAATTATTATTAAAATGAGTTGTAGCCTTGTCTATCCATTTAGACAAGGGTTGTAGTCATAGTTATTTTTATTTGTAGCGGTATAATCGTGATTGCAATAGGGTTTTTATTTTATTATGTTCTTTTTTCGTATCGCTTGGGTAACTTTTCACATCATAAATCAATGAGAGACGTCATTAACTGATTGAGACACATATTATACCAATGTTATACCCATGGTTAACAGAAAATTCCTAGGGATTTTGTAGAGAAAGTCATCTGAAAAAATCGGGACTTCTTACAGTAATCGGGGTTTATAAAAAAAAACGGTTTAGATAAAATTTGTAGGGAATTTTATGTAGTTTTTGGTAAGAAATTGTATACAGAGTGTTTTGAAACTTGCTCGCCCAGGCAATGAAAATTATAGATGACTGTATCATTATCTTTTTCCGTTTTAAAATACCTACTCCGTTTCAAATTTTATACTTAATTTATTTAACATGAATTTGTGGATCTCACGGATCAGTGCAATAAAAATTAATTGTAATGTGACCTTTTTTGGAAATGTCATAGTTTCTGACGTGTACCAAATATGGCCAACTCAACACTTTACAGTTAGCCGTGACACGCTATTCAAAATTAAAGTTCTTAATGGGACAACCATTATTTAGGACATCCATCTGCTGGATAATTTCGTATCATTAAACAGAATCCCGCTGCAGACTTTTATTGGAGAATAATTTATAATATTTAGGGAACTAGGATAAATGCCAATAAAGAAGTGTACATTAAAATAAAAAGGACAAGGAGTCATGACACTAAACCATTTATATATTAAAAAAATATTTTTAATTTTTTTAAATATTTATATTAGATAATATATAATAGTATAAATATATGATAACACACTAGAACTTTGCTTGGCGTGCTCTATCCAGTTGGTTTCAATGCCAAGAACGTAGTGAATGTAGTCGAATCAAAACCGGTCAGTGTAACACTGAGCCGGCTGAAAACTGAGGTATGTAATGTAGGTGGGGAGAGAGGGGTTCATCAGTTATTGGCTCGCCGGTGCCTAATTGACTTTAGTACATACAGCCCAAATCAGCATTACCCCTTGCTGTACAGGGTTCTCAGTTATTCCCCCCCCCCCCCTTAACTTTTTAATTTTTGACCTAGAAAAAAATGTTAAATTTGGTGGCTAGAGCAATTTAAATGGATTCTCAGCAAAAAAAATTGAACGTCGAGTAACAGAAATTATATACAGGGTGGACCCAGATTGACTGTACGATAGGTGTAAAAGACAAAAAATTTGGAAGTTTAAATTTCATCTATTAGAGATCACCCCTGCTAGTTTTGAGAACAATTTCTGCCAAATTTTTATTTCCGAAAAATTAAGTAGGCATTGACAGGAGCATAAATACTATTTTCTATGTAGGTAAATACCATTTTCTGAAAGAGATATCAAAAAATTTCATTAAAAAAAGTTGCTTAGAATTGAAAATTATGTCGCAGTGTCAATTTTCAAAATAATTGGCTTACTTTGATTTTCTTTAATTTTATTTCCATAGGTAGGTAAATTTCGTCAAATATAATAAATATAATAATTGTTAAACATCATTAGGGAAAAGTTATTCAGAATAAAAAAGTATGTAAGACTGCGAAGTTTGGACTCATTCGGCCTACTTTGATTGAACTTGTATTATTTGAAACAAGTATATAAAGTAGCCACCATTCAAACTGCCAATATAGGGTTAAAAATGGCGGCGAATTCCATCTTTTTCCGTTCCCTGCGCCTTGCCATGCACAATAGGGCCAAAAGCGGTTATGTTATACATAACAGGTATGTGCATGGGTCCAAGATTTGTTTGGTTTTAAGTTATTAATGCATTCAGGAAACAAAGCAATAATTAACTAGGTTGAGAAATAATACATATCAAAATAACATATTTTAATCATCATAAAGAGAACTAATATAATTATTATTGTACATTATACCACAGACCTATATAGCTTCGCTACAGACTGTGCCTCGCCGTATATTTTTAGGCGAACCCAAAAGGATGCCAAGTCCCTGGAGTTGGCATCCTTTGTGGGAATTCGTACAAATATTTCCACTACCGTCCCATAGAGGTCGCTGAGTTCTACATCTTTCCACTCGTCGTTGCCAAATGTCGCCTATCCGGCCCATTTTAGGGATAAAAATACATCTGCATACAAGCAGATGTATTATGTATATAAACACAGACCTAGGTATATAGCTTAGCTAAGCTATATACGTCTGTGATATAAATAATATGTTCACAGAAAGAGGCAAGGAAGATGGAATTGGTAGGTAAGGATTTTTGAGATTCATATTGATGTACATATACAGGGAAGGGGTAGTTATTTTCCGGCAGTTTTTTTATTTCTGAGACTGACTTTTTTTAACATCCTTGTGAAAACGGCAAAAATCGGACCATAAACAATGGAGTTATCATTTTTTTTCCCCTAAAGGGATGCAGGGGTTAGTTTTGTCCGGCATTTTTTTTCAACCGTGGATTGGTGCTTCTGGAATCATTTTGAACGTACTTGCTAAGAATGGCGAGGATCCAACCAAAAACAACTTCGGGGGTGGGAAGGGGTAGTTATTTTCCGGCAGTTTTTTTTATTTCTGAGACTGACTTTTTTTAACATCCTTGTGAAAACGGCGAAAATCGGACCAGAAACAATGGATTTATCTTTTTTTTTTCCTAAAGGGATGCAGGGGTAGTTTTTTCGGCAATTTTTTTCAACCGCGGATTGGTGGTTCTGGAGTTATTCTGAACGACCTTGCTAAGAATAGCGAGGATCCGACCAAAAACAACTTCGGCGGTGGGAAGGGGTAGTTTTTTTTCCGGCAGTTGCTTTTTATTTCTCAGACTGACTTTTTTTAACTTCCTTGTGAAAACGACGAAAATCGGACCATAAACAATGGAGTTATCATTTTTTTTCCTAAAGGGATGCAGGGGGTAGTTTTGTCCGGCAATTTTTTTCAACCGCGGATTGGTGCTTCTAAAATAATTTTGAACGTCCTTGCTAAAAATGGCGAGGTTCCCATCAAAAACAACTTCGGGGGTGGGAAGGGGTAGTTTTTTACAGCAGTTTTTTTTTATTTCTGAGACTGACTTTTTTTAACATCCTTGTGAAAACGGCGAAAATCGGACCAGAAACAATGGAGTTATCATTTTTTTTTCCCTAAAGGGATGCAGGGGTTAGTTTTGTCCGGCAATTTTTTTCAACCGTGGATTGGTGCTTCTGGAATCATTTTGAACGTACTTGCTAAGAATGGCGAGGATCCAACCAAAAACAACTTCGGGGGTGGGAAGGGGTAGTTATTTTCCGGCAGTTTTTTTTATTTCTGAGACTGACTTTTTTTAACATCCTTGTGAAAACGGCGAAAATCGGACCAGAAACAATGGATTTATCTTTTTTTTTCCTAAAGGGATGCAGGGGTAGTTTTTCCGGCAATTTTTTTCAACCGCGGATTGGTGGTTCTGGAGTTATTCTGAACGACCTTGCTAAGAATAGCGAGGATCCGACCAAAAACAACTTCGGCGGTGGGAAGGGGTAGTTTTTTTTCCGGCAGTTTCTTTTTATTTCTCAGACTGACTTTTTTTAACTTCCTTGTGAAAAAGACGAAAATCGGACCATAAACAATGGAGTTATCATTTTTTTTCCTAAAGGGATGCAGGGGGTAGTTTTGTCCGGCAATTTTTTTCAACCGCGGATTGGTGCTTCTAGAATAATTTTGAACGTCCTTGCTAAAAATGGCGAGGTTCCCATCAAAAACAACTTCGGGGGTGGGAAGGGGTAGTTTTTTACGGCAGTTTTTTTTTATTTCTGAGACTGACTTTTTTTAACATCCTTGTGAAAACGGCGAAAATCGGACCAGAAACAATGGATTTATCTTTTTTTTTCCTAAAGGGATGCAGGGGGTAGTTTTTCCGGCAATTTTTTTCAACCGCGGATTGGTGGTTCTGGAGTCATTCTGAACGGCCTTGCTAAGAATAGCGAAGATCCGACCAAAAACAACTTCGGGGGTGGGAAGGGGTAGTTTTTTTTCCGGCAGTTTTTTTATTTCTCAGACTGACTTTTTTTAACATCCTTGTGAAAACGACGAAAATCGGACCATAAACAATGGAGTTATCATTTTTTTTTTCCTAAAGGGATGCAGGGGGTAGTTTTGTCCGGCAATTTTTTTTCAACCGCGGATTGGTGCTTCTGGAATAATTTTGAACGTCCTTGCTAAAAATGGCGAGGTTCCGATCAAAAACAACTTCGGGGGTGGGAAGGGGTAGTTTTTTTTTTCGGCAGTTTTTTTATTTCAAAGACTGACTGACTGACTAAAGGGATGCAGGGGGTAGTTTTGTCCGGCAATTTTTTTCAACCGCGGATTGGTCTTTCTGGAGTTATTCTGAACAACCTTGCTAAGAATAGCGAGGATCCGACCAAAAACAACTTCGGGGGTGGGAAGGGGTAGTTTTTTTTTCGGCAGTTTTTTTATTTCTCAGACTGACTTTTTTTAACATCCTTGTGAAAAAGACGAAAATCGGACCATAAACAATGGAGTTATCATTTTTTTTCCCTAAAGGGATGCAGGGGTTAGTTTTGTCCGGCAATTTTTTTCAACCGTGGATTGGTGCTTCTGGAATAATTTTAAACGTCCTTGCTAAAAATGGTGAGGTTCCGATCAAAAACAACTTCGGGGGTGGGAAGGGGCAGTTTTTTCCGGCAGTTTTTTTTTATTTCTCAGACTGACTTTTTTAACATCCTTGTGAAAACGACGAAAATCGGACCATAAACAATGGAGTTATCATTTTTTTTCCTAAAGGGATGCAGGGGGTAGTTTTGTCCGGCAAATTTTTTCAACCGCGGATTGGGTGTGTCTGGGTCCGGAATAATTTTAAACGTCCTTGCTAAAAATGGCGAGGATCTGACCAAAAACAACTTCGGGGATGGGAAGGGGTAGTTTTTTCCCGCAGTTTTTTTTATTTCTGAGACTTTTTGAACGCCCTAGTGGAGGTATGAAGTTGTTTCGCTAAAGAGATGCAGGGAGTAGTTTTTGGCAGGAAATTTTCTCCAATCGCGGATCGCGGATTGGTGCATCTGGAATAATTCTAATAATTTCGAATTGTGGCTGCCTTATTATTACTACTCGTATAAATGCTATTCCTTCTATCCACATGTTCTTGCATCGACAACGTTGCCGCGTTTTTTATGGGATAGGTGCTTTCAAGGCCACCGAATTATTGTGGTCAGGCCGGCCGATTATATTTTTATTGGAATTTCCCACATGCGGCACCCTCTATTGGTGCCAGTTCAAACAATTGGGTCCCCAGGCCCCAGGCACTGTCTGTAGCGAAGCTATATAGGTCTGTGATTATACCTTATATCTACAAAACATTATAAGTAATTACTTATAAAAACATGAAAATATTTTTAATTATCTAACATTTTCATAACATTTTTACTTTTGACAATTATTTCTTGGAATACTTTTAATAATAATAACATATTTTCCAGGACCATGTCTATACCTATTTCTGAATTTTTAGGCAGCCTGTTTTATTTCTTAGAACTTTTACTAATGGCATTTTTCATTTTGTTTGTTTCAAAAATACAAGCAAAAGAAAACTTGGTAACTTCAACTTTTACCACTTTAATCTTTGCTTCAAAAATGCAGTAAAGTTAAGTGATTTCTAATTACGCTCTTCTTTGATAAGCTTCAATAATTTTGCTGGTGGTGATCTGCAGTTAACAGATTTACTTGCTGCTGAATCTATTTCTTCGGTTAATTATATTTGCCCCAGAAATGCGGCTCCCTTCGTCGTATATCGAGAATTACAATTTCTCCGTTTCTCTGATCTTTTCTGAACCGGAATGAATTTCTTTAGTGGTCTTATCAATTTGAACTCCATTGTTTCTTCAGTTAGGTTTCTAGATGGCAAAGCACCACTTTTCGCGCTCTTAGTATTGAATCAAAAAATCCTGTTTATGAATCAAAATTAATGGAACACATACATCTACAGAGTCCTTCCAGAGAATATTTTTGTCAATGACACCTAGAGTACTAAGCCACTTTCTAAATTTAGTATCTACTCTTGGAAACCTAGAAATCGGAGAATACCAACGAAAAAACTGTACTTACCTATGGAATGTAATTTCAGAGTCTGGATGTAAAAGTCTCTTCACATTTTTCAGTGCTTTACGAAGTCATTTTTTGATCTCATAAATATGAAAATGAGCTATTAACATATTAAGAAAAAAGCACCATCAAAAACTAAAAGTGCATCTCTTAAAAAAGCATGTCATGGTGGTTTTTATAATTTTACTAGTGCCTTTATAAAGTATAATGCAATGTTATTCATACTGAATAAAAAAATTTAACCAGAAATTATAAGGTAGCCACCATCCAAACTGTCAATTTGGGGTTAAAAATGTCGGAGAATGTAATCCTTTTTCATTCCTTGCACCTTGCCGTGCACGATAGGGCCAAAAGCGGTATATGTTAATATACAAGTATGTCATTATAACCCAGCAACACCAAAAAGATAACCCCAAAAAAGAATCAAGTAAAGGCACGACCCAAAAACAGCACAAGTGGTACCCTGTGTGAAATACGTAGAAATTGACATCTTCAGCTAATTCTCCATCCCAAGAAAACATAGCAGTGCCAAATTTCAGTTCAGCAGCTTGATTATTTTGGTACATATTGCGATAATTCAATTAAAAAAAAAGAACTTCAATGCCCTTATCTCTTAAACAAACAACATTTATATAAGACATAATGGTCTCAATCGTCATATTTTGATCCCTCTCTCTCTGGTTTTGATATTTCTGATTCCCATTCAATCACTGTATAAGCTGATCGAAAATCATATCTGTATAAGTGATATTTTTGAAGACTTAATTATAGTTTTGAGTATAAACGCAAAAATAAGTAAAAAAGATTATTTTTTGTTAGAACATTAAAGACAACATAGGTGCATTGGCAAAACCGGCAATATCCTTAATTTTTTTCAACTAGATATATTTTTAGGGTTCAATAAAATTTCTTGGAAACCTGTCATTTAATTTCCAAGTATGCTTTACCAGTTAAGTTGTGTGATCATGGAACAACGGAAAATAGGTAAGTAGGTAGGTACATATACATATACAGGATGCATGGGTGAGTTTTTCTGGTAAATTTCGTCAAATATAATAAATTCACAACTTTGCATGGAATGCTAAAAATATACTGTATAAAACTATATATAGTTGGAATTGTGAGAAGAAAAAAAAAACTAAAATAACTTAAAATATACAGGGTGTCTCGAAAATCTGACCAAGTGATGCGCACTTCCGGTCAAACCAGAAGTCAGAAATGAAAACTGACAATATTTTGTTACTCCCTGTATATTCATTACTAATACTCCGTATTAAAATCCAATTTCACTATTTTTTTAATTAACTTTAACAACACTGTATATTAAGTTTGACGTCTTATTCGAATGCCTTGGGAAATTATACACAAGTTTAGTTTTTGAGCCATCAATTTATCTTGAAAATTATCGAGAAAAATCGACGTTTTCAAGCAAATAGGGTCACCCTGTACATACATAAAACTAGTTTTCTCCAAAGACCGAATCTTCCCTGCTGCCTGGCTCGCCACCTGCACCTTATAGGGGTGAGAGGGGGGTCTGAGTGTAGATGGTGTCTGGAGGATGAGGAGACACCGCACCACTTGGTCACTGAATGCCCTGCACTTGACAGGGTGAGATTCGAGTCCTTCGGCTCAGCTAAGCTGAGTGCAGAGGATGTGTAAGGTGTCGGGGTGGGTGAGCTGCGGGCCTTCATTAAGAGGGCCGGCTTGCTGGCCGCCGTGTGACGCTGGCCGTGGGGGCACAACGGGCCCACTGTGGCCTACGTGCCGGGCCGATTTAAGGCGGCCACCCCCTGCACTGGATAGGATAACGAACAGTTGGATTTCAGTCTCGTCGATTAAGATGTCGAGTTGCCACATTTTATTTTCTTCTTTAAGTACAGGGTGTCCCATTTTCGATACTTTGGCACACAACAAAAGAATCTAAGGGACAAGGGAAAAAATATGAAATATAACACAATTTTATGCCATATTTTTTTATATTATAGCTGCACTCTAAATAGACTTATATGTGTCAAAATTCACAAAAGAAGAAATTCTTTAAATTTACATATAGTTTCCAGAAAAAAAATTTTGCATGTTTTTGCAACACATAATTAAGAACAACAAAGCAACATTAAATAATAATTAATACAGAGGATTACCACCAAGACTGTTAACAACCGCTCTACATCTACGAGGCATACTCAGAATTAGGTTGTCAATGCCATGTTGTTCGATGGCGTTCCATTCATTTGAAAGGCACTCGAATAGTTGTTGGTCAGTTTGAAACACAATATTTTGCATCAAAAGTCTTCGTCCGAGCACATCTCATAAGTGCTCGATGGGATTAAAGCCAGAGGATTGAGAAGCCAAGGCAAAACATTAATTTCATTATCCTGCAGAAATTTGCGCACGACACTTGCCACATGAGGACGCGCATTGTCGTTCATTAGTTGAAATTTTGGTCCAATTCTCTCAGCATATGGAACAACAATAGGCCGAAGAATAATGTTTTAATAAGCTAAATTGGGGCTCATTAGAAAAGAAAATTGGAGTCCATTCCTGCTGGTGCACATTTAAATGTTCTTGTACCCACTGTAAACTGGTTGTACGATTTCCTCGTGATAATGCTGGAACTCTTACAGGCTGGCGGTCATTAATGTGATCTTTGTGGAACCTGTTTCGGACAGTTTGGTCACTAACCCGTACATTGTGTGTATTGTGCAGCTGAATAACCAATTGTGATGCAGTGATACTGCGCTCTCACAAGGCTAGCAATCTTAGAAATGTATTCTGAATTGGGGTAGTTACCCTTGTACGGCCTGTATGCCGTTCTCTGACGTCTTCTGTTTCTTGGTATCTTATCCATAAACGATTAATAACACTCTTGGATGTGCTAAGAGTTTCATGCGACATTCCTTTGTGAAATTCCAGCTTCCAACATGCCAATAGTACTTAACATCGTTTCACGTTCCAAATGATGTCCCTGCATCATAAAATGTTTAAAATCAAACGAAACTTGCCCAGCACTGAACGACAAATACCTATTAAATTAAGAAGGTTTTTCGTTTGAATTTTGAAAAATTCTGCTAGGTTTTTTAAATGTAAAAAACATTAATACGTTTGTAATCAGTTGCTAGATTTGTACTATCAGTTGCTAGAACTGCTCAAAGTCGTTCTAATTTTTTATTTAAATACGGAATAATTAAGAAAATATTCGCATTTTTGTATTTGTCTCTTAGATTCTTTTGATGCGTGTATATTGAAATTTTTACCTTGTAGAAAAAATCCGTGTACGCCACTGAATTGTAGGTGAAAAAATCTGTAAGGGCGATTTTTACCATTTCAACAAGTTAGCGTATAGGGACATATCACCTTGTATCTCAAAAACTAAGGAGGCCATGAAAATGCAGGGCCTTTATTTTTTCTCTAAAAATAAGTGAGATAACCTGCAAAAATATCGAAAATGGGACACCCTGTGTTGAATAGTGTTTTTCCAGTTTTCAGCATTGATATTTACTATTGAATGAATGAAAAGTTGTCATAAATCTTTGTTTGGACGTTGTATTATGCCTTGCTACATAATTTGTCAATTGGGCAGATGGGATTGTCTTTGATTGGGCCCATATAAGTTTGATTGGGTTTAACTCGCAATGGTATGGTGGTAATCGTAATACAGCGAGATTCTTTTCTTTAGGCATTTCCTCAACGACGTAATTTTTAAACGCCGCTTTGTGCAATTATGAGCAGTTAAGCTTTCACCATTTCTTTGTCAAATATGTACAATTTCAACTTAGACCGAAATGAAAAAGGCATCCGCCCATGGTTTGTTATTCTTTTATTATCTTACCCGGTAGTTTGTACTTTGCCCCTTATTAAAATGAATTATACTGTAGGTGACAAATTGAAAAAAGTTCATATTAACCTGAGTCAGGGTGTTAAAAAGGTAAAAAAAAAATTGGATTATAATTATGCTCATATTTCAACAAATTTCTACAGATCAGATGAGCGACTATCGGAATCACTGTCTATAGCTGATAAAGGAACATCTGTTACTAATAAGCCTCTCTCCCACAAATCTGCTACTAAGGCCATTTTCGAAGTTTCATTCCCTGGTAATTGTTCGACCCTGAGAAACTGAGGATATGACTCCTGAAGCTTTTCGATGATAGGGATATGTGACTCTTCTAATTCCAACCACTGCTCCTCTTCTCCATGATAGAATTTTGCATTATCAGTGCAAAAATAAATTTTTGGGGATCCTTCCTCTAGAAGTAATCGTAGGCCATGGTAGCGTAAAAGTCTCACATTTGTGTCCAAACATATTTCAATCCTATAACATAAAATTTTGTTTCAATGTTTAGATAAACTGAACTGAGAATGTTTCTGTAATATTCAGAAATATTCAGTAGAACCAAGATCAGTGGTTGGCAAAAGCAGGCATTTTATAAAAAGTCCAGTTTTTGCAAATGATTTAGCATATTGCAAAATAATTTGAAAACCTGTCAATTTTTAAATATTATGCCTAATAATTTCAGGGTTTTTATAAAATCCAGAACTTTTGGCAATGTTACAAATGTCTAATGACAATAATTTATTTATTTTTTAAATTTGGTGCTGTAGTTTCTGAAATATTGAAGAATATCAATTTTTTTTATTTATACACCCTGTACCTATTTTATTAAGCGTTGATAGCAACTTTCTGTCGTCAAGTAATTTTTTCATTATCCGGTTAAAATATTTTTAGTGTAACTTTTTAAGGTTTCTATTTGTGTCCTCGCTACTTTTCGTCACAAGCCACCCCTGAAGAAGATTCGGTTCCGTCATCTAGTACTTAAAAGCCTTATTTTTCATTTAGATAACACACAATGTGCCTAAAAAATAATAATTTATTCTATAAAAAATATAACACAAAGTATACCTAATAATAATAGCATTATGGAAATAGGTCAACCCACAGGAGACTAGTGGGTGGGAAATAACATACTGTCCACTCCAATCTTATAAATTTAACTTGCTAATATGGAAAGATAAAATGAAAGCAAAATTTAAATAGCCCTCCATCCATTCTTTTAGAATTTTAAATTATGAATTTTGGGACAGCTCAAAAACATGAGAGCATTGGCAATAACTATAAAATACATTCTCACAGCCATGGCCATAGACAACTTAAACTTAGAACCTAAAATCAAGAAAATATTTTTTTTGAGCTTTATTACCAACGAAACTTCTTAAAACATTATAAAATAAAATTGTGAAAAACTAAAAAGTTTTCTTGGGAGCTTTAACTTTTAGGTAGAAATAAGGGCGCCCATAGAAAATATTTTAGGGGGGGCAAAATTATCTCATCTAACCTTGTTATTTTTAGAACTACCTAGCTCTGAATCGATAATTGGTTTATGTGATTGTGGCCCAGTTAAATTTTGTATAAAATATTTCAGGGGTTTGTTTTATATAGGGTGTCCCGAAATTAGCCTGCCATAATTATGAGCGTGAAAACAGCCACCAGTTTCTGGCCACCGGTTTCTCGCGGGCGCCGTCCCGCGCTATGCCGCCGATAAAGTCGTGGTCTCTTATCCACCGCACGATTTCCTCATTCTGAGTGCGCAACTGGTGCCAAGAAATAACAAAATAGTTTTATTGCAAAGTATAGACAAAAATTGTACTGATTATGACCGCCCGAATAACATCTTGTAACAAATAGAAGGGATAAACAAAATAAAATGGCAACTAAAAAAAGGAAAGTGGTGGCTGGGCTGAACTGTACGAGCTGCAATCGATTTTTTTGTCTAAAACTCATCCGCTGTGATCCCTAATGTTCCCCTATAAGTCCCAGAATTTGTTGCTCACGATTAACCCCAAAACAGCCCCTAATAGAAAAAATACATAAGTGGTGGCTGGGCTGAACTGTAAGAGCTGCGATCGATTTTTTTGTCTATATCTCATCCACTGTGATCCCTAATGTTCCCCTATAAGTCCCAGAATTTGTTGCTCACGATTAACCCCAAAACAACCCCTAATAGAAAAAATATATAAGTGGTGGCTGGGCTGAACTGTAAGAGCTGCGATCGATTTTTTTGTCTAAATCTCATCCACTGTGATCCCTAATGTTCCCCTATAAGTCCCAGAATTTGTTGCTCACGATTAACCCCAAAACAACCCCTAATAGAAAAAATACATAAGTGGTGGCTGGGCTGAACTGTAAGAGCTGCGATCGATTTTTTTGTCTAAATCTCATCCACTGTGATCCCTAATGTTCCCCTATAAGTCCCAGAATTTGTTGCTCTCGATTAACCCCAAAACAACCCCTAATATAAAAAAATACATAAGTGGTGGCTGGGCTGAACTGTACGAGCTGCGATCGATTTTTTTGAATAAATCTCATCCACTGTGACCCCTAATGTTCCCCTATAAGTCCCAGAATTTGTTGCTCTCGATTAACCCCAAAACAACCCCTAATAGAAAAAATACATAAGTGGTGGCTGGGCTGAACTGTACGAGCTGCGATCGATTTTTTTGTCTAAAACTCATCCGCTGTGATCCCTAATGTTCCCCTATAAGTCCCAGAATTTGTTGCTCACGATTAACCCCAAAACAGCCCCTAATAGAAAAAATACATAAGTGGTGGCTGGGCTGAACTGTAAGAGCTGCGATCGATTTTTTTGTCTAAATCTCATCCACTGTGATCCCTAATGTTCCCCTATAAGTCCCAGAATTTGTTGCTCACGATTAACCCCAAAACAACCCCTAATAGAAAAAATACATAAGTGGTGGCTGGGCTGAACTGTAAGAGCTGCGATCGATTTTTTTGTCTAAATCTCATCCACTGTGATCCCTAATGTTCCCCTATAAGTCCCAGAATTTGTTGCTCTCGATTAACCCCAAAACAACCCCTAATATAAAAAAATACATAAGTGGTGGCTGGGCTGAACTGTACGAGCTGCGATCGATTTTTTTGAATAAATCTCATCCACTGTGACCCCAAATGTTCCCCTATAAGTCCCAGAATTTGTTGCTCTCGATTAACCCCAAAACAACCCCTATTAGAAAAAATACATAAGTGGTGGCTGGGCTGAACTGTACGAGCTGCGATCGATTTTTTTGTCTAAAACTCATCCGCTGTGATCCCTAATGTTCCCCTATAAGTCCCAGAATTTGTTGCTCTCGATTAACCCCAAAACAACCCCTAATAGAAAAAATACATAAGTGGTGGCTGGGCTGAACTGTAAGAGCTGCGATCGATTTTTTTGTCTAAATCTCATCCACTGTGATCCCTAATGTTCCCCTATAAGTCCCAGAATTTGTTGCTCACGATTAACCCCAAAACAACCCCTAATAGAAAAAATACATAAGTGGTGCCTGGGCTGAACTGTAAGAGCTGCGATCGATTTTTTTGTCTAAATCTCATCCACTGTGATCCCTAATGTTCCCCTATAAGTCCCAGAATTTGTTGCTCTCGATTAACCCCAAAACAACCCCTAATATAAAAAAATACATAAGTGGTGGCTGGGCTGAACTGTACGAGCTGCGATCGATTTTTTTGAATAAATCTCATCCACTGTGACCCCTAATGTTCCCCTATAAGTCCCAGAATTTGTTGCTCTCGATTAACCCCAAAACAACCCCTAATAGAAAAAATACATAAGTGGTGGCTGGGCTGAACTGTACGAGCTGCGATCGATTTTTTTGTCTAAATCTCATCCACTGTGATCCCTAATGTTCCCCTATAAGTCCCAGAATTTGTTGCTCTCGATTAACCCCAAAACAACCCCTAATAGAAAAAATACATAAGTGGTGGCTGGGCTGAACTGTACGAGCTGCGATCGATTTTTTTGAATAAATCTAATCCACTGTGATGCCTAATGTTCCCCTATAAGTCCCAGAATTTGTTGCTCTCGATTAACCCCAAAACAGCCCCTAATAGAGAAAATACATAAGTGGTGGCTGGGCTGAACTGTACGAGCTGCGATCGATTTTTTTGTCTAAAACTCACCCGCTGTGATCCCTAATGTCCCCCTATAATTCCCAGAATTTGTTGCTCTCGATTAACCCCAAAACAACCCCTAATATAAAAAAATACATAAGTGGTGGCTGGGCTGAACTGTACGAGCTGCGATCGATTTTTTTGTCTAAATCTCATCCACTGTGATCCCTAATGTTCCCCTATAAATCCCAGAATTTGTTGCTCTCGATTAACCCCAAGACAACCCCTAATAGATAAAATACATAAGTGGTGGCTGGGCTGAACTGTAAGAGCTGCGATCGATTTTTTTGTCTAAATCTCATCCACTGTGATCCCTAATGTTCCCCTATAAGTCCCAGAATTTGTTGCTCTCGATTAACCCCAAAACAACCCCTAATAGAAAAAATACATAAGTGGTGGCTGGGCTGAACTGTAAGAGCTGCGATCGATTTTTTTGTCTAAATCTCATCCACTGTGATCCCTAATGTTCCCCTATAAGTCCCAGAATTTGTTGCTCACGATTAACCCCAAAACAACCCCTAATAGAAAAAATACATAAGTGGTGGCTGGGCTGAACTGTAAGAGCTGCGATCGATTTTTTTGTCTAAATCTCATCCACTGTGATCCCTAATGTTCCCCTATAAGTCCCAGAATTTGTTGCTCTCGATTAACCCCAAAACAACCCCTAATAGAAAAAATACATAAGTGGTGGCTGGGCTGAACTGTAAGAGCTGCGATCGATTTTTTTGTCTAAATCTCATCCACTGTGATCCCTAATGTTCCCCTATAAGTCCCAGAATTTGTTGCTCACGATTAACCCCAAAACAACCCCTAATAGAAAAAATACATAAGTGGTGGCTGGGCTGAACTGTACGAGCTGCGATCGATTTTTTTGTCTAAATCTCATCCACTGTGATCCCTAATGTTCCCCTATAAGTCCCAGAATTTGTTGCTCTCGATTAACCCCAAAACAACCCCTAATAGAAAAAATACATAAGTGGTGGCTGGGCTGAACTGTACGAGCTGCGATCGATTTTTTTGTCTAAATCTCATCCACTGTGATCCCTAATGTTCCCCTATAAGTCCCAGAATTTGTTGCTCTCGATTAACCCCAAAACAACCCCTAATATAAAAAAATACATAAGTGGTGGCTGGGCTGAACTGTACGAGCTGCGATCGATTTTTTTGAATAAATCTAATCCACTGTGAAGCCTAATGTTCCCCTATAAGTCCCAGAATTTGTTGCTCTCGATTAACCCCAAAACAACCCCTAATATAAAAAAATACATAAGTGGTGGCTGGGCTGAACTGTACGAGGTGCGATCGATTTTTTTGAATAAATCTAATCCACTGTGAAGCCTAATGTTCCCCTATAAGTCCCAGAATTTGTTGCTCTCGATTAACCCCAAAACAACCCCTAATATAAAAAAATACATAAGTGGTGGCTGGGCTGAACTGTACGAGCTGCGATCGATTTTTTTGAATAAATCTAATCCACTGTGAAGCCTAATGTTCCCCTATAAGTCCCAGAATTTGTTGCTCTCGATTAACCCCAAAACAACTCCTAATAGAAAAAAAACATAAGTGGTGGCTGGGCTGAACTGTAAGAGCTGCGATCGATTTTTTTGTCTAAATCTCATCCACTGTGATCCCTAATGTTCCCCTATAAATCCAAGAATTTGTTGCTCTCGATTAACCCCATATAAGTGGTGGCTGGGCTGTACCGTATGACTTGCGATCGATTTTTTCCTGAAATCTCGTCTACAGGGATCCCTAATATCCCCCTAATAGGCCCAGGATTTGTTGCTCTCAATTAACATTTTTCCCCTCAAAACAAAAAACGTTTTTTAAATATACATTGTTGGAAAGGTTGTTGAAAAAGTTAAATAACTGAAACTTGGATGAGATGAGATACAAGACTTTATTTTGCCTGTCGCTGAATTTGCTTAAATAATTTTAAAAAATCATGTACTTCAGAAAGTAGCTCCCATTGCCCCATTAACTTTGCCAAACTTGAAAAAAAAAAAAAAAATGCGCGATAGTGCAAAAGTTACGGTTACTTTATTACCCTACTGTATATTATGCCTTTTGGGAAACTATTGTAATCCTCTTTATTATTTTGGGAATTTCACGAGCGTGTGCTATGGTTATTTTTATAATAACTCTTGCACAGTTCACATTGTCCGTTTGACAACGTCGAGCATTTTTCGTGCAACATTCTTTGGCAATAATTGCACTTCAAGGCTAATGCGGGTTCGACTTCGAAGCCGCATATTAAACATATATCTTGTTGGGATATATCTGCAGATTCTAATAACCCTTTTTGCAAATCAACACGAAACGTATCCATATCTTGCATTTTAGTGAGAGGTTCCCCATTTAAAATCTGCTTTGCGAAGTACGTTACGTATACCCCACAATTGTAACCGTCGCGTTGTGATATGTGTGGCGGTGTTTGTAGTATCCACCCACTCGAATCGGATACGTCCATGGTGAAAAGTCTCCATTTATCTAAAAATTTGCACCACTTTTTAAGCAAGTCACTGCCTCTGTTAAAATCTCTTTTTATAGGATTTATAAATCCAAAACTTTTTTCGGAAAAATTTATTACCGCCAAGGTCCAATGATCCCTTTCACGTACGGTAGCGATAATTATCGGCATTATCCAAATTTTATCTAGTGTGATGTTAGGAAGATCCTCAAAAAAAGATGGATCTAAAAGATCTTCATATTCGAATATTGCTAAAGTTTTTGACGTAGGGATTAACTCTGCTTTGGAATGACACATCACAATTGAATATAGGCAGTAGTCGACGGCACAGTCGGTTAGCCATTTTTTATGAAACAAAGATTCAAAATGTTCAAATTTCAATATTGTCGAAAACGGCGTCGTGAATTTAGCTACGACGTAGTTGCCATATGAGTTATTTTTGGCATAATACTAACGAGGCCATTATCGAAAAATTCAAGTGGGCGAAAACCGTCTGCGGCTGTTACAAAAATATTTCTTACTAAATCTTCGTTATGGTTATCATCGCGTTGGACCCCTACACTATCCCAATGCCTTCTGGTGATAAAAGGTTCTGGAACTACAAGTTGAGGTAACAAATAGAACATGTAAAACTCATTCAAATGATGAAACATTTCTGATTCCCAGAACATATCATCTTTATATATTTTTTCTATTTTCATGCCCGCCCATGTCCAAATTACGAAATCACACCATTGGCGGCGATCAGTGATATGAAGAATTCCTTGTATTTGATAAAAATAAGTGCTATTTTTCAGCAAATTGCCAGATTCGTCCAAATGTTTCAGCAACCTTCGTCGACTTGCTTCATTCGGATTGATAAATCGAACGTTATAAGGACATTTAACCTCAACAACGCCTACGTCACCTACCAAGCCGTCGGGGGAACCACCTAGATAAGAATATTTGGAATCAATTACAAGACCTACTTTTGTAATTTGACGTTTCGTTTTATTTTCGTAATCACGCAGTGCTTCGGCCTCGTACTTGATACCATGTTTCATTGCTTCGGTTTGTACTGTATTGTTACTTAGTAACATTTTCACCATATTAATTTTGGCAGTCTCGCTTCGGCATTTGCAGATCCGCCCGAAATTAGACGAGGTTATTCGTTTTCGCCTTTCCATAAACCATAAATTTGAATTTCTTTGGCCTTTAGTGTCATCGCTTAAAGCATACCTGTCAATGACTTTCAATTGATCCAAGAACCGTTCGCACTTGGTTTGTAAATTATTGTTAACCAACATCAGGTTCCGTGCCCCAGTTAAAAGTTCGATATCGTCTAATTCCATGTTGTCGTCGACTTGTCTCAAACGCAACTTATTTTTTTCCGTATCCATACTCGCCAATTTTCTTCTTAAAGCTAGTCCTTCGAAATTACTAGTTTTAGTTGGCAATTTTTTCCTCCAGGTTTCCTCTGCACTCATATCATTTATAAACGGTGGATCGTCGTGCGTTGCGCGAATAGCGCGAACAAATGTTCTATTTCGTGACGTTAGTGCATTTTTAGGGATATTTAGCAGAGTCTCTCTGTATATAGAAATAACTCTCTTCCGAAGCATTCGTATCACCCTGCTACATTTTTGGTTTTCTTTGCCATCTAATATATAATATTTTACGAGCTTAAACCATGCTTCAGCATTGGCGTTGCTATGCCTACGGAAGTCTTGTGGGGTTTTTTCGAAGAGAATTCCTCCCCAAAGCGGCAAGAATGGTATGTATTTTCTCAAAACTACCTTTAAGAAAAATTGTTTGTTGTAGTAGTGGTTTGTTATGTCTGAAGAATCGGGCAAACGTAATAAAATGTCTTCTAATACGTTCACAAAATATTTGTAATAGGGACTATTTACGTATGTAGCTTCACTCGTGGTTCTGACATGTGGGACTTCATGTTTGTCGAAATTGCAGTCGATGTCTTTTTGTGGTATACTACCACAGCAAATTTTTAGAAGCTCTGTCAATCTTGTGTCGGTGTCGTCCGTACGAACCTTGCTGCATAATAAGGTAGCAAAATTACTAAACCAAGTTTTAAATAAGTCAACGTTAGTAATATTGAAACTAGCAGCGAGGATTTCCTTCAGAAATATTTGCTTTTGAGGATTATCTTCGTATTGATCTACGTCTTTTGACATTATCTTAAAAAAATGACCGCAACAAATTGAAATGAGGGTTATTCCATTTAGACATTCAAAATCTTTATAAATCATATATTTAAAAGTACGTTCTAAGTACTCTAATAAATCCATTCTATTCAGGGCATCCAATACGGCATTGATAAGGGCATAACTGAAATCAGTTACCACTCTACAGAATAGAGGATCCCGTTTTTTCATGCTGTTGATAAAATCCCCGAAAGCTTTTTAGCCACAAAGAAATCGATAAAGAATCGTGTTGGGAACTTATCATTTCCAATATTGGAACGATTCTGGTTCCGGTGTTCACCACTCCAGCATAGTAAAAAATACGGGTTTTCACTGACATTGGTTTCCGAACTACAGACCCTGTGGCATCAAGATGTAAGACAGGTAAGTCATTGTTAATCGAAGATAAAGTCTCGACAATTTGAACCTGCTCCTCACTAAATATATAGACGTGAAAAGGTTGTCCTACTCTCTTAACGTAATTTGTATTAAGTCTCTGCATTAATAGCATATCATAAATATCATCCTTGTCTCTGTCAAATTGTCCCAATTTTTCAGAACGAACCTTTCTTATTACGTTATCTGATTTAATAGATTGCAGATTGCCGTGCTCAATAATGCCAGGTTTAGCCTCGTTCACAAGTTTTTCGCGCATAACCGAAGGTTTCACGTACTTTAGCGTTTTCTTTGCTATATCTCGGGAAACTCCCTTTAAATATCTTGTTAGGGGTTTTACATGGTTAAAGTTTAAAGATGTGCTATATACGTCGACTGTATGATCTGAGTTATTTAAGGACACGTTATTTATTTTAATTTTAAATTTTTTACAATTATTGTGGGCACAATATGCATATACATTTATATGATCTTCTCGTTTTGCATATTTGTATGTCTTGAAATTTAAGACGCACGCGTTGTTTACGTAAGCAGAAATTTTTTTCTCGATCAGGAAAGTCCAACATTTTGGAATTAATTTATTCCCACAACAAATAGCGCTAAATTCTTCTGTCGAAATTCTAAATCATCCCTCAAATGTATTGCATTTACCGTATTGTGATTTCCAAGTACTCGATCGTTCGTTTTTGCTGTTTTTTGGGAGTAACTCCTCGGCAGTTGTACAGTGTTTACTCAGATTAGCTAAAGCACTTGGTATTGAATCGTCACTGGTGGATGGCCTATTTGCCGTTGATAGATTGGCGCAGTTGAAACTTTCCGAGGACAAATCATTCCGTGGAGAGTTTTTAGAAAAAAAATTCTCACTAGAGTCGTGAATTTCAATTTGATCATCTTTATCGATATCAGTTTGCTCAAATTCAACCGGAACTTTCTCGCTGTAATCTGCCTCTCTTATCATTACATTTTGTATGATATTGACACTGAGAGACTTTTTACCAGGTCTTTTCAAGAAGCTTGAAAATCCTCTACTGTCACGCTTAATACAGTTGATAATAGCAAATCTTGACGACTTCTTGTCGTTACCAAAGATCAGATAAGATGCACCACTAATTGGCTCTTCGCCACCTTTTAGACGTTTTAATTCGGGATATGCCAAAAAGGGATAGTCTCTATTGAAATAATCGGCTAGCTTTTTACTATTGATTCTTGGGGGCTTTCCTGCCATATCGGAATACAATTTACAAAACTGGCAAAAATTAATCGATTAAATACAGTCTAATCAATGGCACAATAATAAGCACAAAAACAAGAAAACGTCTTTGTATTAAAAAAACTTAACGCTAAAGCTAACTTAACCCAAATAAAAAAAGGTTTCTTATGGCTCAACAGGAAATAAAAGAAGCCCGCTAAAATTTACAGAACAGCGAAAATTTCGCAGTAGAATTTGTGGCCGGGTTTCTGGCAGGTTCTGCCAGGTGGTCTTAAGAAAAAGTAAAAAAAACGACGAAATTCGAGAAAATCTCAAGAAGCAAAGTTGGTCGTAATCTCGAGGAGAGTCCGAATACCAAGTCTCGCGCAGAAATTCCGAGTTTGGGTTTTAACACTATACGGGACTTTGCCGGATTTCGAGCGTAAGGTGCAACGGGCCAGAAAAAAGTGAAAAAATGGCGAAATTCGAGAAACTCACAAGGGAGCAAAGTTGTTCGTAATCTCGAGGAGAGTCCGAATACCAAGTCTCGCGCAGAAATTCCGAGTTTGGGTTTTAACACTATACGGGACTTTGCCGGATTTCGAGCGTAAGGTGCAACGAGCCAGAAAAAAGTGAAAAAACGGCGAAATTCGAGAAACTCACAAGGGAGCAAAGTTGTTCGTAATCTCCAGGAGAATCCGAATACCAAGTCTCGCGCAGAAATTCCGAGTTTGGGTTTTAACACTATACGGGACTTTGCCGGATTTCGAGCGTAAGGTGCAACGAGCCAGAAAAAAGTGAAAAAACGGCGAAATTCGAGAAACTCACAAGGGAGCAAAGTTGTTCGTAATCTCCAGGAGAATCCGAATACCAAGTCTCGCGCAGAAATTCCGAGTTTGGGTTTTAACACTATACGGGACTTTGCCGGATTTCGAGCGTAAGGTGCAACGGGCCAGAAAAAAGTGAAAAAACGGCGAAATTCGAGAAACTCACAAGGGAGCAAAGTTGTTCGTAATCTCGAGGAGAGTCCGAATACCAAGTCTCGCGCAGAAATTCCGAGTTTGGGTTTTAACACTATACGGGACTTTGCCGGATTTCGAGCGTAAGGTGCAACGGGCCAGAAAAAAGTGAAAAAACGGCGAAATTTGAGAAACTCACAAGGGAGCAAAGTTGTTCGTAATCTCGAGGAGAGTCCGAATACCAAGTCTCGCGCAGAAATTCCGAGTTTGGGTTTTAACACTATACGGGACTTTGCCGGATTTCGAGCGTAAGGTGCAACGGGCCAGAAAAAAGTGAAAAAACGGCGAAATTCGAGAAACTCACTAGGGAGCAAAGTTGTTCGTAATCTCGTTTTTTCACTTTTTTCTGGCTCGTTGCACCTTACGCTCGAAATCCGGCAAAGTCCCGTATAGTGTTAAAACCCAAACTCGGAATTTCTGCGCGAGACTTGGTATTCGGACTCTCCTCGAGATTACGAACAACTTTGCTCCCTTGTGAGTTTCTCGAATTTCGCCGTTTTTTCACTTTTTTCTGGCCCGTTGCACCTTACGCTCGAAATCCGGCAAAGTCCCGTATAGTGTTAAAACCCAAACTCGGAATTTCTGCGCGAGACTTGGTATTCGGACTCTCCTCGAGATTACGACCAACTTTGCTTCTTGAGATTTTCTCGAATTTCGTCGTTTTTTTTACTTTTTCTTAAGACCACCTGGCAGAACCTGCCAGAAACCCGGCCACAAATTCTACTGCGAAATTTTCGCTGTTCTGTAAATTTTAGCGGGCTTCTTTTATTTCCTGTTGAGCCATAAGAAACCTTTTTTTATTTGGGTTAAGTTAGCTTTAGCGTTAAGTTTTTTTAATACAAAGACGTTTTCTTGTTTTTGTGCTTATTATTGTGCCATTGATTAGACTGTATTTAACCGATTAATTTTTGCCAGTGTTGTAAATTGTATTCCGATATGGCAGGAAAGCCCCAAGAATCAATAGTAAAAAGCTAGCCGATTATTTCAATAGAGACTATCCCTTTTTGGCATATCCCGAATTAAAACGTCTAAAAGGTGGCGAAGAGCCAATTAGTGGTGCATCTTATCTGATCTTTGGTAACGACAAGAAGTCGTCAAGATTTGCTATTATCAACTGTATTAAGCGTGACAGTAGAGGATTTTCAAGCTTCTTGAAAAGACCTGGTAAAAAGTCTCTCAGTGTCAATATCATACAAAATGTAATGATAAGAGAGGCAGATTACAGCGAGAAAGTTCCGGTTGAATTTGAGCAAACTGATATCGATAAAGATGATCAAATTGAAATTCACGACTCTAGTGAGAATTTTTTTTCTAAAAACTCTCCACGGAATGATTTGTCCTCGGAAAGTTTCAACTGCGCCAATCTATCAACGGCAAATAGGCCATCCACCAGTGACGATTCAATACCAAGTGCTTTAGCTAATCTGAGTAAACACTGTACAACTGCCGAGGAGTTACTCCCAAAAAACAGCAAAAACGAACGATCGAGTACTTGGAAATCACAATACGGTAAATGCAATACATTTGAGGGACGATTTAGAATTTCGACAGAAGAATTTAGCGCTATTTGTTGTGGGAATAAATTAATTCCAAAATGTTGGACTTTCCTGATCGAGAAAAAAATTTCTGCTTACGTAAACAACGCGTGCGTCTTAAATTTCAAGACATACAAATATGCAAAACGAGAAGATCATATAAATGTATATGCATATTGTGCCCACAATAATTGTAAAAAATTTAAAATTAAAATAAATAACGTGTCCTTAAATAACTCAGATCATACAGTCGACGTATATAGCACATCTTTAAACTTTAACCATGTAAAACCCCTAACAAGATATTTAAAGGGAGTTTCCCGAGATATAGCAAAGAAAACGCTAAAGTACGTGAAACCTTCGGTTATGCGCGAAAAACTTGTGAACGAGGCTAAACCTGGCATTATTGAGCACGGCAATCTGCAATCTATTAAATCAGATAACGTAATAAGAAAGGTTCGTTCTGAAAAATTGGGACAATTTGACAGAGACAAGGATGATATTTATGATATGCTATTAATGCAGAGACTTAATACAAATTACGTTAAGAGAGTAGGACAACCTTTTCACGTCTATATATTTAGTGAGGAGCAGGTTCAAATTGTCGAGACTTTATCTTCGATTAACAATGACTTACCTGTCTTACATCTTGATGCCACAGGGTCTGTAGTTCGGAAACCAATGTCAGTGAAAACCCGTATTTTTTACTATGCTGGAGTGATGAACACCGGAACCAGAATCGTTCCAATATTGGAAATGATAAGTTCCCAACACGATTCTTTATCGATTTCTTTGTGGCTAAAAAGCTTTCGGGGATTTTATCACAGCATTAAAAAACGGGATCCTCTATTCTGTAGAGTGGTAACTGATTTCAGTTATGCCCTTATCAATGCCGTATTGGATGCCCTGAATAGAATGGATTTATTAGAGTACTTAGAACGTACTTTTAAATATACGATTTATAAAGATTTTGAATGTCTAAATGGAATAACCCTCATTTCAATTTGTTGCGGTCATTTTTTTAAGATAATGTCAAAAGACGTAGATCAATACGAAGATAATCCTCAAAAGCAAATATTTCTGAAGGAAATCCTCGCTGCTAGTTTCAATATTACTAACGTTGACTTATTTAAAACTTGGTTTAGTAATTTTGCTACCTTATTATGCAGCAAGGTTCGTACGGACGACACCGACACAAGTTTGACAGAGCTTCTAAAAATTTGCTGTGGTAGTATACCACAAAAAGACATCGACTGCAATTTCGACAAACATGAAGTCCCACATGTCAGAACCACGAGTGAAGCTACATACGTAAATAGTCCCTATTACAAATATTTTGTGAACGTATTAGAAGACATTTTATTACGTTTGCCCGATTCTTCAGACATAACAAACCACTACTACAACAAACAATTTTTCTTAAAGGTAGTTTTGAGAAAATACATACCATTCTTGCCGCTTTGGGGAGGAATTCTCTTCGAAAAAACCCCACAAGACTTCCGTAGGCATAGCAACGCCAATGCTGAAGCATGGTTTAAGCTCGTAAAATATTATATATTAGATGGCAAAGAAAACCAAAAATGTAGCAGGGTGATACGAATGCTTCGGAAGAGAGTTATTTCTATATACAGAGAGACTCTGCTAAATATCCCTAAAAATGCACTAACGTCACGAAATAGAACATTTGTTCGCGCTATTCGCGCAACGCGCGACGATCCACCGTTTATAAATGATATGAGTGCAGAGGAAACCTGGAGGAAAAAATTGCCAACTAAAACTAGTAATTTCGAAGGACTAGCTTTAAGAAGAAAATTGGCGAGTATGGATACGGAAAAAAATAAGTTGCGTTTGAGACAAGTCGACGACAACATGGAATTAGACGATATCGAACTTTTAACTGGGGCACGGAACCTGATGTTGGTTAACAATAATTTACAAACCAAGTGCGAACGGTTCTTGGATCAATTGAAAGTCATTGACAGGTATGCTTTAAGCGATGACACTAAAGGCCAAAGAAATTCAAATTTATGGTTTATGGAAAGGCGAAAACGAATAACCTCGTCTAATTTCGGGCGGATCTGCAAATGCCGAAGCGAGACTGCCAAAATTAATATGGTGAAAATGTTACTAAGTAACAATACAGTACAAACCGAAGCAATGAAACATGGTATCAAGTACGAGGCCGAAGCACTGCGTGATTACGAAAATAAAACGAAACGTCAAATTACAAAAGTAGGTCTTGTAATTGATTCCAAATATTCTTATCTAGGTGGTTCCCCCGACGGCTTGGTAGGTGACGTAGGCGTTGTTGAGGTTAAATGTCCTTATAACGTTCGATTTATCAATCCGAATGAAGCAAGTCGACGAAGGTTGCTGAAACATTTGGACGAATCTGGCAATTTGCTGAAAAATAGCACTTATTTTTATCAAATACAAGGAATTCTTCATATCACTGATCGCCGCCAATGGTGTGATTTCGTAATTTGGACATGGGCGGGCATGAAAATAGAAAAAATATATAAAGATGATATGTTCTGGGAATCAGAAATGTTTCATCATTTGAATGAGTTTTACATGTTCTATTTGTTACCTCAACTTGTAGTTCCAGAACCTTTTATCACCAGAAGGCATTGGGATAGTGTAGGGGTCCAACGCGATGATAACCATAACGAAGATTTAGTAAGAAATATTTTTGTAACAGCCGCAGACGGTTTTCGTCCACTTGAATTTTTCGATAATGGCCTCGTTAGTATTATGCCAAAAATAACTCATATGGCAACTACGTCGTAGCTAAATTCACGACGCCGTTTTCGACAATATTGAAATTTGAACATTTTGAATCTTTGTTTCATAAAAAATGGCTAACCGACTGTGCCGTCGACTACTGCCTATATTCAATTGTGATGTGTCATTCCAAAGCAGAGTTAATCCCTACGTCAAAAACTTTAGCAATATTCGAATATGAAGATCTTTTAGATCCATCTTTTTTTGAGGATCTTCCTAACATCACACTAGATAAAATTTGGATAATGCCGATAATTATCGCTACCGTACGTGAAAGGGATCATTGGACCTTGGCGGTAATAAATTTTTCCGAAAAAAGTTTTGGATTTATAAATCCTATAAAAAGAGATTTTAACAGAGGCAGTGACTTGCTTAAAAAGTGGTGCAAATTTTTAGATAAATGGAGACTTTTCACCATGGACGTATCCGATTCGAGTGGGTGGATACTACAAACACCGCCACACATATCACAACGCGACGGTTACAATTGTGGGGTATACGTAACGTACTTCGCAAAGCAGATTTTAAATGGGGAACCTCTCACTAAAATGCAAGATATGGATACGTTTCGTGTTGATTTGCAAAAAGGGTTATTAGAATCTGCAGATATATCCCAACAAGATATATGTTTAATATGCGGCTTCGAAGTCGAACCCGAATTAGCCTTGAAGTGCAATTATTGCCAAAGAATGTTGCACGAAAAATGCTCGACGTTGTCAAACGGACAATGTGAACTGTGCAAGAGTTATTATAAAAATAACCATAGCACACGCTCGTGAAATTCCCAAAATAATAAAGAGGATTACAATAGTTTCCCAAAAGGCATAATATACAGTAGGGTAATAAAGTAACCGTAACTTTTGCACTATCGCGCATTTTTTTTTTTTTTCAAGTTTGGCAAAGTTAATGGGGCAATGGGAGCTACTTTCTGAAGTACATGATTTTTTAAAATTATTCAAGCAAATTCAGCGACAGGCAAAATAAAGTCTTGTATCTCATCTCATCCAAGTTTCAGTTATTTAACTTTTTCAACAACCTTTCCAACAATGTATATTTAAAAAACGTTTTTTGTTTTGAGGGGAAAAATGTTAATTGAGAGCAACAAATCCTGGGCCTATTAGGGGGATATTAGGGATCCCTGTAGACGAGATTTCAGGAAAAAATCGATCGCAAGTCATACGGTACAGCCCAGCCACCACTTATATGGGGTTAATCGAGAGCAACAAATTCTTGGATTTATAGGGGAACATTAGGGATCACAGTGGATGAGATTTAGACAAAAAAATCGATCGCAGCTCTTACAGTTCAGCCCAGCCACCACTTATGTTTTTTTTCTATTAGGGGTTGTTTTGGGGTTAATCGAGAGCAACAAATTCTGGGACTTATAGGGGAACATTAGGGGTCACAGTGGATGAGATTTATTCAAAAAAATCGATCGCAGCTCGTACAGTTCAGCCCAGCCACCACTTATGTATTTTTTTATATTAGGGGTTGTTTTGGGGTTAATCGAGAGCAACAAATTCTGGGACTTATAGGGGAACATTAGGGATCATAGTGGATGAGATTTAGACAAAAAAATCGATCGCAGCTCTTACAGTTCAGCCCAGCCACCACTTATGTATTTTTTTATATTAGGGGTTGTTTTGGGGTTAATCGAGAGCAACAAATTCTGGGACTTATAGGGGAACATTAGGCTTCACAGTGGATTAGATTTATTCAAAAAAATCGATCGCAGCTCGTACAGTTCAGCCCAGCCACCACTTATGTATTTTTTTATATTAGGGGTTGTTTTGGGGTTAATCGAGAGCAACAAATTCTGGGACTTATAGGGGAACATTAGGCTTCACAGTGGATTAGATTTATTCAAAAAAATCGATCGCAGCTCGTACAGTTCAGCCCAGCCACCACTTATGTATTTTTTTATATTAGGGGTTGTTTTGGGGTTAATCGAGAGCAACAAATTCTGGGACTTATAGGGGAACATTAGGGATCACAGTGGATGAGATTTAGACAAAAAAATCGATCGCAGCTCTTACAGTTCAGCCCAGCCACCACTTATGTATTTTTTCTATTAGGGGTTGTTTTGGGGTTAATCGTGAGCAACAAATTCTGGGACTTATAGGGGAACATTAGGGATCACAGTGGATGAGATTTAGACAAAAAAATCGATCGCAGCTCTTACAGTTCAGCCCAGCCACCACTTATGTATTTTTTCTATTAGGGGTTGTTTTGGGGTTAATCGAGAGCAACAAATTCTGGGACTTATAGGGGAACATTAGGGATCACAGTGGATGAGATTTAGACAAAAAAATCGATCGCAGCTCTTACAGTTCAGCCCAGCCACCACTTATGTATTTTATCTATTAGGGGTTGTCTTGGGGTTAATCGAGAGCAACAAATTCTGGGATTTATAGGGGAACATTAGGGATCACAGTGGATGAGATTTAGACAAAAAAATCGATCGCAGCTCGTACAGTTCAGCCCAGCCACCACTTATGTATTTTTTTATATTAGGGGTTGTTTTGGGGTTAATCGAGAGCAACAAATTCTGGGAATTATAGGGGGACATTAGGGATCACAGCGGGTGAGTTTTAGACAAAAAAATCGATCGCAGCTCGTACAGTTCAGCCCAGCCACCACTTATGTATTTTCTCTATTAGGGGCTGTTTTGGGGTTAATCGAGAGCAACAAATTCTGGGACTTATAGGGGAACATTAGGCATCACAGTGGATTAGATTTATTCAAAAAAATCGATCGCAGCTCGTACAGTTCAGCCCAGCCACCACTTATGTATTTTTTCTATTAGGGGTTGTTTTGGGGTTAATCGAGAGCAACAAATTCTGGGACTTATAGGGGAACATTAGGGATCACAGTGGATGAGATTTAGACAAAAAAATCGATCGCAGCTCTTACAGTTCAGCCCAGCCACCACTTATGTATTTTTTCTATTAGGGGTTGTTTTGGGGTTAATCGTGAGCAACAAATTCTGGGACTTATAGGGGAACATTAGGGATCACAGTGGATGAGATATAGACAAAAAAAATCGATCGCAGCTCTTACAGTTCAGCCCAGCCACCACTTATGTATTTTTTCTATTAGGGGCTGTTTTGGGGTTAATCGAGAGCAACAAATTCTTGGATTTATAGGGGAACATTAGGGATCACAGTGGATGAGATTTAGACAAAAAAATCGATCGCAGCTCTTACAGTTCAGCCCAGCCACCACTTATGTTTTTTTTCTATTAGGGGTTGTTTTGGGGTTAATCGAGAGCAACAAATTCTGGGACTTATAGGGGAACATTAGGGATCACAGTGGATGAGATTTATTCAAAAGAATCGATCGCAGCTCGTACAGTTCAGCCCAGCCACCACTTATGTATTTTTTTATATTAGGGGTTGTTTTGGGGTTAATCGAGAGCAACAAATTCTGGGAATTATAGGGGGACATTAGGGATCACAGCGGGTGAGTTTTAGACAAAAAAATCGATCGCAGCTCGTACAGTTCAGCCCAGCCACCACTTATGTATTTTTTTATATTAGGGGTTGTTTTGGGGTTAATCGAGAGCAACAAATTCTGGGAATTATAGGGGGACATTAGGGATCACAGCGTGTGAGTTTTAGACAAAAAAATCGATCGCAGCTCGTACAGTTCAGCCCAGCCACCACTTATGTATTTTCTCTATTAGGGGCTGTTTTGGGGTTAATCGAGAGCAACAAATTCTGGGACTTATAGGGGAACATTAGGCTTCACAGTGGATTAGATTTATTCAAAAAAATCGATCGCAGCTCGTACAGTTCAGCCCAGCCACCACTTATGTATTTTTTCTATTAGGGGTTGTTTTGGGGTTAATCGAGAGCAACAAATTCTGGGACTTATAGGGGAACATTAGGGATCACAGTGGATGAGATTTAGATAAAAAAATCGATCGCAGCTCTTACAGTTCAGCCCAGCCACCACTTATGTATTTTTTCTATTAGGGGTTGTTTTGGGGTTAATCGTGAGCAACAAATTCTGGGACTTATAGGGGAACATTAGGGATCACAGTGGATGAGATATAGACAAAAAAATCGATCGCAGCTCTTACAGTTCAGCCCAGCCACCACTTATGTATTTTTTCTATTAGGGGCTGTTTTGGGGTTAATCGTGAGCAACAAATTCTGGGACTTATAGGGGAACATTAGGGATCACAGCGGATGAGTTTTAGACAAAAAAATCGATTGCAGCTCGTACAGTTCAGCCCAGCCACCACTTTCCTTTTTTTAGTTGCCATTTTATTTTGTTTATCCCTTCTATTTGTTACAAGATGTTATTCGGGCGGTCATAATCAGTACAATTTTTGTCTATACTTTGCAATAAAACTATTTTGTTATTTCTTGGCACCAGTTGCGCACTCAGAATGAGGAAATCGTGCGGTGGATAAGAGACCACGACTTTATCGGCGGCATAGCGCGGGACGGCGCCCGCGAGAAACCGGTGGCCAGAAACTGGTGGCTGTTTTCACGCTCATGCCATAATTTACCAGCGTGTTCTACGACCTAAAAAAATTAAAAAAGTTCCTATAAACAGGGCCTCAAAAATGCCCCTTAATGTGGCTATAGCCTCCGAAAGGGGCAGTTTCACAAACGGGTTTCTATAAATATTTCCAAAACAACTGACTAATATTGGGAATATCGATAATTAAAAGTTATTACATTTTGATAAAGAAAAATCTGGTTTTACTCCATGAACATACTGAATACCTGGTGGCAACCCTATACTTATGTATGGATGATCCTTCCATTCAATAACCATGGTTTTTACTAACCTGTTATAAACTTTTCCGCTTCTCATGTAATCTCCATCATATCTTGATGAGCAACTTGCCTCTTCATTTGTTAAAACAGGTGGCATACAATCATGCATAAACTTTCTTCCCAATTTATCAGCTGCCAAATCCAGATCAATATATTTTGTAAGTTTACTAAGGAGACCCTCGACGTTTTTTTGTATTTGCCTCCTAGTGTTGGTTTGTTTGGCTCTGTTTACATGTCCAAGATGTTTCAAGTAGTTTATTGGAAGACCTCTTCTGAAATTTACGTCATTCTGTCCAGCTACCTGCAGAGCTTGTGGTAGAACATGTTCTAGAAGATCTGCATAAGCCGTATGTTGGTAAACAGATACTGTAATGTGTAATGAGTGGTGGTCACTGTCTGTTTTACCTTAAAGTAAAAAAATAAATCCCTCAAAACGATTGAACAAAAATCTGCTCGGAGGGGGTGCATTTAAAGGCACATATTTATGATTTTGTTTTGACCTCAAAAATACTCGCTTAAAAACTTTGCAGTGAATTTTGAAAAAATGTGTATAAAACAGAAATTTCCTTTCCAGTTTCAATTTTGAGTAAAATGTAAAGTTGCGTCGAGCTCCAAAGTAAAAATTGATAGTTATTAAACTACTAATCTACTAAGGGACAATATTCTTTGGTCTGTTGAGCCTTACAAGAGAGCAACATAGTGTATTTTAAAAGGTACTTCTTACCTTCATGTATGGTTCCTCTAGGAAAATACAATAAATCTCCAGAATTTAAGGTTACTTCTTTAAATGGGCGTCCAAGATTTTCTCGATGGAAATTGCCACTCGAATCTCTTGCCAAAACAGAACTTTCGGGGGGCATGTATAATTTCCAATGCTTTCGTCCTTCTAGCTGTATAATAAATGCTTCGATATCGTCGTAATGTGGTGCAAAGCCTTGGCTATTTGGTGGTGTCAAATATACGTTAGCACCAACCATGGTTCCAAAATATTCTTGGAGATTTGCAAGAATCAAATGTACTTTGGGACTGTATGTTTGTGGATTCAAAACTCTTACACTACAGCCGTTTGAATAAAAATCCCACAAAACTGATGGGATAACCCTGCCTTCGGGATTATGTACTTCTTTAACATCATTTTCGTATGAAACAACATCAACATTTCTTGAAAAGTACAAAGGATAATTTCGGAGAATTTCATCTAATTCACGAGTGGTTAAAATGTGATTGAAATATTGTGGATCAATGCGCTTAATGTGAAGAGTGTCCTTTTCCCAATAGTTCTTTAAAAACTGGTCTACAGTGTGTGGCGATATAAGCATTTTAAACACAGTCAAGCATTCAGATATTGGGTCTACACTGTTGAGGAAGTTCTGGGAATTCTAAAAAAGAGAATAGAAATGTTCCCTTTGAGACTTTGAATGAAACATATTTGGGAGATTCACAAAATACCCTAAAACAATCTAAATCATATTGTGAAGTCAACATCTTCGGTTGTAGGGTATCTTATGGAATGTCAGATTTGATAACCCTCTTCCCAGCAAATATTTTGGGTAAAGAGCCTGTGCTTGCGAAGGGGAAAATGGACGTTATTTAAAATACATGATCTTTCATATACAGAGTGTCTCACTTAAGAGTGAAACAACCCTATAACTTCTTTAATTTTTAACCGACCTGAACGAAATTTTTACCAAAGGTAGATGGCATTGTTGCCTACTTATTTCCAAAAAATTAGTTGCCTACTCCAAGGTAAAAGCCACCTGCGATGCCACAAACGAGGCTAAAAATCCGAGTCATATTAGGCTTTTTTTTTCAAAAAAATTTACTAGAAAAAGTTGTTCAGAATCGATTCAAAACCCTAAATTCAAAATTTTGTCAAAATCAAAAAAATATTAATTTAAAAAAATTAAATTCCAAAAACAGCAATTTAATAATTTTCTGTTCAGAAAAGTGTGCAATGGAAGTTTTGAAGGCAAATTGTTTTCATAAAGTAATTATTTTAAAATAAAAGCTACAAAACAAATTTTAAAAAAATAATTTTTAAATTTTTACTTAAATTTCTTTTATTTAATATTTTTTGATTTTGACAAATTTTTGGATATAGTGTTCTGAATCGATTCTGAACAACATTTTTTAGTAAATTTTTTTGAAAAAAAAAGCCTAATATGACTTTCGGATTTTTAGCCTTGTTTGTGGCATCGCAGGTGGCTTTGACTTTGGAGTAGGCAACTAATTTTTTGGAAATAAGTAGGCAACAATGCCATCTACCTTTGGTAAAAATTTCGTTCTGGTTGGTTAAAAATTAAAGAAGTTATAGGGTTGTTTCACTCTTAAGTGAGACACTCTGTATATTTGAAAAAAATCCATCTACTATAGTCTATATTAAAAAAAAAATAATACAAAATATTGGCAAACAAAAAAGTTACTCAATATTTAAATGGGAAAGCAATTTATGTCACCCGCAAGATTTGGTGAATTCCATCTTTCTGGTGTGAATTATGATGTTCATGGGACATAAATATTGACTCACCCTTATTACTGTTATTGGTTTTTTCCATCACTTATTTTACTACTTTCAGAGCTGGGTCCGGATACTCATAAAATGTATTCGAGTACTGGATATGGATATTTCGATTGTATCCGAATACCGAATCCCAGAATACGGATACTTTTACCTAAGAATACATGTATCCGAATACGATCTTACGGATATAAGATACGGATACTCTAATTTAATAATTGCTTTGTAGAAACAGTATTAACAAAAAAGATAAATAATATTCAGAAAGATAACGTTTATGGCTTTTTAAAAAGGTGAGTAATAGAAAAATAATACCTAAAAGCAAAGATTTATTCAACCTAGATACCTAGTCAGACTCAGGCTTCAACTGGGGAGGGCGGATAATGAGGATAATAAACGTTACTTAAGTTAGGAAATACATTTTATTAGGTACTTATCGTTACAATTAAATAACTTCAGCGGACCCCACTTGAAGCCTCTGTCTCTGAATAGGTACTGAATATTAGTGAATATCTAGGTTGAATAAATCTTTGCCAAATGTAACAGCGAACTAAAAAATAAATCCTAAACACAAACTTTATTTGCTAATACTATTAAAATTTTCAAGGAATCAAGAATACTATAAAATAAAAAAGAACGAAGCAGACTTTATAACAAATTCTAATACACAGCAAATCACAACAGCAGATACAACACTCGTTTACTGATGTATACAGGATGACTTACGTACGCCGCGGTGGTCTAGGTATATCTTCTACATTGTTAATAATGCTGGAAAAAAAGTATAGACAAAACTTGTAGAGAAACATGAGTACTACATTCCGAAAATATTTTCCAATATACAGGGTGATCCAAACAGTAGTGGCGATCCAAAGTGCCAGCTGGTGAGAGCGGCACCGTCGCGCAATGTTGCCGGTGCAAAGGGACTGCCTTTGGTTTTATTTAAGAGTAGGGGAATGTCCTAACCTTCCTATAAACTAACCTTGTTTGGACGTACATATAACTCCATACAAGTCCGAAGTAAACGTTGCAATAAGGAGCGTATTGGACTTTCCCGAAATTTTAAGAGATTTATGTGTTTACGTACGCTGTTTTCGTTCAACATTCGGCGCAATGCATTATTTATAATAATTCCTGTATTTTGATATTATTTTTTCATACGGCCGTGCCCATTGCTACTGACTGCCACAATATGGGGCGAACACCCCCATCGCTCATCACCGTTGACTGCCACAAAATGGGGAAAATGTCCCTTCGTTTTTCATACGGCAGTGCCCATCACCAAACACGCCTTATTGCAACATATACTTCGGACGTATATGAAGTTCATTTGGGGTTAAATATACATCCAAAGAAGGGTAAAACTTTCCTTTGGTGTATGTCTGCCCCGATTTTTTTGAAATTTTGGCTACCCCCCTATTTTTGAGGTCCCTGAACACGAATCTGACCTCAGTTTTCGGCGCTCGGACGTAGTTTCCGAGAAAATGAATTTTCAAATTTCCTTTGACACCTCACTTTTCACGGCGATATTTGTAGTTATAATCCGGATGAATTTTTACTGTATGCAGCTCAAACTGATCACCACCCCATATTGCACCCTTTACCATCTCGAAACTTCGCGAAAACCCGCGGAAAACCCGAAATTTTGAAAGATTTTTGCCGTGTTTACGCCCGGCCTGGCCCCTGTTTTCGCCCGACAGGCGGCGCGCGGTTTTTCCGCGGGTTTTCGCGAAGTTTCGAGGTGGCAAAGGGTGCAAAATAGGGTGGTGATCAATTTGAGCTAAATTCATCTCAATTATAACACAAATAACCCTGTTAAAAGTGGGGTGTCAAAAGGAAATTTGAAAATTCATTTTCTCGGAAACTACGTCCGAGCGCCTAAAATTGAGGTCAGATTCGTGTTCAGGGACCTCGAAAATAGGGGGGTAGCCAAAATTTCAAAAAAATCGGGGCAGACATACACCAAAGGAAAGTTTTACCCAAAGAAGTCATGTGACTCAACTCACCAATGAGAGCACACGACGTTACTGACTAATATACATATCAGACGTATAGATAGCCACTGCCTTTACAATAATTACAAACTGTCTAATAACCTTTTTCCAAGCTTCCTCCTGTTCAACGTTTTTTTTATAATCGTCATTTTGAATTGGGATTAATATTGGTGGTTTTTCATCTGAATCTTCATTGCACCGTGGTTTAGCAACGCTCGGTTTTAGTCTTTTTCTATGCTTTTTGTCGATTTTTTCTTTTGTCCTATTTTTGTTAGACTTAATTATTGCACAGCTTCCTTTTTTAGATTTATTAATACTTTGTTTGTGTTTATCAATAAAAGCAGGATTTGGTGTGTGGTTCAATTTTAATTCATGTGTTACATCTGAAACTTGGCTTGCCCCTTTTTTCTTTGCGGAATCTATTCTCGTTTTATGTTTACGTTTCCTTGGTATTTCTTGATATGCAGCAAAAGCCGAAACGCCGGCCATTGCAAACTATTATTTGGTATTCTTATTTTATTCTCAATGCACTACTAGCACAGTTGAGGCTACTATTATAATAGGTATATTCACTTTATTTGATAAAAAGAACACAAATTAAGAGAAAAGAAAAGCCACAAAATATATAGGTTAGCGAAATGCGGCTTTCATGCTTTTGGCAGAGCATAACCTCAGCATATAAAACAACATAACCAACATGTTCTGCTTTTGGCTTTTGTCTGGCAACACCGCTGACAAGAAAAGCAAGAACCACGTGCCACAACACAAAAAAATATAGGGTTTACTGTGATATAGGTTAGTTTCTTCTTCTTGTCTTTTTATGGCCTCTGCTCTTCTGAACAATTTAGCAACTTGTGGCCTTCGCCACCTCTTCGTTGGGTCGGATAAGTCCAGCTTTTGCTGTGTCCGCCCAATTTGATATCTTATTTTTCCTTGGTTTTTTCATGCTGTGTCCGCCCAACTTGGTAACTTTAATTTTCCTTGATTTTTTTGTATCAGCTTTTCCCTCTTCAAATTTGCCCTTTTTTTTAAAATATTTTCTCTCGGGCGAAAACAGCGGCCGGGCCGGACGTAAACACGGCACAAATCTTTCAAAATTTCGGTTTTTCCGCGGCTATTCGCGATTTTTCAATGTTGCAAAAGGTGCAAATAGGGTGGTGATCAGTTTGAGCCGCATACAGTAAAATTTCATCCGGATTTGACGTTATTTCTTAATTCATTTGCATAATTTATAATTTATGTCACAACGGGCTGTTGAATACAAGACGAGAGGGTTGACTGTTGACTGTTCAGTTTGTTTTTTTCCTGTCAAAGGGTCATTATGTGAAAGGGTCATTTTTCCCACCACCAAACTGAGCCAATGTGCTCGCTAGTGAGTGTCCTCGCGAGAATGTGCTTGAAGGGTGAAGGAAGGAGGTAAAAAAATCTCACTTTGGCTCACATTCTCATTTGTAAAAGGAACTACTGCCAACTGAGATAAAGTAAGAATTCTTAAGAAAAGTGGCAAAAGGAACGCGGCTCTTGAGTAGACCAATGAAAACGTGGAATGCAAAGTGGGTTTTAGCCTCTCGTCTCAAACTCAAATATATTTTGTGCTCATAACTAACCTATATATTTTGTGCTCATAACCCAAATATGTGCTTTGACACCTAGACTAGAGACTAGACCCCTAGACATCAGTTTGTGATTGAACAAGAGCTTATATAATTATTAATATAAAGGTGAATTGAAATTTCATTTCATATTTATTATTAGCATTTATTATAATAACACCACCATTTTATAATGGTTCGTTAGAAAAATGTCTTTTGATAAAAGAAAATTAACTATCCTTTACGGTTCTCAAACTGGCAATGCTCAGGATATTGCGGAAAGGATTTGGCGAGAATCTTATAGGTTTTATTATAAAAGTAATGTGCTGTCTTTGGATGAGTATAACGTATTTAATTTAATTCATGAAAAATGTGTTATATTTATATGTTCAACAACTGGACAGGGCGAAGAACCTGATAATATGAAGTCATTCTGGAAGTTTTTGTTGCGAAAAAGCTTGCCTAGGGACTCGTTAGACAACCTAAGGTATGAAGTTCAAATATTTTAAGTGTAATTTAATTTTAACGTGTTTTAGATTTGCAGTGTTTGGCCTGGGAGACTCGAGCTATGTAAAATTTAATTTTGTTGCAAAAAGACTTCATAAGCGATTGAAACAATTGGGAGGACATGCATTGCTTGAGTTGGGTCTCGGAGATGATCAGCATGATCTTGGTTATGATGCTAATATAGATCCTTGGATTGAGGAACTGTGGTCCAAATTGTTATCAATTTATCCGTTGCCAACAAGTGTTCAACCTCTACCAAGAAACTTACCAATATGCTCTAGGTTAGTGTTCTGTAACTTTTAGTGGTAATTTTGTACCTATACCATATTCAATTTCAACGTGCAGATCACGTAAACAATAACGTATGTGTAAGTTACAAAATTTTCAGAATTCTATATATTTTAATTTCAACCAAACTGCTTTCTCCGAGCCGTTGACCGACCGGCAATATTTTTATTATATTCACGAAATTATTTGTTTCATTTACTTAATTAAGTTTAGTTGGGGATATTTCCAATCTTTCACCAACTGTTAATATTTCTTAATTTATCAAGGGGGTGAAGGCAACCGATTATGGGTAGGATATAGTTCCAGGTACAACTTTAAGCTAGACACTCCGTTCTTTTTGGAAACCGGGGAAGAGGACATGCCCGATCCAGCGACAAGCCGACCCGGTCCAACTCTCTTCGGCCGCAAATAAACAGTGCACTTTTTCACTTGTAATTTGAAGCAGCGGTAGTTCGGCGTGATGTTACTTTGTCACGTTTTGAACCTTATTAAAGGCACAGTACACCATTAAGACCATTATTTTAAATGACAGATGCCATATTTTTTCAAAAAGGCGTTTAATGACTGCAAGTCCATACTAAAAGCGACTGCAAGCAAAGTGCTTTTTTGCTGCCTCTATGGTAAACACACCCAATAGCTTGGCCGAGTTAGTCACATAGACCAGAAATAATAATTTATGTGCTAGAGTTCTAACAGAGCTGGGCAAACTACTTTTAAAAAGTAGTTGAGTACAACTACTAACTACTTTAACAAAAGAGTAGTGTCACAAAATGCACATAAATAAAAAAATATATTTCTGAACATATCTACTTGCTTTGCTATCCTGCTTTATTTGCCTTTAGTACAAGTTACTCGAAAAGTTTGTCTGCTATTGCATGCCTTCTCGATGAGTTTATTAGTGTTGTAAACGAAAATATTGTTTCGACAGCAGCAGACGAAATACGCTAGATGAGTAGATGAGTGGGAGGGGAGTGCATGCCACAAACTGCCTTTAAGTTAGGTAGCTATTACTGGAAAGTACTTAGATTACTGAAAAGTAGTTAGATTAATAAAAAGTAGCTAGATTAATTTAGTAGTTTTTAGGTGGTAGTTAACTACTTCTTCAACAAAATTTTTGAGTACATATTTTACCGAATTAAAATTGTAGTTGGGTATAACTATTAATATGAAAAAGTAGTTTGAGTACAACTACTTTTCCTGAGAAAGTAATTAACTATGTAGTTAACTACTGCCCAGCTCCGAGTTCTAAGAAGCATATTTCTCGGGGTGATTCAGAATGTCATATTCTGGCAGAACCATCGCTGGAAAAAGAATTTTTATCAGTTCCCCAAGGTATATTTTTCTCGGGAGAAATTTGTAAAGTTGTCACGAATAAGAATTGAATCCCCGCATTCTAACTGTTAGAAAACATTAGGGGTACTTACCTTTTGTGGCACCACATACTAGCTTTATCCAGTTATTTCAAAATACTGTAGTAATAAATTGTTTCCTTAACCGAATCAAATATTTAGGACATAGTTAGACCGCTTACCTCACTGAATAGCTTATAACCGTTTGCATAACCGAATAAAATGTTTTAGAATGTATTGTACCACTTTCATAATCGAAACCGACTGACTAACTGGTTGCTTATCCGCTCGTTTTCTTATTTTTGTTACAGACCGCTCCAAAGGGTATCCCCGAGACAGACTACTTATGTTAATTATTTTACGTGTTTGTCTGATTTAGTAGATCATTTTATTAAACCATATGTTTGTTAATTTTGTGCCTGCTCTTCAAATTATTTTTCTCTGATTGAGTTACCTGTTACTGTTTACATACACTGCATCTTGGAATTGAATACGGTATGAACTTCTCTAATAAAAACGATCCCCCTTTACTATTTGTCAAATTGCCCCAGTTGGCCAACCACTAAGTAAAGGAATACAATAAGAGGAATGGAGCTAATGGCCAGATCTGTAACAGCCTTTTTCATAAGGCGCCGGGTAATTTTACCCAATGCATTCACCAGAAATTAAAAATTCCCTTCACACATGGGTTTATTAATTGCAAAATAAAATAAGAGTGACAACAAAAATAAATGCTATTTAAGTGAAGAAAAATGGGTATTTACACAATATATGCACCGATAAATTGGTTGTGAAATGCTATAATTAACGGTATGTTAATTATAGCATTGTTTATGTTACTTCTCTGGTTCTCGATTCTTTCTTTTATCAGCATCTGAACAATATTTTGCTACATATCCTACTACTAAAAGGTGCTTTTAGGCTTAATCCTTTTGGTATAATATTAGCTTGTCTACATTTACATAAATATGTTAAACCACTTTTTTGCATTGCAAATGTTGAGCCCATACCTTTGCTCTAAATATTGTCAGAAATTTCTTTAAAGTACAGAGTTTTTGACTTTTATAATTAGCGATGAATAAAGGTTGGACCCAATATACAGTAATCAGGGGCAGTACACTTGGTAGGTTGAAGGACGATCAAAACATTACCAGTCCAGTAACTGTCCTGCCGTGCCAATTGACAATAAGTAGGTGTATAATTTTTGATTGGTATGGCACTGTGCTAAAACATCTTTTTCAAATTAGAATAACTCTCAGTTAAACTTCATGCACCTATCTATAGAAAAGATTAGAGCATTAATTTTAAATAGGTATTTATAATACCATTTTAGTCCACCCTCAATTTGCTTTATGTATGTGATTTATTTTTCCATAACTCGTTATCGATATTAGTGAAAAAGTAAATATCGTTAGTAAATTTCGTTAAAGTAATGCCGTTACTGCCCAGCTCTGCATACTCGAATCCGAGAAATGACATCAAGTTCCGTGGAGTTTCTTTGGACTCCAATCTTTCTTGTGTCAGTGGAAAGTTATAAAAACTGATATTCTTAATATCTTGACCTTAGCCATATAATATCATCACTAGCCACGGTACTGACAGCTTATCATGGTTACTTTGCCTCTAACATTTCTTACGCTCTGCTGGCATGCTGCAAGAATCGTCTTATTCTAGGCAAGATTAAGCAGGCACACTAAATTTGAAGCCAATATCTTAATCATTCGAAAGTTATCATGAGGATACACACACGTCAGTCATACACACTAACATTTTTTTGCTGAAACTTTGGTAGGTATTCGACATTTTAGAACATTTCGAAACAATTTAGGGAATAAAAAAATGTTTTTATGCCAAAGCAATACTTCTCATGTGGTAATGTGGAAAAAAATAGTCCTTTTTTTAAATTTTGAATAATAGCAGTTTATTATATGCAGTTATATTAATAGTTTTTATTTTTAGATGGTCTGTACAAACTAAATTACTTGAAGATAGCAAGAGGATTCTGTTTCAACAATCACTTTATTACTCCACAAGGAAGTCTTCTGATTTTTCTGTCACTATTTTGGAAAATATAAGACTAACACATCAGGATCATTTTCAGGTAGGTAGGTAATTCATATAGGGATATTATCAAGTTGTTATACACAGGGAATCTGGTATTTCAACGTATTCCTTTGAGGAATAGGGGGAGCTCTCAACCCAAGCTCATTTTCCATTATATGGATTATCTAAAATTTAATAGTTTTTTTTTAGATATTTGAACTTATGTGTGTTTTGTGTATGTGTATGTGAAGTTTTTGTTATGTTGTAGTTTACTCCACATGTTGTCTGTTGTTGGGGAAGGAAAATTCTGGACGTTCAATGCTGTTAATTTTAAGGTTGGGGGTGAAATTAAAGAGATTTTCGGATATAATCGATATTATTAACAAAAATTAACCTCAAATGAAAGTTACTGATTTTTTGGTTCAAATGTTTTTCTTTAAATTGAAAAAAAAAACAATTAATTTCCACTAAATTTGTAATGTTTCTAGGATGTAAGATTAATAAAATTGAAAACGAATGGTGAGATATACCACCCTGGCGATTTAGTAGCTTTAAGACCAAGAAACCTGAAGTGGCAAGTTGATGAATTCTTAAATACACTTAAATTAAATAATGTAGACATACCACTGGAAACTGTGTTTACTATAACTGAAAATAGTTCTCAAGCTCATGTACCTGAAGTATTAAGTAAAGAGGTAACTTTTAAACAACTTGTTGAAGAATACTTTGATTTAATGGCCATTCCAAGGCGGCATGTTTTCCAAATTTTATCACAACTAACTGATACAGAATTAGAAAAACAAAAATGCATTGAATTTACCACTGCTGAAGGGCAGAGCGATCTTTATGCTTATACAAATCGACCTAGGAGAAATATTGTGGAAGTTTTAAAAGATTTTCCACACGCCACAAAGAATTTAACGGAGGAGATATTGTTTGAAATTTTTCCACCAATAAAGCCGAGGGAATTCTCAATTGCAAGTAATTGGAAGTATCATAAGAATGAAATTCATATTTTGCTGGCTGTGGTAAAATACAAAACAAAACTAGTAAAGGAAAGATATGGGTTATGTTCCAACTATTTGGCTGATTTAAAGGAAGGCGATGAGATTACAGCATGGGTCAAAAAAGGAAGTTTCCAATTCCCTAAAGATGTAAGTATTCTTTGCCAAATCTCTAAATTAGCATGTAAATACTCCATACTAAAACAGTTTGTTGCCATTTTGTCACCTTAGAGCCATACTATTTTATGTCAATTTTTTTTTAAATTTTACACCAGTGTTTTGAAAGTTTGAAAGCTTTTGGTGTCTAGACCTAAAGGAATGTTCGTACTGTTAAATTTTTGTTGGGCCATATCATTAATTTACTATTGAACTATAAATACATAAGCATCATATTTTTCGGGAATTAAAAAATATATAAGTTCAAAAAATTATGTTTTGAACGTAAAGTTTATTTACGAAAAATAAAGATAATAGTAACAAACTTTAAAAAATATTTTAATTTTGAACTACTCACTGATGTGAAGACATCCACGGTTTTTCCATCCACGGTCGAGCAACTGGCAACACCGCACAATACGAGACCAGAATCATATCATTTGGCCCAGCCAATACTTGTTACATTATTTAATTCAGTGTCTTAAGCATATATATCTAGTGTTCTAATTATAATCCTAGTAAAAATTGTTTATAAAAATGTCTCAAATTACAATAATAATAGTTTGATTTAATAGTTTTCTTTTGTTTTTAATAATAGTGTCTAAAATAAAATATTGTCTGGGCCAATTGATATGATTCTGGTCTCGTACTGTGGCTGGCCACTATATTCTGTTATTATTATTTTTTATTATTTATTTATTCTATTAACTGCACTAGATTAAGCGTGGATGATCCACGAAAATATTTATAAGAATTTCTGTTTCCTCCGTGGTTATCCACGAAATTTGGCTACTAAAAGGACACAGTTTTAAATGTCACCCCCGTAGGAGCGACACTACTAATTTTTATTTGCGAAAATGAACAACTGCTAAGTTAAAAAATTCGACGCAAAGTTAATAGGCGCTGGCTGCGTTACTGCAATGGTGGAGGTTGTCACGGTTCAAAATATTCCAGGATACAATTATATATTTCCGAGGTTGATTGAATTATGATTGATGTCGCTAAACCGGTACTTTCGCCAAATTTGGTAATTTGGGTCCCCGCGAAACCACTTTGATCGGATGGTAGGTTCCTCGAAACTCGGTGGCTTGGTAAACGTTTTTTTATCCTGTACAGGTGTCTTCGTCTTCACTCGTTGGTTGATATTAGGTCAATACGATGTAGATTTCTGTTAAAGTCCTGGATTCCTAAACGGTGATTTTTGGATTTGGTTGTCCTGTTAGTTCTGGGGAGTTTTAGTTCTTCAATAGCAGGTCACATTTTGCGAGGGAATAGCGTGGTGGTTGACGTAGCAGTGCTCTCTGAGTTTTAAGTTTTTTTACCCTGAGGGGGAAGATCCGAGTATTTCTGGTTGTATAAAAAAAGTTTTATCTTAGTCTAGGGATTGTTGAGACTCGTTTTATAAGAAACTTCGCCTTTTTAAAGGGATTAATTGTCACCTCACGTGAGTACTGTCGTTTCAGATCTATTCCGACCACATATAAGTACCCAACCCAACATCGTTCATTGTTCATTCATAACGACGACAAAATTTGGCAGAAAAACCCTCTTGTGAAGGTAATGTCTTAATTATTTTATTATTTCGTTACACAGGGTGTAAATGAATAAGTGCGAAAAAATTCAAGTGGTGAATCTTTGAGTGATTCTAAGACGCAAAGTTTATATAAACATAGGTCCGGTAATGCTTCCTTTTCAGGATACAGGGTGTCAAACTCTTCTTAAAAAATCGCTTTTTCGTAAATATCTTAATAATCCTTTAGCCGATTTTGTTGAAATTTGGCAGTGTTATTTATGGTAGAAAGAGGCTAATTTAGCCCCTACTAGATTAAAATTTAAGTACAGTGGCGTCCCGAGGGCACCTTAACTAATAATTTTGTAAAAAAATGTGCGCCACTGGCTTTTTTTAAAACTTTTATTTTTTTTTTTCGCATTCAGCAACTAAAAATAGCACTTTTTTGTCTCTTAAATTATTCTCGTATCTCGCTTCGTTTTTGAGAAAAAAAAATAAAAATCACTATTGCATGTCTCCGGGACAACATAATAAAAAATTAAAACTACCAATTAACAAAAATTAGGGTATACCCGATATTTTTTCCATATTAATAGTTTATTCTAGTCTTAAAAATTGCTATAAACGGTAATGCTAGCTATACAATTTTTTTGTTTTATTATAATAATTATTAAAAAATGTTTGACACCCTGTATTTTGAAAACGAAGCATTAGCGGGCCTATGTTTATATAAACTTTTGGTCTTAGAATCACTCAAAGATTCACCCCTTGAATTTTTTTGCACTTATTCATTTACACCCTGTATAAGTAGCGTAAAACTGTTTTAGGTTTTTTTTTGTGGCGTGACATCTCGATGCCTGCTCCGGTGTCATCCTTGAACTCCAAGAAAAGCAACTTTAGAAGTTCTATACCTGTCTCCAGAACCCACAAAGCCGACAACTCCAGATACCAGATAAGAAAACCTATGTGTTGTGTGTGGAAAAGTGCCTACTTATTGAAGCCAAGAAAAAAAGGATAATATAATTTTTTATCTGTGCGTACATGCTCGCTCATATACAGGGAGCCCCATTTAGATGGAATAATGGATATAACTTTTTAAAGACACTTTATATAAAAAAAATGTTTCAGACATGAGTTTTGCCAGTTGCTCGACCGTGGATGGAAAAACCGTGGATGTCTTCACATCAGTGAACTACTCACAAAACATTTGGTTACCTATAATATAAAAAATATATATAATTTTTTAAGTATAATTATCCAAAATTGTAAGACTATGATCTATGACAGATAAATGAATACACAAGCACCTAATAAGCGCAATTATGTCTTCTGGGAGATCGGGCCGTGGAGGCTGAACTGATTCTCAGTTGAGGTTGAAACCGGATTGATACAAAGAAATCAAAAGATTTATATTTCAGTGGATCATTGATTTCAATGGTGGTACCTTGTTCATGTTCCGTGTTCATTTATCCTTGCATTAAAAGGGGGATTATTTAACATAACTTTTATATCTACTGGCAGGATGCTGGCTTGCTTTAAATGGAATGGAGGGGAAACTGATCTCACACACACGAAAGAGCCAAATCAACTTACTTGGATCAGAAATCTTAGCTATATCACCATAAAAGAATAGCAATAATATTACTTAGGTACTTTATTCATATTCTATTAACTTTTTGTTAATTTCATAACAAATGTGAATTACACAATCACAATAAATTGTGTTAACTGGACATTATGCCATCAATAATTGAATCTGTTACACTAATAATGTTTGGACTGGTTTATTCTATGTTCGCTAAATTCCCGAATCTTATTGGGCATCAGGACATAGTATAATGCGATTCGCACATTAACAAGATTTTTGTGGACATGGAATAAAACTGCCTCTCTATCATAGGCAGTTCTAGACCTTTTGTTTTGGGGGGGCATAAGCTCGTGAGCCCTGGCAGATATAGCATAGCATATAGCTAAGCTGACCATATTTGTGATTATTATTACAAAATAAATTTTGTTAACAAGAACAAGTAACAGGATTGTTTCACATAACAAAATAAACTTGTTTATTTACACTGGAGCCAAAAATAATATGCAACTATGAATCAAAGTTGTGACCGCAAGTTATTCATTTGAAATGACACGAAAAGCACGGGAATGGTTGTGACGTAACACCACTCGATTGATCGGAAGGCAGTGACAGGAGTGACAGCTACACAGAATTAGAGAAGAAAGAATGGAAATTGAACGTTAAAATAAACAGTTCGGCGACCCATTTCCAGAGGGATCTGATGTAGGTCAAAAATAAGAACTGCCTAAAAGTTTAAATTTAACAAGGCACTTCTTTAACTGAATGGTGAGGTCATGGGACTAGTAATTCGTAGGTCCCGGGTTCAATCACACAAGAAGTTTTTTTTTAATTATCACTGCATTCTACCTCTTATATTTATCACAGATTATCATTTTAAGTAATAATTGGACAATGGTTATTATTATCTAATATAAAATTGTCAGTAGCAGGAAAATAATACATTGCTCGATGCGTAAACTCTTTTTGGCCTAGGAGAGAGTTTTAAGACCTGAGGCAACACGGGGCGTTAAACAACCTCCTCGTCCAAAAAAGTGCGCTTACGCATCTCGCTGTGTAAATAACTATTTAATACAGCACACTCTTGTCAAACATTATCAACAATATCAAGACTGAGATAGACTATAATAAGACGGATAGACAAGGATGGGTCGTTCTCGTTGATCTTTCTAAACAAAGCTTGCGTGGTGCTGTAGTTTTTATACATGTGCCGCCCATATTAGTTTATACATGATGCCGCCGCCCACCAGAGGCGCCACCACCAACGAGCTACTTGACGTCACAACCAAGGAGGGTGCGTTACAAGAATGATTTGAATTATGCAATTTTTAATTGCTTATATTTATTACATAAAAATAAAAAATGATTTTTTTGTGAACTGTGGTTCATTTAATGGCAATAAATTACGTTTGAAAGTAATATTTTTCAAATTTAATTTTTGTGCAAGTTCCCCATTAGGATATATTTATCCGTCGAGCTTTGGACGAAGAATAATTTGGTGTGAAAAAGTCAATTTGAGAAAAAATTGACCTGAGTCAGTTGGTCCTGAGGCCACGATTTGTTATTTCAATTTAACTAGGTATTTATTTAGTTGAAAAAAAAGTAGAAAGGATTTTTGTGTATAATGTTGAAAAATTCTTAATTGATTACTCTGACTAGGACAAACTAGGACAATAATATCATCATTGAGTGCTAACTGGTCCTAAGTAATCGTAATTTTTGGTTTCTTTAAAGGCTACATTGAAAGAAATCTCTAGGGGAAGAGAGATATAACATTTGTTTGTTGACTTGAGTCTCAAGGAGTCATTTTCCAAGATGTCTTATCAATCGACAATCAAACAATCTTTAGAGGAAATATTTTAGCTGATTTTAAACATTTTCAATAGCTTCTTAGGACTACAGAGTCCGCCACTTAAAACCCGTATTAGAATAATGTTAGATAGTAATTTATATATTTTTTTCTTGTTGTTTAGAATTCGCCTGTGATTATGGTAGGTCCTGGAACTGGAGTAGCACCTTTTAGAAATTTTATTTTTGAAAGATACGCCCAGTCTAATTCAGATAAAGGTGTAACTGTTTTAATATATGGATGTAGGTACCACAATAAAGACTTTTTGTGTAGGGAAGAGATGGAAAAATTGAGAGATGAAAATATATTGAACCTAATATGCGCTTTTTCCAGAGACCAGGATAACAAAATGTAAGTAGTTATGCTGTAAAGTCTATAATTATTTATTGAAAGTTATGATAGTTGAAAATTATCTAAAGTGCCATATAGAATAGGAAGATAGAGAATATGATTTTTGGAGTATAAAAATATCTACATATCAGTCAGAAAGTCGGTTACCCCTCACTAATTTTTGACAGGCTGGCAATTTTTCTTTGTGAGTTATTGAACAAAATGCAAAGTTTCATATTACTAAATAGGGCTATTCGTCAGTAGTAACTCGCCCAAATTGCATGACAATTAAGTAACAGACATTGTGACTGGATTTACTTACGTAACTATACTTGCAAAAGTTTTAAATTTTTTGAGAAACGTTACTCCTTACAAAGATTTTTGCTTGCCATATTTAAGCACAAGAACTGTGTTAGCACAATTTTCAAAAGGGGTTGGAATAAACGTATTATTCTTAACTTTTCGAATAAACATCCCCATAAAGACTAGTTTCCAAAGAATATTCTTTTAATCTTTACACAATATCTCGGAAACTAAAACCTTTTTCTATCTTTTACGTTTTTATACTTGATTTGTTTGTCCATAAGAAAAGTGATGATTATATAGGAATAGTTTCCTTTTTGTCTAAAAAATCATAGTCATAGTTCTTAAAAAGCTCTTATCAATTATTTTCAGATATGTTCAAGATAAAATCATACAACATGGAGAACAATTATGGAAGTTAATTCAAAACGATGCCTACATTTTCATAGCTGGGAATGCAAAAGGTATGCCTCAGTCAGTAAGGGAAGCATTTATTGACATTTGTATAAAATTTGGGTGTATGTCCGAGGATGCTTCTACAAGATTTCTGCAACAAATGGAAAAATCTGGCAGATATCAGTTAGAATGCTGGTCTTAGATAATATTAATATGTAGGGGAATTTCTTTTTGTCATAAATTGTTCCATTTATACTGTTTATTACGTTGGGAGGGCATAGAAAGCAAATGCATTGTTATAAAGTATTTATAAAAATATAAATGCCGAGGCAGAATGTTGGTAGAAAGAGGCATATTGTTCTGCTGACTTAGGATTTTCTTCCCCACTACTTGCTCCTTCGAGGTTCGTAAAATTCCAAAATTCAATAAAAATATCAACAATGAAGCTTTTACGGTGCAAGTTGACCAGAATTGTATACTTTGGGGCCCCTCCCCGAAGAGAAAGAAAAAAGTCTCTAAGGTGTGCTCGGTTTTCGAGAGAAGTTGAATGCCGCAAACCATAGACAAACCCAAATAGAAGACAGCCCAAATCCCTAGTATACACTTGGCACAATAGTCACTAGTGGTGCCGCCCTTCTTTAAACGTTTAAAACAAAAACTGTAAACTATGTAAACTAAAAGAAAAGTAAAGGAAAAAAGTAGATTCTCAACATTTTAATATATAAGTACATATAATTAGTATACCTTTCCATGTGGAAATAATCCGGACATTTAGTTTTACCTTAAGGTTACATTGCTTGTCTGAGATATCACACTTGGGATGTGGGTGAGAAGTAACAGGTGACACTGTTGACAAAATGGATCTTTACATTACGCCCGACGTTACTACTATAATAATAATAACAATAATTCTCACCCTCACAATACTCCAAACTAGGAGTACATCAGAAGCAAACACATGCTTGTGCGGGGGAGGGGGGCAATTACTATTATTTTGTCTTCATTGCCATTTGCGGCTAGGGCCGACTTTTTTCCCGATAGAACTAGGATAGCATTCGCTCAAGTACTACGGAAAACCCTAGAAAACCGTAGTAATCCCAGTGAGTGTAGGACAATTAGTTAATCACACGGATAAAGATATTTAGGAGCAATACCGTGAACCCACATTTGTCCAGCGCTCTTGGCCATAGCGGTGTTTTTCTTTAAAGACATTTGCATGTGCCTGCGTCGAACCAAGGTCGATCGAAGGCAGAAAAACATGCAGTCTAAAAAGTCAGCGCCGGTACGAGCGACGCCACCGCGGCCAACTATAGTTGCATGCACAGTATTAGTGTCGTTTACATGGACATTCTGTCAGTTTTTGAGTGCATTCCGACATCTCAAGCTATCGTGCATGTTTGGAGCATTCGCACCAGGCTTGTTTATATGATACTCGGGCATCTTTCTTAGATCTTACTAAGGCTTTCGATTGTGTGTCTCATGGCGTTCTCTGTGAGAAGTTGCGTCATTATGGGTTTCGTGGTGATGCCATCGATTTGGTTGGATCCTACCTCCCAGATCGCTCCCAGTATGTTGTGGTTAACGGAAGATCATCTACCTTATGGGGTTCCACAGGGTTCAGTTTTGGGCCGAATCATTTTTTTTGTTATATATAAATGATCTCGCCTTTAAACGATTTGAGGGTGACATTGTTCTTTTTGCCGATTATGCATTGTACTTTGAAACTTACCACCCTTCTCATCAGTCCTGTTCCAGCTTTGAGATGTCTCAGAGAAGCCTTCAAGTCTGGTTCCAGGCAAATAAATTGTCTCAGAATGACAACAAAACCCAAGACACTAATTTCAGCTAGGAGGAACTCATCCACCACTTCCTCGAGTTCCGAGTATGGTTCTGGAAAGGTTAAATTCCATATACTTTATCACTCTTCTTTGAATTTTCATGATAGTCTTGAATATATTGCTGCGCTATATTGGGCTAGATATTTTCTGGAAAATCTTCGCCTCACTATATTGTTGTGCTATATTGGAATACACATGTTCCGATAAATCGTCAGCCTCCCTTTTTAACTGTGGAGATGATCTTGCAGTATCCAACTCTTCTTTTTTATATTTCATTTTTGAGAAGTTGGGTAGTTTGATTTTGCTCAGAGATTGCGTAACTGGTGTAAACATCTTTTTATTGATTCGTCTTCTTCAATTTTACCTAATTTGAGTGCAGCATATTTTTTTCGAACAGTGCGAACAAGTTCTCTAACTTTTTTTGCGTGCTGCGCTTTAACTATTTGATCTTGCGATGTTAATGGCATGATTCCGAGTCATATTACGTTGGCACCATAATTTAGAAACACCCTGTATATGTATTCATTGTGGTCATTTGGACTGTACGTTTGGACTATGGAAAAGCAGTAGGATGCAGACGCTGCTACTTAGCAGGCTAGGGGTGCCTCAGTGACAGATGTAATTTCTGGATGCTTATGCCAGTTACAATTCTAATTATTATTAATCTTCAATGTTGAAATTATTATAATTACTATATAAAACGTGTTATTTATATTATTTTTAAATCTTCTTGTTTACTATTTGAAAGGTCAAGGAAACGACATTGACAATCACAAGAATGACAATATTCAATTGGATTGTGCAGTAACATACTTCCCCATTTACAGGACCTTTAGGAATGTCTTATATTATATGGGTTTGTCTATGCCACAAACCGCATTCTGATATCTCGATTTGTTTCGAGTGCCATACTTTGTTGTTTCTAAATATTTTCGATTTCGGTAAAATCGTTTAGTTACTTAAAATACACAAGTTTTTCAAAAAATCCTCTTTTAAATAAGTAAAAAATAAGCGACAATAAGAAATAAACCTGTTGCTCTAGTAAAAGTCATCACTGAATCCTGGTTATATCGCACGCAGCTGTGTGTTAAAGAAAATGGTGATAACTTGAAGCAATTTTTTTTAATTTGTACAGAATCTTATTAAAAAGTCAATGGTTTTAAGGTCCTTGCTGCATAATCGCTGCATCGTTGCTAGGCAATACTTTTTGTACCTATCAACCACTTTTTGTACCTAGCAACAGGGCACCTCGAACATTTCACTTTCGCTTTCGGACCTGTTGGCGAGCATGTAACTTACGGGGGAGGGAGCAGGAAAATTAAGTTTTCTATTATGCTATGGACAATAATATTTATCAAAATGATTATTAACATCAAGTTAGCCATGCCAAAATCAGAACAATGCGAGACTGTCACTAGTCAGTTGCTTGTAGTTGTGTGCATTGTTTGATTTTGGCATGGCTAACTTGATGTTAATAATTATTTTGATAAACACAGACGGGCATAATTGTCTTAAAACATCATCGATGCCCGTTCAACAACGTGTGTCTGTGGTGATAATACCGCCACTTACTGGAATGCGCGTTGAAGAACTACGATGCACTTTTGAACCTGGTCTCGCTGAAAACGTGTGTGTGCATTGATGAATGCAAGTTGATGTTTCACTGTGTGTGTTAACAAACGCATCATTGCCGCGGTTTTCTTCAGAGAAGTAGATATTATATAGTCTATTTTAAAATTCCTTCTGTCAGCTCGAGTTTATTAATTATTGATTATTCCGGATTTATTACAATAAACACTTCAAATTTTGTTTATTACCTCACTATAAATATATTTTCTCCTCAAATATAATAAATGTAGTTAGGTACTACTTACCAGACAGTTTATTTACATAGAAGTTTTATTATTACAGAGTAATATAACAATCATGAAAAATAACTCGAGATTTCTTAAGATAATTTATTGAGTTATATCAAAGTCATCCTTGTTTATGGAAAGCCAAGTCAAAGGAGTACCTTTTGCTGGAAAAATTAAAAGTTGTACAGCCAGATGCGACCAAGAATACAGTTGTACAAAAAATTAACACTGCTTGGTGGATTCAGATAAGAATTTAAAAAGATAGCGCACGTCACTGCAATCAAATGCAACTCCGCCGACATCGTTCTGCGAAGAATATGCTTTCATGTATGTCGTTTACCGCGAACTGATGTGTTAAAACATCAATCAAGGCGTGTGGATAAACAGAGTTTACGTTGATGCGCGACGTATATGAATGCGCGTTGATGTTTTAAGACAATTACGCCCGTCTGTGACCAGGTAATAGCATAATAGAAAACTTAATTTTTTTGTATTTTTTTCTTATGTATTAATTTTCACCAAAAAAGTATATGGTGCCATTTAAAAAATCAAGTCGGTTACCATGGCAATCACATCTTTTGTGCTACGAAAGATTGCTTGATATCACTAAATGGGAAATAATTTCCCCTAAGCAATATTCCACAATTTCTATCCACACTCTATATTTGGAGTACAGCATGGCCATCTAAGCTGTCAGGTGATATGGCCTCAGTCTGCAATAATATTTCTGTCTATAGATGTCACTGTGAAAGAAAACTTTTTTAAGTTGCTGGCTTTCCACAGGATGAAATATTAAGGCATAAACCAGCGACGCAATATTGTAAGCCTCCTTTCTTTAATATTTTACTCAATGGTAATATCTTAAAGGCTGGATGTGTTTAAAAAAGGTTATTTTAATAATTTGTTCCATACACACACAGTAAAAAAAGTGTTAACTTAGGTATACCCATAACAGATAAACAGTACTAAATGAGTGAACTTTAATAGTGTACCAAATGAGCCAACTTTGTTAGTTTGATTAATATGGGTACCTTCAAAAACCTCCTACCTTGGCTACTTCAGCGACCAACACGTTCAAAAGCCTAATTTTGTTTAGTTTGATAGTTAGTTTCCCGTACGAACGATTGGGAATATTCGGCTCGCTACCTTCAGCTTCCTATTGCGGCCAAAAAATCGGTTAACATTGGTAGCCTATATAGGCATGATTTTAGGTTATTATTTGTTTAAGTTTAAGATACAAGTTTCATTTTCTAATAAATATGGATTTAGATGGACTTATGCCTATTTCCATAGAGGACAGGGGTGAAATAAAAAAATTCTGGTTACGTCAGATGAATAATTGTTTAAATTTATTATTTTAGAACTTATTTTACGTAGTAAGGTAAAAAATTGCACTGCTGTTTTACTCAAATTACGTAAATGAAAATCATGGGTCCTTTCAGCAGATATATTCTCGAAAAACTACACCATTCTTAATAAATTCCAAGCTTTCGTTCTTAGTTTTAGAAACTAGAGAGAGTAAATGCTGAGAGAAAAATGTGAAAATTGGTAAACAAGTAGAAAAAGTTATTAGGTTAACATCACAAAACACCATGTTTAAACTTCAGACATGTTCGTTTCGACACCTATGCTACCGGTAGTCGGCTCTCAGGACCTTCATTACCTATGCATGAGTTTTTGAAGGTACCCTATAATATATATTTTTTTACATATGTATGTTTTTTGTTATACAATTTGCATTTACTTTTATTGTGTCTTTTGTTGGTATGAAAAATGAAAAATAAAGAAATGATGTTGGTACCTAATGTTTTTTTTATTTTTATAAGGTACAGTTGTGCTCATATAAAAATGTTGTACACCCTTTGACCGCAAGGGAATTTTCAGGAGCAAAATATTTTTAGGTTTATCCAAAACCACGAGACGGGGTATCAGAGGGGAGGCAGTGGCGACGTCATCATATAAAAACCTTGTAAATCAGATTTCGTCTGGTTTTATTTTTTGTAGATTGTTTTGTAACATCGTGTGAGGTTAAAACCACATAAATGAACAAGGGATTTATATTATATATTTTCAGCATGTTGGCATTTTTCACTTTGAATAAATATGAGTTTAAAACAGCTTTCCAAACACATAACTTTTTGCAGTATAAGAATATTATTTACTTGTCTAAACCTAAACCTAGCCACAGAGAAGACCAGAATACAGAGAGTCCATCTTGTCAAATTTATCAATTGGGGCCCAACTTTAAATGGGAAAATTTTTCCCTCCTTTCGGACATGTTTCTCTTATCTTCTCGTGATCGCGCAAACTCCATAGGGCGAGGGCCGTGTACAAAAATAGCCACATACAAAAAACAGTTAAAGCAAAGCCCAATACGTATTTATAATATTACGTAAAACGTAACACGTATGCGTGCAAAGGTGGAATACGTCCAAGTTTCAAAAGTAGAGTTAAAGCATGTTTTAAAGCGTAACTCCAAGATGCCTCCTGAAGGTGACTTGAATGAAGGTTATTTATATAGGTACCTTTGTTGGACGTTTTGTTGTTTTTTTTTCTAGTTGCTTCAGCTCGGTACCGCTACATTTCGAGTACCAAGGAATAATTGGTACGTTGGAACAGCATAAAAACGCTTGGGCGGCGTTTGCTTTGTAAAACAAGTCCGATTCAATAGGCGGCGCAAGGCCCTTAATAATATTATTATACAAATTTTATTTAAATGCTCTGAAAAGGATAAAATAAACTTTGAAATAATATAAACCAAAGCAAACCAATAAATGTGTTACACACAAAACAACAATAATTTTGATGTTTCACTGTGCCAATTCTTATTTCCGTGCACGGCACTGATTATACTGATTTTAACCGACCCACGTCGACACCAGCTCCATGGATCTCCGAAACGCCGACCAATAAAATCGCTATGCTCGCTTTCTTATTGGCTGCCTCCGAGGGGTCTTCAGGTACTTGATTTTTTGTACACCTACTGCAGAAAGCTGCAGTACCTAGTAAATATGCAGGTACTGCATGGTCCTGCTCAAGTACTGCATAAATACTGCAGGGTCCTGCACAGGTACTACAGAATCCTGCACATGTACTGCAGAGTTCTGCACATGTACTGCACAGTCTTGCACAAGTACGGCCGTACCATGTGGTAGTGTGGGATTCTCCCCAAAGACGGGCATAGCCACTAAAAACCTCGCCTGTTTTAGGGTATGGTAATGAAATTTCAGCCCTATTTTGTAGAAAGCTTTGACAGTTGGATTGTTTGTGAGAGTTACCTTGAAGTAACCCTTGGCTTTGAAGTAAAAGGTCGTTTATTAATGAGGATCATATACCTGTATATTAACATATACCGCTTTTGGCCCTATTGCTCATGGCAAGGCGCAGGGAATGAAAAGAGATGGAATTCGCCTCCATTTTTAACCCTATTTTGACAGTTTGAATGGTGGCTACCTTATTCCTTGTTTAAATTTTTGTATACAGTATAAATGAAATTGCATTCTACTTTTTGAAGGCGCCGGTAAAATCATAAAAGTCAAGTCAAGTCAAAAAAAGATTTTTTCTGATTTCTTGCTGATTTTTAGGTTTTCAAGACAAGAAACTAAATTTAGAAAGTGGCTTAGTACTCTAGGTGTCATCGACTATAATATTCAAGAAGTTCAAGAAATAACTCGGAGAGATGAGGAAAATGGAGACTGTAATTATCGATACGACGAAGAGAGCCGTATTTCTGGAGCAAATAGAATTAACCGAAGAAATGCAAACAGCAGCAGCAAGTAAAACTGTTAACTGCGCAGATCACCGCCCGCAAAATTATTGAAGCTTATCAAAAAAGAGCATATTAAAAATCACTTTCATTTTTGAAGCAAAGATTAAAGTGGTAGAAGTTGAAGTTACCAAGTTTTCTTTTGCTTGTATTTTTTAAACAAACAAAAATAAAAAGCTCTAAGGAATAAAACTAGCTGCCTAAAAATTCAGCGACAGGTATAGATATGTTCCTGGAAAATAGGTTATTATTATTAAAAGTATTCAAAGAAATAATTATACCAAGTAATAGTGTATGAAAATGTTAGGTAGTTAAAAATATTTTCATATTTTTGCAAGTATTTATAATGTAGCTATTGTATAAAGTGTTATATTACTTCTCCTTATGATTAAAATATTGTTTTGATTAAGTTGTACAATTTCTCAACCTATTTAACTGCTTCGTTTCCCGAATGCATTAATTAAAATTAAAACCAACAAAAATAGTGGACCTACGTTGTACTTTGAACTAAAATAGTTTCCATTTTACACAAAACGACAACAAAGATATTACATTATTTATGGAACCCACCCGTAGAAATTATTTCAAATTTCCCGTCTCATTTAGGGGTAAAAATGGCCGCCAAATTATTCCCCCGATCGGACGTCTCTCTTGCGCGGTATAGGTTGCTATAGGTATATGATGGGGATTTGCCAGACTGAGCTGACGGGGGGGCTGTTCCCACAGATTACCCACCTTGCTGTTCCCTTAAGAAAGCCGAAACTTTCAAAGGAAACGAGGGATTCTAGGCAGGTAGGTGTTTGATTTGAAAAAAGTGGGGGGCTGAGGTAACGCGCATGCATACCGTTCTGCCCTCAGACCACAATACACAGATAAAGCATGGTTATTGAAACGAAGTCTATTTTACCATTGAATTCTATTATAAAATTATGCGAAATGGTCCACATATTTTTTAACAAATTTAAAACAAATCAGTTATTGTTTTAGTTTTAATTAATTTAATAATTTCCGGACCAAAAATAGGTAGGAGCACAGAAAATATAGTCAGAATATATTTTCTGTGGTAGGAGCAGAGAAATGGAGTAGATTTCTCTGGGTAGGAGTCAACTACCGTCGCACACCCGTCGCACCTAAAAACAAAAACTAGAGGTGGGAAACTATCGATAGCACTATCGAAAATATAGATAGTTTTCTAGAGTATCGATAGTATCGTACAGGTGGCGCCATCTGGTGGAGGAGACCACTAGTTCGTAGTCTTCCTGCCCTTGTACATGATTAGGTGCCATTTATCGTGCGTTTTTTGCGACACATCATGCACAAACGGTTATGATTGTTATGTGTATGAACCACATACCTATATAATACATATACTGATTTTTAATCGTCTGCGCACGCTAGTGCGCGGGTCATAATAAAGGATGCATGACGCCGCCATTTGTAACCTTATATTGACATTTATCGGAATAGCTGTTTTGTGTTTAATCGTTTTCCCTGCTAGTTTTCGGTTTTCCCACAAGTTTTTGTTATCTAGGTATTTCGAAAATAGCCTGTTACTAACCGTTTTTTAGTGACAGTGTAGTGCTTACATACAAGAAAGTGTTTGCCGTGATTATTACGACTAGACGAGAACAATGGATTGCTTTGTGAAGCATTGTAAAAATCTCAAAAGACTGGTGCCTCCTGAAAGTTCTATTAAATTTTACAGGTAAGTTATTACTTCTGTACAAAGTAATAGCTAGGTAGGTATTTTTGCTGCATTAGATTTTACAGATTAGGTACCTATTGCGTTTTTTTAATAAAAATAATTCTACCTTGAAGTTGTATAATTTATACAGCTGCCTTTTTTACGTTTTGCTTTCTTCCGTGAGTAAAATATAAGACTATCATTTTGTGTTATGTGAAAACAAGCTTATTAAAAAAATGAAAATATAAACCAAGCATAATACTTACATAGTTGGAGCAATGAAATGCTTAGGCTCGGTTTCTATCTACTTCTTAGCGTTAAGGGTACAACCTGGACCAACACTATATTAAAGACCTGTGCATAGCGCTGTTTCAAGTTTCAAGCGATCGCCACTGGCGCTGCACGACGAAACAAATTTACACGGTATATATATATGAATTGTTCAAAAGATACAAACGAAAATAAAAATTTATATTTAAAGAGTATCAGCCGCATTTTTCTGCATTTTTTTTTCATGCCTGCCATATACATACGACAGTGGGTCTGAGGCCATGTAAATTGGTTGGGAATGGTGACACTAAACGTTTGAAGCAGGTCGGTAGCGAAAGGGTTAATTTGCACGTATTTTCCATGTTCCACTTTTTTTTCTCCTGATGACATTTTTTTAAGGACGAAGTATTTCACTACACAAGAACAGAATTAAATTCGTTTGTCTCCTTTTGTCAACATAGGCCGTCCACACTACGCCGACAACTTGTCGTAAAATACGCGGACAAAACAGAGACTCTTTGATCTTTACCGACTCGAGACGGGACATGCAAAAGTCTCCGAATTTGGGAACAAAACAAAAATGAGACAAAAATGTTTCAGAAATGTCTTGGATTTGTCGCCACTTTGTCGCGAAACATGAATGTTTCTGTCTTGTCGTTGTTTTGTCTGCTTGGTCTAGACCCGGCTTTATGTCCCTCTAATTTGACAAGTTCACATGGCATATTTCCATACATTTTCTAAGAAAAGCGAGTCTAAAAAGCAAGCAAGAGTATTTGGTACCTTTTGGTTTGAAACGCAGTCCATGGCTAGTTGTAGTATGTGAAAGCATAAAACACATTAGATTTTTCAGTTTCTTCTTTATATGGAGGACTATTGGTTCGCTTTGAAGCTATAAACAAAATTTTCTATTTTCATTCCTGCATACGTTAAAAAATACTCTTCCAAAATAATATCTTTAATTTTCGCTTCTTGAGCTGGTTGATCAGATCATATCATAATTCCAAAATAGTGTTTGTTCTTCTGAAATTCACCTAATGGTCTGTGCATACCATTTTCTTCATGTGCGCGAAAATTTCATGTTATCACAAACAAATCTACCTCAAAACACCGTATTAATAGGATAAAACTGCCAAATACTGGATGCAAAGACAATTCGTTACCGTAAAAAGAAGGTAAATGGTAATAAAGCTTGATATTTAAAATTTTGGATTTTTTTAAACGTCAGAAACTGACATACCAATACCCCCAGAATGCCCTCCTATAACCTATAATTTTTTTCGTCGTGCAGCGCCACCCCAATCCGTAAACAACAATGAAATATGACGGCATGATCGGGTCTTTAATATAGTGTTGGTCCCAGGTACAACACATCGTATCCGATAACTATGGTTTATTTACAGTTCATTTTAACGCTAAGAAAATCCTAAGAAACCGGGTTTTATGGATTTAATTTTAAGCGTTTTAAAATTCCCGCCTTAAATAAGGTTACATATGGCCGCCGTCCTTGATTGAAAAGTTACCCCGGTCGGTTGTCTCTTTTGCGCCGTATATGTATTATACTCAGACTAATGTAGTCATTAGTCTGAGGTATTATATAGGTATGTGGTAGGAACTTGATATAAAGAAAGAACAACAGGGCTATATATTTTCGTTTTGTGTTTTGTGATTTACTACAAAGGCAGATTAGTAACAGACATTAGTAATTAGTACTATTGTTGATTACAGATTCACGGTCGATTGTTTATAAATTATTAATTATTTTTTTCTTGGGTTTGGGTGGAGGTGCATAATATTTATTTGGAAGCTTTACTGTCCTTTTTACAATTAAAAAAGACTTTGAACATTCCGATAGTACTATCGATATTATCGATAGTTTTTTCGAAAAATATCGAAGCTCTCGATAGGAAAAACGATCGATAGTTTCCACCTCTAACAAAAACTGGACAAATCTCGGACAAGCGAACACACGTTACGATTTGCATGCGCAAATCTCCCAAATCTAATAAGAGGTAGTTCTTGTTACCTAAGTCGCTTTCGGGTATTACACTTAGAGCACTCCAGAGCCGCGTCACGCTCTGAAGCACTCCGAGTGCATCAAACTCCGGTGTGTCACTACAATATCTGCACCCGAACGCTGTTTTGGCAATAAATCACTACCACAAATTTTATCCGCTCCCTTTTAGCCGAACGGACCCGTAAATCGTAGGAGGCCATGATTTTATCTATTATAATATTATAGGGTTAATTCTCCTATGCAATTTCCTAGATTATTTGTGGTTTGTGGTAAATATTCCCAACTGCGCAACTCGGATCATTAAACACTACCCATACGGCCAGTGCATGAGGGGGCAGGGGGAAGAAATATGAGCGTCAAACTCTTTTGCACTCGAACGCCTAAAAGCGCAAGGGAAGTACTCTGGAGTAGAGGCCCTGTATGACACAAAAAGTGACAGTTATTCGTTTTAACAGAGGTTGGACAACGACAACGTTTTTTCGCTCTTTCTAGCATTCCCCTAGCAGCATGATGTATCAAAATTTGATTTTAAGGTTAAGCTAACGACAGTTAACTGCCATAAGCGTAGGTAGATGAGGGCACAGTTTAAAATGTATAAAAATATAGATAAAACCAATAAATATAGGTAAATAGGTTAGGTAGTAGTATCGTTGACTGGCGTATTAATAAGACTTCTCACGGCTATAATTTCATGTCCTGGAATGTAGATGGCGCCTATGGTCAACAATGTATTTTGCATTGTATTTTGTCTCCGGGAAGTGCATGGTGAGCCAGAGAACTGTCAAACATGACAGCCGTGAACAGTCTTTATTAATACGTCAGTCAACGGTAGTATGTTATTTGCAAAGCTTCACTAATAATAATTATTGAAGTTTGAATGGAAAAGTGAAGAAACATATAATTTGTTCAAAAAAAAAACAGCAATTTTAGGATATCAGGATAAAAACATTTATTAAATTTTTGTAGGAGGGTGATAGGTACCTATGTAGATAGGTATGTACATAAAATTAAACAAGGCTCTAGCATACCAACTAACCAAACTTTCGAATATTTCTTCAATAGGAATCGTAGCTGCAATAATAATTTTTATTACTTTTATTTAAAAATAAAAAAGGTCTTTTAAATGGTTTTACTGCATGGTTTAATTTCTTCAAACTTTCTTCTTATACCTACCATCATAATTTTAAGACAATTAATACTAAAATTTGTTCATAATAAAAAGTTGGAAAGTTTGTTTTGGTAATATGAATCAACCACTAATAATAGGAATTAGGCTGAATAAAAAAATTAGTACCTAGATATTTAATATCGATATATAATATCTACATTTCAATAAAGAAGACAACAGTATTTTGGTTTTCAAAGATATATTATTGCAAGTAAATAGGAAAAATCAAACTACTACAAGTTCTCACAAATTTATACATATTTAATAATGGTTCTTTCTTGCTAAAGTCACGTTCATCAAACGTTGCAGGAGATGATCCTTTTTTCAGCACAACCTGACACTCAAAATCCATGTCGGAGAAGTGAACCTGTGAAAGTTAAAGAACTATAAATTTAAGCTAAATAAACATAATAAAACGCTGCCATCAAATGTTATTTTTTTATCAGCAAGAAATTTGTAATGGAATATAAGCTCACACATTTAACTGACTACACAAAAAGGGTTCTTTATATTCCCACCCGTGTTAACTTCTTTTTTGTCCGATTTTGTTGGTCTTGGTGTAAAATAAAGCTCCTTCAAATCTGCCTCTCTCTAACAGTTATTATAAATTCTAAAATATCCTTAGAAGTAAGATTTTGTAAGTATTTTATTGCTATTTATTCGTGGCGTTTTTTCCTATAGGAGGTTTCGAAAAAAATGTATTAGAATAAGTATTTACGAATTACATATTACACTCTCTTTCTAAATTTCACGATAGGAAGAATTTTCTAATTGCAAACAACTTTTTTCGTATTTTTTAGTTTTCTCCTTTCGAGAAGCAACGAAAATTTAAAAAAAAATTAACAAAATAGGTCAAAAAATTATGGAGGTGGAAGTTTTGATGAGGAAGATCCTGTATAGTTTTCTGGAATACGTCTCTTCGTTATGAGAATTTTGTAGCAGAAAAGTTTCCTTTACGCAGTAACAAAATATTACTTATAAACCAATCCAAAGTTGTCACGCACAACTTATCTAATATATCCATATACATATACTTACATTTTTATTATTCCATGAAACGAAAAATGCCTGTACCGGTCCAGTAAATATACCTAACAGGTTTTACCTCCTTGAAGGGCAAACATTTTAATTTTATCTATTTCACATTGGGCTCGATTGAGAAATTTTCATAAGAATTCTAATAAGGGGTTTGTATAACCTTATGGACTTTTATTGAAAACAAATAGGTACTAATATTTAATAGGTATTAATTTAGGTATCTTATGTTATGTTGCTGATGCAGATTAAGAAAATTATTCTGCAGATTAAAATCACAGATCAAACAAAAAATAAAAAGGAACTAGGGATACTTATGTAATTAAATTTACTTACCTCGCAAATTTTCGTATCATTTCCAACTCTCATGTTAGGGTATTTCATTTGCACCATCGCGCTCATCGCAGAATTCTTGCAGTTTCTTATTGCACAAGATGTTATTTTTAACTGATAACATTCCTTTTTGCAAAAGAAATTGAGCACGCTCAATAATTTGTCAGTTTGCCAGTTTGTTGACAAACTGGCACCCGCCAAGATAAGAATATAATAAAAACCATGGCCTCCTACGATTTACGGCTCTCTTCGCGGAAAGGACGCGAAGAGAGCCGTAAATCGTAGGAGGCCATGATAAAAACAATGTTACTAGATCTGCCAAAATCTGTTGTCCAACCTCTGTTAAAACGAATAACTGTCACTTTTCGTGTCATACAGGGCCTCTACTCTGGAGTAGGGTTCCAAAGGAGTAGGGTTCCAAAGGAACCCTACTCTGGAGTTACTCCGGAGTACTCAAAGCCTTGCACCCGAAAGCGGCTCAGAGCTAGTCAGGAGTACTCCACTTCCATTTCATTCTTTCGGGTATGCTTGATCTTGATGCTCCAGAGTTTCTCTTTTTTCCTCCTCCCTGCCCCCTCGAGCACCAGCCGTTTATTAGGTACGTGACGCTCTGAGTTGCGCAGTAGAATCATTGTCAGTTTGATGTTTTATGGACCTTCGATTGATTCTCTTGCGGAGTCAATGCTAATTATCGAAAAATATAACTTACCATAACTTCACTGTCAACCATTTTTTCATTTTTTCCATTTCTATTTGCAAATAGGTTAGTTCATAGACATAAACAAAAATAATAACTGGATCCTATATAGCGTTCGGGTATGAACGGCACACACAAGCAAAACGGAAAACCAGAGATATGAGTAGAGTTTGAGTTTGGTATTTCGAAAATAGCCTGCCACTATATAACCGTTTTTTAGTGACAGTGTAGTGCTTACATACAAGAAAGTGTTTTGATGTTATTATTACGACTAGACGAGAACAATGGCTTGCTTTGTGAAGCATTGTAAAAATCTCAAAAGACTGGTGTCTCCTGAAAGTTCTATTAAATTTTACAGGTAAGTTATTACTTCTGTACAAAGTAATATCTAGGTACTTAGGTATTTTTGCTGCATTATATTTTACAGAGTACCTATTGCGTTTTTTTAATAAAAATAATTCTACCTTGAAGTTGTATAGTTTATACAGCATACATCTGCCTTTTTTGCGTTTTGCTTTCTTCTGTGAATAAAATATAAGACTGCGTCATTTTGTGTTATGTGAAAACAAGCTTATTAAAAAAATTAAAATATAAACCAAGCATAATACTTACATATTTATTAGAGCAATGAAATGCTTAGGCTCGGTTTCTATCTACGACCATTGTTAGTCGTTAAGGGTTTAAAAAATATATATTCCCGACTTAAATAAGGGTACAAATGGCCGCCGTCCTTGATTGAAAAGTTAACCCGGTCGCTCGTCTGTTTTGCTCCGTATATGTATTATATAGGTATGTGAGTTTGACACATCATACCCGATTTATTCATTTCTCTATGATTAGCACATAACCTAAAACCTAAAGCAGACTACAAGGGAAAACCTGAATTAAAAATACAAATAAAACAAAAGGTTAAAAAACAAGATTTTTTACTATTCACTTTGGCGATGTATTGGCATATTATTAATGCGTTCTTTGCGTTCATTATTTTGTCTGTAAAAGCGGAATGGAACACAAAAGATTATATGAAGAGAGAACATTCTTTGATAAAACCATATTATGGTAATTTTTTTTTGTACTTATCACTACTTTATTTTATGTTAACTTTTTCTGTAGGTTCTGGTATAGATATACCATTTTGGCAGTTCACAGGTAGCACAATAGTTACACCCAACTATATTCAACTAACCCATGACCTGCAGAGTAAGCGTGGTGCTTTATGGAATTCAGTGGTATGTACATGAAATTTGTTTAGTCGTTATTTGATATTAGTTCAAAATTTTAGCCAGTTACTGTTAGAAACTGGGAGTTGCAAATTCATTTTAAAGTTCATGGTAAAGGAACGGACTTATTTGGCGATGGATTTGCTATTTGGTATGCCAAAGATCGTATGCTTGATGGACCAGTATTTGGTAGCAAGGATTTCTTTCAAGGATTAGCCATTATTTTAGACACATACAGTAATCACAATGGCCCTCACAATGTAAGGATTTTAACACTTATTTTATCATTTAAAAAACTGCGATTGTGATTTTTATCGACGATTTTGTGCGCATTATCTCAACTCAAGTCAACAAATTTTTAAACTAACCCCAAGAACACCCTGTATATTAAATATAGATTGCAAATGACTGAGCATTTATGATTTTGGGCAGGTCACTTTTAAAAATGACCGCCAAGACCTTGGGCATTTATGGACATTTTAGAAAAAGGTGGCATTTGATTGCTGGTGAAAAGACCTTTAAAACAATACCCCATATGTATTACTTTTGATTAAAAACGGCAAAACTAAAATAAAGAAATTAAATACAATGAAACCTCTCCTAGCGGACACCTCTCTTGAACGGACATCTCTCTTGAGCGGACATTTTTTCTAGAACCAAACACAGGCATACGTTTTAGTATGTAAAGAGTTCTCCCACGAGCGGACTCTCTATTGGACGGACCCGGACAGTGTAATTTTCCCAGAAATAGATTAAAGACTCTCATATGCGGACGCGAAACTTTAATGAACGGACTTATTTAATTCGGGAACATATTCAGAGCTGTATTTTCAGCCTGTGTGTGGAATAAAGTTGGTGTAACGTACAATTCATATTAAAGGATAAAGATGGAATGATACCTCTACTCAATATAGTGCAAGAAAATTATACATGGAAAAAAAAAATCTTATCAAGTAGATATTTTCAGGGTTGGTTGTGGGTAGCGTCCTGAGTATAACCCCTAAAAATCACCATCGAAGTCGTGTTACGAACCCCGTAATAGGGGTAGTTTTGCAAACATATTTTTTGCAATTTTTTTTTCTTATGTGTACATTATTACATTCTCTACAGCTGTTCCCTTATGAAGTTTTTTTTAAATGCAATACTTCACGAGATATAGGTAAAAGATCACCACTAGCTAAAGTGCTTTATAAGGGTGAAAAAAATTTCTTTAAAACAAGCTGATTGTGCACTCCTTAGTACTTATACAAAAGATTACACGCAAATCAGCTTGTTTTAAAGAAAATTTTTTCGCCCTTATAAAGCACTTTAGCTAGTGGTGATCTTTTACCTATATCTCATGAAGTATTGAAGTTAAAAAAAAACTTCATAAGGGAAAGTTGTAGAGTAATAATGTACACATAAGAAAAAAATTGCAAAAAAATGTTTGCAAAACCACCCCTATTGCGGGGTTCGTAACTCGTAACATGACTTCGATGGTGATTTTTTGGGGTTATACCATAGAAGAATCTACTACGTAGATTCTATCAACCAACCCTGAAAATATCTACCTGATAAGATGTTTTTTGTCCATGTATAATTTTCTTGGACTATTCATATAAAAACAAACTTTGTCATTATTTCAGTGAATTCTTCCAGTCAGCTTTTCCCATAAGCGGACACCTCCCACGGACAATAAAGTTGGGACCATTGGTGTCCGCCTGTGGGAGGTTTCACTGTATATAAAATGCAAAGTGGCTATTTATACGCCCGACCTATACTATACTGCATAAGTCTAGGATGAAATAATATCGCCATGTTTACGAACTATACCTACAAATGAATTATTTATTATTATTTTTTATATAAAAGTTGGTATATGTCTTGTTCTCTCATTGGCGAGTTAAGTCACGTGACCTTTTTTGGACGTACATTTAACTCCATACATGTCCGAAGTAAATGTTGCAATAGCGTAATGGACTTTCCCGAAATTTTAAAAGATGTATGCCTTGTTTACATGCAGTATTTTGTCGGGCGAAAATAGCGTACATAAACAAGGCATAAATCTTTTAAAATTTTGGGGAAGTACAATATTTATAATAATAATTCCTGTATTTCTATATTATTTTTTGTATGGCCGCGCCTATCGCTACCGACTGCCACAATGTGGTGCGAATGCCCCTTCTTTTTTAGCGATGGGCGCTGCCCTCGGCGCTGCCATATGAAAAAAGCACGCCTTATCGCAACATATACTTCAGACGTGTAAGAAGTTAAATTATATTATATATGTCCAAAGAAGTCACGTGACTCAACTCACCAATGAGAGCACAAGACGTTTACCGACGATTATATACGTCAGACGTATAAATAGCCACTTCCTATGAATTATGTAAAATTAAAAAATATATTTGTAGTTACAGACCGATTTAAAAGACCCAGCGTGTAGGTACATGTAGGATGTAGGTTAGTTGGATCAGCAATCAACAAAATATTCAAATATTGTTAAAATAAAATAAACATAATTCTTCGTAGATATTCTGATTTTATTTTGTTCATTATTAAAAAAAAAAACAGGTGAGTAGTACCTATCAAAGATAACACAAGTTTAAGAAAATAATATATATATATTCAAATACGAAACAAAACAAACAAAACAAAATAAGTTTCTTCGCTTCTTTTCTTGAAGTACTTAATTCCAGACTATTGAATTTTGTTTGAAAAAATGGCCAGACACTTTTTAAAATGACCTGCTCATAAATGCTCCAGCCATGTATAATATTAAATTAATGGCAGCGATCTGAAAATTCGAATCTGGTGTAAGTAGGGCGAAATTTTCATCCTTTTTAATAACAACATTCAAGAAGGAATGGTTATCTTTCTTTGGAAATATGGCAGCCTCTTTTTATCGATCTTTTTTTAATCATACCTTAAAGATATGAAAATTTTTCCAGGTTTTAAATAGGATGAACATCTTTCGGACCTTCACAATTTACACTGAAGATCCAAATTTTCAGACCTCTATCCACAACCTAAATTGATTTGACCCATTTTCACATCCTGGACCAAGCAGGAATTTTTCACGGTTGCCAAGCCATTTATAAAATTAGACATTTTAAAATGGGGTTTGGACGGAAAGAAATAAGGTAGATAATCTACCGCTTCTTCAACTTTAAATTTCTTCTTTGTAAATGATTAATTTCACATTGATCCAGACTCTGCACTCCAATATTACTTTTGATCCAACAAAATGAATATTTAACGCCCCCAATAATAATTAAAAATGAATGGCTTGTGGCGTGATGCTCACCGCGTTATACTATTTCTTATTCCACATAACCAGCGAATATTTGGGCCTTTTGGTGAGGTGTCAATTTATTCAATTCTAACAAATTCAGAGGTTTGTTTTTTGGAAATTTATTTAAAAACAACAACAAATCAAATCAAATGTTCAAATTGTTGACCATTAACTTCCTGACAATAGACAAGTCGATCTTCAAATTATCGGAACACTTTAGTTAACAAAAAAAAAACACAATGGAATGTTTTGATCAGCAACCATTTGTTGGTGTATTTACTTTAATTGCACTTGCTAGAATTGAATAAATTGACAAATAAATTGTAAAAAAGAAACAAAATATTTTTTTCTTGAAATCTGAAGTGAAGTGTCCCAAAATCGTCATTAAAAGCTCAGAAATCGGCACTGAAGTAGCCCATTATTGTAAGATTTTTTCAATAAGTAGGCCTTGGCGAGATGTAAACGTCAGACGCGGAGCCATCGCCCGTCAAAAGTGACCAAATATTCAAAACCAGGCCAATAAAGGCCCATTTAACTTTTTGTACACATTGCGAAATTGTTACCTATAGCAGCGCAATCTTTCAGTATAAATATTTTAGTAGGTTTGAATATCAATAGATTTGTTATGGAGGCTCCACAACAAGCAACAGCAGTTTGGTTTTTCTGCCGTGTCTTGTCATACTTGACCTAGGTAGAGCGATCGTCAAAGTCAAGCAATGCCGCGTGCAGTTGGACGGGTGATCCCGTATGATTATTTTCTTGGCTAATAAAATTTTTTTTTCCTATTTAAAAAAAATATATAATATGTACCTCGGCACTGAAGTTATTTTTATGACTCATGCGGTTCATTTGCCTCGGCCAGAGGCCTCGGCAACTAAATTCCATATGAGTCATAAAAAGTTGAACTTCAGTGCCTTGGTATATAAATAACTCTTTCTCAAAAAAAATGTTATGTAACCTACAGCCTATTTCTTTAACTTATTATAAGTAGTAGTTTTATTTTGATAAATTCGGACACGTTTTTACTTGAACTGTGTGTGGTGCACACGCTGCACACCTGCTAGGATCGTATCTGGCCCAATTTTTTTATTTACTAAACGAAGGCAGTTTCAGTATAACAGCATAACAATGATATAAATGACGCTTTCTATTATTGCATATAGGTCCCGATGGGTCGATTTTCCTCACAGTAGTCGTAAACTGTTTTCTTAATTTTTTGTATGGTTTGCATTATTCTGATATTTTGGCTTAAAAAATAATTACCCCAAGGGCAATTTTCAAGCATTTCGAACTTTCCTGTCAATAATCTGCCCTTTCTTCAAGCAATGGCACAACTTTCATCAAAATCGGTTAGTAAAAAAATATATATGGACAAAAGCTGGAAGGCAGTTTCAGTAACAGCATAACAACAATGAAAATATTAAGCTTCCCATTATTTCGTATAGGGCTGTCCCACATGGACCAATTTTCGTCGAAGTAGTCTTAAAATGTAGAGGAAGGCACGTTTTATTTACTTTTTGTATTAATTATTCTTTACCAACGTGGCTGGCTTATTGTTCTACGACTCCATGACGTTTCTTCTTCTCTGTGTCAAGCACCCGAAATCATACTGCACAAAGTAACTATTTTACACACTATTGAGTAAAGTACCAATTGTGCACAGTTTTGAAACAATGAAAATATCACATAGTTTGTGCATCGAAGACAATGCTTTAATGTCTACTTTTGTTTGTGGTTGTAAAAAAAAAGCCTTTATATTATATCTTTCTACAAACAAAACCCCTCTTGACTAATATATTCATTTTTGCACATTGTGTTTTAGTAGTAACAAATGATTATTTCTCATTACAGCATAATCATCCTTATATCTCAGCCATGGTTAATAATGGTTCTTTACATTATGACCATGATAGAGATGGTACTCATACACAGTTGGCTGGATGCGAAGCTAAATTCAGAAATCTAGACCATGACACACATATTTCCATACGTTATGAAAACGACATACTGACAGGTAATTGTTTACAAAAGTCATACTAGCTTGAATCAATATAATATCCTTAATAATAACTAAACATTACAAACAAGCTAGATTTTGTGAAATTTTTGAACCATATTATGCATACAGGCCGGAATAAAAATGTTGGTACATGATAAAATACCTAGTTTCCATTATTTTGCGCTAAGGAAATAAAAGCATCCAATATTAGTGAGAAATTCTATAAAATGATTAGGCGGCTATTTTGAGAAAAAATTGGAACATGCTTTTTTGCAAATTACATGCTGTTTTAAAAACATGGATTGTCGTCGAATGACAAAAAAAAAACGAGCTGGATCTTGATATTATAGGAATTTGATTTGACCACGAACCTGGTTATTGGGAAAATGGGCCAAATTATTGATAATTAATTTATATTGTTTTGTGGCCTATAATATAATTTTGACAAAATATTATTACCAACTCAGTTCTTAATTTGAGTGGAAAATTTGAAATTCCGAATTTTCCAAGAATTTGTTCTGATGAAATTATGGTTAAAAAAATTGAAAAAATGCACAAGACACTATATTAAAAACAATGTAGAACCCAAATGTCTTTTTAAAATGTAGTGAAAAGGCCCATTTGCAAAAAAAATTCTTAAGGTATTTTTTTATAATCTGTCACTTTTTCATGACAACAGTCTAAATCTGTGGGGAATTGATAAAATATGTTAGATATCAAGTCCAAGCTTAGAAGACACAAGACGTTAACATTTTAACAAGAAAGCTTTTGGAACTTAGAATATTGTAATTTTAAACAAATTATCAAAATAAAATCAAGGTAGAATTTGTTTAAAAATCATATCAAACTTATTTTTAAAAATATAAATTAAAATCCTAAATTGAATTCAGTCAGATGTAAAATGGCTCAATAAAACATTTTTTTTCATTGCATCGTTTGTATAACTTTATCATGAGATCCCCAAATTCAAGTTAAATAACTCGAATTAACTCAAATTAATTGAATTGAAACTGTTTAAATTGTGGATCTCATAGATTAGCATAAAATAAAATATTAATAAAGAATAAGTCAATGTTATAAGACTTTGTGTCATTTGAACTATGACAAGTAGATTTCAAAAAATGTATGGGGTGGGTCATTTAAAAAATATAGTTTTACTATGCTGAAAAAGGTAAATCTGTACATCAACCACTTGCCAGCTTACGATTCTCCCAATACCTCGTCCAACACATGTAAACATGACCTAAGATGCAAATTTTCTCATATTGTGTATACAGGATGACTAGCGTACAATAGTTTTAACTGGGGTTGTTGATGAGATCATCTTAATGAACTATGTTAGCATTATTTATTAAAATTATATAAACATCATTAAATAATGGTTTTGTTTCAGTATCAACTGATATAGAGAATAAAGCAGCATGGAAGGAATGCTTCCAGGTTAAAGGAGTTCAATTACCAACGGGATATTATATTGGAGTATCAGCAACTACAGGAGATCTGTCTGATAATCATGACATAATGTCAATTCGACTGTTTGAGTTAGACCTGCCCGATGATGTAAGTTTGTTTCTTTGTGCCGTGCAGATATGAATTAAGACTGAATGTACACCACGTGAGTGGTGATTCAACATTTTGACCCATAAAATGGCTTTTTTCGATCTGTAGCGAGCAACACGAATAATTTTAAACTTTTGGTCAATACAAATTTTAATCTAAGTAATTACTCACATTTTGAGACAAAAATTATTTAAAAATATTTATCGCAATGGCCGTTATTAGGCTTTTTGCGCAAATGCTAATAACGGCCATTGTGATAAATATTTTTAAATAATTTTTGTCTCAAAATGTGAGTAATTACATAAATTAAAATTTGTATTGACCAAAAGTTTTAAATTATGCGTGTTGCTCGCTACAGATCGAAAAAAGCCATTTTATGGGTCAAAATGTTGAATCACTAGCACGTGGTGTACATTGAGTCTTAACCACTTCATAATTCTTTAATAGCCATGGTAAAACATGGTTAAAAGAAATGTGGAAGTAGGTACTAGTTTTTGATGTGTCCAACATTGAAATTGCGGGAATGCACTGCTGCCACTATTTTAAGATCCGTCAAAAATGGGTACCCAGACAATTTCAAAATGCCGGGGTACCTGGTTACTCTTTCCTGTATTGCATACCTTCGATTCAATTTAAATAAACTCCTGGACAAAATTAACGCAACATCATAGGTGTGCCACTTATTTGATGCTATTTTTTTCTGAATTTATGATCCGATTTGAATGATTTTTTTTTGCATTGTAGGTTGGTTCCTTGACAATGTCATAGTTTTCGCTGTTTATGATAAAAAGTTCATTTTCGATTTATACCGGGTGTAACAAAAATGTTATGTTTTTTTTCCGAAAATTCGTATCACCCTGTGGAGTATACTAGCAACCAAAACATATCGCAGAGGCCCATCTGTTATTCCATATGTGACTTTTTCAGATACGAGCGCGCTGTATTTTAATGTAAAATCTCGTAGAATGATGACACGGCTAACTAACTACAATAGAACATTTTTCAAGTAGCGAAGTATAGCGCAGTGGCAGCGTTCTGGGCTCATAACCCAGAGGTCCGGTATTCGAAACCACGCTCTGGGGCAAGCTTTTTTATTTCTTTTTTTTATTTTTACTAAAGTATTTTTAAAAGCTTTTTAGTGTTAAATATGGTACCGTGGTACGGAACCCTTCGTGTGCGAGTTCGACTCGCACTTGGCCGATTTTTAACTTTATACCTACTTACTTGTGTATTGTAATAGATAGGTAGTTGCAGTATTTGGCACTGCAGGAACATGCCGCAGAGACGAGTTACAGAAATTACCATTAAATGATATTAACTACATTTTCATAACTGTGAAAATTCCCGATAGCAAGACAAACAAACCTGGATCATTATTTGTAATAAGCCGTAAAATTATAAGTTTTAATTTTGTTGAAATGTATCGCAAAAATGCATCCCTTCGTCCCCAGTCTACCAGTCACACTAGATTCTTTATAAGATATTATAAGGGAAAATGCTCGTTCAACCTGTTGGTATAAATACTTTTAGTAAAATTTCAAACTTCACAACAATTCGAAAAAGAGTTTTATGTGAAGAACCTGAGACCTTCACAGGCAATGAAGAAAACAAAATTCAAAAAAATACTGGAAATGAAGTTTGTCCATCGACTGCGTCTCGAGATGAAAACTTCATGCCTCGTGCAACAAATATGCACTTTTTGCACTAGTTACACAAATAACTATTTTTCTAAGTGAATTTTCGCATAGCAAAAAGAGAAACTTATTCAGGGTATATTAGGTGTCTCAAATAAAGTCCGATTATATCCTTAGTTTTTGAAATGAAAAGCCCAGCTTAAAACCAGGATGATGCAGCTTTCTCTGGAGAATCCGAATCTAGCTTCAGAATTTATATACAGGGTGTTCTCGAAAAGTTAAGGACAAAAATACAGGGTGTCTATTTATGAAGGGCCACTCGAGAAAATCTTGACAAATATGCATTTTTCTGAGAACTTTATTTGAAAAAAAAAATTGCTTTTTTGATGAGCTAACTTTGCGTTCCATGAGAGATCCATGGCCTACTTTCCAAGATATTTTTCAAAATCCCGAAAATCGTCGAAATTTCTTCGGCATGTAACTTTTTTGTTTCAAGAGTTACCGAAAAAAAGTGTAATAAAATTTGTTGGCAAAACTGATTGCTTTAAACCTAGTTTATCAGAATTTGGAAAAAAAAACATGGTTTGTTGTGTGCTCTCTTAACACTTACATTTTTTTTATTTATAGCTGTCATTCATACTAGAAAATTTAAAAAATGTGAAAAATGCGCAAGATACCGATACCTCGCAAGAAATTTCCAAGATTTCCAATGTAGTATGTTGGGAAAAAAATACCTAAAACATGAAGAAGGTACAGGATTCGAGGCCATGGCTCGCTACAATAAAATGGTCACATTTTTCGGTGGGTACTAAAAGAGCACCCATTAAACCGTGGCATTGTTTTAAATTCTGATAAAGTAGGCTTAAAGCAATTAGTTTTGCCCACAAATGACATTGGGGAAAATTTTTCGGTAACTCTTGAAACAAAAAAGTTACAAACCGAAGAAATTTCGGTAGTTTTCGGGTTTTTCAAAAATATCTCTGAGAGTACCAAGGCCATGGATCTCAAATCTTACACAAAGTTACCCTATCAAAAAAGCAATCATTTATTTCAAATAAAGTTCTCAGAAAAATAAATGGTAAGATTTATTGGGGGATTTGTTGGACGAAAATTGTTATTTGTAAAACAGGCTTTAATAAATGGAGTATTGTGTATAGGCCCTTGTAAGCCTGCCGTGGTTTCAGCACGGCCACAACTGGGCACTCCTCAAGTTGGTGGCGCTCCGAGGTCTGTACTTGTTTTTCCCTTACTGTAATATAATTTAACACTAACTAATGCCACTTGTAAAGAAAACTAAAGTTATTCATATCTTGTCAAATATCAAAAGAACGCTTGTTACCTATGTAAATTAAAAAAGGACGGAAAAAATGTTTTAATGAACCAGTTAAAATAAGCAACAAATTTAAGTACCTACATGTTAAAAATGTCGCATCGTGTGAAACAGCACTCGTCGCTCCACAGAATTTTGCTGGAAAAGGCAGGATCTGCTGCCGACTGATTTAAAAACCAGTTGCAAAATTCTAATCGAGCAGAATTGCCTGGTTCCAATATGTGGATCTTTTGAATGTGGTAAGGATGAAGGGATTTCTCCTTAAGTATTCACCAAGCCCTCGTGTGAGTAACTTGGTAACTGTTAGTAGTCCCCTCGAAATTATCCATGTGCTAATTTCGGGCTCGTTTTCCACCAAATTTAGACTAGCTTCCGACCTGTACTAAATTTTTGAAGCATTTGAACTACAAGGAAGAACGTTTGCGAATTGATATCGCCCCCAATATTCGATCAGGCAGTGTTGTTTACATTCTACAAACACTCCCGTAATACATCGGCTAATATCAGCTGACAGGTTACATAGTACATACCACACCCACGCCACACTCGCTACAGGTTTGAAATAACTTGTGCACGAAATGCGCCCGAATGATCCCCACCTCAAAGCGTTGACTGACGTATTAATAAAGACTGCTTACGGCTGTCATGTTTGACAGTTCTCTGGCTCACCATGCGCTTTCCGGAGACAAAATACTATGCAAAATACATTGTATTTAGGCGCCATCTACTTTTCAGAATATGATGCGCCATCTACTTTTCAGAATATGATGCTATAGCCGTGAGAAGTCTTATTAATACTTCATTCAACGCTCAAAGTGTCGGGGCCACACAATGTTGCCAGGTCTAGTGATTTGGTGAAAACTTATAGTCCAAGAGCCAGCCGCATGATTTCAACTCTCATAAGATTATAGAATAAGATGTTATGTAAAATGTAGAGTATATTTCTTTACTTAAAGCGAGTAGGTTGCCTCAGATACTATAGGCCCGATCATTGTTATTTAACCCTTTCGGGACCGGACCCGGACGAACACGCATATAAAAGTTGGGTCAGTGGGACCGGAACCGACTATAAACGCAAGCAGGGAGGCATGAGAAAGGACTGGAACCGGACGGACGCGCGTTGACTACGGATACATTGGAACGCCTACTTTACATTGGGCATGCCCCCAATTAATGTCATTGGCTGATTTTCTAGTAATGGCATCTAGTTGGGTGGTCCTTCTCGTAAAAAAAAACTTATTTGTGCACTTAAATACATCAATAAATTCGAACACAAGCTCATTTGCATGTGGGTGCATGCAAAAAATGACTTATATTGTGAAAAGATCTGTTGTTATATAATGACTGTTTTGCAATTAAGGACCGGAACCGTACATACACGCATGCGCTTCCTGCTGTGGTCCACTGGGCACAGATCCTTAGGCGGCCGCAGTCCCGAAAGGGTTAAAGAAGTTGTGGTTAATTTTTAATTTTTCAATAGGTACAACCCGTCCCACGAACATATTTACTACTTTTTCGCAAACATATTTTGATGAATTCGAAAAGCGTCGTTCTAAAAATCGAAGGTGGTAAATTTCTTAATTGGGTCTTCCACTTTCCTCCAGTACTGAAAGAAACCTGGAAAATCCGATATTTAACCAAATTTCCCGACTCCTGATTTTCAAGTGACGAGAAACGGGACGGCTGTAGAATTAGCGACATTGACGGGAAATCCTGAAAAACCGCTCTTAGAAATTGCTTTTTTTTCTCATTATTTGATTTTTCGTGGGCACCAGAAGCATCTGCACCTTACCTGAAAACTTGAGGGAAGCTTTAAAAATTCCGACCCCAGAGCCCCCAGCCGAAATAACTTAGCTGTAGCTCGGCCAAAAAGACCAATTTCTGACAGTTTTCGGACTTTGGCTTTTAGGTGACGGGAAATGCCTACCAATCACGTAAAAAAGATACGTCCCACCTGCGTTGGTCGTTTTTTTCGCCGAAAAAGTTTTGTTAAATAAATATGTTTACCCGTTCTCCGGCCATCTCGCTGTACCGTCAGATCTCCCGAAAAACGCGTTTGGCACTGGGTGTATAGTGGGACTTCGCACACAACTTGCGTCCCCGAGGTCCAGACTTACCCCCGTCTTTCGCGCCGTATTTAACAGCGGAGGATTTTCGGGGCTCCGAAAATATGACTATCGGATTTCTAAAGGACCAAGGGACCCTTCTTTTATTGTTGCTCCATGGGCCTTCTTTCCTATTTTGTTCTATAATCATATGAGAGTAGATTTGCCTAAAAATTAACCACAACTTCTTTAAATAACAATGATCGGGCCCATATTAATTGAGGCAACCTACTCGCTTTAAGTAAAGAAATATACTGTCTACATTTTACATAACAATTTATTCTATAATCTTATGAGAGTTGAAATCATGCGGCTGGCTCTCATGATATTATATGTTTTCTTCTTATTATTATTTAAGGGTGTTGTCAGTGTCGCCACTTGCCACCAATTATTGGGTTCAAAAGGTCTACTGCTTGAACTAAGTCGAGTCCCCAGAAAGACACAGGGATTCACAGAATTTAGTCATCTCGCGGAATAGCGAGGACGTTGACAGTTCATTTGACATTTGCCAAACTCCCTATATTACCTGGAATGACGGGAAAAATCAGGAACGTATTAGGGCATATTTAGGTAAGCTGAATTTTCGGATGTTTACAGAAAGTCTAACCGGAACGAAACCAATCTATTTTTTTATTGTTTCTATCTAGATGCCCAGACAAACCACTTTGAAAGAAGCACCAATATATTTTTGCGTTTTATGGTGTAAACAAAAAATTTTGACAAAAAATGAAATACGACACTGGCATCCCTGATTTGTCTGTTGGTATTAACTAAATTACAAACGTGTCAATAATTCTGGGGTCCCATTATTCGGCAAGATGAGTATACTACTTACAGATGCGCTCCACGTGACTTCGGAACTCTGAACACAAAGCAACAGTGGCATAGCGTTGGGGGAGGGGGGAGGGGGGAGGGGGGGGGGCTAGAAATTTCTGGAGAGAACTTTTGTGCTTCACAATTTAAACTAGCCACGTCAATTCTATTTGATTTAATAGACTTTTTTAATTGTTTTAACTAGTAGTGGAAGTGGTTTAAAATTCAGTTTAATTCGGCTATCATACTAACCAGGGAAGTTAAATAAAAGTTTGTAAAAATAAAAAAAAATTGTCTATTTTTAGATTTTGATATTTTAGTTTGTATAAAATTACAAAATTTTCCATTTCAAAACATTTTTTTACTTCTTTTAATTTAAAGATCCCTACAAAATAAAAAATCATATTCTAGGAATATGCAAAATTTTTTAAAAAGTATTATGGGTTGCTTACTATTATGTAAGCCACAAGCATGTGGCAGTTTTTCGTTTTACCAGTCTGGTCTGGCAACATTGTCACTATAATTGTGAAAAACTGTACAAAAGTAATTTATTTTAATTAAAACCAATTGGATTGGAATATAATTTAAAGTTGACGGGATTATTAAGGAAAATATACGATACTTTATGCCTGCACGGACAGTTTTTTTTCCTAGGGTGGCAGTGGCAGTGGCAACACTGCTCGCGGGGCGACACAGTCGTCGTTGTTCGGTCAGTGCCGTTAGTGTTTTCCCTGGTTCGTGCAAATTAATTTGTATTTAATATTCGCAGTATTTCGAAATGCCACATTTGTTTTAAGACTAAAAGTGCTGTTCCTAATAGGAAAAAGTGCGTTATTTTGAAGGCAGCGGCTTTTTTCACCAGTGCTATTACATACTAATAAACGTCCTGTATCAATATTTGAACAAATTGCAGGATTGTAACAATATTTTTTCTAATAATTGATCAAAGCCTAACTACTCAAATAAGAAAATTCTAGGATACGAGTAATAATCACATTTACTACTTCACATGTACGACATGCCAAATCTAGCGGCCAATCTTCTTTTGCCGACGTGACCTCAACCTATTATTGGTCTATACTGAACTGCCGCTGGGACAGGTGCCTTCCGGCTACCTGCGATCCTTCAGCTGTTTGCAGCAGACTGACACTCGTCTGTTTGACGGTGCATTGTGTTAACATAGTCGCGTGCATTGCATGACAGTCACATACGAACCCTGTATATAAAATACTTTTTATATCTTCCAAACAAATAGAGATATTGAATTGAATTTTGATATGAAATATGTCTAGGTAGATAGCAACATTATGTAGCCAATTGCGGGATATTAATTCAATAAAACAACATGATTCCATTGTGTATAAATTAGAATTCAATATATTCTTAAATGCAAACCGTCTCTTGTTTTTTTATATCTGTTACAGTTTCATGTATAATTTATCTTTTTTAATTAATTATTTATCCGGAAAGTCTATTTTTAGATTTTGATATTTTAGTTTGTATAAAATTACAAAATTTTCCATTTCAAAACATTTTTTTACTTCTTTTAATTTAAAGATCCCTACAAAATAAAAAATCATATTCTAGGAATATGCAAAATTTTTTAAAAAGTATTATGGGTTGCTTACTATTATGTAAGCCACAAGCATGTGGCAGTTTTTCGTTTTACCAGTCTGGTCTGGCAACATTGTCACTATAATTGTGAAAAACTGTACAAAAGTAATTTATTTTAATTAAAACCAATTGGATTGGAATATAATTTAAAGTTGACGGGATTATTAAGGAAAATATACGATACTTTATGCCTGCACGGACAGTTTTTTTTCCTAGGGTGGCAGTGGCAGTGGCAACACTGCTCGCGGGGCGACACAGTCGTCGTTGTTCGGTCAGTGCCGTTAGTGTTTTCCCTGGTTCGTGCAAATTAATTTGTATTTAATATTCGCAGTATTTCGAAATGCCACATTTGTTTTAAGACTAAAAGTGCTGTTCCTAATAGGAAAAAGTGCGTTATTTTGAAGGCAGCGGCTTTTTTCACCAGTGCTATTACATACTAATAAACGTCCTGTATCAATATTTGAACAAATTGCAGGATTGTAACAATATTTTTTCTAATAATTGATCAAAGCCTAACTACTCAAATAAGAAAATTCTAGGATACGAGTAATAATCACATTTACTACTTCACATGTACGACATGCCAAATCTAGCGGCCAATCTTCTTTTGCCGACGTGACCTCAACCTATTATTGGTCTATACTGAACTGCCGCTGGGACAGGTGCCTTCCGGCTACCTGCGATCCTTCAGCTGTTTGCGGCAGACTGACACTCGTCTGTTTGACGGTGCATTGTGTTAACATAGTCGCGTGCATTGCATGACAGTCACATACGAACCCTGTATATAAAATACTTTTTATATCTTCCAAACAAATAGAGATATTGAATTGAATTTTGATATGAAATATGTCTAGGTAGATAGCAACATTATGTAGCCAATTGCGGGATATTAATTCAATAAAACAACATGATTCCATTGTGTATAAATTAGAATTCAATATATTCTTAAATGCAAACCGTCTCTTGTTTTTTTATATCTGTTACAGTTTCATGTATAATTTATCTTTTTTAATTAATTATTTATCCGGAAAGAACATTTTAAGAATCAACTCAAATTATTTTTTCTTGGTGTAAAGTAAACTATGGAATATGTAGTCGATAAAAATTGTGTTAAACAGACCCCCACAATGCTATAATTGGAAAAGTACAAGGCATAAAAAGACCTGTAATGCGAGCCCTAAAATTTTAACGCCCCTTTATTAATACGTCAGTCAACGGTAAAGGTGGGTTCACCCAACACAATTAAACGTAATTGAATATTAACGTAACATAAGAATTTAGTATACCGTTTATGCAAGGGTTATTTAATAATTTAAGTCTGCGCAAAAACAGGGGAAATGTCTAAATCAATATTTCAACATCAGAGGCCCCCTGGGCGACGTAGGACTTTGCCCCTCAGCACAAAAATTCAAAACCTAACCCCTAGCCATCTTAAATAATAAATAATAAACAACCAGTGCTATAAGAGAGTTTTTGTTCTCACTAATGAGTTTGTTTCTTACTGTTAGCAATGAAATTACACAAGCGCAAACTGAGATTTTCTTAAATTTTAACACAAAAGTTAAAAGTTGGTTAACTTTTACGTTACGTTAAATTTTGCTGCATAAACACTCCCATTGAATAACATACATTTTAACTTCTTTCTTACGTTACCAAGCGGAAGCAATCACTTGCTGTCAGTATTTAGTGCCTGTGTATTATGTCTCTGTTTTTCTATGCCTAAAACGAAGACAGAGATATCGATCCTCTTGTAAACGATTGCTTTGTGTGGTAACCTTAGATGCAGCGTCAGTTTATGCATTAAGAGGAATAAGCAGCCATATCAGGGCCCGCATATTGAGAGGGGCCCCGGACCGACCGACCCCCTCTCGGTCCGAACCTCTTTCAGCATCCAAGTTGTCTAGAGTTGAGCTCAAAGGATGAGAAACAGACAGAGGGAGGGAGAATGTGCTTCGTCCTTTGACCTACTGCGCATCCAATTTTTTGGCAAATTAAATGGAAGCCATAAAATTTTAAATTAACAACTCTGAAAGTCACTGGTAGGGTTTCCCGCTATTTTAAAATCTGATCAGTAGTAGTGCAGATGTATTCTGATGTTGGTAACATCTTGGAATTAAGCCAAATCCAGTGGCGTGAAATAGGGTCATTTCAGAATGATAAGATTGTCGTAATCCTGTTTTTCTGAAAACATTACATATTTTATTTTTATGTGGGTACTTAGGTTTCCAGTTTGCATCAAAAATTGTGAAAATGTAAAAAAATACGTGGATGTCAAAAAATATAGAATGTTCTGTTTTGTGAAATATGTCTATTGCTGCCTATTTTGCGGTCATTTTTTAACAGTACAAGGTATAGCCTCTGAAGATTTGAAACATTGTTATTACTTTTTATCTACATTTCAGTCAGAATATGTTTTGCTTGTTTACGCATGTTTATATTTTTATTTATATATTTTTTATATTTATATCTGACCGATCCGAGAGATTTTACGTTGAAATTGTAAAAATAAATGTTATACGAACAGTTTGAAATACTTCCGTTGCAGGAAATTTAATACCATTTATACACATACATATATCTATCTATAATCATTTTTAAAATCAGCTGGGCGCTAGTTAATTAGATTTTAATAAAACATATTCTCTTCTTATCTTTTGATTGATTTTGTAAAATTTCTATGTTCCAGTCTCATACAGCAGAAGACAGGTCTAACATTCTGCCATCTGCTACTTTCTTCGAATCTCCAAGGGATCACGTGGATGACCCCAAGCCATCATCATTATCTGGCATCAAGGTGTTCTTGTTGATGCTGCTTGGCAGTGTTACCATCATAGCCTGCATAGTTATGGGCATCATGTTTTACCAGAAACAACAAGAGAAGAGCCGGAAGCGGTTCTATTAATTTATTTTCATGTCGACTTTCTTCAACAGCAATCGATTAAATACAATGATTATTATTTAGTAATCATTAATGCATTGTACAAGAGACTGAAACAGTTCATCTATCAAATTAAAGAATTGTGTTTTACTGTAACCAGAAAAGTGACATAATATTACAAAACTCTTTTTCCGTTTTTGGTTAAACCCTTGTCTATACAATACAAGTCAGTTAACCGTATTTCTACAGTAATCCACACATGGCACTACTAATATGGTCGATGAAAGATTTTAATATTGCAATCAGCACTCTCTAAAAATGCATGCAACTTACTGTAGAACATCAGCAGATGCCATGGGATCATATATGACGTTGCCAGCTCAATGAATTTATGTGTAGTCCCACAGAGTACTACAAAATACGAATTTAAATAAACAGCCCTTCAGTGCGCAATTATTATTCAATACAATAATAATTTATTATTGTTCATAGCATCTTATGCTACCTTGCAAGTTCAACGAATTTATTGATAGGATGTCTTACAAACTGCGTATTTTTTATAAACAATTAGGTATTCAATTTATTCTATATAGGAAATTGTAAGTACTTATATTAACTTCTTAGAACTTAACACTTCTCAATGTTCTAAGACCTGGATTTTTTAAAATGTGTATATGGTAGAGTGCAGAGAACACGCAGGCCCAGAAAAGGACGAATCAGAAGTGGCACTTGGCTAATTTAAGAGGGCAGAGGGGTATTTTTATGAGGTGGTGGGGACGGAGAGTATTGCTAGGCCGCCAGATCCTTAGAAAGGTTAAAACATGTCAACATTTTTTTTTCACTATCATTTATTCATTTTGGGTAGGTATACCAATAAAATTAATATGAAAGCAATTAATATTATCTAATGTGTGCCGGTAGTAAAATTATAATGTTTTACGAACCATTTATTCTATTTATCTGAGCCCAGAAAACCCACAACCTGACCCCTGTTTTCTGGGACTTGATTATGAAAGCGGAATGCTTGACAACAGCGCGGCGCGGCGCCACAGATTCCGTTCTTGCGGTACTGCCAGATCGTCCAGTCGGGAGCCGGTAACCAAGGCAACCCACAAAAATATAATGCAAATTAACTTAGTATAAAATGAAATCGATGATAATTTACTTATAAAAATGTTAGTCCTTGATAGTATTTTGATTGATATTAAATTGAAGGTGATAAAAATAGCTAAATTAATTTAAGGAAATTGTCAGGCATAAAAGCTGACGAAGTCCGGCAACGTCGTTCGTGGCCTACGACTGACGCGCCACCTAACGCCAGACGCCAGACAGCGTCAGTATGTTCAATTGAGGTTAAACTCCTTATAAAACGTAAACAATAAAACGAAAAACGATTACCAATTTCTAAGTAAAAAAGCCCAGTATTATTATCATGACTGTGATAAAAGTATCCAAAACAGGGACCAGATAAGGTGTACAATATGTATTCAGCTCAACTTGACTGCTTGTGTTGTTACTTCGAATATTTCGTTGCTGTATTTACACTAGTGCATTGTGCCCCAGAAAACCCACTTTGTGCTTAGGTTTTGTGACGAAATGGCCCCGCAATATTGCTGTGTTCGTGGATGTTCTAACAACACGAGGAATGTTGGGATAAGTTTTTTCAAAATACCTGCTGATGAAAACAGGTAGGTACCTATGTGTAGTTTGTCCCTACCTTGTTACCACATTATTATATCCTTAGGTATTATAAATTTTATGTCCTACGTAGGTACTACCCCTTTTACTGGAGTATTACCTACCCCAGAAAACCCACAAATGGTTTCCTACTGATAATACCTACCTAACTATGGTTTTTAATTTTTTTTTCAAGGTGTTATGCATGGACGAGAAAGTGTGGAAGGCAGGATTTGTTAGAAAAAACACCCACACAGCTTTTTATTAATTATAAAGTTTGTTCAATGCACTTTGAAAATAGTATGTTTGCAAACCAGTCGAAGTCTGGGCTAAAGAAAACAGCAATACCAACTGTGTTCTCATCATGTAAGTACCTTCATTGGTAATTATGGAAATTAGTGTATGCACCGCCCGATTTTCTTGACATTTTGACCCCATAATTACCCCTTCATTATTAGATAATAATATGTATTTTTTGCTGATACTTGTAATTTTGCTGCATTTAATTTTTTTTACTAGGTTATATCGATGAGGCTTCTTCACAGAGTCCTTCTGTGTCTGTATGCAGCAATTTGACTTTGTTAGAACCTCAACGAGAACTTGATCAACCAGTCTCGATCGCTCAACCTTTGGATCAACCAAGTACACCCCATCTGTCACACTCACCTATAGGCGATCTCCACAGCATTACCGAATTTTCAGTTGCATCAAAAGGTAATGATATATATTCACAAACTGTTATTATAGTATACACACCCAAACTTATATGACATCACACATTATTTGCGATAATTTTTTTTGTCAAAAAAATTATATGTCATGGAAAGTCAAAAGTGTTTACTAACAAAAACAGTTAAATGTGAAAAACCCGACAATATAAATTGTAATAAATATTAAGTGATTCCATATTATAAGTTTGGGTGTGTGTACATATATTGTAATTTTTTGTATTACTTATTTTGTTATTGAATAATTCTATTTTTAGATGCTAGTCAACAAACTTCTCTTAGTTTGAGTGCACATAGTCCGAGAAAGCATTCATTAAAGTTACAAATAAAAAAACTCCAAAGAAAGTGGCATCCGAAGTTGGAGCAAGCTGTCGACAGTGCCGACACTGAAATAAATGACGAACAATTTCTTGCCATTTGTGAGAAAAAACTGTCTGCTTCAATGCTACTATTTGTAAGGCATTATTTAGAAAATCCCAAAAAAGATCCACAGGGATATCGTTACTCTTCAGATATGAAACAATTTTCCTTAACAATTTATTTTCTAAGCCCAAATGCTTATAGATTTTTAATGAAACCACTTTATTTGCCATCTAAAAGCACGCTTCAAAGAATAACTAGCAAATGGCATATAACTGCAGGTCTTAACAGTTTCATTTTTGAGGTTATTAAACCAAAAGCTACAAATTTAGAGGGTTCTTCAAAACAGTGCATTCTTTGTATTGACGAAATGTCATTAAAAATGTTTTTATTTTACAATAGATCTTCCGATACCATTGTTGGCTTTCATAATACATTGAAGGAAAAAAGATATGCTCCTGCTAAATATGTTTTAGCTATTATGGCTAGAGCAATATTTGCTAAGTGGAAGCAACCAGTTGCTTATTTCTTTATTGATACTTGTTCAGGGGAGGAATTAAAATTTATTATTTTTGAAGCAATAAGGAAACTTAAATCTGTAGGATTACTAGTAAGTGCGTTAGTGTCTGATCAAGGATCAAATTTTGTACAATTTTCAAAATCAGTTGGTATCTCTCCAAACGCTTCACATTTTTATGTCGATAGCGAAAAAATATTTTATATTTTTGATGTGCCGCATCTCTTAAAATCAACACGAAATAATTTTTTCAATTACACATTCGAAACCTCTGAAGGATGTACAAATAAAACGTATAGGTATTGACCAAATTTATAATAAACAAAAACATAAGCCTTTGGCTCTTCGGCTGTGACCAAAATTTACAGATGAACACATTAATTCGAATCCTTTTAAAAAACTGAAGGTTAGTTTAGCCGTCCAAGTTTTCAGCGCAATGGTAGCTGCGGCACTTAATTCCTTTATTGAATTCGGACAATTTCCCCCTTCGGCAAACGCTACAGTGTCATTTGTAGAAAAAATTGATAAGTTATTTGATATCTTAAATTCCTCAAAAATATCAGGCAGTAATACAAGTACAATAGACCTTTCAAAGGAGCAGATTACCAAGTCGATTTTTTAAAGGAAATGTTTACATATTTTGAGAATATTAAAATTTTAAAACAAAATATAGAGGTTACCAATAAAGTTAAATTTTTGAGAGGGTGGCAAATCACAATAAATTCATTTTTAGGTCTTTGGGAAAAATTTCATTGTTTAGAGTTTAGTTCCTTATACACTCGACGCTTAAATCAAGATTGTCTCGAAAATTTTTTCGGCACTATTAGGCAGCAAGGGGGAAATTGCTTGAATCCAACCCCCCATCCAATGCGAAAGGGCTTTCAAAAAATCATTTTGTTTAAATTATTTCCAACACGCGGATGGGGCTAATTGTATTGAGGATTTTGATTCATTATTGTCATACGTAACCACCGAACATACACAAATTTACAACAAAGTTGTTGTGGGAAATGCAAGATCTATTTTTTCTGATTTAAGTTCGGTGGCACCAGATTAAATTGATTTCGAACTACATGAATCAAATAGTATATCATATGTTTGTGGATATTTATTAAGAAAGTGCTTGGAACAACATTCATGTGAAGTTTGTATTAAATATTGTAAACGTCATACATTAGGGGATACTGATTTGTTTACTTATTTTAAAGCATACAAATCAAGTGGTAACGAAACCTTTGGACATTTATTTTCACCTCCTGATAATTTCCTAAATTATATTAAAACTCTCGAAGTTAATTTTTGTACCCTCTTTCCAAAGTTTGCTTTAGAAGAAAATGTTGGTGTGAAATTAAAAAATAAGCTGCAAAACATTTCATATCAACATCCATGCCCTAGTTTTAATCATGCCTATTTATTATCCCTTTATGTAAGATTTAGAATCTATTCTTCTTTAAAATTTTTAAATCGTGATAATGTTTCTAATAAAACTAATAAAAATTATAAACTTCGAAATTTACATTTATAAGTGCTGCCAGGGGTCATTATTTTTAAAAATTAGGCTAAGTGGATAATGTATAGTGTGCATGTGCATAATATGTACGTAAGTAGATTATAATATCTTTTGTATTTATAGGTATTATATTTTATATGTGCTATTGTTTTTGAATTTTTTTTATAGATTTTAGTAATAAACATTTTTGATAAATAACCTTTTTTTACTACCAGTGATACGAAGGTCAACCAATTTTGCAAATAATAATTGTTATGGATCTATATAAAAAAAACAAATTAATTGCCAAGCTATGAGTTTGGACGCAAGTCGATTGAAATATTGTAATATTTCAACCACCCAAGTAGAATAGTTCACTTGAACCTAAATCATAGTTGTTTCTAATTAATATAGGTAAGTATAAAATAATAAAGAGGAAATATTGTGAAATTTCCATGTTCAATAAAAAAATGTATTTTTCTCTTTAGTAAAACATTAATATTTATATTTTTTTCGTCAGTAAAATACCTACTTAAAATCACTTCTGGAGATTCAAATTTAACTACATCATTGAGTAAAGGAATAATTACTCAATGACTACATCTAATCCCAGAAAAAAACTTTACTATTCTAAAAATTAATTTTGCTGTATAAAACACAAAATTTTCTATAGCCCGGACCTGATCGTGCCAACGCAATGGGCAAGTTCTACTCTGTCCAAAATACGGTGGGCGTGGCCAATGCGCAGATGTCAACGGCGGAGAGTTCATTTCCTATGCGTGAGAGGGGAAATTGGAACCGCGACATCAAAGGCGCCGAAAGCAAGTGCCACTTCTGATTCGTCCTTTTCTGGGACGCAGGATAGTAGTAAAAATAATAGAAACAATGGAACAATTCGGTATTTGGAAGTTGTGAAATAGAAGGTATATTAAGAAGTGGTTTTAAATTTTATTATTGAGTAAAGGATAGAATATTCCTTTAGGCAATACACAGAATAGCCTAAATAAATAATAAGACGGCTCAGCTCTATTGTATTGTTCTCCGTGTGGCCAAGTTTCCTTTTTTATAATGGGGTCAAACGAGGTCAAAGACAAGTGCCAACAGAAATATCGATCTCCAAGCACAAACACACTGGAAACTAATAACCATATTAAGTGGGACACCTTGTATATTAGGCCTTGCGGAAATACCTTTTTCTTTAAATTGACTCCACTTGACAGAAAAAAATCAGCCGGTTAAGTCAAAATTAAACCGAGCCCACAGGCCTTTAAAAAGGGCCAAATGTTTTTTCTTTGCATGATCAACAGATTATGTCGTCGTCGATTGTGTAATAATAATAATACATTTATTCCCATAGACAGGATTGTATAGGATCCATCAATAATACATATATAAATATACATATTATGAGGCACATAACGTCATCAATATGGTATTTAGAGGACAAATACAAGACAAAAAAAGTACATAACCTAAACATACATCATAATTATGTCATTCTTACATTGAAATGTTCAAAATACTCATTTAAACTATAGAAACACCCCTCGACAAGAAATTGCTTTAAGGCTCTTTTAAAGTTGGGTAACTTATCTTTTTGCACCACACTCTCGGGCAGCAAATTAAACACTCTCGGACCAAGACGCTCTGGACACAACTTCGACATGTTAAGTCTAGAAAAGGGTACCCTCAACTGTGTCCTGCTTCTTGTGTCATGTCGATGAATATCGCTATTCAAAACAAACTCTGCTTTATTCATGTATATATAGACACACAACTCGTATATGAGAATCCCGGTGAGTGTCAAGATTCCAAGGTTCTTGAACAACGGTCGACATGATGTGACAGAGCTGGCGCCAGTCATAGCCCTCACAACATGCTTCTGTGCCATAAACACGTTGGACGCAGATGGAGATGACCCCTAAATCCCAACAGCGTATGATAAGTGCGAGTGAACCTGGGCATAATATAACATTACAAGTTGATCTTGTTATAGAACAAATTTCAGAGTCCGTAGCTGAATAATACCTCCAATGTGAAAAAATTCAAATCCTTCAGGAAAGACAAAAAACTTGTCACTGTTAAATTATATCATATCTCATATCTCAAATACTTTAATGCGTAGTAGGGTAAATGTGCCTAAATTCGACCACCCCCCAGTTGTCGACCGTTTTTTTTAATAAACGAAATAATAAGTCGAGCTCTTCGAACAGGGTTGCGTTTTATTTATTCCAATATTCGCCCGCTCTTCTTCTCCCTAAAATTGATCACCAAATTTACAATTTGGCAACAGTGAATTAGTGACTTTTGACAATTCACGCCTGTGGTCGCATCGTCTGATAACGGTAAGTAAAATTTGACATTTGCTTGAATACCTAGTAGCGGGAAATAGTGCGTCCCGTCTTATAATGCAACAGTTTTTGATAAGTGATTGTTTTATATGTTAATATAATATTGAAATTAGATAATTCAGCATTTTTTTACTGTATAATTTCGGTTTTAGTTAATATTTTTGGGGTGGTCGACTACTGGATAATTTTTTTTGGAAAAAACCGGTAGTCGACCGGGGATGGTCGACCACTGGAATATATAAAAATTCGTCAATACGATCGAATTTCGATTTATTTGCTCATTTCAACATGCAGAATTTTACTGATCAACAGACTTTATTAGCAATTTGCTCCTATCCAGTATTCGACCGCCCAAAATGTTGAGCTTTATGGGTAGGTCGACTATTGGATTTTAGTTACCTGTAACCGACCAGGTTCAATGGGCCTTTTCACAAAAGAAATAATTAACTTTTTTGCTCATTTCTATAAACAATCGTTAAGTAATTGATTTTATGTACATATCGTATTTCCTACAAGCGAGAAACCAAACCGCAGACTTAAAATTTCCCGCTGAAATAACGTCACAAATCCCTAACGTCTCCCTCTCTGCAAAAGTAAGATTATGTTTTAATAAACTACAGTAAATAAAAAAATAAGGTATGTGTGCACTCTTTCTTGGATAAAATTAATTACATCTTAATTTAATTGCATTTTGAAATGTTACTACCTGGTTAAATGCTAAATAAAATATACTTTAAATTAGGAATTTAAATCAGGATAATCCATTTAATCAAGCGAACCCCATGAAATCATTAGGTTGGTACTGAATTTATATTGTTTTGTGTCCTACAGTAATTCTATATAGGTACCTGCTACCAATTTAAATTCTCAATATGGCGGACTCCAGGGATCCGTGACGTAATTATGGATAATTAAAATTTGGAAGAAATGCCTAGCATGTAGTGTACAGTCCTCCTTACGGCAGAATGCGTGCGACGTAAGGGGGAAGAACTCGCAAATATTATAGAATTAGTCACAGTTCAGGGGCGTAGCTCAATTTTGTGTAACTCACTGACTTAATTTTCATATAATTGTTATTTAATTTATTGTTAATATTATTATTAACGGTGATGCCTTAGACTATGGAGGAAGGCAAACCCTTATAACATTGGCAATTATTTATCGTGCTTGAGAATGCAACGTTCTTCCCTATTTACTCATTTTGCACTCGTTAACTCCCGAACATACGAAACGCCACTGAGCTCTCTGAGCCGGCGGAAAAAACTTGCCAGCGGCCTAAAAACTGAAGTCTGTGTGGTAGACCAAATACGCAGTTAACTTAACGTACTATAGAAACAGGCATAAAACGCGTTGGCTAACTGCTTTTGTCAGCCGACTGCTTGGTAGAAGTGCTGTGTTGCCGTATTTCAAAGGCGATGGTAGACACGACGATGTTGAAAAAAATATAATAGGTGTTTTATCACACCGCGTTAAAAATAAATGATAAACAAAAATGGGTAAGTGGTCCCGTGATGCGAGCTTTATTTTTTCGGTATAACAGAGTTCAGAAATTCGGCTTCAATATGATAAAACTTGTATTCGCCAATAAATAACGACTACTCGTATAGGAAATTTCGCAACGCTGCCCGCATTCTTTAGAAACGTTTTCTTTCGTGCTTTGGACTATAGAATCCATAATTGTGGTTTTCCAAATTTAGTGAAAAGGTCAATTTTTAATGTGTAAGAAGATAATAAGGAAAAGTGTAACTACGACAAAGAGTAATGATCAACCACAAGAAAAACAGAAATGCGCAGCGTGTGATGTAAATCTAGACAGCGATACCGAAGATAATGATCTCAAAAATATTGGCTGTGATAAGTGCCCAAGATGGTATCATCTCATGTGCACGGAATTTGTTGGATTGGATTACGATATCGTTAGCGGTAAGGATTTTCTCTGCCATTATTGTACCTAAAAGTATATTTATCTTTCATATTTATATATTATAACTAATATACATTTTTATGTTAATTTTTTTTCTTGTAAAGTTTGATTAAAGTTAATATCCCCTAGGTAATCGTAATCGAAAGCGCGAAGGAGTTTCTTTTAAGTTTTTGTAATTTTAAATTCACCATACACCCTATAAGAAAATCGCGGACGCCTCTGATCTGTGTATAATATGGCGGATTCTGGATTAGGAATTTCACGCATGTTTGACACTAATTGTCTGGTTTACACTCTATGATGAAGGGGTAGAGACTGAAGGTGAACCTGAACCTAACCCGGTCGGACTTAGGGCGCTTTATGGTCGACTTTAGATTTCTGGTGGGCGACTACTGGTAAAATGAACAAATTTTACTGTTGTATTTTTTCTCACTTCAAAGACAGTTTTAATGCATATTTTGTTAATATTAATGAAAAATTAATTGTGTGTTCTTTACAAATGAAAAATTGCACTAAAATAAATTGCCAACAATGTGTTTTTTTAACACATTATTTTTAAAAGCGGTCTTAAGTGGTCGACTACTGGCATGTTTACCCTATATTGTAAAAATTATACTCTTGTCCAATAGCACATTGTTGGTATTTTTCAGGCTTGTAAATAGCAATAATTTAAGAAGACATGTATGTTTTTTAATCAAAGTTTAATAATGAAAAATACATATTACTTATAAAAATTATGGAGCTATTGAAAAACAAATAAGAATCTCAGAAAATGGCCATGAACTCATTATCTAGAAACAAAAACTATCTATTACATTTCAGTAAGGACGGAAATAAAACGTCATCACCTCGCGACGACCTTCATTTGACCGTGTTCCTAACTAGGATAAATGTTGCTAAAACAGAAATTGGGCACTGGAGTGCAAAAATTGCGCAAGTGTCTGTAAGATGGCGCTGGAGTTGGAGAGCGGCCATTGATACAGAGCGAGAATAAAAAGTAATGTTTCGCCTTGCTAAAATAAGTTTCCGTTCCTTATAAGTTGTTTTGTTGCCCGGCAAGGTCGTTGGTCGGAACCAGGGGTCTAGGGGGAGGCAGGCGGACCGACCCCCTTTTTTATACAAATAACAGCACATCGCTTCCATCCTGGCGTATTTTGGGATTGAAACTGTGAATTGTTAAACACAAAATAATAATATGAATATTTACGCTCCTTTATTTTTCTATATTTTTTCATAGTTATTAAGAATATTGTTGAGTAAAATATTAAGTAAGAGGACTACCTACCGGCTGTCAAATCTACTGTCATGACATAATAATTCTCCCTCAAAACCGCATGAATGATCACAATACTTACCCTAACTGACATTTAGAATTTATGTCACTATAGTTTTATCTTTTATCATTCTATTAACTTTTCATTAAGTACTTAATATTGATAAACCGAAAGAAATTAAAATTCTGTTGTATTTGATCCAAAGTTGACGTAAAGTTGTGAATTTTGTTAGATAGGTACGTGAAATACCTACTATTTGCTGATATCTTAATATATGTATTATTTTGGCATACATTTAGAGTAATGGAAAATGTAATGTAAATAAATTTATAGGTACTACCATAGAAGAATTTACGTAGTAGATTCTTCTATGGTACTACCTAAATGCTTGCCGTACATCAACTTTGTGTCAAACAGAATTTTAAAGCTTTCTTTTGAAAAAGACATATTCTTATCGATATTTTTTAGTAATAATAAAAAGTTAATAAAATTATAGAATGATACTCGTATATTATGTTGTATAGCTAGTGATATAAAATAGTTTTTACGAAGTAATGACTCTTTAAAATTTTAAGAAATTTTATAAATAGGAAATAGGCGCTTATGTAACATTAAAATAGAAACGACTTTTTCAAGTTAAATGTTTAGAAATTGTAAGAAATAAGCCAATTTTTAGGGATTTTATTTTTTAAATATAATTTTTGACAGATAGCGAAAGTCACGTGACCACGTTTGAGTCGGTTATTTTTCCTCGTTTTTAATCGAAAGGTAACCCCAAAGTTAACTGCATATGTGTTCTATTATTATCCGTTAATAAAAATATGTTTAAATTAATAAAAAGATACATTTTGCACCATCTTCATTTTTTCCAAAAAGGTTTTTTGGTTATAACTTCTGTTTGACGTTCGATTGTTTTTTTCCAAACGACATTACATTGTTTGTAAAAAACTGCAACAAACTGGTTTTTAAATCATTAATTTGTCTCAAAAAATACGGAATGGTTAAAGTAAATGTTCCTATCACCTTCAGGCGGACACCCTGTACCTAATAAAAATATTATTAAACAAATAATAGTACTTTTTGAAATTGAGCCCATGTGGCCGTGATTACAGCCCAAAAGTAAAGTTACACACATTGTTTAATGTGCTTTTTGAACCTAACAAAAAAAAGTTTATCAAAATCGGTAAACAAATAAAGATATTTTACCAGGGTGGTAACTCCTTAACGGAGGTCACACTGTAGATGTTTAACATATAGGTACAGAAGATGTTCTTTCGCATCAATATATCGTTTTCTTTTTTCATTTTTTATTTTCGAGATATGTATTTATCTTAATTATTGCGTTACTTAAAATGTGTGTTTGAATGTAGTGTTAATGCAAACGAAGAAACACCTTATGTACACATAAAAGACCATGTTTCATTTCATTGAAAAAACTAAACATAATTTTGTAGAACTTTTAAGCCAGCAATACTATACCTACAGAAAACGTGCCGAATAACATTCTTTAACTAAAGATATGCCTTTAACAGTAAAAAAACACAGTTGACATTCAAGTGACCTTGAAAACGTCGTCTGCCTACAAGTGAAAACGTGCGTCTTACATTGCACCTCATGTGCTTCAACTTTTATGTGATTTTTTGCGATTTTCGTTTTTGAGATATTTATAATAGCTGCATTTATTAAAATGGAACACCCGGTATAGATAATTTTCGACATACCTACCTATACATATAGAGACATAGACATATGAATCCTCCCCTAATGTCAGTTTTGTGCTAACGATTGTATTTTCCTCACGAAAAATACATAACGGCGACATACGTATAAATAATGCAAAGTCAACTAAAGCAGTTTTTAGTGCCGCCGTGTACCTTTCAAGCTAAAAATCAATGAACCATTGCTAAAAAGAGAGGGGTTAAAATCACAAATCGGAGTCTTTGAGCTACGGGGGTCTCCCGAATATACCTTTTGAAGTTTTATATTATTTTAATATTAAAAATTCGCAATTCATAGTATATAATAATATGGAAGTAATACAAAAACATAAAAAAGTAATCAGACAGCATAGTTGATTAAATATTATATCGCCAAAACGTAAAATTGATCATATGAACATAATATATGTAATTATTAAACTGGACCTGTAACAACAGCGTCAACCGTTCATCGATCGTCTGTTTTTCGCGCCATCTGATAAACAATAGCTAAACTTTTGGTATTCCCGCTGCATAATTTAAGGGTATTTTGCCTATGTTTTTTATTTACAACAAGACTGGATAATTACAATGTTTATTACCGGGTTTTCGTTCCGAGCATATTCCGAAACCTCTGCCCATCTTAACGAAGGTAAAATTCCGGCTCAAGAGACAAAATAGACGAATTTATGCCGGCATAGTTTGAAATTAAAAAAAAATTCTCGCCCATAGCTTTTAAACTAGTGTCATTAGTATCTATGGATATTTTAAAAATACCCGTGTTTTTTATAATCCTTTGAAATTCGCTACTTTTTCCAGCTAGTTGGAAATAAAAATACATTGATGCAGGCAACCAAACAAAAGATATACTCTTATTTAAAAGTTCAATCATCAGTTGATGTCACTCTTGTCAAATATGTCAAATGGAGCCCAACTTTAAATGGTAATTAATCCGTTATAAGTCACTGTGGATATAAATGAAGAACGCAGTCTACTTCATAGTTTATCTGAACGATTATCGGGTATGTGATAAATTACGCAAAAGTTGGTCTCTATTTGACAAAATGTGACTCTGTATTCTGGTCTTCTCTGTGATAGTATGTAACAGGAGGGGGTTCTGGGAATAATTTCCATGATCAATGGAAATAAATTCCAATAATATAAGAAATTATTAACGCAATACATATTTATTACAAAACATTAGCCTCGGCCTTACATTCCACCATTGCATTTACTCAATGCTTCCACCTAAATGTGCATGTGATCCAAATGTAACACGGAAACATTCTTTTTATAGATCAAAGTGAAAATTAGATTTTATAAATTGTATTTTGCTTTTTTAAAGTAGTTTCAAAGAATTAAACCTTAATTTTAATTTAGGTACGCAGCCCTCGCCTCTTCAGCGAAACATTACCTACGCCCTTGCCTTGCATAAATATTATTATTGCTGTTTGTTTTTTGGTAGGGAATTATTAAAGAGTTCATTAAAATTATAAAACGATTTTTTAAATTATGGCCAAATATAAAGCCTGGGCCAACTGGCGAACGAAACAGTAATTATCTGCCTATTACAGTAAAAGTAATATTCTGTAAGTTCATACAGTCACGTAAGGTAAGAAAATATACAATGTGCAAGTAGGTACTATTTAAAATATTCTATATTCTGCAAATATTTGGCACAGTTATTTAAACGGAAAACTTTTAAAAAGCTTTAAAAACTCAAGCAGTAAAATTAAATATAACTATCAAAACATTGAGATTATAAATTGTACACACAGAATAGCTCCAATGTACTCAATCGAAATATCAATCAATTTTAGACGTCACATCAGAACGGGTAATATCAACGATGTTACATAAGTGCACATAAGAGATGTTTTTGTCTCATTCTGTAGTACCGCGACATATTAGAGATGTTAATATCTGGTATAGGTAGGGGCAAATACTATTATTTCACATTGTGGGTATTCTACAAAGACGCGCCATGTTAAAATGAACCTAAATGTGTCAAAACCCGAATTTCGCCTTAATTGTCACATTGGATGTATTACACGCTCGACGACGATGTGCTTCTTATTACACGAATAAAATCAAGAACCTAAGTTTAATTTCAGCCAGTCCCATATCGTAATTTGAATATTGATTTATAGGCAGGACCTGCCTAAAGCACGAACAAATTTTCGTTTAAATTATTCATGTCCACGGGCTCAGCTAAACATTTTTCGATTAAGTTTATATAAGAGTAATTTCGGAGCACATAAAGAATATTTTTTTCAGTAGCTCAAATTCAATTTTGAGAAAAAAATGAGCCTTCTAGATCCATAATTTGACCTAGGTCATCCAATTTTTAACGGACTCATATTATAACCATTTAGAGCTTTCTGTAACTAGCTCGTCAATATTATCAATAAATAAATAAATAAAAACCACTTATTTCGGCTCGGCCTACTATATATCCAATGCCCTAGTCACGAGGAATTGAAATCAGGAACATCTTTAACCAACAATACTATTTAATCATTGACCCAATCAGCAAAGAGGATTTTTACTCAAGACAAATCACAAATTCCTTCAATTTGATTAGGACTTTTTTTACTCTTGTTCGGCTATCTTTTTTCATCTCTCACCCCCACTAGTGTTTATGCCCATGGTACTATAACTAATAAAATAGAACGAATTTTGAGCAGATTCGCGCGTTCCGTCATATCGCGACAGAATGTAGGTCGATAATCAAACTTGCCATCGCTTTTCGTGTTATATTTAAGCCGAGAATGATCTCCGAGCCACCAGACTGCAGTACTTGCCCCTTTTTTTCCTTTCTAGGTTTCGCGAGAGCGCATGGCCGGCTGATGGTATTGAACCATATCAATAATAATAATAATTCTCACCCTCACAATACTCCAAACTAGGAGTACCCCAGAAGCAACCACATGCTTGTGCGGGGGAGGGGGGCAATTACTATTATTTTGTCTTCGTAGCCATTTGCGGCTAGGGCCGACTTTTTTCCCGATAGAACTAGGATAGCATTCGCTCAAGTACTACGGGAAACCCTAGAAAACTGTAGTAATCCCAGTGAGTGTAGGACAATTAGTAAATCACACGGATAAAGCTATTTAGGAGCAATACCGTGAACCCACATGTCCAGCGCTCTTGGCCATAGCAGTGTTTTTCTTTATGTGCATGTGCCTGCCTCGAACCAAGGTCGATCGAAGGCAGAAAAACATGCAGCCTAAAAAGTCAGCGCCGGTACGAGCGACGCCACCACGGCAATAATGAAAAAACAGAAACTTGTGCCTTTATATGTAATTGATCAGCCCATAAATGCTGTTACGTTCTCATGTAATTTTGGCTCTGTATAATATATATGGGTTCTAAATTTTATGAATGTAGGTCCATTTCTTTTGGCCGGCATATAGAAGAAAAAAAACGAACCGCTCCTTCCAACGGTCGTTTAAAACTTAGTGTGTGGTAAACTTTGGCCTGGGTCACGTCGGTGATGTGATACTTTTGATTTTTCTTTGCACGCTTTGCGGATATTATTGCATAACCGAGTTAATTAAGCTTTATCTTCGTTGTGGATGTACTAGAGAGGTGAAGGAAGCTGAAAAAAACACTCCGATAGGTGATAGAGGAGGATTGGGAAACACATGGACCTAAGGCCTGCCGATTGGTGAAACGCCTCCGTTATTTTAGGGAGTTGAATAATTGGAGGTGAGTTTCTTTCTATTAATTGCATAATTTGTCATCTGGAAGCCTCACGGGTCGTTGTTAATTTTAGGCGTTTTTCTTTGGATGAAGTTTGGAGATATGGAAGTTTGTCACACCTGGTATTGTCTCGTGGGGTTGGTACTGTCGTGATTTTCCTCCCTGGGCTTTGATGGAAGAGTCTCCATGCTCCGGAACCAGAGTACCTAGCTGCTAGAAAATAGCTTAACCGGAGGAACCACCATCGAGAAAGGTGTAGCGGCCGGTAGTGAGGACAAGGAACTCTCGATAAGTACCATATGATTTTGTGTTCGTGTTTGTTATTATTTATGTATGCCAATATCAGAACATACGCCCTGTTGCCCTGTTTAGTTACCTACATAATGTGTCATATTGGAAATCAGGTGTTGGATTTAAAATTTAAATAATTATATTAATACCTACCTAGTCGAGATCTTGAAGTACAACCCGGTGGACTTGGGGAGTGTATTCCTTTTTTTTTCTCCTTAGACACCCCCAAGACACCCTCTCGAGAGATATGAGTGCACTCAATTGTTAGTGATATGTAATTAATTCTAGTCTATTTGTTTTATCTTGGTATTCGCAGCCCAATTATATTAAAATATCTATTCTCTTTAGTTCTCTGTAGTTTTTCTCCTGGTGTTTAATTTAATCAGATTTAAGAAGTTGTTAGGAGTTTCCAGGGAGTTTCACATCTTGAATTTACAATTTAGGGTATGAGGGCCGTTTAAAACTCCTTGGCGCCCCCACTGGTAATTCGTTAATGTTATAAATGTTTTTTTTTATTGAAGAAAAAGAACCACCCCGTCTCTGACTGAGTCGTAGCCTATAAGCACAGAATAAATAGCTTTGCAACAGAAGCCTTCTTACGGACATGTGTCAGAAATAAGCGAGTCTCCATTTCAATTTACAGAAAGGCAGACAGTATTTTAAGCATAAATTTGGTTCTAATACAATCTCTTCGCTATATAGAATAATGTACAATCAAATAAATGCACATTATTGATGTATTCAGAAGATATTTCGCTAAAAAGCGAGTCTCCTTTTGACACATGTCGTTAAGGAATTGTCTGTATTACTCGTTAGTCTGTACTATACGGCATACCCTATTTTCTTCGTGTAAACAACAAATACACGTAACAATGCACAACCATGCACAACAAACCATATTAAAAGTTATGTGTTTTGATCTCAAAACCCACAAAACCAACTTGAATGGAACTATAACTAAATTATAACGATTTTTATCACTCGATGACGTTATCCGAAAAGTCAAAATATGCACGTGAGCTTATCTTAGTAGTCATAGTATCATGATTTATGCCCTTCAATAAACATTGAAATACTATAAACGGAAATAATTGCCAATATTTTTTAAATGGTGTAGTATCTATTATTTTGCCAATTCCATTGGACACTCCTTGTCTTCTTGTTAAAATCCGCTTGCAGTGTTTTTATTTTGAAATGAAACAAGTATGGTTTTCAAGAATGTCATCTTATTAACTACAAACATCCAACACTCTATTAAACATTTAGATGTAAACCACTTGAGATATTACAGTCTTCTATGTTAAAATCGGCATCCAGTGCTTTTATTTCGAAATAAAACAAGTATGGTTTTCAAGAATGTCATCTTAATAACTACAAACATCAAACACTCTATTAAACATTTAGATGTAAACCATTTGAGATATGACAGTGCGTTTTTGTTGCATGCATTTTCATTATGAAAGTAACAATTAAATATTAATTATGATTTCGATAATTTTAACAATGTCAGTTAATATTCAGATAACATGTGAAAATGATAGATTCACGAATCTTGATGCCTTTTAACTAAATTTGTTTAAACAGCAGTTTCTCTGAATATTTTTACTGGATTTCCAATATTTTTAATATAAATGAATCGGGTGATTGTATTCGAATCATCTTCTTTCTTTTCCTTAGCTACACTTGCTTCTAAGGACTTGGTATTTCTTGCATATCCGGAACCAATACCTGTATATGAAAGTATAAGATGTATATTATTATTAATTTCAAAATTTTTGTAGCGAGGGACAAAAATAATGTTGCAAATCAAAAGGAATAAATCAGTTTGGAGGAGCCTTTAACAAAATGCATGCATAAAAATCAAATCTACAAACATGAATATACAGTGTGTTTTAGGATTAAGTAAACAAATAGGTGCATAGACATCTTATTCGCAAAAAAAACATAAAAAAAAACATTAAGAAACATCCAGAATTACAAAAATTGTCTATGTCCAATGCCAGAATTGAAAACAATCATCAGTCTTTTTTTATTTTTTCCGCATTTTCTCAAATTTATCATTTTGGGGCATTTTTTCCATGATAGCAAAAAATATACTGAGAAAAGTTATTTAAAATAATAAGAAAAATTATATGGTCTATCCTCTGATGGAGTACCACACTCTTGTAAATGACAAAAAAAATTCTAGTTTAAATTTGACCTTTTGGGGTTCAGGCCTGCTTGGTTTGAAATTTTTAATTTGTGACATAATTTTACTTTCGAAATTTTTATAAAAGTATTTGTTACATCAGTAAAGTGCTCTTTTTGTAGATTTTACGACAAAATGTTATTAAGGAAACTTGTTCAGAATAAAAAACTGAGTAGGTTTTCAAAATTTCAAAAGTCCACGCCTACTTTGATTTTTTTACCTTTCTTCCACTTTTTTTTAGAAAAGTGGCCTTTCTGTAGCACGTCAAAATGTTCTTAAGAGAACTTGTTCATGATGAAAAACTGTACGTTTGCAAAATTTTAAAAGCCTAGGCCTACTTTGATTTTTTTCTGCCAAAAAACTTAAAACGTATAAAAATCTCAGTAGGCTTAGGCTTTTTAAATTGTTCACATCTACGCAACTTTCTAAAAAAAGTAGAAAAAGGATCAGAAACTCAAATTTTGTAAGCCTACTCGGGTTTTCATTCTGAACAAGTTTCCTTAATAACACTTTGTCATAAAACCTTCAAAAAAGAGCAATTTACTGATGTAAAAAAAATACTTTTATCAAAATTTCCAAGGCATACTTGATTTTTCAAAAGTAAAATTATGTCACAAATTAGTTTCAAACCATAAACCCCAAAAGGTTCAATCTGAACTCGAATTTTTTTTGTCACTTATAAGTGTTCGGTACCCCATCTGGGGACACTATATGTACCTATATGTATATGGAAAAAAAAATAGCGTAAATAGCGAAAAATCACGTATGCCTTGGAAATTATGAAAAAAAAAAACTAATTTTCCACATCAGTAAAGTGCCCTTTTTGTAGGTTGGTCAAAATAAAAAACTGAGTAGGTTTGCGAAATTTCGAAAATCTAGGCCTATTTGATTTTTTAGCATTTTCCCCACTTTTTTTTTTAGAAAATTGCACTTTGCGTAGCTTTCACATCAAAATGTTATTAAGAAAACTTGTTCATAATGAAAAACTGTATAGGTATGAACAAATTCAAAAGCCTAGGTCTACTTTGATTTTTGTGCGTTTTGTTTTGAGCATTGTGCGTTTTGTGCTAAAAAAATAATTTTTCACACCTAAAATTAATTTTGCACCCCTATCCAGTTTTTCAATGGGAACAAGTTTTTTTTAATAACATTTTTATGTGAAGTGCACTTTTCTACAAAATAAAGTGGGAAAATGCCAAAAAATCAAAGTAGGCCTAAACTTTCGAAATTTCACAAACCGCAACACAACCATTAGAGAACCTTAAGTAGTATTCCTGAATATTCAGTTTTAATTATAATAATAATAATTCTCACCCTTACAATACTCCAAACTAGGAGTACCCCAAAAGCAACTGAATGCTTGAGTGGGGGATAGGGCCAATTACTATTATTTTGTCTTCGTTGCCATTTGCGGCTAGGGACAACTTTTTCCGACAGAACTAGGATAGCATTCACTCAAGTACTACGAAAAACCCTAAAAAAAATTAGTAAATCACACATAAAGCTATTAATTTATAAATAAATTTATTGTTGTCTAGAGTCCTTTCTAATTTGTCTTATCTTGCTTAGACAGATGTGATGCAAAAGTGAATCAATTTAGGAAAAATTTAGGTGAGATTGATTCAATGTTGATAGGTATGAATCTATGGTTGGCTCCACAAATTTCTGAACATTGTCCAAAAAATAAACTTGGGCGGTTAATTAAAAATGTAGATTGATTTATTACACACATATAAATTGATCCATATCCATATAATGATAATGTCCCTATAATAAGTCTTTCGCTGTGATTCATCTATCACACACAAGCTTGTTTACCTTAGGTGCAGATGAATCACTATGTTGAAAGTGGGATAATTTAGTAAATAGTAAAGTGTGTTCGTGTATACAAAGCATGTAACAAATTAAATGCAAATTAAATGTAAATGTAAAATCTAAATGTGTATTAACCCATTCAAGACGGTTGACGTACCAGTACGATTTTGAAAGGGACCTTGAGGGCTGGGTGTCGGACATGTACTACATTCTATGCAATAGCTTAGGATGGCTGCCGTACATATACTACGCTATTACTCATCAAAGTTAACCGAATGCCGTACATGTACGTCAGAAATATTGCCTCAGAAAGACTAACGCCATACAGGTACGGTAATCGTAAAAACAATTTGGCAGGAGAATGGCTGACGTACAGGTTTTTGTTTTTGCGTCTCAACAATAGGCATTTGAAAATTATATTAAGAGTTTATTATAAAGGAATCAGTGAAATGAAACGAATATGGAAATTAAGAAATGTTTTGATACCTAACAAATAAGAAAAATGAATAAGCCGAAACTATAACTAATATAACAGTTTCCATATTTTTTCATAAAAATGTTTAAGTGTGAAATTTTCAAAACACGGGTACGCACATAAACGTAGAGAGGTTAACGAAACAGGCAACAGACTGACTGGCACTGACTGCCCACGTCTGGTAGCACATTCCGCGCGCCAAGGTCAGGTGACGTAATAGTACGACAGCCGACCCCCACCTTTGGATTCCCGGCGCCATAATACGCGGAAGCTCGTGGCGTGTCGGCCCGTCTCAAATGGGTTAGGAGCAATACCGTGAATCCACAATTTGTCCATCGCTCTTGGCCATCAGCGGTGTTTTTCTATAAAGACACGTGCATGCATTTGCTCTCGACCTCAGATCGAACTAAGGTTGAACGACGGCAGAAAAACATGCAGCCTAAACTACTTTTCCTAGTGAAATTTTTTGTTTGAAAAATGCCACAAATGTTGAGTTTTAGAAGAAAAAATATTATAGTCAAATCAAATCAGTTGCATTTGACAGGAAGGAATTACCACTTAATAATTATTTGTTGTGAACAAAATAAATAAAGCTAGCAAGATAGGAAATATACAGGGTCCTTGCAATGGTGCTTCTGTTTTCCATGTCTGGGGCATTATAAGAGATATCGATTTCGTTATGCCCGGCAACAGGATAAAGTTAAAAAGTTATGTGGACAAGAGAAGATATTATTTTCAAATATGGATTATTATAATATGTTAAATTAGCAAATTTTGAAAACAATAGTCATGATCCATGGAGATTTATTGGGTTACTTTTAATGAAAATGAGTGCAAATAAATGTCAGCAAATTTTTTTTAAAAATTGCACATTTTTCCTAATTATAATATTTTCTATTTGTTAACCACATATACAGTGTCCTCCAAAAAGTCCGCACCATAGGGGGGAAATTTTTAATTAACGTTTTATTTTGAAATTTAATTTTGGGGTTACCTTTTGCTTTAAAAAAGATGAAAAATGACCCACTCAAACGTGGTCATGTGACTTTCGTCATCTGTCAAAAATGACATTTAAAAAATATATCGCCAAAAATGAGTTTAGTTGTTAAAATATCAAAAAGTTTTATTTGAAAAGTTTATTTATTTGTTTATTTATTTAAATTCTCAACAATCAGTAGATTATTATTATTATTATTATTGTTTTTCAATTTTACGTAAGTGTACCAAATTTGAACGCTCTACTAAAATATTTAGTTTTTTGCCAATTTTTAATTGTGAAATTTCTGAAAATTTTAAAAACTCGAAACTTCGAAAAAACTATTTTATATCACTAGCTTTATCATTCTATGAATTTTTTATTACTAATTACCGATAGGAATAGAGGTATTTTTCAAAAGAAAATGATATTTACGCTTTAAAATTCTGTTATGTTTGTTGCAAAGTTGATGTACCGTCTAGCATTTGGGGTATAAATTTAGTTACATTACGTTTCCCAGTTCTAAATTGATGCCAAAATATTTGCGGAGGCAAAAGATATTCAGCTGAGGCGGAGAGTTTAGCATGAATTGATGTGTTTGGGATTCTGTAACGAATTGCCGGGATCATATTGTGATCGCTCAGATATAATGAACTCTGTGGTTCTCCGGCATAGGCATGTTGGGGGCACCCAGCGACCAAAAGTGAAACTATGACGGGAGAAATTAAACTTAAACTATCATCATAACGAGTCAACGAGTAGAATAGCATGTAGCGGTGATTATTAGCATTCTAATCAGTACACAAAGAGCAGAAATGTTGGAAATATAGGAAATATTCCACAACAATTATTAATCACTCTGTGAAACATTTTACTCGAAATTACTTCAGATAGTAATCAATAACCAGGTTACACCAAAAGCATCAATTAATAAGCATTAGAAGAAAGATGAGATAGTAGTGATATAGAAACAAACACAAAAAACATACTTTTTTTATATATATTAAATGTCTTTGTACATTTATTTATATCACATATAACAAATTATAATAATTAACCCCAGAATGAATATCTAACAGCCAATCCTCTAATTCCTTTTACTTTCTAATTTTATATAAATGCATAAGTTATTTATTTAATTTCTATTAATTTCGCTATTGTTAAACAAAAAAAGGACAGAAAAAATTGGGAGTTTGCAAAATGAGGTACTTCTTATATAGTATTGTTCAAGCTTTCCGAACGGGATTATAGACTAAGGGCTGGCTATGTAGGTATGGTTAGAATCACATGAAACCAAATACTAAAAATCCATTTCTTTGGGATATTTGGATTCTCTTCTGACATTTGGCAACGTCGCATTCGTCAGTCGCTTTGTCCCTCGGTCTGAGCTTGAATCCGTTATTTGTTTCCAAAAGTCTCAAGAAAATGGCTTTACGTCATTCGGTTTCATCTAAACCCAACTGTACATACCTAGGTTTTCACATGACTGTGAACTCGAAATTTTAAAATACTTAATAAAAAAAGTTGTTTTGAATTGAATAAGGAGCTCAAATCTTAAATTTGAAGTAAATTCTCAAATAATGAAATTGTTATAAAAATTAAATTTTATGTATTTACTTGAAATTTCAGAGGTTCTTATTTCATTCTAAACAACTTTTTTATTAAGTATTTCTCTACAAAATTATAAATTGTGGTCTTTCCATCTTCCGACATTTGCCGTTTTCCAGAAACAGGGACTGGGCGTCTAAAAATAATCACCTCGAACACATTGCTTCCAGACTGCGTTCTGCCAGAATTGAACCTTCACTATGCAAAATTTCGAGCATCGAGTCATCTGAAAACCTATGTAGCCAGTCTAGCAGGCTTTTTAGCGTCTATTTTGAAACATTCAATAAAAAAAGTCCACTCCTTTATACCTAGCTCAGAAAGTCGGTGGTAAAGCTGTGTCAATGGATTCATGTTGAGGCCAAAATATTAGTTCTTTAAGATCCACTTAGTTCAAAATCATCACCCACAATGTTATACAGCGACCAGCAGAACAGACGGAACAAATGGGATTTCCTTTTTTCTGCGCTGAAACAAAAAAATGCCTAATGTAGTCCCATGCAGATATAGCAGTATACGAGAGGGAGTCAAAAACTTAAACACGACGCAAGAGTAAAGTATCCTTATTTCGTGTCATAGAGAAAAAAGGTATAAGAGAAAGTTGTTTGTAATGAAAAAGTATAAATAAATACAAAATAATGGCCTTTTATTATTATTTTTTATCATTCAGTTAAACCCCGACGAAAAAAACCAGGCGTAAGTGATCGATTTAATTTAAAATAGCATTCAACAACTTTCCCTTATACCATTTTTCTCTATGACGCAAAATGAGGGTACTTTATTCTTATTATATTTGCATGCATTTTTTTAAATTTATGGACATGCCTAATGTAACCTCATTTGTTGTGTCCGTTCTGCCAGTCACTGTATAAGTAATTTGTTCTGTTTTTTATTACTGAGAATGGCTAAAGACCTAATTGTACAACTTTGGTGATATAATTCAGTTTTATACACTTCTATAGGAAGACCTAAACACAAGCGAATTTTTCTGTCTATAAAAAATTCTGTAGGTTTTTTGTCCTTGAATTGGCACATTCAGTGTCACTGCTGAACAGTACTTGTTGACTCACTCATAGATGTTTTCGCCATGCCTAATGTAGCCCTATTTGTTGCGCCCGTTTAAATAATTTGTTGATTTTTTTTCATTACTGGGAATGGCTAAAGATCTAATTGTACAACTTTGGTGACAAACTTCAGTTTTATAAACTTCTGGAGGAAGACCTAAGCACAAACGGCTTTTTCTTTCTGTAAAAAAAAAATACTGTAGGTTTTTTTGGTCCTTGAATTGACACATTCACAGTGTCACTACTGCACACTATTTGTTGACTCACTCATAGATAGCTTTTGACAATAAGAGTCGAGCTAGTCCGTGTCTGTTTAGTCGAGAGTCTTGGTTTCAATTTTCAATCTCTGTTGTCAAAATGTTTGAGCAGAAAAGTCTCTTGATGAAGTGTGGCACCACATTCTTCTTTTCTAGCTTTGTGCCTGGTATGATTCTAAAATGCAAAAATTTTTCCATGTCATTTTTAAGCTACAAATAAAAAAACGTTGTTAGTTTAATATTAAATGAAATAAAAAAATGTATGTCTATGTAAATAACTTAATTGCTCTGCTAGAACTAACGGCACTTACATCAAAATGATCTGAGCACCAAAAAAGGATTTTATTTGTTATTTGGACATTAACTGCTGTTAACCACTGATTTCTCTACACTTGCTGCTTTTGGCCAGTCTTTGACAGAGGCGACATCGCAAATGGACGTGCACGGAATGCCACCATTTCATTGGTCCGGCAGAAGCAGGAAAATTTGCGGACAATATTTGAATTTTAACAATTATTTAAGCAAAACGAGCTGAGAAATTAACATTGACTTATCTCACTAACCACTATAAGATAATCACATAAAAAATGTATATTAGGTCATTTTACACCCAAAACATAGAAAATGGACACAGTATTACAGGACCCTATAAAAATCACTCGTATAAAGAGCATCTGGATTTTGCAAAACTGAAAAGCAAATAATGTTTATAATCAATAATTCAGAATTCCTTTCTCACACTCCTTTGTTCACCAATCCTGACCCACATGTTTATTATTCGATGAATCTAAAACAACAAAACATTTGTTGCTTTATAATATTATTTTAGTCCCATATCACATAAAATTAGCTAACTACGCTACTATGTTTTCCTTCGTAATATCAAACGTTTTAACAAGTAGTTTAATATTACAGATAATATTTGAAGGAAAGCATATTCAAAATTAGTTAAAATAAGATTCATGCAAAAAATAATATAAAAAATAGTACCACAACATCTACCACACATCACACTATAGTGCAACACTTCAGCTTTTGTTGTTTGTCTATATCTTTTGTATGCACCCTCCATTCTGAATTAATCTGGCTAGCGGTTTTTGCAGTATTCTTTGAAATAAAAGCCTCTTCCAAGCAACTTAACTCATCTGAGGCATCGTCAAACTTAAACCAATCTTCCTTTGAAGAACTGTGGTGGCTTTGGAGCTTAGGCAAAGAACACACACTGGGCCTGGAAATAATTCTCACCCTAACTTTAGGTATTTCACTCATTGCTCTAGTCCTGAAAAAGCCTTCACGGAAACTTACTTCCTGCCTGAGTTCGCTTTGCAGTATATTTTCAAGCTTTGTCCTAAGTTGTGTTGGTGAAATTGAGTTTCGTCGGCTGTGTTCTTCAATTTCATTTTCGATATTTTTCTCAGGTAAGGGTGAATGGGAGTCTGTACTTTCAGGGGTATATGGTTCATGAGATAGCATGTCTCTGGTAATCGGTTCGTGCAACAGCCTGGAATCTACAGTAGTGCGTGGAAAGAGTTTGTGTGTGTTGGCAATATAGTTCGACATGTCTACTACATTAATAGTGACAGTAGCGAATAACTGACAGCACTGGCAAGCAGCGGGCAAGCAAGAAAAAGGAGTGTGGTTGCAGCACTCGACTATACCTGCTTGTGAGTGGAGCTCCAGGTGCAGGTACACTGGCTGCAAAGAGATAGTAAAGTATGTTTAAAATATTAGAACGGAGTAATAGAGGTTAACAAAATTGCTTTAAAGTCAGCTATCAGCTAAGCTAATTACTACATTATGGTGCTGGAAATAATATACGTGCATTGTAATTCAGCAAGGAATTGAAATTGATTGAAGTGCTTAGTTAGCAGATGTGAACAATTATGACGATGTTTGATGTTTTTCCTAGGATTCCTAGGTTAGTCAGCAAAATGCTTGTTAAAAAGGAAGTTTATCTGTTTAAGGTATTTCTGCAAGAGATATATAGGGTTGTCCATAACTTACTCCATTTCGATGTTCCGTGTGTCCATGGATTGTTGGGTAAAAGATGCAAAATATGTTTTTACCCAATTGAGTGTTCCTGTTCTGGATTTAGCTGCTGCATAGATTCAAGAGAGAGCAAACCGTGTTTTTAACTTTTGAGAGGGCGCTCTGTCGTAAAAATTTACGACAATCGCCCAAAAGCTCCTCCCCTACACTTACCACTTAGCCACAAACGCTGAGCTCCCACCAATTCCAATATCTTTCTAAACTGCAGGCAGAGAAGTGTGCACAGGAGTGTTTGTTATCAACTGGTATTTTGTAAAGTTTCATGTTAGCATACATTTTATTACAGACGCCATTACGTATAAGTATATTACGTATATTAATTTTTTTCGCATTTATATCGTTCCTTTCATAGCTTACCGTGTTTTGCATTTTAGATATTTCTCAATATGGCCCACAGGCTGCCTAAGCAAAAAGAGCAGGGCCATTGAATAGGGAAGAGAAGAAGGAATCCTTCCGAATTGCGGTGTGTGTCGATCATACAGGGTGTCCAACTTTAAAACTGTACAAATCCGTAAAATCTTCATTTTTGGAGATAATCGCCTAAACTTTTTTATGTTTGAAAGGCCTTCAAAAACCGCTCCCTTTGATCTTCCTGCCATTTTCAAAATAAAAATCCAGGGCCGGCTGCGTTTTTTTTATACACCTGATTTTCATGAAAACCATTTAGCGATTTTTTTATTTAAAATCTGACCCCACAGCGTTAATCAGAACACCCCAAAACCCCCATATACCAAATTTGAACAAACAATATACAGGTAGTTCCATTCTGTAGGGTGTCAAAGTTGAGCAAAATAGTAATTTTCAACACATCTAGCGAGTCAAGTGTGCCATGGAATCCCTTCAAAACAGTTGAATGGTCAACAGGAACGCTCAAAATGTTGGTGTGAAAAGATTTACTACAAAAATATACAGAGTATTTTTGTCTGAGCCATCTCAAAATTCTGAAATTTTATGAAACTTGTACGGATCAAGAGTGCTCTGAAATCATTGCAAACATATTAATAAACACAAAAGTAATGTATTTCTTTACAAAATGCCAACTAACAAATAAAAACAATTTAAGTTATTGGACCTTTCTCAACAAAGTCACTATCTAAGATGATACATTTTCTGTGCGTTTCTTGTTGTGTCACACCAGCCATCTTAACTGATATGGACTTACTGACTGGCAGGCTTCTGTATTTTTTAGACCTAGTTCGTTTATATTGTGTGGAGCGGTTTTGATATACTCGATTTTTGACCCGTATAATATTCCAAAAATTCAGTAATTTGAGATGGCACAGAAGAGAAGAACACTCTGTATATTTTGTATTGGACCTTTACACACCAACACCTTGAGTGGTCCTATTGACCATTCAACTGTTTTCAGGGCCTTGACTTGGCAGATGCCTTTAAAATTCCTATTTTGCTCAAATTTGACACCCTGCAGAATGGAACTCACTGTATATTTTTTATTCAAATTTTGTATGTAGGGGTTTTGGGATGTTCTGATTAACGCTGTGGGGTCAGATTTTAAATAAAAAAATCGCTAGATGGTTTTAGTGAAAATCGGGGGAATAAAAAAATCGCAGCCGGCCCTGGATTTGCATTTTGAAAATGGCAGGAAGGCCAAAAGAAGCGGTTTTTGAAGGCCTTTCAAACAAAAAAAAGTTTAGGCGATTATCTCCAAAAATGAAGATTTTACGGATTTGTACAGTTTTAAAGTTGGACACCCTGTATGTATTAGAGACAAAAACATTTTCAGCATCAATAGTGTTGCTGTTGCCAATCATTTACCTGCAAGAACCACTCCTCATAGTAATATCCCAACATTTAAATGAAGAAAAAACATTAACTTGGATAAAGCCGAATGATGTAAAATTTACGACAAGCCCTCGCTTTAGTGATATAATAGCGCGCGCCCGCTAAAAGGTTAAAAAAATATATTTAAAATGAAAAAATACGTAGGATATTTACAAAAACAAATTATCGAGAGAGAGTGTTAACTTTCCTGGGTCGTGGAAATTTGTTCGGAAAACATTTATTCGAAAAACATCTGTACGAAAAACATTTGTTCGAAAAAACTTGCGTTCCAAAAACATTTGTTTAATTTGAAAAGAGATACTTCCTTATCCTATGCCAATAGGGAAGTTGGCGGTTTTTCAAATAAAGTGCTAATGAATTCCCTTTACCCAATAATACTGTAGGTATACTATATACTATATTATTTTTTATTTTGGAGCTTTCTTAGAGAAAAAATTCAATTTCTGTTTCCTGCCAATTTGAGCGATTTTTAATTTTATTTTGAAATGATTACTTTTTGAAAAGAACTTGACTTCAAAACTTCCATAGCACACTTTTCTAAACGAAGAAAATTCTTAAATTGCTATTTTTGGACTTTAATTTTTTTCTTTAATATTTTTTTTATTTTAACAAAATTTTGGATTTAGAGGGTCCAGGATCGATTCTAAACAACTTCTTTTAGTAAATTTTTTTGGAAAAAAAATGTCTAATATGATTTTCGTATTTTTAGCCTCGATTGTGACATCGCAGGTGGCTTGGATTTTGGAGTAGGCAACTATTTTGATACTACATCCACTGATTAGCATTTTATTGCAAAATTCAATTAGAGGAAACTTCCCAACACTGCTTGAATAAGAGGCATCTCGATTAGTAGCTTCTTTGGAATCTGTCAGAGGAGTAGGTCTGCCATTTTCAAAATGAAAATCCAGGGCCGGCTGCGTTTTTTTTATACACCTGATTTTCATGAAAACCATTTAGCGATTTTTTTATTTAAAATCTGACCCCACAGCGTTAATCAGAACACCCCAAAACCCCCATATACCAAATTTGAACAAACAATATACAGGTAGTTCCATTCTGTAGGGTGTCAAAGTTGAGCAAAATAGTAATTTTCAACACATCTAGCGAGTCAAGTGTGCCATGGAATCCCTTCAAAACAGTTGAATGGTCAACAGGAACGCTCAAAATGTTGGTGTGAAAAGATTTACTACAAAAATATACAGAGTATTTTTGTCTGAGCCATCTCAAAATTCTGAAATTTTATGAAACTTGTACGGATCAAGAGTGCTCTGAAATCATTGCAAACATATTAATAAACACAAAAGTAATGTATTTCTTTACAAAATGCCAACTAACAAATAAAAACAATTTAAGTTATTGGACCTTTCTCAACAAAGTCACTATCTAAGATGATACATTTTCTGTGCGTTTCTTGTTGTGTCACACCAGCCATCTTAACTGATATGGACTTACTGACTGGCAGGCTTCTGTATTTTTTAGACCTAGTTCGTTTATATTGTGTGGAGCGGTTTTGATATACTCGATTTTTGACCCGTATAATATTCCAAAAATTCAGTAATTTGAGATGGCACAGAAGAGAAGAACACTCTGTATATTTTGTATTGGACCTTTACACACCAACACCTTGAGTGGTCCTATTGACCATTCAACTGTTTTCAGGGCCTTGACTTGGCAGATGCCTTTAAAATTCCTATTTTGCTCAAATTTGACACCCTGCAGAATGGAACTCACTGTATATTTTTTATTCAAATTTGGTATGTAGGGGTTTTGGGATGTTCTGATTAACGCTGTGGGGTCAGATTTTAAATAAAAAATCGCTAGATGGTTTTAGTGAAAATCGGGGGAATAAAAAAATCGCAGCCGGCCCTGGATTTGCATTTTGAAAATGGCAGGAAGGCCAAAAGAAGCGGTTTTTGAAGGCCTTTCAAACAAAAAAAAGTTTAGGCGATTATCTCCAAAAATGAAGATTTTACGGATTTGTACAGTTTTAAAGTTGGACACCCTGTATGTATTAGAGACAAAAACATTTTCAGCATCAATAGTGTTGCTGTTGCCAATCATTTACCTGCAAGAACCACTCCTCATAGTAATATCCCAACATTTAAATGAAGAAAAAACATTAACTTGGATAAAGCCGAATGATGTAAAATTTACGACAAGCCCTCGCTTTAGTGATATAATAGCGCGCGCCCGCTAAAAGGTTAAAAAAATATATTTAAAATGAAAAAATACGTAGGATATTTACAAAAACAAATTATCGAGAGAGAGTGTTAACTTTCCTGGGTCGTGGAAATTTGTTCGGAAAACATTTATTCGAAAAACATCTGTACGAAAAACATTTGTTCGAAAAAACTTGCGTTCCAAAAACATTTGTTTAATTTGAAAAGAGATACTTCCTTATCCTATGCCAATAGGGAAGTTGGCGGTTTTTCAAATAAAGTGCTAATGAATTCCCTTTACCCAATAATACTGTAGGTATACTATATACTATATTATTTTTTATTTTGGAGCTTTCTTAGAGAAAAAATTCAATTTCTGTTTCCTGCCAATTTGAGCGATTTTTAAAAATATACGTCACAACATGATACACAGGGAACGGTATGTCCGCGCGTAGGTGCTGTGACGTCAAATGTGACGCTTATTCGACAAAATCAAGGCTACCTTTTATTTCAAACCGAAATTTGACTCGTTTATAGTGAGCTAGGCAACCACATATACACCACAGTGTCTCAAAGGTGCCTTCGTACTGTTTTTGGATTTAACTTGACGTATGTCAGTGAGACTAATTTCAGGACTATTTTTGCTAAGTTGGCCACGCTTTTGTCGAAGTGACGTAGGTGCTCAGAAGAGTTTAATTTTCATTCTCCTAGCTGGCATACCAATATCTGTGTATCGTGCGTCACAATAGTTTTTCCTATTTTTGGTGCTATGTAAGTCCTTCCGCGGTCTCTTCTTCTTCTAACCTGGATGTATTGAATAATATGCTTTGATCAAAGCCCAGATTATTAGTTCAAGTGTTGTCAAACTGTGGGTGTTAGAGAAGATTTATAGATATTAGGTTGTTTTCTTTGTACTTTTTAAAATACATATAATAAATTTTTCATAACATAATTATAGATTTACGTCACCTGATTACTTTTGTAATATACAGAGTGTCTCACTTAAGAGTGAAACAACTTTATAACTTTTTTAATTTTTAACCGACCAGAACGAAATTTTTACCAAAGGTAGATGGCATTGCTGCCTACTTATTTCCAAAAAACTAGTTGTCTACATCAAAATCAAAGCCACCTGCGATGTCACAATCGAGGCTAAAAATCCGAAAGTCATATTAGGCATTTTTTTTCTTCAAAAAAATGAACTTTAAAAATTTGTTCAGAATCGATCCAGAACCCTAAATCCAAAATTTTGTCAAAATCAAAAAATATTAAATAAAAAAATTAGTAAAAATTTAAAAAAATTAAAATTTGTTTTGTAACTTTTAATTTTATTTTGAAATGATTACTTTTTGAAAAGAACTTGACTTCAAAACTTCCATAGCACACTTTTCTAAACGAAGAAAATTCTTAAATTGCTATTTTTGGACTTTAATTTTTTTCTTTAATATTTTTTTTATTTTAACAAAATTTTGGATTTAGAGGGTCCAGGATCGATTCTAAACAACTTCTTTTAGTAAATTTTTTTGGAAAAAAAATGTCTAATATGATTTTCGTATTTTTAGCCTCGATTGTGACATCGCAGGTGGCTTGGATTTTGGAGTAGGCAACTATTTTGATACTACATCCACTGATTAGCATTTTATTGCAAAATTCAATTAGAGGAAACTTCCCAACACTGCTTGAATAAGAGGCATCTCGATTAGTAGCTTCTTTGGAATCTGTCAGAGGAGTAGGTTTGGCCGCAAGTGAGAGTCACAGTTTTTTTAAGCAAAAAATATTCAGGGTGTTTAAAAAAATGTTTTTTTCGAATAAATGTTTTTTCGAACACATGTCTTCGAACAAAATTCCGCGACCCGGCTTTTCCATTCTGATTTAGGACTGAAATGACAATTGAAAAATTTCTAACTTCGTCGCCAGTTCTAACCCATTTTGATTCTGAATAGCCGTTACAATTAATGGAACGATGCCTCTAGTGTAGGTTTAGGGGCAATAATAAGAAACGTTTTGCCAAATGGAGAAGAAATCACTTACATATCACATTTTCAATATAGTGCAGAAAGTTCATATTCCAAAATCAAGGAAGAAGCGACAGCTAAAACTTTTGCAGGCCATACATTTTTTCAGTGCCTTTATAGACTGAAAGTCACGTTTAGGAACCACAAACCATTACTAGCCATCTTTGAGGAGGCAATCAAAATTCTTTCATAATACAGGGTGTCCGGAAAGTATGGGGCAATCTTACAGGAGCAGGTAGGGGACGTCAAAATATTACGATTGAGCTTTACCACTACGGGTCAGATCTCAATACTTACTGAGATACAGTGCGTTGTAACTCTTTTTTTCAAATTGAATTATGGCAATATCTCCCAAACTAATCAAGCTGTTGAACTGAAATTTGGCACTGCTGTGTTTTTGGCGATGGAGAATAAGCTGAAAATGTCAATTTCGCCGTATCTCACAGAGGGCGACACTTGCGCTGTTTTTGGATCGTGCTTTTACTCGTAACTTTTTTGAGGTTATGTTTTTGGTCCTGCAGGTCTATCATTTTAGTGCATCTTTTCACTCTGCAAGAAAAAGGTACTCTTGTTTCATAACGATAAAGTCAACCGTTTGCGTTGAAATTGCCAAAACGTGCCCCAAAACACCTGTTGAGTTCAATATTCGAAACATAAAATTTTCACCTATCGCTTTCAAGTGTTTCATATCAACGGTACCATTTGAAGTGAAAAAAAATCCCTATGAACAAAGTACCAAAAATTATTCGCTTTCAAAATGGAAAGGATTGAATTTGACAAAATTTTGACACGCTGTTTCAAGAAAACCAATGGTGTTTTGACCACTGCTCATTTGGCATTTTTTTCATCATTTTGAATGTACAGTTGATCTGTAATATTTGAAAGTGGTAGGTGAAAATTTTAAGTGTCGAATATTGAACTCAACAGGTGTTTTGGGGCACATTTTGCCGATTTCAACGCAAACGGTTGATTTAATCGTTATGAAACAAGAGTACCTTTTTCTTGCAGAGTGAAAAGATGCACTAAAATGATAGACCTGCAGGACCAAAAACATAACCTCAAAAAAGTTACGAGTAAAAGCACGATCCAAAAACAGCGCAAGTGTCGCCCTCTGTGAGATACGGCGAAATTGACATTTTCAGCTTATTCTCCATCGCCAAAAACACAGCAGTGCCAAATTTCAGTTCAGCAGCTTGATGAGTTTGGGAGATATTGCCATTAATTCAATTTGAAAAAAAGAGTTACAACGCCCTGTATTTCAGTAACTATTGAGATCTGATCCGTAGTTGTTGAGCTCAATCGTAATATTTTGACGTCCCCTACTTGCTCCTGTGAGATAGCCCCATACTTACCGGACACCCTGTATATGATGATAATATCGATGTACAATTAATTTTACTAGACACTCCACAGGAATGATTGGAATGCATCTTCGTAGGAACATGGCACATCAATGGCCATTTAAATTTAAATCCCTAATTCGATTACCACTGGCAAGAAGGTTGTCGATTATAGGACACCACATTTAAATTCATGCATATGAATAGAGACCTTCCTGATACATTTGTCAACAGTGCCCGGCCGTGGTCCGTTGTTTCTGTCTGTTATTACAAACAGTGTGAAGCAGAATAGGAGTAAAAGCCAGCTCACACCCCTTTGCACACCTCAGGACGAGCCTCTCACCTTCGAGTCGGCTCGCTTTAGTTTCATATCTAAATAACATTAGTCCAATTTTCTGGTATATAGCAAAATTTTAAAAGATAAAACAGTCCACAGCCCCCTTTTAAGCAACATTTTGCAACAGTTTGATATACGATTTTCGGAAAAATAAGTTGAAAAATTTTCTGATTTGCAAAAAATCATATATTATTTGTGTTATGTCATTTCATTACCTTTCCAATAAGATCAAATACATGCAGGGCTGTAGCCAGACAGAAACTTCAGGCAGGGCAAACCATTTTCTTGTCAGGGCAAGTACACATTTGAGAAGTGAGGGAAAGGTTACAGGGCGGTACTTTATCAATGGGGAGAAGAGGGGGGTACACAAATGGAATTGAATTATCTTTATTGAAAATCGCGCCGCAGGCGAAAATTTGTGAAATTTTCAAGGTCAAATATAATATGAACATAAAACTTTACGTCAATGGTAATTTTTTTACTAATTATGCGGGCTCATAATCATTTTTGCAGGAAGCAAGAATACTCTGTTTTCTTTCATAGAGGAGACAAAAGTGGTAACAAAGTTATATTTTATTGTTGATTTTTAACTGACAAAAATTCAGTAATTATCACTCAGAATACTGAACATCCTTTTGTGACATGGAAGTAAAAATAAAAGTTAGTGCCCTATAAATTATCATATTCATTCAAAGGGCCACATTATGTCTATAATTTTTGCACATATTTTCTGGCCAGTGCAGTAAGTATACGTAAATTGAAATTTGTTTGGAAGGTGGAGCAATAAAGATTATTGTTTTTTAAGCGAGTAATAAAAAGAGTACTTAGAGGTGTGTGCTCACTAAAATGCGCAGCAGGCAATTTTTTTTACAAAATTTAAGGACAAATTATGTTTAAATAATGTATAATAAATTAAAAAATCATCAGTCTTTTTTCGTTTTTTTTTCTCAATGAAGCAGCGCCTTATCTACGGCTCTGGTGAGGTTAACGGTGAACTTGTGGCTCAGGCAGGGCAAACATTCTGCCAGGCAGGGCAGGGTCTGACCAAATATTCAAAACCCGGCCGGCCCATTTAACTTTTCGTACACATAAATATAAATATTTTAGTAGGTTTGAATATCAATCTATTTTTCATGGAGACTGCACAACAGGCCGCAGTTTGGAGTTTCTGTTGGGAAGTGCCGTGCCTCGTCATACTTGACCTAGGTAGAGCGATCGTCATATGATATTTTTTTGCCTAATAAAACATTTTTTTCCTATTTCAAAAAAATATATAATATGTACCTCGACACTGAAGTTCTTTTTATGACTCGTGTGGTTTATTTGCCTCGGCCAGAGGCCTCAGCAACCATAAAAAGTTGAACTTCGGTGCCTTGGTATATAAATAACTATTCTTTAAATTGACTTTGCACTACTGCGGAAAAGTTGAGAATACATAAGACATAAAAAAAATCAGCCTGGCTAAGTCAAAATTGAACTGGGCCAAAGGTCCTTTAAAAAGGGCCAACATTTTTCTCTTTTTTCTCTTTGCTCTACCAAAAAAAAAGATTGATAAATTCAAGAACCTAAGTTTAATTTTAGCCGGCTCCAAATCGTTATTTGCATAATATATACTTATAGGCCGGACCTGCCTAAAGAATGAAAAATGTTTCGTTTACATTTATATTTTATAGGAGTAATTAGAAGCACTTAAAGAATATATTTTTTCGATTCAATTTTTTAAAAAAAATGGAGCTCCTTTAGTGGCCTTTAGGTCCCAATGGGGCCAGTCATAATTTGACCTAGATCATCCAGTTTTTAACAGACTCAATATAATAGCCATTCACAGCGTTCTATAACTATAAAGTGCGTCAATATTATAAAAAAAAAAACACTTATTTCGACCCTGCTACTGGTTATGCTGTGGTATAATAATATATGTACTACGGCACTATGGTTCTGTGGTAAGTACACTATTTTTTGTTCGCATGTGTCAAATATTGAATTTTCCTGGACTGAACGTATGATCGAAAAGGGGGGTCTTTTATACAGATTGTTGAGGTTGGTCCGTGAACATCCGCAAAAGTATTTTTCCTGCATGTATCAATATTATTTGCATCGAGTTCTAAATCCCGATATTTTAACTGTACTTTAAATTAACCAAATTTGCTGCTCTGATCTCCAGATATATTCTGTTCATTTTGGTTGTATTTCTTTTATTAAAACGAATAAAACTATGATATTTAACCTGATTGACACAAACACATTGACAGTTCATTAGTTTCCTCCGTTTCATGGCGGACTAGAAGTTCATAGGTAACTAAGATTTATTGTAATGAAAAATAAACAGTTACCATTTTTTATTTTAATTTTCCACTTTTTTAAATATATGTAAGCACGTTCGAATAAAAAATATTGTATAATACATAGACGGAAAGTATTTTTTGCACCCCTGCCTGTAAAGGCTGTAAATAAAATTCTATTGATACAGGCAACTAAACATACTTTTGAAGACTTTTCAATTATTTCTTCCTTAAGTTTCTGCAGTTTCTGTATTTTTTATTTTGAAATAGGTTTTGGTAATATAATTGTTTTCTACCTTTAAGAATAAGTGTAGTTTAACTTGTACTTGTACTGGTATTAGAAAGATTTGCTAATTTTCATTACTTCTTAGCTTGACCATGCGGGAGCTAAAGACAGAACATGAACACCCAGTTCGAAAAAAAAAATGTTTTACGCCTGTTCATCCACCAATTTGTGGACACAAATAGGGCTAGAATATTTAACTCATAAAATTATGGCACCCAAAGATATGGGCCAAACTTTATTTACTTTTGTACTCATTTGGTACAGGTTACTATGAAATGGTTGTACAGGGTATGTCGAATAACTATATTTTTTCGCAAAATGTGTACAGACTTTCATGATTCTTAAAATAATTAAAATGCACCATATGTAAAACAGGGATAAAATGTTCACTGTGCCTCTCTTATGGCAGCAATACATTGGCGGCAAATATTAGGGGCATCTTAATTTTTCAGATATTTTAAATTGAAACTTGACTTCTTGAAAGGAATTCGTAGCTGTTTCTTTGAAATTTTAAGATATACTCTAATTTCTGCCACTGGGACTGTACATTTTAAATTACAAATCCCCCTCCCTTCAGCAGTTTTTTGCAGACATTTTTTGCTCATTTTCACTTAATCCAAAACAATACATGCCACCTAAGCAGCTTTGACACATTTCCACCACAATGAAAATACTATAGTATTTTCTACAACATTTTGTGGTAAATTAAGTTACCTTTTAGGGAATAATAACACTACCTTCTTTAAATCAACGTAAATGGACAAAACAATACTAGCTTCAGTTTGGCTTTTTCAAAAAATTCCTCACATATATTTTAACAGTAAAAATTGTCCCCTCACCTTGTGATCTCCCATACACGTGTTGCGGCCAATCAGTCCATATTCAACTCGACCATTTTCGACCACGAGTTCTTTTGCAGTGTGACTAAGAAGCACACGGTCACACCATGCCGGACATCGTGTTTGCATATAACATGCTGCTTTATTTATATCCTCCTCAAATGGGTATGACGGTGGGAATATGATCGGATATTCATTGAGAGTCTTGTTAAATGCATCTAACTCTTTGTCATACGATTTCAGCTGTAAACAAGAAAACATATACAGGATAGAATGAATGTCCCAGAGTTCGCACCTCGTCTTTATTATGGATAAAGAAAAATATAAAAAAATATGCTGCTTTGTGTTTATCGTGGATACCACGAATCTTGATTCCTCCGTCACAATGGCCAATAATGCAATTTCCATTGTCGACCGTTGTGAGGTAGGGATCAAGATGTTTGGTTAGGATATTGGCATTATTTTGTTTTAATATAAGTATTCTTTACATTTTTTGTGATGTATTGGTCATCATAACAAAGAATTCTTTTTCATTTTGATTTGAATGTGACACATAGAAAATCAAGGTTAAACATCTGACATCATCTGTCAATATGCAAAGTGGCTTAATGTGCCCCTGGTCTCAATGCCGCCAACTTTCGGTAACTAAATTATTTAAAAAATGCCATTTCTGGAGTCCAGTTAAAGAGAGATTTCAATATACACAAACATTATGCCCATGTGTACAATGTTTACCTGTGATTATATCCTGAGAAATATCAATTTGGCAACACACCACATATATATTTTATGCGTCTCAGTCACAAAAATCAATCATTATATCCTAAATACTAATAAATAGTAATAAATTAACAAAAAAAGCACTTGAAAACACACACGTAAACAACCAGAAAATCACATACTGGAGTAAACAAATAATGTAGAGAGATTGAATGCGGCGGCGTTGCCATGTTGGGCGATTTGAAGTGTCTTTTGATGATTTCATTAAAGTGATAATTAGCGCAATTTAGTTTTAGTTAGTTTAAAATTGTCACGTAGAAAGCATTAATCGCTACATTTGTTAATTTAATTTTGTGGGTGGTGTGTCTTCATTTGATACCATTATTAAACCCGTCTATTTTGAAATGAAATTCTGTAAACAATGGAGTACATGGCTTCACTCAAAAATATGCTGGCTCTGTTTACTTTTTGTTCTTACTCCCTCCATCCTTTGTTATTTCTTTGAGGTAAAATATAAAGTGATAAGTCAAAGAACATCCCAGCAACACCCTCATTTTATCAGTTTTTTTTTCCATTGTGCGATATTGTTTTAAAAATGGCCAGTTGTGTTGAACACGTTGAACAGAAACCAAATTGATGATCAAATAGAATATTATATTTTGTTAAAAAACCAGAAGTCTATTATAAATGGCTCTCTCTACGACCTTCGATATTGCAGGAAGAATAGACACTGGACGATAGTGATACCATGTTTAATAGCTTTCTTATAAATAGGAATAACTTTTGTTTCTTTCAGCTTTGACGGAAACACAGCTATCTCAAAGCTTGTATTTATTATCCTTGTTAGTGGTTCAGAAATTACTACATATTTGTTTCAGGACATATGTTGGTATTTCATTCAGCCCAGATGAGAATTATGGTGGAAATTTTTAAATAATTTTTGAGACTTCATGTTTGTCTATAGGATCCAGGTACAGTGAATTGCATAGCCGTTTTTGTAATGGTAAAAAAATCTTTATTTAACAAATGAGTAAACTGCAATTTAAAAAGCTCAGCAATTTTCTTGGGATATTCTATAGACTCATTATCATCGGTAATCGTCAAATCTGAGTTGGTCTTTTTCTTGTTGTTTTCTTTGTTAAAAATATTCCAAATAGTTTTGTTTTATTTTTAGACTTATATATTTGATCGTCATATTTGGCTTTCTTTCATTTCGTTTCATTTTTTATAGTTTTTCTTTTCTATTTTATATCGTCTATAAATTTCCCTACAGTTAGTACGCTTATATAGAATGAATAAGTTTTTTACCTTTGCAGCAAACTTTTTAGTGTCATGATCTACCCATCTGTTGTCATTTTTTATTGGATTGATTTTAGTTATCGGAAAAGAATGATTGAAGTGAAAAAAACTGATTGAAGTGTTGTAAGTTAAATAAATTAATTAAAGATTTCAAAGGAAAACCTTTTATTTCAAAATAACACTCAACTCTTTCATTGCAAAAGTAGGAATATCAAAAATAAACGTTAAGAAATCCATCTTTAAAAATCTTACAAGTTATGTATAAAAGCACAGAGAAAACCAGAATACAGAGAGTCAAATATGTCAAATGGAGCCCAACTTTTACGTAATTTTTCACACACCCGATAAGTTCGTTCAGATAAACTATGAAGTAGACTGCGTTCTTCATTTATTATAGATTAATTTAAAACTGAGAAAGATCCACAGTGGCCTACAATGGATTAATTACCAGTTAAAATTAGGCTCCATTTGACATATTTGACAAGATGGACTCTCTGTATTCTGGACTTCTCTGTAATAAAAGTCAGTGTGACTTTTCTACTCCCATACCTACTTTAACTTAAAAAATTTGAACTCTAGGGGACCAGATAACTTTTCTTCATCACTTTTAAAACTGTGTGCTAGTCAGTTAAGTGCTCCGATAACTTACTTGGTAAACCTTTGCTATGGAGAATCTACTTTCCCAAATGTTTTAAAAAGTCTAAAGTTTTTTGTTTGTTTAAGAAAGGCAATCTTAAGGATATCTGTAATTATCGCCCTATTTCACTTTTATCTGTTTTTTTTTTCAAAGGTTTTTGAGAAAGTTTTATTTAAGAGAATTACAAGCTTTTTGGAATCTAATAATCTTGTATCAGATACTCAACATTGTTTCTGTTGCAGAAGATCTACGATAACTGCACTGTGCTCCATCTTGGATAAAATTTATAAATCTTTGGATGATAATCAAAGGATAATGGCGCTCTTTGTGGACCTAACCAAGCCTTTTGATTGTGTGGACCATGGGCTCCTCTTAGAGAAGATGGTGGAGTCCAGTCCGGGCAGTTGGGGGTTGAGGTTGGAGTTCCGCAAGGTAATGTTCTCGGTCCTTTACTTTTTCTGATGTATACTAATGATGTTTCCAGTTGTTTAAATGTGTTTCACTGTGAATTTCCTGATGATATGACATTACTATCACACGACTTTGGGGAATTCAACATGAAAAATCATCTAGTGCAGAACTTAAATCTACTGTATGAGTATTTTTGTAAAAACAAACTTAAACTTAATCAAGAGAAAACATACACCATTCCATTTCATCCATATGGAGCCGACTATACAAAAAGCCAACTAATTAAATTAAATAGTAAATCATATTGATATGACTCGGAACTGGAATGAACATTTCAATTACGTGAGTAAGTAGTGTTCTAGTGGTTGCTTTGCCTTGTTGAGATTGCGACAGATTTTGAGTAAACAGGTGCTCAAATTTTTTTACTTTACTAATGTTGAATCGATTATTAGATATGGAATTGTTATCTGTAGCCGGTAGAGTATTTTCCTTATGCAAAAAAGAGCTATACGTTTCATGTTTGATTTTAAGTTTGGATATATTTTATATATCCCAATTCGCTACAGATTTTAAATAAAAGTGAATTTATTTAATATGGGTCCAGTCGAATGCTACAAACAGTGCTTTTTTTTTCATAAAATCAAATATGTTAAGTTTTGCCTCATACCTTTATTATATTCTTCTACGCAAAATGATCGCGCACAAATTTGTAGTTTTTTAGAAGACCATGACAATGTGTTTTCATGTTGATTTTCGTGCTGTGTTTACACTGACGCCAGACACTATTGGTTTAGGTTAGGGAAACGTAGCTCTACATCTAGGGATGGCGAAGAAAACGCTTAGTGAATGCCTTCTAAGAGCCAGAATGGCAGATGATATGTCACTTTGTGCGAAAATGTGAATGGAATGAAATATTTGCAATAACACGGTTTGACAACTAACGGACTAAAATACTCTTAATTTTCACCAAAAGTGAAGATTGCTAATTCAGTTATGACATGCGTTATATGGACTATAATACTGGACTTACCCAACAGGAGTTTGGTATAACAAAAACTGTCTGATGATCTGAATGGCTGAATTCCTTTTTTCCAATACTTAATATAAGTTCTCTTTCATTATTGGTGTAATGTAATTTAGAATAATCGACACTTTTATTATTTTGAACCCTTGTAGTAATCAGTCCACTAGTAAGTTTCTGTAAGCAAAATATTCATTTACATGTAAAATAATGAAATGATGATCTTTATAGCTTGGTAGATATAGGGATCATATTTTTAATTATAAAATGGTGTGCCGCAATCACATGAATGAAAAGACACTTTGTGTATGAATTACATACAACTTTTTTCTATATCATCAAATTTCACAAATACAGAAAAATAAACAAGAATGTAACCTACAACTGCATAAAGAGGTAGGTACCCTTCTTTTGGAGAATGGAAAGTTCCGTTAATCTCATGAATGAAAATGTGTGCCATACATACAATTATTGTTTTCTACTTCTATCAATTTCACAATACAAAAAAGTAAACAAAAATATCTGCCAACAAAATAACATCTAACAGGTTGACAGAACCTTGAACTGAAAAGTTAAAGCCCATCATCTAAAAGAGTCAAATGATCATTTCACTAGAATCATTATTTGACAATTTTGGGCATTTTCTTCCATCTTTTCCGCTAAAAAAAAATTTATGTATCCAGGACAAAACAGAGTTTTCTTAGTTAAACTTATTTGAATGAAATAAGAGTTTTAACGAATGCAAAAATATTTTATTTGCTTCATTGATTCGATTGGTTTGAAATATAAAGAAAACAAACCTTATTGTCGGAAATTTCTTTGTGGCGCAAACAGATCCATTTAATGTTTAATTGGGTTTTTCGCCACAGAAACAGATATTCATAAATGTCTAACATCAAAAGAATGAAACTTTGAACGTTACCTCAAAAAAGAACTTCAACAACTTGGTTTTCTGAGATTTCTTTTCTCAAAGAAAATGTCAAGTCAAAGACTTGACCATCTCCTGAGAAGTCAAGTCAAATCTTTCAATTAAAAATTAAATAAAAACAAACCTTGATTACTCCATCAGTATCTGCCCTAAAATTAAAATCTCCAAACAAAAATTGTGGAGCCTTTTCATAAGAATCATTATGGAATCTTTGCAGAGTATGTTCCAAAGCCCTCTGTCGATTCTTGCAATAGACAGATGGGAACATTTGCATGGCAATAAAATTTGATGCATCATGGAACAAGTGTATGTTGACTAAATCGACAACAGTGCCACATAGAGACCATCTTGTACGCATAAAGCCTTTTCTGGACCATTTGCACTGAAAAGTAAAATATATTAGGAAACAAGCACAAGTTTATAAATGTACCGATTGAACTACCTATCATTTGGTTAAGTATTACGTAACATACAATAATTAATTAGTGGTTCATTCAAATATGTTTTCCAACAAATTATGTTTTGTTTTTAGTTTTTACTTACCATCTCATGAAAATTTGTAATTTTGTCAACAATGTTTTGCAAATAAATAAATAAAATTACTAAAATCAACACAAATAACAATTTATAAAATCAAATATACCTACAGTGTACGGACTTCTGGGGTTTAAAGAACATGGAAAAATAAGACAAAGTGTTAAAAACGCATACCTAGCGTAAATTTTACTTTTTATTTTTCCAAATACCTAACTTTTGAACAAATTGAAATAATTGCTCAAAATTTGGTAACTGTTTCTTTTTGGGGCGAGAAATTAAAAAGTACATCCTTTTTTGCATAAAAACGTCAGTGGAAAACATATTTACGTCAGAAAAGAATACACCTTTAAAGCATGTGAAGTGCCGTAGGTGGCGCCCGCTACAAATTACATCAAAGCTATACTAATAATTGAATTATTCACCCAAATTTAGGTTAAAAAGTTAATTGTGAAATTCAATTTAATTTGATTTAAAAATAGTTATTATATTTATTTAATACATTTAAAATTGAAGATTAAGTGGCTTGTTCTTTTTAAATTTTAAATTATTTATAAATACGTAATTTTAACCCAATTCAGCACAATATAATACTTACCTCTGGGAAGAAATCTTGGGGAAATTTTGCTTTTTCTTTGGTTACAACAGTCTCAATGTTGCCAGAATATATTTCTTTACCTTGAACTGGAAGAAACTTGAAGTCTTTAAAATCCCATATTAATATATTATCAATTGACTGATGAGTAAAGTACAAGTTACCAAGTGCCTGAAAGGAGCCAAAAATTTCATTAAGTCCAGCAAGTCACTAGGATCTTTTTTCAGGTTTTTGTCACACACACACACATAAGATTTTTGGTCACGTTAGCTTTTATGGTATAACCAAAATAATTATATTTGAGCGCCAGAAGCTTGAACTATTTGATGGTTAAATAAAAAAAAACATTTTCCTATTTACAATTTATTTACAATTTGAAATGGTACATAAAAATGGTCACAATAAAATGATCTTATCGAAAGTACACTAAATATGTTAAAATTGTATTAATTACAATAAGAACCTTGGTTACTGTGAGAGATGTGAAAAACCACTAAAAAGAATGTTCAAGCACTAAAATACGTAATTAGAGACGTTCATGGGTTAACTACGTAAAACTGCTAGCACGAAAAGTTCACGTGAGCATTAAAAGTTCCTTTTCAAGCACTGAGAAACTTTGGACCATTTAATTTTTACAGGATTGTCGACACTAATGATTCGTCGGGCGCTACTCCAAGCTTCTTATGGTAGTTACGCCCTCGGCTAAACTTGAGGGTGGGGCGTGGACAATTGAAACTGGAGTAAGACGATGTGCAACCACTGTCAAACCGGGTCGTAAGGTTGGCGTGTTAGTCCATAGTCTGTTGGTGCTTCGCTCACGTACTTGAGTACATGTAAAAGAAAATACAAAAAACAGTCTCCGAAAACAAACTGCAGTCGAAAAATCAATGCTTTTACAATGGTCAGTGTTAAGCTACTTAAAGATAATTATATTGAAAGGAATTACGAAGCGATCGGTACAGCTTCCGTGACTAAAGTTTACTTTTACACAACACTATAATCTTAAGATGGATTAAGTGACGTAAATTTTACTTAATGAAATGTCAATGAACCCCAAAAGTCATTGACTGGACTATAAAATAAAATTTACAAGTAAAAACCGAAATTTGATCGATTATCCCGACAAAACCTGACTTATTTATTTAGGTAAACGAAATAAATTTGACTTATACTAAATCACAAAGATAAATGGCAACATTAACCAAATACGAAACGATTGGCGATTTCCCCATTCGATCTCAAAACACAAGACGAGAAATATAACAGCCACGAAAGCTAGATAACCAAAAAAAGAACCGTGGTAAGTTCACGTATCTCGGGCAACTTAAGGGTTTGTTTAACTAAGTCTGTGCTAATAAACAAATTTACAACTAAATTATGGCCACAGCTTGCAGCATGCAGCTCACAGAGAAAAGAGTTGAACAGGCCTTGGTGAGAATAGCTTCAAAAAGTCATCAAATGACGTTATTAATAAAATAATTATTAAGAATTAAGCAGCTAACCCACCCAGACTGTGCTCCCGAGAGCCTCTCCGTGATCCACCTGCTGCAGGTCGCTGTTGAAATCCGGAAAAAGTGTGGAAAACACACCTCAAGTAACATGCTCGCCGTACATATAAAAAAAACAGAAAACCTAAATTAGCACAGCGAAAATGAGTGCACACACTATACAAAACCACTTAAGCCCACCGCAAAGTAGGAAACTAGGCTTCGAAGGAGATTTTCACATGGAAATTTCCGAGACAGAAAATTCACGATCCCTCTCGCCGGTCACGATCCCTGTCGCCGGCCCTATATATAGCCTCCTTCGCAATATGGATGACTTCCGCCTTCCAGAATGCTTTAGAAGGTCTTTAAAATTAAACTTATGTATAAAAACTCGAAGTAGATACCACCGAACATGCTGGGGTGTTAACTGTCAATTCTGCCAAACTTCTACCACGGACAGCCAGACTAGAAACGTCGAAAACACAGACTGATCGTGCATGAAGTTAGCATCATAGTGCTAACTGATCACAAAACTGAATAAAGTGAACATTGTCTGTGATTTACATCAGACATTGTTTACAAGGTAGTTGTTCCGATAATACATACCTTTAATTGATGAATAAAATTTAAACACTTTTACAACCGGCACATACCTTTTTATACAGTTCAACAGTTTGGTTTTGAAACAGCAAGCTCTACATAGGTAGGCAATTTATTATGCATCAGCTTGAATAGGTAGTTGCAGACAATAGGGCAACATTCTTAAAAATGGTACGTTTACACGGACCCCAGCGAACGAATCCGAAGGAAATAATGCACTTAAAAATGTCATAACGAAAACTAGACAACATTTTCGTTACAATGGTAATTTCTGAATTTACTAGACTGGGTGTAAATCAAACCAGGCATACACCATGATAACTATAGTTTCAGCCTGGCCATTCGAAACTAGTTAATATGAGTAGGTAAATATATTGATACCAGGAATAATGCACACATTCAAAATATTTTCAAGGATTAGTTATTTATGTTCCATGGCATTGAAGTTCGACTTTTTATGACTCATGTGGAATTTAGTTGCCGAGGCCTCTGGCCGAGGCAAATAAACCACATGAGTCAAAAAGAACTTCAGTGCCGAGGTACATATTATATATTTTTTGAAATCGGAAAAAAATGTTTTATTAGGCAAGAAAATAATAATAAAGGATCACCCGTCCATGAACAGACTACACGCGGGGTTGCTTGACTTTGACGATCGCTCTACCTAGGTCAAGTGTGACAAAGACACGGCGGCTTCGAACAGAAAAACCAAACTGCTGCTTGTTGTGCAGCCTCCATAATAAATCTATTTATATTCAAACCTACTAAAATATTTAAACTGATAGATTGCGCTGCTATAGATAACAATTTCGCAATGTGTACGAATAGTTAAATGGGCCTTTATTGGCCGGGTTTTGAATATTTTGTCACTTTTGACGGGCGATAGCTCCGCGTCTGACGTTTGATGTTTACATCTTGCCAAGGCCTACTTATTGAAAAAATCGTACAGTAATGGGTTACTTCAGTCCGATTTCTGAGCTTTTAATGACAATTTTGGGACACTTCACTGCCGATTTCAAGAAAATTTATTTAAAAGGATTGAAAGTTAAATTGTTCGAAATTAGCAGAGCCCACAAAAGAAAATTTAAAAAAAAAACACATTTTCTTTCACACAAAATTAAAAGCAGTGTTGTGTGCTTTTGAGCTAAGGCACAGAATAAATAGCTTTACATCAGAAGCGTCCATAAAGACATGTGTCAAAAATAAGCGAGCCTCCATTTCAATTTACAGAAAAATAACCAATACTTTATACATAAATTTGGTCCTAATACAATCTCTTTGCAATGTGGATTAATGTAAAATCAAATAAAATGCACAATGTTTATCCCTTTAGAATATATTTCGCGTCAAAGCGAGCATCCTTTTGACACATGTCTTTATGGACGCTTCTGTTGTGAAGCTATTTATTCTGTGGCTAAGGCAAATGTACTAGAATTGTTAACAAAATTGTACTAGATTGTAATAGATCCAAATTACATAATATAGCTTTATCGCCGACCGTCTGTAAAACTATACATTGCCATACAGATTTCCGGAGGTAAACAAAGGCTTTATTTTACAATGAAACCAAGAACTTTTGCGGCAGGTAAAGTAAAAATGCTTGATTTATGAACTTAAATCTTATACTTTATCAACTTAGCCATGGCCGCATTTGACAAAAGACAAAAATCCTATTATCTGTGCTGAATAAAGCCGGATTTATAAACTTTGAAATTTGCCATTGCCGTTTGAAGTTTGCAGTTTTGCAGTTTCCGTTTGACGTTGACGCAGCTGCTGTTTCCAAGTCTTTTATAAACTTTTTTCGCTCGGTTGAGAATTTTTTGTGCGCCTGCATGGTATCAACGCCACAAAAATAAACAATAAAACAAAACCCATTGTCATGGGAGCGAACTTGTTCGATTTCAATTTTCTGATTTAGCAACTCTGAATCCATTCTGTTTACTACTATGTAGCGTTTTTTTGGACAATTAATATTAAAAATATTACACAAAATCAATACAGATGATCATCTTTTAAACTGGGAAACCATGTGACCTCCCACGTGACCCTTTAAAAAGGCACTTCATTTTCCGGAGATGCAACGGCAAACGGAAAAAGACAAATGTTGCTTATCCCCGACGGAACGGCAAACGAATACGGAATTTGAGTACTAATATGAAATCTTCGATGTCCAACTTTCAAATGCTAAACGTCAACGGCAACGTCAAGGTTTATAAATCGGGTTTAAAACGAAAATAGCAAAGACCATTTTAGGTGAAGTTCACACAAACAAAAGTGTTGTTAACAATGACTTACATAATATTATTAAGTTAGATAACAATACTCGGATATTTTCAATTAATACTCCTCTGGATTCAGGGATTAATTTTTATAATGCATCAGGTTGTACCTTCACGTTTAACATAACAAACTATAAGTAGCTTTGTTTTGTATTTTCCCTTATTTTTCTAGCTATTGTTTATTTTGTCATAATAAACTGTTAAATAACACATATCTATCTCCAGTTTTTTAATTTGAATTTTTTACGGTCAGCTTAAAAATTTTGTATGTACCACGTCAGTAAAGTGTCTTTATCGAACTCGCCTGTTATTAACAGTAGGTAACTATAAATTTTTTTTACAGTTAAAATAAATAAACTTAAAAAATATAATGTAGAAATGTAAAAGAAATTATGTCTTTATTATCCTATAAAAACTTTTTTATGTGGATTACCGGTTTCGCAAACAACAACCGTTTTGCATCATCAGATCCTTCAAAACTACAATTAACGAAAAACATACGTTAACAACTTCAACACTAAAGTACCACGTCTATATAAAAGGTTAAAAAACAGCATAAAACTTACATTTAAGATAAAAAATCAGAGAGTTGTCAATCCATGGGGTGAGGGTGTACATTCTCCTTTATGTCAAAAACGTCAAACAGAATCAAAAATATTAATTATACCACAATTATCTAGATTCCAAGGTGGTTAGTATTATATCAACTCAACCATATAGTTGTATTTTTTATTTGTTTAAATATTGTAGAAAATTAACCTCAAATTTTTTATTTTCATCTATTGGGTTACATAAAACCATTATAATGGTCCAATATACATTCAGGTCAACTGAAAAAAGTTGCTTAATAATTATTCGAACATAAAAATGTAAAAAAATTGTTAACTACTTACTGATTATTGGAGATTGTTCAAAGGATTGTCGTTTTTATTACATTTATTGTTTACCAGGTGACATTTTTTGGGGAGAGGAATTCGGCCGACCCTGGTGCCTCTAATTGATTGACCGCCCTATTAATTTATACAAGTAAAACATCAGTCTAGAAAGAATACAGAAAACTGTAATTCACAAAATCCATATAACATAAAAACCAGAAAGGGTAAAAAGAGAGATCTACCTACCACACATTAGTAGGCGACGATTGAACAACAGATGGCAATTTTAAAAACTTATATTGAATTTAATTGGATCAATTAAACAAAGCCTCCAAAATAGGAGAATTATCACCTATTTGTACATTCAATTCAATAATTCTCCAACATATCACTTGGCTAAATGGCTAAATGTGAAACTTAAAGAAACACTGAATTTGAATTTTAATTATACAATAAAAAATAACGTCGAGCTAATCAACAAAATAAAAGACATAGAAATACCTCCTAATGCACTGTTAATTTCACTGGATGTCACTAATTTGTTTACTAATATTCCATTACGAGAAGTAATAGCTTTGATTGGGGATAAGTTATGTGGGTGTGGTTTGTCAGATCGGGAAACTCAGGAATTGATGGATCTTCTGAACATTTGTGCTACACAAAATTTCTTTTCGTTTAATGAGGTGACATATTGCCAACCGGAAGGACTTGCTATGGGGTCTCCATTGTCACCGCTGTTGGCAGATATTTTTATGGATCATTTTGAGAATAATTTTATTTTGAATAATAACATTTACAGCAGAAAAATTAACTATTATTTTCGATATGTTGACGACATTCTTTGCTTATGGAATGGAAACGACATAAATGAACTTAATGAATTCGTGGACTATCTAAATGACATTCACACCAAAATAAAATTCACCCTGGAAATAGAAAACATAAATAAACAAATCAATTTTCTCGACTTAACTATTACTAATCATAATAATCAACATGACTTCACAATTTACCGTAAACCAACCCATACAGGTACGATCATACATAATTCTTCAAATCATCCTTTTAGCCATAAAATTGCAGCCCTATGTAGTTATGTCAATAGAGCGTTTGACATTCCACTGATTAAAAAAGTTACAGTTAGACATGATTTCCCTGAGTCTTTGGTGGATAAATTGATACATAAAAAGGTTCACCGAGTTAATGTTTTGACAGCTTTTGCACCAAGTGAACATAACATTGAGAGTAAAAAAAAAATTTTCGAAGCTTAACATTCAATGGTAAGTTTTCATATAAATTAGCTAAGATTTTGAAGAAAATTGACATAAATGTTCCCTTAAAAACAGCAACACTCTTTCACAACTCGTTAACAATAAGGATAGAATAAATGTACTCCATAAGCCGGGAATTTACAGTTTGGGTTGTAGTTGCGGTGCAATCTATATAGGTAGAACAAAACGTAATTTTCAAACACGCTTTAAAGAACATGACAGATGTATTCGTACAAATAACATCCAATCACTATTTGCAAAACATGTACTCGAGACTGGACATAATGTTGATATAAATAAAGATTATAAAATACTACATATAGATTATACAGTTTCTCATTTGGATAGCCGTGAATCGCTGGAAATATTGAAGAGCTACAAACATAATAATAATAACACTTTGAATGTACAAATAGGTGATAATTCTCCTATTTTGGAGGCTTTGTTTAATTGATCCAATTAAATTCAATATAAGTTTTTAAAATTGCCATCTGTTGTTCAACCGTCGCCTACTAATGTGTGGTAGGTAGATCTCTCTTTTTACCCTTTCTGGTTTTTATGTTATATGGATTTTGTGAATTACAGTTTTCTGTATTCTTTCTAGACTGATGTTTTACTTGTATAAATTAATAGGGCGGTCAATCGATGAGGGGCACCAGGGTCGGCCGAATTCCTCTCCCCAAAAAATGTCACCTGGTAAACAATAAATGTAATAAAAACGACAATCCTTTGAATAATCTCTAATAATCAGTAAGTAGTTAACAATTTTTTTACATTTTTATGTTCGAATAATTATTAAGCAACTTTTTCAGTTGACCTGAATGTATATTGGACCATTTATTTATTAATTTTCTACAATATTTAAACAAATAAAAAATACGACTATATGGTTGAGTTGATATAATACTAACCACCTTGGAATCTACATTAATTAATATTTTTGATTCTGTTTGACGTTTTTTACATAAAGTAACCGGAGAATGTACACCCTCACCCCATGGATTGACAACTCTCTGATTTTTATCTTAAATGTAAGTTTTATGCTGTTTTGTAACCTTTTATATAGACGTGGTACTTTAGTGTTGAAGTTGTTAACGTATGTTTTTCGTTAATTGTAGTTTTGAAGGATCTGATGATGCAAAACGGTTGTTGTTTGCGAAACCGGTAATCCACATAAAAAAAGTTTTTATAGGATAATAAAGACATTATAATTTCTTTTACATTTCTACATTAATATCTTCCTATAATGGACACCCCCATCAACTATTTAAAAAATATAGTAAGAAGTTATGAGGTGCTTTCCATCAGACTGATCCAAAGTAATTACTGCTCAAGATCGCTTAATCGACCAATCATAAGCGATTCTAAGTGATCCTAGGTAACACAGGAATCAGGATCAGTAGATCAATCCAATGGAAAGCACCTATAATGTCGGCAGTCAAAATTGTAATAGATTATTGGATTTTTTGCTGTTGTAGTAATAGCGTAGTAGCAATTGGTAAATTGTAGTACAAATAGCCTATCACCTAGTGATATCGATCTTGATATTGATTTTTTTTAAAATCGATTTTTCTTACTCCATAAATCGATCTTTTGGATCGATTTTGTATTGTCTGATTTTTGTGATGATCGATTATTTTGACAGAAAAACGTTTTTTTATCTTTAACTTTGATGGAACCTGTTACTAAATGTAAACCCGAGCAACAACAGAAAAATTGTTATTTTATTTGGTGGCAAACTAATAGTAGATATGTTTTGTGGGGACAAAAAAACAAAAAGTCAGGGCTGATTCAAATAAAACGGTTCAAGCTTGTGTAAGATTCATTCATGCCCATGCCCTTCACAGACACGAACGCAGGAACAGGAACGCATCGCGTCCGCATCCTCCTCAAAAGATCTAAGTTAGGCTACCAAATGATTTTATCATTCAATTGGGTTTGGGGCTGGAGTTAACTAAATAACAAAATCCTTTTCTCTTAATCTTATATAGCCTGTATGTATAATCAAAAATAAATGTTTTCCTTCTTTTTTTTTTTAAATTATTTTTCTTGAAATCAGCAGTAAAGTGTCTCAAAATTGTCATTAAAAGCTCAGAAATCGGCACTGAAGTAACCCATTATTGTACGATTTTTTTTTCAATAAGTAGGCCTTGGGGAGACGTAAACATCAAACGTCAGACACGGAGCCATCGCCCTTCAAAAGTAACCAAATATTCAAAACCTGGCCAATAAATCCCATTTAACTTTTCGTACACATTGAGAAATTGTTACCTACAGCAGCACAATCTTTCGGTATAAATATTTTAATAGGTTTAAATATTCTATCTATTTTATATGGAGGCTGCACAACAGGCAGCAGTTTGGATTTTCTGACATAAAGTGCCGTGTCTCATCATACTTGACCTAGGTAGAGCGATCGTCAAAGTCAAGCAACACCGCGCGTAGTCGGTTCATGGACGGGTGATCCCTTATGTTTATCTTTTCGCCTAATAAAACTTTTGTTTTCCGATTTAAAAAAATATATACATATAATATGTACCTCGGCACTGAAGTTCTTTTTATGACTCATGTGGTTTATTTGCCTCAGCCAGAGGCCTCGGCAACTAAATTCCACATGAGTCATAAAAAGTTCAATTTCAGTGCCTTGGTACATAAATAACTCTTTCTTGAAATCGGCAGTAAAGTGTCCCAAAATCGTCATTAAAAGCACAGAAATCGTACAATAATGAGCTACATTATTTTACGATTTTTTCAATAAGTAGGCCTTGGCGAGATGTAAACATCAAACGTCAGACGCGGAGCCATCGCCCTTCAAAAGTAACCAAATATTCAAAACCTGGCCAATAAATCCCATTTAACTTTTCGTACACATTGAGAAATTGTTACCTACAGCAGCACAATCTTTCGGTATAAATATTTTAATAGGTTTAAATATTCTATCTATTTTATATGGAGGCTGCACAACAGGCAGCAGTTTGGATTTTCTGTCATAAAGTGCCGTGTCTCATCATACTTGACCTAGGTAGAGCGATCGTCAAAGTCAAGCAACACCGCGCGTAGTCGGTTCATGGACGGGTGATCCCTTATGTTTATCTTTTCGCCTAATAAAACTTTTGTTTTCCGATTTAAAAAAATATATACATATAATACAGTGTGACCCATTTGTTTTGGGGTCAGTCTGTAAAAAGTGTATCAATCGTGCGATTTGGCTGATTTTTTTTTAAATTGTAGAGCTCGATGAACTGCACATTTTGAACAAAAATTGCCTGGTTCGCATAAAATCCAAAGCCTACTATGACCGTTTTTATGAGCAAAATTTTAAGAAACCATATTAGCGTTTTTTTTTTTGAAAAAATCTGTGTGCGCCAATGGATTGAGCACCCCTCGAAATGGGTATGTACAAAATTTCATCAAAATATTTAAAGTAATAACGATTTTGTAGAAAAATTAAAAATGCAGCCAAGGTACGTCTTTATTTTCAAAAATTCAAAGTTGGCCATGGAAAATAATTGAATTGTTTACTTTTATTAAGTGTCAAACTGTCTAAATTGAGTTCAGAAATTGTTTGTGCTCAATACAATTAATTATCATAATTATGGAATATTTAAGCATAAGAGACAAAATAGAAATTGTTCGACTCGTGGGCGACAACGAGCGCTCGGCAGCAGAAGCTGCGGCCGAATTTAACAATAGACACCCAGGTAGATCAGTGAGTCGAAGTACTGTACAACGTATAAACAATATTTTTGATGAAACTGGATCGATTTCTAAAAATTTATTAAAAACTAGGCAAAATGGACGCCGTGGACTTGTTGAAAATAACAATCAAATTCTGCAATACTTTAGTGACAATCCTCGAAATAGTGTTCGAACGGCTAGTTTAGACCTTCATATACCCAGAGAGAGTATAAATAAGGAGATGTTTGAGACAAAACAAAATAAAACCGTTTAAGCCAAAATTTTTGCACACCCTGGAACCAGGAGATGAGGAGAGAAGATTAGAATTTTGCTATTGGCTGCAAGGTGAATATCTCCATAATGGCAACTTTTTAAATGAAATTTTATTCACCGACGAAGCCACGTTTACTACAAATGGTGTAGTATCAAGTCAAAACTGCCGTCACTGGTCAGCTGAAAATCCAGAGTTTATAATAAATGCAAGGAGACAATATTCACAAAAAATTAACGTTTGGTGTGGAATACTACGCGACAGAATAATTGGCCCATTTTTCTTTGAAGGGAATTTGAATGCGGCTGGCTTCTTGAATTTTCTAGAAATTGAATTTAGAAATGCTTTAGATGAGTTACCATTAAGATACCGTTTAAATTTAAAGTTACAGTTAGATGGCAGTCCTATTCATAATGCTCGTTTAATCAGAAACTGGCTAGATAATAATTTTGAAAACTGTTGGATAGGGCGAAATAGTCCTTTCTGTGAGTGGCCACCGAGATCTCCGGACTTAACTCCTTTAGATTTTTTTCTTTGGGGTACACTTAAGCAAAATGTTTATAAGTCAAGACCCCATAATTTACAAGAACTGCAAGCTAGGATAAACCGTAGTTGTGAGGAAATTACTCCACAGCAAATACGAAATGTAATTTTGAATGTACGCAAGAGGAACGACAAATGCATTGTAGAAAATGGAGGCTTGGTAGAAGTTACAAAAATTTTATAATTTTAATTGTTTTTATGTTTTGTGTTTATAAGCATAAGGTTGTATTATTACAATTCAATTATTTTCCATGGCCAACTTTGAATTTTTGAAAATAAAGACGTACCTTGGCTGCATTTTTAATTTTTCTACAAAATCGTTATTACTTGAAATATTTTGATGAAATTTTGTACATACCCATTTCGAGGGGTGCTCAATCCATTGGCGCACACAGATTTAAAAAAAAAAAAAACGCTAATATGGTTTCTTAAAATTTTGCTCATAAAAACGGTCATAGTAGGCTTTGGATTTTATGCGAACCAGGCAATTTTTGTTCAAAATGTGCAGTTCATCGAGCTCTACAATTTAAAAAAAAATCAGCCAAATCGCACGATTGATACACTTTTTACAGACTGACCCCAAAACAAATGGGTCACACTGTATGTACCTCGGCACTGAAGTTCTTTTTATGACTCATGTGGTTTATTTGCCTCAGCCAGAGGCCTCGGCAACTAAATTCCACATGAGTCATAAAAAGTTCAATTTCAGTGCCTTGGTACATAAATAACTCTTTCTTGAAATCGGCAGTAAAGTGTCCCAAAATCGTCATTAAAAGCACAGAAATCCTACAATAATGAGCTACATTATTTTACGATTTTTTCAATAAGTAGGCCTTGGCGAGATGTAAACATCAAACGTCAGACGCGGAGAAATCGGCCGTCAAAAGTGACCAAATATTCAAAACATTGCGAAATTGTTTCCTATAGAAGTGCAATCCTTCAGTATCCATATTTTAGTAAGTTTGAATATCAATAGATTTGTTGTGGAGGCTGCACAAGAAGCAGCAGTTCGGTTTTTCTGTACGAAGATGCCGTGTCTTGTCTTACTTGACCTAGGTAGAGTGATCGTCAAAGTCAAGCAACACCGCGCGTAGTCGGTTCATGGATCCCTTATTATTTTCTTGCCTAATAAAACATTTTTTTTTTTCGATTTCAAAAAGAATATAATATGTACCTCGGCACTGAAGTTCTTTTTATGACTCATGTGGTTTATTTGCCTCGGCCAGAGGCCTCGGCAACTAAATTCCACATGAGTCATAAAAAGTTGAACTTTAGTGCCTTGGTACATAATTAACTATTTTTTTGTACTATCCTAATATTGTGACAAGGAACCCTAATTGTGACAATAACCTTGAGAACCCGGTCAACTATAGTTCATTTTTCAAATATACAAACATGATACAATGAAAAGAAGGTATGATAGATCGGTGTCACAATTTCGTCCGGCTCTGCGCATGACGTCACGCGGAGCGGATTATTTGAATTTATGTATTTATTATGTATCCGTAAATTAATGTTTTATTAGGTAGTATGATTTAGAACATACGACTAATGTAAAAATAACACGATAATCAAGCTAAGAAAATTCTCAGTACGGTAAGCATTTGTATTTTTTAACGCAAAGATAATGCATCAACTGTAAGGACTTCCCTAGTGCAGGTAAATAACTCAAAGTTTATTTCTTCTTACAAAAGAAATAAAAATAATCATTAACAACGAAAATTTGCAAGAATTGCAAGAGAATACTAGAATAGCAGTCGCCATAAGTAAAAAATAAATACCGATGATATAGTTTGTAATTATTGAAAAATTGAATTAAAGATAGAAATTAAAAAAATAATAATTAATAAGTCAATTTTTAAGGCAACAATGTAAAATTATATAAAATTTAGCTAAATTTTAAGACGCCTTTATTTTAAGAAATTTAATACTGTTTACATTAAACAAAATCATATTTTATTAATTAAAATTATGATGTAATTTTTAACCTTTTTTGTTTTCTAGTTATATCTAGCTTTATCTTGTAAAGCTTTGTTCAACTTTTTTATTCAAAAATACATCCTCGACTTAAAAAATATTTTTTTAATTTCTGGCGAACAATTTATCCTTAAGAAGTATTCTATAAATTGCTTATGTAACTTTTGCTCATCATTTGCTTGGATGGTTTACTTAGTCCACCAATTTTGTTGCCTCTCATTAAGCTCTAAGCTTATGCTAGGTATCAATTGTTGGATTGTTAACATAGAATGCATATCTACATAAAAGCAAACAGTAATAAAAGGCAAATATGGAAAAATATATATTTATTAAGTTTTGTTACAATTTTTTTTTTAACCAAGAGGTCCAGACTGAGAATCCCTCAAAACTTATTTTGAACATTTAAGTAAATCCTATAAAAATCTAAAGACAAACTGTTACGAAACAGTTTTTAACATGTTCCTTTTTCTATAAAACGTAATTTCTCCCAAATTTTTATTTAAATTTTTCATTCTAAAGTAGGTACATTCTTGACCTAAAAAAAGTTTTTTAATCTGTTTACTACAGTTTACCTTTGATGCTTTTTCTAGCAAATAAATGTTAAATATCCTTTACAAATAAACAGTTCACCCGAATTTACATCATTAAATATTTTTTCTAGTTCCTCTATGTTTTTTCATCATTTCTTCTGATGGCTTGGCCAACCCCCCCCTCAGACACATGATCAACCCAGGTGAAATTCTCCTGATTTGTTGATGCCATAGGTTCAGAGTTCGTATTTGCAGCATACAAAGCCCGCTAAATATTCTAAACCATCATAAACTAAAGAATCGATTTCTTCAGCTAACTCATATCTGACAGCTCTATCCATTTCTTTTCCTTTAGAAGTCAAATCAGCACTGCTTAAAAGTTTTTCAGGCAATGGCTGCAGTTTTGGGGTAGGTATTAAAACCAATTAAACAACTTAAGATGTTCAACGAACCTGTCTTGAAGAATTTAATCCACAATTTTTGATGGATTTCTTTTATTTAGGTATTCGTTCACTTCTCGCCTTATCATATTTCACTGTTAACTTTTGATTTGGCAAATTAAGTATCGGTATGGAGTCTGGTGGCTTCAAAAGCCGGCGATTTTTTGCTGAATACCCTGACAATTCATATTTTAAATTCCTCTCATAGCTTTCCATACTAAAATGTTGTGAGCAAACTAGCGGTTTTCACATTAAATTTGTCCTTTCGATTACAAGCAATCGTCCACTGTTTAATAAGATTTTCATCCTTTGGGAAACGGAAAAACAAGAACTGTCCCGTAAATGTCTTTGCTTCATTGTCTGCAATACAACTTGCTACAGCACAATGCATTTTAAATCGCAAATAATTATTTAAATAATGCAAATTCACGTAGCGTCAAACTTCAAACTGACACTGACACCGATCCGCGTGACGTCGCACGACTCCGCCCACAATGCGCAATATCATACCTTCTTTATTATTATATCATGATATGCAAAATTTTCTGTTGCAAATACATTGTAAATAAAAATATATTGATAGATGCGCAACCCAGAAGACAGGCGACACACCAGAAGAAGTATGGCTCGTTGCCTGTTCTATCTAATGGACACAATTTTTTTAAATCGATTCTTTTATAGTCGATTTTTTCTTGAATCTAAAAATATAACGATTCAAAATCGATCCACGAAATCGATTCTTTTTTAAATAATCCCCATCACATCAGCCCACTCTCCTTATGGATTATATGCCTGCGGTCTTTGCAGTGCACACAATTTCAAAATTGAATCATTGGCACATACAGTTTGTTCAGCGAATGTTCGGCCCTACGTCACAACTCCCGTCCTTGTCTTGCTCATGAATATACGATGGATATCAGTCCTATGTTCAGGAGTCAGACAAGGACGGGAGTTGTGAAGTAGGGCCGAACATTCGCTGAACAAACTGTAGGTATACACCCTCAGAGAAATATACTTATGGTTAATTTTCTGGTAATTATTGAATATAGTGTATGCACCGCCCGATTTTCTTGAAATTTTGGCTACCCCCCTATTTTCGAGGTCCCTGAACACGAATCTGGCCTCAGCTTCTTGAGGCCGGACGTAGTTTCCGAGAAAATGAATTTTCAAATTTCCTTTTGACACCCCACTTTTCGCGGCGCTATTTGTGGCTCTTATCGGGATGAATTTTTACTGTGCGCAGCTCAAACTAATCACCACACTATTTTGCACCTTCTGCAACATCGAAACTTCGCGAAAACCCGCGGGAAAACAGAAATTTTCCAAGATTTATACAATGTTTTGGGACATACTCATTTTCCCTCGACATTCGGCTGCGATTGCGCGGGAGAGACGGGAGAGCGACAGCTGGCGCTGCTATACGGAGCCAACGATGTTGCGAGGTTAGAACTAGAGAAGTTATGAAAAAGTAAAAAAATTAAATTATGGAATATAGTGTATGCACCGCCCGATTTTCTTGAAATTTCGGCTACCCCCCTATTTTCGAAGTCCCTGAACACGAATATGACCTTAGTTTTTGATGCTCGGGCGTAGTTACGAGAAAATGAATTTTCAAATTTTCTTTGACACCTCACTTTTCAAGGCGATATTTGGTTATAATCGAGATGAATTTAGCTCAAACTGATCACCACCCTACTTTGCACCTTCTGCAGCATCGAAAGTTCGCGCAAAGCCGCGGAAAAACCGAAATTTTGAAAGATTTATGCCGTGTTTACGCCCGGCCCGGCCGTAAACACGGCATAAATCTTTCAAAATTTCGGTTTTTCCGCGGCTTTGCGCGAACTTTCGATGCTGCAGAAGGTGCAAAGTAGGGTGGTGATCAGTTTGAGCTGCCTACACTAAAAATTTATCCGGATTATAACCACAAATATCGCCGTGAAAAGTGGGGTGTCAAAAGGAAATTTGAAAATGTATTTTCTCGGAAACTATGTCCGACCTCAAAACACTGAGGTCAGATTCGTGTTCAGGGACCTCGAAAATAGGGGGGTAGCCAAAAGGTTGGGCCCACACCTTCTCGTGGTCTTTGCCGAACAATAACATTTTCTCTTTGGAAGTGGATAGAGATTCGCAAACAGATTTAAGAGCATTTACCCATATTATGCTAGATTGGGGACTTCTATCAACACCAATTTAAATAATGTTATTGACAAAGCTGGGCCCTAATAAATTTAATGTTTAATTTTTAACATTTTTATTCACTCCTGTGGATTATGAGAGCAAGCGCTCCAGTTTTCTGCTCTTAATATCGATGGCACTTTAAGTCAACGCCCCTCCCACTAGTCCCACTCAAACGTCAAGCGTCAAGCAAAATACCGGACAGAGCAACCGCGTGAAAAACATTGTATAAATCTTGGAAAATTTCTGTTTTCCCGCGGGTTTTCGCGAAGTTTCGATGTTGCAGAAGGTGCAAAATAGTGTGGTGATTAGTTTGAGCTGCGCACAGTAAAAATTCATCCCGATAAGAGCCACAAATAGCGCCGCGAAAAGGGGTGTCAAAAGGAAATTTGAAAATTCATTTTCTCGGAAACTACGTCCTGCCTCAAGAAGCTGAGGTCAGATTCGTGTTCAGGGACCTCGAAAATAGGGGGGTAGCCAAAATTTCAAGAAAATCGGGCGGTGCATACACTATATTCAATAATTACCAATTTTCTGAGTATACACCCCTTTGTTAAAATACTGCATATTTTTACCTAGATACTTACTGTAAAATTTTCAGCAGAACTGTAATCCTCATCTAAGAATACTCTTACTTTGTCAAATAATCGTAATTCATTACTAGACATCAACAATTTAACGAAATGCTCAACATGTTTCATGGAATTCTCATAATTTTTGCCTCCAACTTCTTGGCAGTGCAAACCAATAAACTTTGGGTTAAGTTTAGTAACTGTTGAGAGGAATTCTTCCGTCCAAATTTTAAGCATTTGTGAAGGCTGTAAATGTACATATTTGGTTAAAATAGCCTTACAGACACCTACTAATGTTACTTACATCTTCAAAAATGGATCCCACATTTGCAGTGACTAGCAGAATAGGAATTGATGTCATAACTTTGGTATAATGGACTAGCTTTTTCGTTTTTATTAAATTTCACTAGGTGTATGTCTTTACGTAGGGCTTTTTATTATTGTAACCGTACAACATAAAATAACAACAATAATAAGCCAACCCAACCCCTAAAATATGGAGTTGGATTGGAGATGAGCAGATTGAAAATCGTTGCTGTCGCGCATTTCTGCTACAGCGCGAGCGCTGGACTTTTATCTTTATCTGATCACATCACAAAATATTAAAGTTAGGTAAAAAAATAATAGAGGGAGGGAGAGCGCGAGAAATGGAGTAGGGAGAACGCGCCTTGATCTATTGCGCATCCAATTTCCAGGCAAGTTTAATTGCCGCCATATTGTCCTCACTTTAACGTTTGCAGTTTATTCTCGGCGGTAGTTGTATTTTCAGCAGAGAAATGATCAGTGTTTTTGAAAAATGTCATGTGCGGTACCAAGCTGTAAGAATTATAAGTCTAGGAGAGTGTATCATTTTTTCGGTAAGTTTAGTAAAAACAATCGCCGAAATTTTGGGCACAATAGGCGCGCATCTGTATAATTTTAATGATTGAATATGTGGTTAAAAATTCTTAACTTGGGGACTGATTGGACTTTTGAGCCCAAATAAATTTGTTTGTTCAAAACATTTTGCTGCTGACGCCTTCACTGTGCATCGTGGCGAACGAGGACGAAGACCTCTAAAGCAGTCTGCAGTGCCAAGTCTGTTAACAATATGGTACGCCCATGGATGAAGTTGGATTAATATGGCCGCCACTTTTATTAGGCAGTTCGCGCAGCTTGTATGATATTCTCCTCACTCCATTTCTCTGGCTTTAATCCACGGCGCATTGCGCACCCAAAATCTCGACCTTAGACAATGCAACCTTATTGTCATAACCTTGTCTTGTCTAAGTTCAAGTTCCAATGAGAGTGCTAGACACTAAAGTCTATCCAAGTTACAGTGGCAGTAGATACAAACAAAGTCACATGACCGCATTGCGATCGATTACCAGGGTCTGACTAATATGAGATTTCCAGTAGCTTGTAATTCTGAACTAATTCTTTTAGAAGTTCTAAAAATTGTGTTTTTAACTTTCGTGGATCTTTATAAATTTCCTTAAATTAAGTAGCAAAATAAATTTACAGAATATACTGCTCGCGATCCGACCTAAAATATGCAGGAAACTCGACTGAGGGAAGAGCCGGCCCTGCATTCTGCTAGCAACGTAAACACTTGACATTTTATGACGGCCAGACCAATAAGGGAATAGGTCACGTGGTGGCCAATGTTTTGATCCACTGCCTCTGTAACTTGGATAGACTATAGACCAGAGAAATTTTCTCTGCACTAGACACATCTACAGTTACAGTCTCAGACTAATGAATAAAGAGGACGAATTTGTTTACAAATTTAAGTGAATTTTTGACAGGCATAGTTGTTTATTACTATCCCCATGTTTACAAATATTGTTCTTACTGACCTGCCCCAAACATGTCACATTTAAGAGTAACAATAACTAGGAATATCATAAATAAAACCGGCAATTTCTTTAGTAGATGCATTGAACGTAAAATTGCCCCCACTTATAAAATTCAGGCGGAACAGTAAAGTAAAACAACCTTTTCATGTTCAAGAAAGATTATGTAGGTGTTTTATTATTGACAAAATGGTTATAGTAGAGAACACTCATTACTTTTCGCACTAATCGGTAACGTTGCGGCAGTTTGACAAGGACCAAAGTTAGTGCTTGCTCAAATTGTTTGTTTTCCATTTTGTTTGTTTTGGTTTGTGCTTCGGTATTCTTAGTTTTACTAGAAAACAAACGCTAAAATCGAGTTTTTCGTGCGGTTCCAAGTTTAAAATATTTAAAAAATGGTAAAAAGGTGCATAAAGTGCAAGTGTCTTTCCTCTAAAGTGAAAAAAGAGAATATTTCGTTCCATAGGTAGTATTTGTAAATTCATTTATCTCTTTCATAAAGTGAGAAGTTTCAGCTTACTGTTTACATCTATGAAGACGCTATAATGCGGTGTCCCCTTTATTCATTAGTCTGAGGTTACAGCATAAAACCGCTTGCAAGCGATTGTAATCGCTTTGCCGTCTTAAACGCACCCAGTGCCTCTATTTGGTATAAACTGGACCAATACTATATTAAAGACTTGTGCATAGCGCTGTTTCAAGCGATCGCCTCTGGCGCCACACGACGAAACAAATTTACACGGTGGTTTTAGTCAAAACACGATTGTTGAAGAATCTTTTATAAAATAAAAACATGCAAGTAAGTCTGTTACAACGAAGTTAATATTCAAAATAAAATAAAATATTTGTTTGTTACGTCTCTTTAATTTGGCAAGTTCACATGGCATATTTCCATACATTTTCTTAAGAAAAGCGAGTCTAAAAAGCAAGCAAAAGTATTTGGTACCTTTTAGTTTGGAACGCATTCCATGGCTAGTTGTAGTGTGAAAGCATAAAACGCATTAGATTTTTCAGTTTCTTCTTTATATGGAAGACTATTGGTTCGCTTTGAAGCTATAAACAACATTTTCTATTTTCATTCCTACATACGTTACAAAATACTCTTCCAAAATAATATCTTTAATTTTCGCTTCTTCAGCTGGTTGATCAGATCATACCAAAATTCCAAAATAGTGTTTATTCTTCTGCAATTCACCTAATTGTCTGTGCATACCATTTTCTTCATGTGCGCGAAAATTTCATGTTATCACAAACAAATCTACCTAGAAAAGTTGTATTAATAGGATAAAACTTTAAAATACTGGACGCAAGGACAATTCGTTACCGTAAAAAGAATGTAAATCGTAATAAAGCTGGATATTTTAAACGTCAGAAACTGACATCCCAATAGCCACAGAATACCCCCTTATAACCTATAATAAGTCGCCATTTTTTTCGTCGTGTAGCGCCACCCAGTCCGTAAACAACAATGAAATATGACGTGATGCTCGGGTCTTTAATATAGGGTATAGAGGCACTATAGACACATTTAGATCATACAATATGGTTACCTAACCTAAATTTTTAAATTCTCAACGCGGAACGTCATTGGTAGGTATTCCCACTATTTTAAAATGTGACCAATACTAGTGTTCATAAATTGTGGTTTATAAAATCTTGATATTTTATATAAACGGCCCTCGTAAAGTTTATTTTACGAGGGCCGTAGGTATATAACAGTGCTCTGGTAAGAGGTAAGAGCGTTGATTGAGGACGGGTAAGAGTCAAAATGCCAGTCCACACGCAACGATGTATTGTACGATTTGCGCATGCGCAAGTAAATCGTTACAGATAAAACTTTGCGTGTGGACAGCAGATTTGAACAAAATTTAGAAGGGTGCAAAGTTGGACGTCGGAGTTGAAAGTCTGAGCCGAAAAACTTAGATTTGAGAGATTTGCGCATGCAAATCGTTAAGGCGCGTATTCACTTGCAACAAATTCCTCAAAACGCGCCGCGCGAGTTATGGGCATCAAAATCAATCAAATCAAAATCAAAAATCGCCCGATTCGCAAACGCTGCAAATCGGCATATATCATATTCATATTTATATAAATATCGCGGTGAAAGAACCCAAGTCAGTCATAATTGTAATAAAATACAGAACGTTACTCTGCCCATTGTCTATACGAATTTCTACAAATAAAAGTCGTTTTTAAAAATCGTGTTTCCGAACCCGCGATCATAATTGGCGCTGCGAACAGGATCGCCGTACGGCATCCCCGAGAAAATTTGCCGGTTCGTTTCAACGGTTTGACGGCGAAAAACAACTGCAAGAATCCATCAACCCCTACAGAGTGCCGAGGAATGAAGAACATCTACAGAATATCTCTATTCCTGTAAGTAATCTTCCATTTTTCCATGAGCTCTGAGTACCCTGAAGATTCTTTAAGTGCAGTTATTGATTCAGCCTTTTTTTCTACTCCCCCTTCTCAAAAAACAAAACCTGTCCCTAAGTTAAGAAGACCCGCACCCCCTACGGATCTTGACGAAGATTCACCTCCCTCTACATCCAACGGAATTCGTGACCGAAGTCCCATTTTAAAAGAAGTACAAAAGCCCCCTTTATTCACAATGCTTTCAAACAGCGACATTAATAACCTTTTTAATACCTTGCCCGAATATTCCCCCGAATCAAATTTATCTACTTTTATAAACAGTGTGGATAATTTATTTATCTTTTTACATACTCAAGATGCTACTGAAGTTCAAAATTACATAGCTAATTGCCATGTTCTATCTAAAGTCAAAGGAGAAGACAGAGATTTTTTAAATTTACATAAAAAGCAAAATTGGCCTGAAGTTAAAGTGGACCTTTTACAAAAATATGGAGACCAAAGAACAGAAGATATTTTATTGACGCAACTAACAACAACCGCACAAAAACGAAGCGAAACTTATAATGACTATTTTCACAGAATTAATTTAGCTCTTAACGATCTTCTCCAACATGTATCCCTACACGACGAACCCAACACTGCTTTATTTAAGAAAAACTTTTTTGAACAACAAGCTCTCAGAACATTTTGTACAGGACTAAATAATCCCTACTGTGATCACCTTTCGCATTTTGAGTTACAATCCCTGGATGAAGCTTTACAAAAATGTGTTTCGTACGATAATCATAGACAACAACAACAGTACATGTCATACCTAAAATCAACCCTTTACCCTTCTGACTACTCTAACAGAAAACCTACTTTACAACCTAACCCTATACCTAGAAGACTTCCCCAAAATCAAAATCCTAATCAAAATTACAATCCAAGACCACCACCACCGCAATTTCAAAATCATCGACCTTTTAGAGACATAAATAGACCAATTCCCCAACGTACCAATCTACCCACCAATCGAGAAGTTTTTGGTAATCAAAACCCTAGACCGTTCCCTCAACAACAACAACAAAATTACCTGAGACCGTTTCCCCAACAACAACAAAATATGCCTAGACCCATGTCCGGCGTAGAAACAATTCGAAACACAAATAATTTCCGACTTCCTACGACCCAAATGACTCGAAACCGTACTTTCCACAACAATACTGAAATTTCCCCCAATTACGAGGAAAATGAGAAAAATTTTCAAACACAAGCCTCGGAACCCTCTACCAGCCAACAATAATTCAATTAAATAATGTTTTTAACAAAAAGAAACTCCCATATTTTTACCTTCCCAATTCTGGCCTAAAAGTCCTTATAGACTCAGGTGGTTCAGATTCCCTTATCACTCCCCAAGCTGCAGAACTGATAGACCAATATCAACGTTATGAATATATAGAACCTTTCACTTTAATATCTATGAAAACCCCTACTAATTATAATAGAAATTTATTTTACCCCCTATTTTCCGAAATCGGAATAATGCAACCACTTATAGTTCGCATTGCCGATTGGCATTCCGATTTTGACATTCTTTTCGGCACAAGTGAATTAGATTCACTTGGAGCAATTATAGACTATGAAACCCACCTTTTTAAAATAAGAAAATTAAATATAAGTATTCCTTTCGAAGTCATGTACCAAGCCAATAATCGTTTACAAATTCCTGTAAACATTAATTACGGTGACGTAATACTTCCCGATATCATACACAATAACGAAATTATTATACCGGAATCTCTGCACAAGTCGCGAAATGGCTTCGTGGAAGTCCCTGGTATCGAAATAAATAATTTTTCTTTTGATAACCCAGTCGAAGTAGAAGCCTTTACCCATTATGAAGAATCACGACCCCCCATGTCTTCTTCTGATTTTAATGAAAACCTAATCCGTACACAACACCTTAACCTAGAAGAACGTTCGAAAATAATTTCTCTCTGTCATAAATTTAAAGATATTTTTTATTACGAAGATTCCGATCTAACTTTCACTAGTTCCGTAAAACACCACATTCGCACAAAAGATGAAAATCCTATATATACTCGTTCATATAGACATCCTAGAAATATGCAAATCGAAATAAATAACCAAATTGATAAACTTCTCCAAAACAAAATTATCCGCCCGTCTATTTCTCCCTATTCTTCACCTGTATGGATAGTACCAAAAAAGGCAGATGCCTCCGGCAAGAAAAAATTTCGTATGGTAATTGACTATCGAAAACTTAACGAAAACACAAGGATCGACGAAATTTTAGAAAATTTAGGAAAAAGCATTTATTTTACGACACTTGACCTCGCTCAAGGCTTTCACCAGATAGAAATCCATCCAGATTCTCTCGAAAAAACAGCTTTTACCGTCCCAAATGGACATTACGAGTACCTACGAATGCCCTTTGGTCTCAAAAACGCTCCAGCATCATTCCAGAGAATGATGGACGAAGTACTCCGGGAGTTTATTCATAAATTTTGTTTTGTTTACATGGACGATGTAATAATTTTTTCAAAATCCCTACAAGACCATTTAATTCATATCAAACACATTTTCACAAGACTTAGAGAAGTAAATTTAAAAGTACAATTTGATAAGTCCGAGTTTTTAAATAAAGAAGTTGCCTTCTTAGGACATTGAATTACCCCCGATGGCATAAAACCCAATCCTATAAAAATCCAAGCGATCCAAGATTTTCCAATCCCAAAATCCACAAAAGAAATCAAAAGTTTTCTCGGCCTTTTAGGATATTACCACCGTTTTATTCCGGATTTTGCTAAACTAACTGTCCCATTCACTAGATGCTTAAAAAAGGGAACAAAAATAGATACCAATCATCCACAATACATTGAGTGTTTTCAAACGTGTAAAACTCTTTTAACTAATAGTCCTATCCTACAATATCCAGATTTTTCCGAACAATTTACTCTCACAACAGATGCGTCAAATGTAGCATTAGGATCAGTACTATCACAAAAAGGAAAACCTATCGCTTATTATTCTCGTACACTAAATGCCGCAGAAAGAAATTATTCTACTATAGAAAAGGAGTTGTTATCTATAATTGAATCTTGTAAGCACTTTCGCCCATATCTCTATGGAACAAAATTTCAAATCGAAACTGATCACAATCCTCTCGTTTGGCTTTATAAAATAAAAGAACCTCATTCTCGCATAGCCAGATGGAAAATAAAATTAGAAGAATTCAATTTCGACATTAAATACAAGAAAGGAAAAGAAAATGTAGTTGCCGATGCTCTATCTCGTACTCAAATTAATGCCCTAGAAACGGAATCCCAAATTACAGAACCCCCTTCCGCTAATGCTGACTTCGACATTGACGCTTTTGTTAACGAAGTAGCTGAAAGAGAAACCGGAAATTCTACACAACACACCTCTATAGAAAATCCCATTGCCGAAATCCCATTTTCAGACGATCCTATTAACCTTTTCTCCAATCAAATAATTTTCGAAATTTCCGATAAACCCGAAACAATTTACAAACTAAAATTTAAAAACAAACATCGCTTCACTGCCAAAATTACTGACGAAAATTGGAAAAACGAAATCACACGTCTACTTACTGAAATAATTAGACCAAACCAACGCTATTATATCTTATTAAAAGACCCCCGTATGCAAAAATATCTCTCTAATTGTGTTCGCTCAAAATATGATAATACCGTTCAATTATTTTTCTGTTCAAAATTTCTTCAAGATTTAGAACGACCTGAAAATCAACTCACTTGTATATCTAACTATCACAAAGAAAACCATAATGGAATCTTAGAAACGTACCAACACCTAAAACAAAAATTTTATTGGCCTAACATGAAGCAAGATATTATTAATTTCATAAATAACTGCGATATCTGCCTCAAAAATAAATACGAACGACATCCCTATAAGCTCCCTTTTAAAGGACCTCTCCTTGGACAAAAACCCTTTGACATATTACACATTGACCTCTTTGCTTGCAACAAAACTCCTCACTTAACCGTTATCGACTCATTTTCCAAGTATACTCAAGTATATAAACTTTCCGACAAAACTCACACTTAGTAAACTCCGACACTACTTTTCCCATCATAATTACCCTAGAAAAATAGTATGCGACGAAGGAGTAGAATTTGCCAACTCCCTCTTTCGAGAATTCTGTAAACTTCACTCTATTGAACTCCATTTCACCACTATAAATAACCCAAACTCTAACAGCCCCATAGAAAGGTTCCACTCTACATTCATAGAAAAATTACGTGTTATGCAAGAACAAAATCCCAACGAATATTTCGACGATACCGTAACCCATTGTGTCCTAATTTATAATCAATCCATTCACTCCGCCACTGGCTATTCCCCTTTTTCAATACTTTATGGACCATATGCTGAAGAAATAAATTTTGACTTCGACACACCAGTCTACGAACTTTACAACCAAAAACACAAAAACGAACTTCAACCCTTTTTACAAAACTTATACCAAAAACAATTAAATAAACAAACAAACATTCTTAACAAAAGAAATGAACAACTGACACAAGACACCCCGCAACCACATGTAGGCGAAACTGTATATATATATCCAAAGATAACCGCAACAAATTAACCGCTCCTTTTGTCCCTATAAAAGTCACAAAAACCAACCCCACTAAAATTCAAGGCTTAACACGGAACTCCCGAGAAACCAACACACACCCTCGAAAAATTAAAAGACTAAGAAAAACCTCTCGTTTACAGGTCCTTCCTCGCTCGAATCCCGTCCTTCGAGATCCATCCCTTAGTAACTAATGGATATTTTCCCAAACCCCTAGGGAATGCTCAATTATTCGACCATTTCCATAGACACATAATAACAATAAACTTAACCCAAATCCAATCTACTTTGCAACAAGTATATTTAAATTTTGACTTAATTAACAAAACAAATTCCACTCATACACAATCCTTACTAGCACAATATAATCATTTTTATACTGAAACTTCAGACAACTTCCACAAAATTTATAGACCACGGAACAAACGAGGACTATTGAACTTTTTAGGCAACGCAATAAAATACGTTACAGGTAATCCAGACAATGACGATCTTGTTCTTTTGTCAAACCATATTAATGCTTTAGAAATAAAACAATCAGAAATTATTCAAAATCAAAATAAGATTATATCCTATGCTTCTTCTACCAATTTTAGATATAACAAATTCATAAAAGAAATATATTCAAATACTCAAATATCCGCCACAAAAATAAACGATTTATCTGACACATTAGATAAGTATATGTCCATACATAATGAAATTTTAAATATTCAAAGATTAAATAACTTCCTTCAAAAAATACTTCGTACCCTTAGCCTTGCAACCCTCTCTCTTTCCAACATAGAACTTCTTACACTCTCCGAAATCACTTCCTTAGATAATCAACTTCGAAATCAATATTCAAAAACATCTCTTATTTCAAATGAATTGCACCCATACGAATTAATAGAAAACTCAAAAAGCACAATTTTTACTTTAGAATCTCAGATGCTTATAATCCTTAAGATACCCATCCTTGATTCCCATATTTTTGAATTATCCCATATTTACCCTATCCATAACCCCTATGGAGATATTCTCGTCGCACCTGCACCGTACTATGGAAATTACCACTGGTATACCGACTGCACTCCTCACGACAAGAAGCACATCTGTCAACCTACTACAACAACAATCTGCCAACCACCGAATTTACAACATTGCACCATGGCTCATCAACCAGCCCATTATTCAACAAACTGAAAACCACCTCGTAATCAGCACCTTCACCCCCATCGAGATCGAAGAAAATCGCAAGAAACACACAATTAATAAACATTCTTATATAAAAACTAATCAGACAATATTAATTCAAGGGAAACGCTACACTGTACCAACAACTTCAAACCAGCAAATACCAGATGTCATCCCCATCCGATGGAAACCCACACATCATCTTCAGTTGCCACCGCTTAGCAGTCTACCAGAGGAGACTTTGCAACTTACGCCGTTACAACCCCTACATCTCGCACCTATCACTACAGCCACCATTTCATGGACCACAGCTATAATTCTGCTAATTTCGCTTGGACTCATCACGTATATCATTGCCAGGAAAAAGAAGAGGATACACACTTTACTGTTCAAACCCAAGATACCCCTAGAGAAGCTACTTCAACCCTTAGAGCCAAAGATCGAGGACGATCTTCCAACTTAAGGGGGGAAGAGTTATGGACATCAAAATTGCCGACTTTACTACAAAAATCGCCCGATTCGCAAACGCTGCAAATAGGCATATATCATATTCATATTATATAAATATCGCGGTGAACGAACCCAAGTCAGTCATAATTGTAATAAAATACAGAACGTTACTCTGCCCATTGTCTGTACGAATTTCTACAAATAAAAGTCGTTTTTAAAAATCGTGTTTCCGAACCCGCGATCATAATTCGCGCGCTGCGCGAAATTCACTAGTGAGTTTCTGGGTTTTTATGTTGTAAAAAAATACGTCTTGTCCACGCTTTTCTTTTTTCTCGGGTTTTTTCTTTTATCTTTTTTTATTGCTATTTAAAGCATCTATAATCAAAAGAGCGCCGGCAGCCACTACCACGTTATCATCTGCGTCCATCTCTCTGAAGCGGACCATCACAATTTATACTACAACGGCTGCCGGGAACGCGACGAACACAGCGAACACTCCAAACAGCACGAACTTTGCGCTAAAATGTTTGTTGCATTCTGCGCAGCGCGCGCGCGGCGTGTTCTGCGCGTTTGGAGCATTTTGTTGCAAGTACGGGCCTTAATGTGTGTACGCTTGAGAGATTTGTACAGTTTTTAGGTGCGACGGTAGCTGACTCCTCCTATACCTATTTTTAGTCCGGAAATTATTAAATTAGGTAGTTAAAACTATAACAATAACTGATTTATTTTAAATTTGTTAAAAAATATGTCGATCACTTCGAATAATTTTAAAATAGAATTCAATGGGAAAATACACGTCGTTTCAATAACCATGCTCTAGACTTCTAGACCATCTAGTTATATTTAAACTTTTCCTGATTTCTCTCTTTTTTACATTTAAACAAAACGTCAAAATACTCCAAAAGCGCTTCCTCCATGATTATTGTATCGAGCAAAAATTGCAGCTTTACTACAATAAGTTGTTATAATGTGGACGCACTACATCCGTTGACTGAGGTATTTATATAAAGACTTCTCACGGCTATAGCTCTATGTCCTGGAAAACAGATGTCTCTGATGTCTAACAATGTATTCTGCATTGTATTTCATCTCAGGAAAGCGCATGGTGAACCAAAAATGTGTCAGACGTGACAGCCCTGAGCAGCCTTTAATAATATATCAGTCAACGCTACATCGTTGCATGTTGACCGGCCTTAAGGGGGACTTTGATATGAGTATTTCATTCAGGTCTCTGCCCGACGTGTGTTGGATTCGACCTATTTTATAATAGCTTTATACCATACATGCTATACCTCTAGTAAAAGCATGCACAACTCGTTTTCTAGGTCTGCCCTTAATAGTCTAATGCCTAAAAATAACAAACATCTCTATGGATACATAAAGTTTGTTGCGATTTTCCATTTACAGTTTAGTTTCAGGTTGTACTATTGATCATCACTGTTCTTTGTTTAAATCAAAACATTACATTGTACCTGGTAATAATATTAATACTTCAGCCTTATGTCGAAAAACATTCAAAGTCTTTCAAAATGGATGCCATCAGAAATGGTAGATGACAAATTATATTGTAGTTGCAGAGAATTAAAATGCACCTGCTTAAATTTAGTGACACGGATTTACGTGGTTGCTAGTCATTCGAAGAATCAAAGCTTAAAATCAAGCAATCCTGGAAGAAATGATAATGAACTCCAAATACAGGTAAGGCAGAGACGGTATTTAGGGTACGACCAGACAACAGACAAGGCACGGGTGTCTCCTTATTTGTCAACGTGCGCGAGACTGCTAATTTTTCTATCGCCATTTTAACCAACGAAAGTGTGGCAAATTCAAAATAATTAGCTTTTTCAAATTTTTGTTGCATTTATTTACGTTTAGGTATAATTTTATATTTTGGAAAAAAATAAAAATGAATAAATAAATGAATCTGTTGAAGTTGAAGCTTGTGGTACGCTCGGACCACTTTGTTGCTGGTCAGATAAATTTTATTCCGACGGTATAGAAGTTGATTGGAGGCATTTCTTATGGCCCACCAACAAAAAATCATCAGATTTAAAACGACCATAGTACATTGCTAGGCAAATTTAAAGCGTTGACTGACGTATTAAGAAAGACTGCTCACGGCTGTCATGTTTGACAGCTCGCATGGCTCGCCATGCGCTTCCCAGAGACAAAATAATACGTCAGTCAACGTTTAAAGCTTTTAACCAGTCGAGTCGAGGGAGTCCAAATAGAGGTCCCGGTCTTTGGGAAACCTAGAATATCTAGAATAAGCACCACCAATACATTTTATCCTAAATAATGCAACATACCAATAAGATATACCTTCAGTCAGGTCTAAATATTTTGCAATTTGTGCTAAACCAGGCGCTAAACACACGAAAAAGACCTTAAAAAAGTAAGCACGTCAAAACAACAAACTATACAAGACAAGACTGGGTTAAAATGGCGACCGTCTAGGCTCCCAATGTGTTGCCGAAAAAGTAGCTAGGTCAAAGCTGGACCAACACTATATTAAAGACACGAGCATGCCGTCATTTTTCATTGTTGTTTACGGATTAGGGTGGCGCTACACGACGAAAAAAATGGCGACTTATTATAGGTTATAGGGGGTATTCTGTGGCTATTGGGATGTCAGCTTCTAAGACGTTTAAAAAATCCAAAATTTTAAATATCCAACTTTATTACGATTGACCTTCTTTTTACGGTAACGAATTGTCTTTGCATCCAGTATTTGGCAGTTTTATCTTATTAATACGGCTTTTCGAGGTGGATTTGTTTGTGATAACATGAAATTTTCGCGCACACGAAGAAAATGGTATGCACAGACCATTAGGTGAATTGCAGAAGAATAAACACTATTTTGGAATTATGGTATGATCTGATCAACCAGCTGAAGAAGCGAAAATTAAAGATATTATTTTGGAAGAGTATTTTTTTAACGTATGCAGGAATGAAAATAGAAAATTTTGTTTATAGCTTCAAAGCGAACCAATAGTCCTCCATATAAAGAAGAAACTGAAAAATCTAATGCGTTTATTATGCTTTCACATACTACAACTAGACATGACAAACCAATATTTTATTTTGAATATTATAACTTCGTTGTAACAGACATAGGTATTTGCATGTTAGTTCTTATTGTAATGTAAAAACTTGCAAAACACATTTTTCGCGTATCATCTAGGAAAATAATCTAGTGTGGGCCTGGACCTTATGGATTTTCTTTTCGAAGGTCGTAAAATGGATAGATGTTAGTTCAAAGTGAGAAACAAGGATTAATGAAGAATGCATTTGCATAAAAAACTGTTACTACCGCCGAGATTAAAGGCGTAGAGCGTGGGTATATCCTTATACGGTGATATAACTGTTATAAGGTATGTCAATTATATCATACACCTATATACTAAAATCAAGTAACTCTTATGCCTGGCCTAAATAAAAGCACGTGATCGATGTCGTTCCGCGAAATAAGGCGACTGGTCAATACAGCGCGTCTAGCAACAGGGATGTACTCGATCGCAAAAGCGTGTTTATGCGGATTTATCTTGTTGTTTTCAGCTATTTAGACACTGCCACACACAAATATAATTTTATCGATGTTTTGACTCATTTTAATTAAACCAATACATTTTTTCCGAATATTTTGACGTAAACAATTGTAAAAGTACCTACCTAAAATCAGAGCATATAAAACAACCAGCAGTAATATTCCCCATGCCGGGAAAATTCTACGCACCTGTTCGCGCAGCCGCCATTTGGGAATAGATTCTGTCAAATGGATGCAGTGTCGGGGCGATTGGGCAGTTCTCTTTTGGCTGTCTGAGCTGGACCAACACTATAGTGTTGGTCCAGGTATGAGAGATATTACAGTGCCATGGAGTCTGCTTTTTGTAAATTGTGCTTTGTGCTAGTATCTTTAAATAAAGAATCATCTTTTCACTAAAATAGCCACGGATATTGGTTGGTTTGTATACTATCCAGCTAGTTTACAAACTATATAAGATTTGTCGCTAAAGTACAAACCATAAGAAAATTATACAAATTAACCGACGTTTTTGGCTAGTTTACAAACTATCCACAGTAGTTGGATAAAGTGTGAACTTAATATTGCTAGTAATACATAATAACCAACTCGTTGGTTAGTATGTAAACTAACCAATTCCCTTTGCTTAATTTAGTTTTCGATAGTAAAATAATTCTTTGTAAAAAAATAAGTTGTAAAAGTTCACTGTATAATCATTGTCATTCGTTAATTTCGAATTTTGTGCATTTCCAAAAGTAGGTTTTCAAATGGTTGCTGTTGATTCATTTTTAATAATCAAATACACAAATTTCATAAGACACAGTAAACAATAACAGCAGTCACTTGCCATAAACATAACCTCACTTTTCTAATAAATTAACCAAAGGGAATTGGTTAGTTTACATACTAACCAACGAGTTGGTTATTATGTATTACTAACAATATTAAGTTCACACTTTATCCAACTACTGTGGATAGTTTGTAAACTAGCCAGAAACGCCGGTTAATGTGTGTAATTTTCTTGTGGTTTGTACTTTAGCGACAAATCTTATATAGTTTGTAAACTATAGCTGGATAATAGTATACAAACCAACCAATATTCGTGGCTATTTTAGTGAAAAGATGATTTTCCATAAAAATAACCAGACATTTGGATAGTTTGTATACTATCCAGCTAGTCTATAAACTATCCAAGTAAACACATTAACCGTAACATATAGGTATATTTAGAAAATGAATATTGAAGAGATTTGCGCATGTCGTCACCGCGTGACTAAATATATGCCGATATCAAAATTAAATAACAACCTCAATTATTATTCTAAGATATCAAACTTTCCATCGCTTTTGATAGCCGACCCGCTGTACTTGCTCCATTTTAGCGTCGGACTAATATATGAGATTATGCAACAAGTCTGCGCGCGATCCTACCTATGCAGGAAACTCGACTGAGGGAAGAGCCGGCCCTGCATTCCACTCCTCGCCTAAACACTTGAGATTTTACGACGGCCAGACCGCGACCACGTGGTGGCAAATGATTCACTGTTCAGTGCCTCTGTAACTTGGATATAGTATACATCATTTCTCATTTCATCCACAAAGATTTCATCCACAAAATATATAGGTTATTTCATCTATAGGCGCCACGGGCGTGCGGGATCGGCTGATGGGTCGATATTGTGATATTATGAAAAAGGAAAAAGCATAAATTTGTGCTTTTTCTTTTTCTATAATACAATCTGTAATTGAACAGCACATATATATGTGCACCACAAAGCTTATAACAAATAAAATAAGAAAAACCTTTTTAAAAAACAAGCTTTTATTTAAGCCATTTACTAAAACAAAAATAAAATAAGTTTAGTTATCCTTAGATAATTCAATGCCAAATTGCGACAAGTTTTTGTAAATAAAAAAGCTCCCATATAGCATCTAATATTTATCTATATAGATATGCAAAATAAGTTCCTAATGCATATACCTAAGATATTTGTTAATCGCAGATACAAATAGGTATAATATGTTAGATGAATGTACAGGGTGGGCCAAATTGGACACTTTTAAAGGGAAACTCCTGTTTTTGACGGAGATAGACGAAAACTGATATCGGTGTCTGAGGCTCATTTTTTATAATAAACTTAATGGCGAAAACCGCAAATCGATATCTGTCACCGTTCTTGAGTACAGGGCGTTTTTCGAAAATGTGCGTTTTCGAAAAGTGGCCGTAAGTTTTTTCGGGTTGAAAATTTTGTATTTCTGTAAAAACATTCTTAAAGCACTTTTTTACGTAGAATCCAATGCTGCTACTAAATTTTTTTTCAAGTCAATGGTTTAAGAGTTACCGATGAAAAAAAATATTTTTTAAATGGAACACCATGTTTATTTTTGCATTTTTTAATAGAGCAAAAAATTACCATTCCAAAAATATATAACACTTAATGATTTACTTAAGTACTTATCAATTACTAATAGCTTTTATGATTTCATGTGTATAATTGAAGCGCGCCCTTTCAGCAAGTAGGCTTTTGGATGGTGAGACAATGAAACAACCGTGGGAAAATGTTTACTGTTACCTGTCATATTTTCATTTAAGCTGTTTAGGCAGTGTAAAGATTTTTCTATTTTTGTGTAGGTAATTTATAAACTTTATAACATACCTACTATGGTTATGCAATCCGGGGAAAATGCAGATGAAACGACCAATAATTTATACTACGAACGGTATCCAGAGAGAAGACATCCTTTCATTATTATATTATTTAATCTGTGATCCTTTCCATTCAAGGACATTTTTGCAAGGTTGCGACACAATTTGATAACAGTGGGCATTTTGAAAAGGATAGGCCGAAATGGTACGAGTTAAACAGAGATAGGCATTTTCCCCGGATTGTATCATATCCCATTTTTCATAACTTTCAAATTTCATTGTAGGTATGTTATAAAGTTTATAAATTACACAAAAATAGAAAAATATTTACACTGCCGAAACAGCTCAACTGAAAATTTGACAGGTAACAGTAAACATTTTTTTTACTACTAAACGGAGAAATCATCATTATTTACCTCATTCCTCTAATGAGAAGTAATATTTCTCACCCTAGGTAAATAATGATAATAAAAAAATACCTAGGTAAATAATGAAAAATTTTCTATATGACATTTAAAGATTAGTGTCATTTTATCAGCTTGACAACTGAACTCCCAGGCTATTTAATATTTCGAAGTATTTGAAAAAAGCGAGAAATGACTAAAATAAACTAAAATATGGCAATATTTCAATGTTAGTAGTAAAAAAAATTCTATATACACTTCGGTTGAGAAAGCCATTATTTACCTCGCATATTATATCCTTCGGCGCTACGCGCTTCAGGATATAAAAGAGCTCGGTATATAATGGCTCACTTCTCAACCTAAGTGTATAATATACTATTCCACGGTTGTTCCATTGTCTCACTGTCCAAAGCCTACTTGTTGAAAGGGCGCGCTTCTAATAATTATTATACACATAAAATAATAAGAGCTATATTAGTAATTGATAACTACTTAAGTAAATCATTAAGTGTTATCTATTTTTGGAATGGTAATTTTTTGCTCTATTAAAAAATACAAAAATTTAAAAAATATTTTTTTTCATCGGTAACTCTTAAACCATTGACTTGAAAAAAAAAAAATGTAGTAGCAACATTGGATTCTACGTAAAAAAGTGCTTTAGGAATGTTTTTACAGAAACACAAAATTTTCAACCCGAAAAAAGTTACGGCCACTTTTCGAAAACGCACATTTTCGAAAAACGCCCTGTAACTCAAGAACGGTGACAGATATCGATTTGCGGTTTTCGCCATTAAGTTTATCATAAAAAATTAGCCTCAGACACCGATATCAGTTTTCGTCTATCTCGGTCAAAAATAGGAGTTTCCCTTTAAAAGTGTCCAATTTGGCCCACCCTGTACAAATGATGTATATTTTTGTTTTGAATAAGAAGTGATATTTACACAATATCTCATGTAGGCAACATGTTCCTAGCTTAATGGTTCTAAAAATATTTACAAATTGAACAGTACATTACAGGCACATTCTCCATATACATACACTGAAAGAATTACTTTGCTACGGTTAGTAAGAACTCAACTACCGCAGCAAAATATCTGCATTAAATAGGCGCCGAGTGAGTTACTTTGCTACCGCAGCAAAGCACGCTTTGCTAAAGACAACTCAATTGCAGTAAGTAAGCTGATTTGTTGAAAATCACTATGCTGTGATAATTCAACCCTTGTATTAAGGCAAGTGAGTCAGCTCACTAACCACAAGTGAGTTGCTTAGCTACCATAGCAAATAATTTGATTGTGGTTATGTAGGTTTTGTTGCTGTAATTGAATCAGCTCATTAATGACAATTAAGCTGCCCACTAGCCACAAGTGAGTTGCTTAACTACCATAGCAAAAAATTTATTTGTTGCCGGCGTCTTTAAAGGTACGTAAAAATTAATATCTTCAGACTTAATGTCCGCTTGGTAGCACATTATCATTATGTTATACATAATCTGCATCCTGTCAAAAGTGTAATACATAGCGCAGCCAGATTTTTTGTTTTTCCTGTAGTTTCCCATTTCATGTTTTTTTAATAACATGTTGTTCACGCGGCAACCCTACACAGGTTTCTTCTACACCTAGCCTTACACACCCTATGAGTCCCCAAAAAATATCTTTGAGATTGAGACGGCCAAGTAATAAGAATATATTAAGTAGGGATTTGTAGTGAATGACTCAACATGTTATAAAGAAAACATATGAAATGGGAAAAACTACAGGAAAAACAAAAAATCTGGCTGCGCTATGTTTTATACTTTTGACAGGATGCCAGATTATGTATAATATAATGATAATGTGCTACCAAGCGGACATTAAGTATGAAAATATTAATTTTTACGTACCTTCAAAGACGCGGCAATGTTCCCGGAAAACAATGATGCCAGAGCTGTCTAGGTCTAGACGATCAATACGATCATCACGGACCAACAACTGTGCGACGACTGCGGTGGGGCTGCCTGGCGGGCTCAGGCTTGCCGGCTAGCGCAGGAGCATTTGCAACTCGCCGTTAATTTTAGCAAAGCAACTCACTTGTTGTAAGTGAGGGCTCGCTAGTCACAAATGAGCAGTTGAATTACCACAGCTGAGTGCATTGCAGCAGACTGCACTCACCTGTAGTAACAAAACGACTGGCTTCATGTAAATTAGTGGGCTCACTAAAAGGAATTTCTAGTGACCTATCCTTTAACCGCAAGTAAAAATTTTGCTGTGGTAGCAAAGAAGTTTTAGCAAAACAGGTTTACTTGCCACGGCAATTTTTTTTTGCTATGACAGCATAATATCTACTTACCGCAGCAAAAAAATCTTAGCAAAGCAACTCACTTGGCGGAATTCTTTCAGTGTACAACATGCATGTTCTCTGAAAAAAATTTATCACAATATTCCGCCAATTTGAGTTTGCTATACAATCTGCAGGACCGCTGCAGATTTCCCCGTGTGTAGACAAATTGTCCCGATTTTTTTAAGACTATCCGATATCGGCCCTGTCGGGTCGGCCAGCCACACAACCGCCCTGCTCCCCACTCCAACGCCATGCAAATTGTATCAGAGAACAAAGAGTGATCGGAGACAATCGGACGATTTTACACCGGGAGGAAAAGCAAGTGGCTTACTGTGCCATTTAAATGATTATCCTACGTTTTGTGTAAAAAAGTTTGAAAATGTTAGAAAAGGAAAATGACGTGTGGATAGATATCATAGAGACTTCTATTTTTTTAAATTTCTTTATTTTACTTTTTTTACTTTACTTTGTAAATTGTGCTTTGTGCTAGTATCTTTAAATAAAGAATCATCTTTTCACTAAAATAGCCACGGATATTGGTTGGTTTGTATACTATCCAGCTAGTTTACAAACTATATAAGATTTGTCGCTAAAGTACAAACCATAAGAAAATTATACAAATTAACCGACGTTTTTGGCTAGTTTACAAACTATCCACAGTAGTTGGATAAAGTGTGAACTTAATATTGCTAGTAATACATAATAACCAACTCGTTGGTTAGTATGTAAACTAACCAATTCCCTTTGCTTAATTTAGTTTTCGATAGTAAAATAATTCTTTGTAAAAAAATAAGTTGTAAAAGTTCACTGTATAATCATTGTCATTCGTTAATTTCGAATTTTGTGCATTTCCAAAAGTAGGTTTTCAAATGGTTGCTGTTGATTCATTTTTAATAATCAAATACACAAATTTCATAAGACACAGTAAACAATAACAGCAGTCACTTGCCATAAACATAACCTCACTTTTCTAATAAATTAACCAAAGGGAATTGGTTAGTTTACATACTAACCAACGAGTTGGTTATTATGTATTACTAACAATATTAAGTTCACACTTTATCCAACTACTGTGGATAGTTTGTAAACTAGCCAGAAACGCCGGTTAATGTGTGTAATTTTCTTGTGGTTTGTACTTTAGCGACAAATCTTATATAGTTTGTAAACTATAGCTGGATAATAGTATACAAACCAACCAATATTCGTGGCTATTTTAGTGAAAAGATGATTTTCCATAAAAATAACCAGACATTTGGATAGTTTGTATACTATCCAGCTAGTCTATAAACTATCCAAGTAAACACATTAACCGTAACATATAGGTATATTTAGAAAATGAATATTGAAGAGATTTGCGCATGTCGTCACCGCGTGACTAAATATATGCCGATATCAAAATTAAATAACAACCTCAATTATTATTCTAAGATATCAAACTTTCCATCGCTTTTGATAGCCGACCCGCTGTACTTGCTCCATTTTAGCGTCGGACTAATATATGAGATTATGCAACAAGTCTGCGCGCGATCCTACCTATGCAGGAAACTCGACTGAGGGAAGAGCCGGCCCTGCATTCCACTCCTCGCCTAAACACTTGAGATTTTACGACGGCCAGACCGCGACCACGTGGTGGCAAATGATTCACTGTTCAGTGCCTCTGTAACTTGGATATAGTATACATCATTTCTCATTTCATCCACAAAGATTTCATCCACAAAATATATAGGTTATTTCATCTATAGGCGCCACGGGCGTGCGGGATCGGCTGATGGGTCGATATTGTGATATTATGAAAAAGGAAAAAGCATAAATTTGTGCTTTTTCTTTTTCTATAATACAATCTGTAATTGAACAGCACATATATATGTGCACCACAAAGCTTATAACAAATAAAATAAGAAAAACCTTTTTAAAAAACAAGCTTTTATTTAAGCCATTTACTAAAACAAAAATAAAATAAGTTTAGTTATCCTTAGATAATTCAATGCCAAATTGCGACAAGTTTTTGTAAATAAAAAAGCTCCCATATAGCATCTAATATTTATCTATATAGATATGCAAAATAAGTTCCTAATGCATATACCTAAGATATTTGTTAATCGCAGATACAAATAGGTATAATATGTTAGATGAATGTACAGGGTGGGCCAAATTGGACACTTTTAAAGGGAAACTCCTGTTTTTGACGGAGATAGACGAAAACTGATATCGGTGTCTGAGGCTCATTTTTTATAATAAACTTAATGGCGAAAACCGCAAATCGATATCTGTCACCGTTCTTGAGTACAGGGCGTTTTTCGAAAATGTGCGTTTTCGAAAAGTGGCCGTAAGTTTTTTCGGGTTGAAAATTTTGTATTTCTGTAAAAACATTCTTAAAGCACTTTTTTACGTAGAATCCAATGCTGCTACTAAATTTTTTTTCAAGTCAATGGTTTAAGAGTTACCGATGAAAAAAAATATTTTTTAAATGGAACACCATGTTTATTTTTGCATTTTTTAATAGAGCAAAAAATTACCATTCCAAAAATATATAACACTTAATGATTTACTTAAGTACTTATCAATTACTAATAGCTTTTATGATTTCATGTGTATAATTGAAGCGCGCCCTTTCAGCAAGTAGGCTTTTGGATGGTGAGACAATGAAACAACCGTGGGAAAATGTTTACTGTTACCTGTCATATTTTCATTTAAGCTGTTTAGGCAGTGTAAAGATTTTTCTATTTTTGTGTAGGTAATTTATAAACTTTATAACATACCTACTATGGTTATGCAATCCGGGGAAAATGCAGATGAAACGACCAATAATTTATACTACGAACGGTATCCAGAGAGAAGACATCCTTTCATTATTATATTATTTAATCTGTGATCCTTTCCATTCAAGGACATTTTTGCAAGGTTGCGACACAATTTGATAACAGTGGGCATTTTGAAAAGGATAGGCCGAAATGGTACGAGTTAAACAGAGATAGGCATTTTCCCCGGATTGTATCATATCCCATTTTTCATAACTTTCAAATTTCATTGTAGGTATGTTATAAAGTTTATAAATTACACAAAAATAGAAAAATATTTACACTGCCGAAACAGCTCAACTGAAAATTTGACAGGTAACAGTAAACATTTTTTTTACTACTAAACGGAGAAATCATCATTATTTACCTCATTCCTCTAATGAGAAGTAATATTTCTCACCCTAGGTAAATAATGATAATAAAAAAATACCTAGGTAAATAATGAAAAATTTTCTATATGACATTTAAAGATTAGTGTCATTTTATCAGCTTGACAACTGAACTCCCAGGCTATTTAATATTTCGAAGTATTTGAAAAAAGCGAGAAATGACTAAAATAAACTAAAATATGGCAATATTTCAATGTTAGTAGTAAAAAAAATTCTATATACACTTCGGTTGAGAAAGCCATTATTTACCTCGCATATTATATCCTTCGGCGCTACGCGCTTCAGGATATAAAAGAGCTCGGTATATAATGGCTCACTTCTCAACCTAAGTGTATAATATACTATTCCACGGTTGTTCCATTGTCTCACTGTCCAAAGCCTACTTGTTGAAAGGGCGCGCTTCTAATAATTATTATACACATAAAATAATAAGAGCTATATTAGTAATTGATAACTACTTAAGTAAATCATTAAGTGTTATCTATTTTTGGAATGGTAATTTTTTGCTCTATTAAAAAATACAAAAATTTAAAAAATATTTTTTTTCATCGGTAACTCTTAAACCATTGACTTGAAAAAAAAAAAATGTAGTAGCAACATTGGATTCTACGTAAAAAAGTGCTTTAGGAATGTTTTTACAGAAACACAAAATTTTCAACCCGAAAAAAGTTACGGCCACTTTTCGAAAACGCACATTTTCGAAAAACGCCCTGTAACTCAAGAACGGTGACAGATATCGATTTGCGGTTTTCGCCATTAAGTTTATCATAAAAAATTAGCCTCAGACACCGATATCAGTTTTCGTCTATCTCGGTCAAAAATAGGAGTTTCCCTTTAAAAGTGTCCAATTTGGCCCACCCTGTACAAATGATGTATATTTTTGTTTTGAATAAGAAGTGATATTTACACAATATCTCATGTAGGCAACATGTTCCTAGCTTAATGGTTCTAAAAATATTTACAAATTGAACAGTACATTACAGGCACATTCTCCATATACATACACTGAAAGAATTACTTTGCTACGGTTAGTAAGAACTCAACTACCGCAGCAAAATATCTGCATTAAATAGGCGCCGAGTGAGTTACTTTGCTACCGCAGCAAAGCACGCTTTGCTAAAGACAACTCAATTGCAGTAAGTAAGCTGATTTGTTGAAAATCACTATGCTGTGATAATTCAACCCTTGTATTAAGGCAAGTGAGTCAGCTCACTAACCACAAGTGAGTTGCTTAGCTACCATAGCAAATAATTTGATTGTGGTTATGTAGGTTTTGTTGCTGTAATTGAATCAGCTCATTAATGACAATTAAGCTGCCCACTAGCCACAAGTGAGTTGCTTAACTACCATAGCAAAAAATTTATTTGTTGCCGGCGTCTTTAAAGGTACGTAAAAATTAATATCTTCAGACTTAATGTCCGCTTGGTAGCACATTATCATTATGTTATACATAATCTGCATCCTGTCAAAAGTGTAATACATAGCGCAGCCAGATTTTTTGTTTTTCCTGTAGTTTCCCATTTCATGTTTTTTTAATAACATGTTGTTCACGCGGCAACCCTACACAGGTTTCTTCTACACCTAGCCTTACACACCCTATGAGTCCCCAAAAAATATCTTTGAGATTGAGACGGCCAAGTAATAAGAATATATTAAGTAGGGATTTGTAGTGAATGACTCAACATGTTATAAAGAAAACATATGAAATGGGAAAAACTACAGGAAAAACAAAAAATCTGGCTGCGCTATGTTTTATACTTTTGACAGGATGCCAGATTATGTATAATATAATGATAATGTGCTACCAAGCGGACATTAAGTATGAAAATATTAATTTTTACGTACCTTCAAAGACGCGGCAATGTTCCCGGAAAACAATGATGCCAGAGCTGTCTAGGTCTAGACGATCAATACGATCATCACGGACCAACAACTGTGCGACGACTGCGGTGGGGCTGCCTGGCGGGCTCAGGCTTGCCGGCTAGCGCAGGAGCATTTGCAACTCGCCGTTAATTTTAGCAAAGCAACTCACTTGTTGTAAGTGAGGGCTCGCTAGTCACAAATGAGCAGTTGAATTACCACAGCTGAGTGCATTGCAGCAGACTGCACTCACCTGTAGTAACAAAACGACTGGCTTCATGTAAATTAGTGGGCTCACTAAAAGGAATTTCTAGTGACCTATCCTTTAACCGCAAGTAAAAATTTTGCTGTGGTAGCAAAGAAGTTTTAGCAAAACAGGTTTACTTGCCACGGCAATTTTTTTTTGCTATGACAGCATAATATCTACTTACCGCAGCAAAAAAATCTTAGCAAAGCAACTCACTTGGCGGAATTCTTTCAGTGTACAACATGCATGTTCTCTGAAAAAAATTTATCACAATATTCCGCCAATTTGAGTTTGCTATACAATCTGCAGGACCGCTGCAGATTTCCCCGTGTGTAGACAAATTGTCCCGATTTTTTTAAGACTATCCGATATCGGCCCTGTCGGGTCGGCCAGCCACACAACCGCCCTGCTCCCCACTCCAACGCCATGCAAATTGTATCAGAGAACAAAGAGTGATCGGAGACAATCGGACGATTTTACACCGGGAGGAAAAGCAAGTGGCTTACTGTGCCATTTAAATGATTATCCTACGTTTTGTGTAAAAAAGTTTGAAAATGTTAGAAAAGGAAAATGACGTGTGGATAGATATCATAGAGACTTCTATTTTTTTAAATTTCTTTATTTTACTTTTTTTACTTTACTTTGTAAATTGTGCTTTGTGCTAGTATCTTTAAATAAAGAATCATCTTTTCACTAAAATAGCCACGGATATTGGTTGGTTTGTATACTATCCAGCTAGTTTACAAACTATATAAGATTTGTCGCTAAAGTACAAACCATAAGAAAATTATACAAATTAACCGACGTTTTTGGCTAGTTTACAAACTATCCACAGTAGTTGGATAAAGTGTGAACTTAATATTGCTAGTAATACATAATAACCAACTCGTTGGTTAGTATGTAAACTAACCAATTCCCTTTGCTTAATTTAGTTTTCGATAGTAAAATAATTCTTTGTAAAAAAATAAGTTGTAAAAGTTCACTGTATAATCATTGTCATTCGTTAATTTCGAATTTTGTGCATTTCCAAAAGTAGGTTTTCAAATGGTTGCTGTTGATTCATTTTTAATAATCAAATACACAAATTTCATAAGACACAGTAAACAATAACAGCAGTCACTTGCCATAAACATAACCTCACTTTTCTAATAAATTAACCAAAGGGAATTGGTTAGTTTACATACTAACCAACGAGTTGGTTATTATGTATTACTAACAATATTAAGTTCACACTTTATCCAACTACTGTGGATAGTTTGTAAACTAGCCAGAAACGCCGGTTAATGTGTGTAATTTTCTTGTGGTTTGTACTTTAGCGACAAATCTTATATAGTTTGTAAACTATAGCTGGATAATAGTATACAAACCAACCAATATTCGTGGCTATTTTAGTGAAAAGATGATTTTCCATAAAAATAACCAGACATTTGGATAGTTTGTATACTATCCAGCTAGTCTATAAACTATCCAAGTAAACACATTAACCGTAACATATAGGTATATTTAGAAAATGAATATTGAAGAGATTTGCGCATGTCGTCACCGCGTGACTAAATATATGCCGATATCAAAATTAAATAACAACCTCAATTATTATTCTAAGATATCAAACTTTCCATCGCTTTTGATAGCCGACCCGCTGTACTTGCTCCATTTTAGCGTCGGACTAATATATGAGATTATGCAACAAGTCTGCGCGCGATCCTACCTATGCAGGAAACTCGACTGAGGGAAGAGCCGGCCCTGCATTCCACTCCTCGCCTAAACACTTGAGATTTTACGACGGCCAGACCGCGACCACGTGGTGGCAAATGATTCACTGTTCAGTGCCTCTGTAACTTGGATATAGTATACATCATTTCTCATTTCATCCACAAAGATTTCATCCACAAAATATATAGGTTATTTCATCTATAGGCGCCACGGGCGTGCGGGATCGGCTGATGGGTCGATATTGTGATATTATGAAAAAGGAAAAAGCATAAATTTGTGCTTTTTCTTTTTCTATAATACAATCTGTAATTGAACAGCACATATATATGTGCACCACAAAGCTTATAACAAATAAAATAAGAAAAACCTTTTTAAAAAACAAGCTTTTATTTAAGCCATTTACTAAAACAAAAATAAAATAAGTTTAGTTATCCTTAGATAATTCAATGCCAAATTGCGACAAGTTTTTGTAAATAAAAAAGCTCCCATATAGCATCTAATATTTATCTATATAGATATGCAAAATAAGTTCCTAATGCATATACCTAAGATATTTGTTAATCGCAGATACAAATAGGTATAATATGTTAGATGAATGTACAGGGTGGGCCAAATTGGACACTTTTAAAGGGAAACTCCTGTTTTTGACGGAGATAGACGAAAACTGATATCGGTGTCTGAGGCTCATTTTTTATAATAAACTTAATGGCGAAAACCGCAAATCGATATCTGTCACCGTTCTTGAGTACAGGGCGTTTTTCGAAAATGTGCGTTTTCGAAAAGTGGCCGTAAGTTTTTTCGGGTTGAAAATTTTGTATTTCTGTAAAAACATTCTTAAAGCACTTTTTTACGTAGAATCCAATGCTGCTACTAAATTTTTTTTCAAGTCAATGGTTTAAGAGTTACCGATGAAAAAAAATATTTTTTAAATGGAACACCATGTTTATTTTTGCATTTTTTAATAGAGCAAAAAATTACCATTCCAAAAATATATAACACTTAATGATTTACTTAAGTACTTATCAATTACTAATAGCTTTTATGATTTCATGTGTATAATTGAAGCGCGCCCTTTCAGCAAGTAGGCTTTTGGATGGTGAGACAATGAAACAACCGTGGGAAAATGTTTACTGTTACCTGTCATATTTTCATTTAAGCTGTTTAGGCAGTGTAAAGATTTTTCTATTTTTGTGTAGGTAATTTATAAACTTTATAACATACCTACTATGGTTATGCAATCCGGGGAAAATGCAGATGAAACGACCAATAATTTATACTACGAACGGTATCCAGAGAGAAGACATCCTTTCATTATTATATTATTTAATCTGTGATCCTTTCCATTCAAGGACATTTTTGCAAGGTTGCGACACAATTTGATAACAGTGGGCATTTTGAAAAGGATAGGCCGAAATGGTACGAGTTAAACAGAGATAGGCATTTTCCCCGGATTGTATCATATCCCATTTTTCATAACTTTCAAATTTCATTGTAGGTATGTTATAAAGTTTATAAATTACACAAAAATAGAAAAATATTTACACTGCCGAAACAGCTCAACTGAAAATTTGACAGGTAACAGTAAACATTTTTTTTACTACTAAACGGAGAAATCATCATTATTTACCTCATTCCTCTAATGAGAAGTAATATTTCTCACCCTAGGTAAATAATGATAATAAAAAAATACCTAGGTAAATAATGAAAAATTTTCTATATGACATTTAAAGATTAGTGTCATTTTATCAGCTTGACAACTGAACTCCCAGGCTATTTAATATTTCGAAGTATTTGAAAAAAGCGAGAAATGACTAAAATAAACTAAAATATGGCAATATTTCAATGTTAGTAGTAAAAAAAATTCTATATACACTTCGGTTGAGAAAGCCATTATTTACCTCGCATATTATATCCTTCGGCGCTACGCGCTTCAGGATATAAAAGAGCTCGGTATATAATGGCTCACTTCTCAACCTAAGTGTATAATATACTATTCCACGGTTGTTCCATTGTCTCACTGTCCAAAGCCTACTTGTTGAAAGGGCGCGCTTCTAATAATTATTATACACATAAAATAATAAGAGCTATATTAGTAATTGATAACTACTTAAGTAAATCATTAAGTGTTATCTATTTTTGGAATGGTAATTTTTTGCTCTATTAAAAAATACAAAAATTTAAAAAATATTTTTTTTCATCGGTAACTCTTAAACCATTGACTTGAAAAAAAAAAATGTAGTAGCAACATTGGATTCTACGTAAAAAAGTGCTTTAGGAATGTTTTTACAGAAACACAAAATTTTCAACCCGAAAAAAGTTACGGCCACTTTTCGAAAACGCACATTTTCGAAAAACGCCCTGTAACTCAAGAACGGTGACAGATATCGATTTGCGGTTTTCGCCATTAAGTTTATCATAAAAAATTAGCCTCAGACACCGATATCAGTTTTCGTCTATCTCGGTCAAAAATAGGAGTTTCCCTTTAAAAGTGTCCAATTTGGCCCACCCTGTACAAATGATGTATATTTTTGTTTTGAATAAGAAGTGATATTTACACAATATCTCATGTAGGCAACATGTTCCTAGCTTAATGGTTCTAAAAATATTTACAAATTGAACAGTACATTACAGGCACATTCTCCATATACATACACTGAAAGAATTACTTTGCTACGGTTAGTAAGAACTCAACTACCGCAGCAAAATATCTGCATTAAATAGGCGCCGAGTGAGTTACTTTGCTACCGCAGCAAAGCACGCTTTGCTAAAGACAACTCAATTGCAGTAAGTAAGCTGATTTGTTGAAAATCACTATGCTGTGATAATTCAACCCTTGTATTAAGGCAAGTGAGTCAGCTCACTAACCACAAGTGAGTTGCTTAGCTACCATAGCAAATAATTTGATTGTGGTTATGTAGGTTTTGTTGCTGTAATTGAATCAGCTCATTAATGACAATTAAGCTGCCCACTAGCCACAAGTGAGTTGCTTAACTACCATAGCAAAAAATTTATTTGTTGCCGGCGTCTTTAAAGGTACGTAAAAATTAATATCTTCAGACTTAATGTCCGCTTGGTAGCACATTATCATTATGTTATACATAATCTGCATCCTGTCAAAAGTGTAATACATAGCGCAGCCAGATTTTTTGTTTTTCCTGTAGTTTCCCATTTCATGTTTTTTTAATAACATGTTGTTCACGCGGCAACCCTACACAGGTTTCTTCTACACCTAGCCTTACACACCCTATGAGTCCCCAAAAAATATCTTTGAGATTGAGACGGCCAAGTAATAAGAATATATTAAGTAGGGATTTGTAGTGAATGACTCAACATGTTATAAAGAAAACATATGAAATGGGAAAAACTACAGGAAAAACAAAAAATCTGGCTGCGCTATGTTTTATACTTTTGACAGGATGCCAGATTATGTATAATATAATGATAATGTGCTACCAAGCGGACATTAAGTATGAAAATATTAATTTTTACGTACCTTCAAAGACGCGGCAATGTTCCCGGAAAACAATGATGCCAGAGCTGTCTAGGTCTAGACAATCAATACGATCATCACGGACCAACAACTGTGCGACGACTGCGGTGGGGCTGCCTGGCGGGCTCAGGCTTGCCGGCTAGCGCAGGAGCATTTGCAACTCGCCGTTAATTTTAGCAAAGCAACTCACTTGTTGTAAGTGAGGGCTCGCTAGTCACAAATGAGCAGTTGAATTACCACAGCTGAGTGCATTGCAGCAGACTGCACTCACCTGTAGTAACAAAACGACTGGCTTCATGTAAATTAGTGGGCTCACTAAAAGGAATTTCTAGTGACCTATCCTTTAACCGCAAGTAAAAATTTTGCTGTGGTAGCAAAGAAGTTTTAGCAAAACAGGTTTACTTGCCACGGCAATTTTTTTTTGCTATGACAGCATAATATCTACTTACCGCAGCAAAAAAATCTTAGCAAAGCAACTCACTTGGCGGAATTCTTTCAGTGTACAACATGCATGTTCTCTGAAAAAAATTTATCACAATATTCCGCCAATTTGAGTTTGCTATACAATCTGCAGGACCGCTGCAGATTTCCCCGTGTGTAGACAAATTGTCCCGATTTTTTTACGACTATCCGATATCGGCCCTGTCGGGTCGGCCAGCCACACAACCGCCCTGCTCCCCACTCCAACGCCATGCAAATTGTATCAGAGAACAAAGAGTGATCGGAGACAATCGGACGATTTTACACCGGGAGGAAAAGCAAGTGGCTTACTGTGCCATTTAAATGATTATCCTACGTTTTGTGTAAAAAAGTTTGAAAATGTTAGAAAAGGAAAATGACGTGTGGATAGATATCATAGAGACTTCTATTTTTTTAAATTTCTTTATTTTACTTTTTTTACTTTACTTTGTAAATTGTGCTTTGTGCTAGTATCTTTAAATAAAGAATCATCTTTTCACTAAAATAGCCACGGATATTGGTTGGTTTGTATACTATCCAGCTAGTTTACAAACTATATAAGATTTGTCGCTAAAGTACAAACCATAAGAAAATTATACAAATTAACCGACGTTTTTGGCTAGTTTACAAACTATCCACAGTAGTTGGATAAAGTGTGAACTTAATATTGCTAGTAATACATAATAACCAACTCGTTGGTTAGTATGTAAACTAACCAATTCCCTTTGCTTAATTTAGTTTTCGATAGTAAAATAATTCTTTGTAAAAAAATAAGTTGTAAAAGTTCACTGTATAATCATTGTCATTCGTTAATTTCGAATTTTGTGCATTTCCAAAAGTAGGTTTTCAAATGGTTGCTGTTGATTCATTTTTAATAATCAAATACACAAATTTCATAAGACACAGTAAACAATAACAGCAGTCACTTGCCATAAACATAACCTCACTTTTCTAATAAATTAACCAAAGGGAATTGGTTAGTTTACATACTAACCAACGAGTTGGTTATTATGTATTACTAACAATATTAAGATCACACTTTATCCAACTACTGTGGATAGTTTGTAAACTAGCCAGAAACGCCGGTTAATGTGTGTAATTTTCTTGTGGTTTGTACTTTAGCGACAAATCTTATATAGTTTGTAAACTATAGCTGGATAATAGTATACAAACCAACCAATATTCGTGGCTATTTTAGTGAAAAGATGATTTTCCATAAAAATAACCAGACATTTGGATAGTTTGTATACTATCCAGCTAGTCTATAAACTATCCAAGTAAACACATTAACCGTAACATATAGGTATATTTAGAAAATGAATATTGAAGAGATTTGCGCATGTCGTCACCGCGTGACTAAATATATGCCGATATCAAAATTAAATAACAACCTCAATTATTATTCTAAGATATCAAACTTTCCATCGCTTTTGATAGCCGACCCGCTGTACTTGCTCCATTTTAGCGTCGGACTAATATATGAGATTATGCAACAAGTCTGCGCGCGATCCTACCTATGCAGGAAACTCGACTGAGGGAAGAGCCGGCCCTGCATTCCACTCCTCGCCTAAACACTTGAGATTTTACGACGGCCAGACCGCGACCACGTGGTGGCAAATGATTCACTGTTCAGTGCCTCTGTAACTTGGATATAGTATACATCATTTCTCATTTCATCCACAAAGATTTCATCCACAAAATATATAGGTTATTTCATCTATAGGCGCCACGGGCGTGCGGGATCGGCTGATGGGTCGATATTGTGATATTATGAAAAAGGAAAAAGCATAAATTTGTGCTTTTTCTTTTTCTATAATACAATCTGTAATTGAACAGCACATATATATGTGCACCACAAAGCTTATAACAAATAAAATAAGAAAAACCTTTTTAAAAAACAAGCTTTTATTTAAGCCATTTACTAAAACAAAAATAAAATAAGTTTAGTTATCCTTAGATAATTCAATGCCAAATTGCGACAAGTTTTTGTAAATAAAAAAGCTCCCATATAGCATCTAATATTTATCTATATAGATATGCAAAATAAGTTCCTAATGCATATACCTAAGATATTTGTTAATCGCAGATACAAATAGGTATAATATGTTAGATGAATGTACAGGGTGGGCCAAATTGGACACTTTTAAAGGGAAACTCCTGTTTTTGACGGAGATAGACGAAAACTGATATCGGTGTCTGAGGCTCATTTTTTATAATAAACTTAATGGCGAAAACCGCAAATCGATATCTGTCACCGTTCTTGAGTACAGGGCGTTTTTCGAAAATGTGCGTTTTCGAAAAGTGGCCGTAAGTTTTTTCGGGTTGAAAATTTTGTATTTCTGTAAAAACATTCTTAAAGCACTTTTTTACGTAGAATCCAATGCTGCTACTAAATTTTTTTTCAAGTCAATGGTTTAAGAGTTACCGATGAAAAAAAATATTTTTTAAATGGAACACCATGTTTATTTTTGCATTTTTTAATAGAGCAAAAAATTACCATTCCAAAAATATATAACACTTAATGATTTACTTAAGTACTTATCAATTACTAATAGCTTTTATGATTTCATGTGTATAATTGAAGCGCGCCCTTTCAGCAAGTAGGCTTTTGGATGGTGAGACAATGAAACAACCGTGGGAAAATGTTTACTGTTACCTGTCATATTTTCATTTAAGCTGTTTAGGCAGTGTAAAGATTTTTCTATTTTTGTGTAGGTAATTTATAAACTTTATAACATACCTACTATGGTTATGCAATCCGGGGAAAATGCAGATGAAACGACCAATAATTTATACTACGAACGGTATCCAGAGAGAAGACATCCTTTCATTATTATATTATTTAATCTGTGATCCTTTCCATTCAAGGACATTTTTGCAAGGTTGCGACACAATTTGATAACAGTGGGCATTTTGAAAAGGATAGGCCGAAATGGTACGAGTTAAACAGAGATAGGCATTTTCCCCGGATTGTATCATATCCCATTTTTCATAACTTTCAAATTTCATTGTAGGTATGTTATAAAGTTTATAAATTACACAAAAATAGAAAAATATTTACACTGCCGAAACAGCTCAACTGAAAATTTGACAGGTAACAGTAAACATTTTTTTTACTACTAAACGGAGAAATCATCATTATTTACCTCATTCCTCTAATGAGAAGTAATATTTCTCACCCTAGGTAAATAATGATAATAAAAAAATACCTAGGTAAATAATGAAAAATTTTCTATATGACATTTAAAGATTAGTGTCATTTTATCAGCTTGACAACTGAACTCCCAGGCTATTTAATATTTCGAAGTATTTGAAAAAAGCGAGAAATGACTAAAATAAACTAAAATATGGCAATATTTCAATGTTAGTAGTAAAAAAAATTCTATATACACTTCGGTTGAGAAAGCCATTATTTACCTCGCATATTATATCCTTCGGCGCTACGCGCTTCAGGATATAAAAGAGCTCGGTATATAATGGCTCACTTCTCAACCTAAGTGTATAATATACTATTCCACGGTTGTTCCATTGTCTCACTGTCCAAAGCCTACTTGTTGAAAGGGCGCGCTTCTAATAATTATTATACACATAAAATAATAAGAGCTATATTAGTAATTGATAACTACTTAAGTAAATCATTAAGTGTTATCTATTTTTGGAATGGTAATTTTTTGCTCTATTAAAAAATACAAAAATTTAAAAAATATTTTTTTTCATCGGTAACTCTTAAACCATTGACTTGAAAAAAAAAAAATGTAGTAGCAACATTGGATTCTACGTAAAAAAGTGCTTTAGGAATGTTTTTACAGAAACACAAAATTTTCAACCCGAAAAAAGTTACGGCCACTTTTCGAAAACGCACATTTTCGAAAAACGCCCTGTAACTCAAGAACGGTGACAGATATCGATTTGCGGTTTTCGCCATTAAGTTTATCATAAAAAATTAGCCTCAGACACCGATATCAGTTTTCGTCTATCTCGGTCAAAAATAGGAGTTTCCCTTTAAAAGTGTCCAATTTGGCCCACCCTGTACAAATGATGTATATTTTTGTTTTGAATAAGAAGTGATATTTACACAATATCTCATGTAGGCAACATGTTCCTAGCTTAATGGTTCTAAAAATATTTACAAATTGAACAGTACATTACAGGCACATTCTCCATATACATACACTGAAAGAATTACTTTGCTACGGTTAGTAAGAACTCAACTACCGCAGCAAAATATCTGCATTAAATAGGCGCCGAGTGAGTTACTTTGCTACCGCAGCAAAGCACGCTTTGCTAAAGACAACTCAATTGCAGTAAGTAAGCTGATTTGTTAAAAATCACTATGCTGTGATAATTCAACCCTTGTATTAAGGCAAGTGAGTCAGCTCACTAACCACAAGTGAGTTGCTTAGCTACCATAGCAAATAATTTGATTGTGGTTATGTAGGTTTTGTTGCTGTAATTGAATCAGCTCATTAATGACAATTAAGCTGCCCACTAGCCACAAGTGAGTTGCTTAACTACCATAGCAAAAAATTTATTTGTTGCCGGCGTCTTTAAAGGTACGTAAAAATTAATATCTTCAGACTTAATGTCCGCTTGGTAGCACATTATCATTATGTTATACATAATCTGCATCCTGTCAAAAGTGTAATACATAGCGCAGCCAGATTTTTTGTTTTTCCTGTAGTTTCCCATTTCATGTTTTTTTAATAACATGTTGTTCACGCGGCAACCCTACACAGGTTTCTTCTACACCTAGCCTTACACACCCTATGAGTCCCCAAAAAATATCTTTGAGATTGAGACGGCCAAGTAATAAGAATATATTAAGTAGGGATTTGTAGTGAATGACTCAACATGTTATAAAGAAAACATATGAAATGGGAAAAACTACAGGAAAAACAAAAAATCTGGCTGCGCTATGTTTTATACTTTTGACAGGATGCCAGATTATGTATAATATAATGATAATGTGCTACCAAGCGGACATTAAGTATGAAAATATTAATTTTTACGTACCTTCAAAGACGCGGCAATGTTCCCGGAAAACAATGATGCCAGAGCTGTCTAGGTCTAGACGATCAATACGATCATCACGGACCAACAACTGTGCGACGACTGCGGTGGGGCTGCCTGGCGGGCTCAGGCTTGCCGGCTAGCGCAGGAGCATTTGCAACTCGCCGTTAATTTTAGCAAAGCAACTCACTTGTTGTAAGTGAGGGCTCGCTAGTCACAAATGAGCAGTTGAATTACCACAGCTGAGTGCATTGCAGCAGACTGCACTCACCTGTAGTAACAAAACGACTGGCTTCATGTAAATTAGTGGGCTCACTAAAAGGAATTTCTAGTGACCTATCCTTTAACCGCAAGTAAAAATTTTGCTGTGGTAGCAAAGAAGTTTTAGCAAAACAGGTTTACTTGCCACGGCAATTTTTTTTTGCTATGACAGCATAATATCTACTTACCGCAGCAAAAAAATCTTAGCAAAGCAACTCACTTGGCGGAATTCTTTCAGTGTACAACATGCATGTTCTCTGAAAAAAATTTATCACAATATTCCGCCAATTTGAGTTTGCTATACAATCTGCAGGACCGCTGCAGATTTCCCCGTGTGTAGACAAATTGTCCCGATTTTTTTACGACTATCCGATATCGGCCCTGTCGGGTCGGCCAGCCACACAACCGCCCTGCTCCCCACTCCAACGCCATGCAAATTGTATCAGAGAACAAAGAGTGATCGGAGACAATCGGACGATTTTACACCGGGAGGAAAAGCAAGTGGCTTACTGTGCCATTTAAATGATTATCCTACGTTTTGTGTAAAAAAGTTTGAAAATGTTAGAAAAGGAAAATGACGTGTGGATAGATATCATAGAGACTTCTATTTTTTTAAATTTCTTTATTTTACTTTTTTCGTTATTAAGGGACCCACTATATTGAGTAATTCTCTGAAACATTCAGTATCCATTTCTAATGTTTCTAATGTGGATAGGTGCACTAATTCTCTCATGACATTTGTATGGCAAAGTTTCTTTCTTAGCACTAACCAATTTTTACTCCAGTATTTCCTTTTCTTATTTTCCTAAATCGATGTTGCAGTTGTTGATAAAGCTATGGCTATTAACGACACAGTGACTTTTTCTTGGAAGCCATGACACACCTGTTTCGCCGCTGAATTTGAAAGTACAACTGATAGATTGGGTCGTGTGGAGAGTGACACCTAATCTGGCTACAAGGCAATCTGCAGGGACCATTCAGATTGGTCCCTGCAGATTGTATCGGGTGTAGGGGCCTATAGAGATACTTTCTTCAACCAATCACTGGCAAATAAAATTAATTGGTACCTACCTACTTTTCTGAACATTTTGCACGACAAGCTTTTTGATTTACAAAAACTTGTCTCAATGTGGCATTGAATTATCTTAACGAAAACCTAAACTTATTTTATCCGTTTTAGTACACGGCTTAAACTTACATAAACGCTTGTTTTTAAAAAGGTTTTTTTATTTTTTATGTTATTTTGTGCTTTTTAGTACATATTTGATTCCCACGTCAAGAGGCTGGTAAAGAAAGCTAGTCCGCCATCTTGGGGCATCCGTCATATTGGATACAGTATGACGTCACTAAGCTTATCATTTTGTACTCGTGAAACCCTTTCATTTGATACCCATACCTTGGGGCGGCCGCCATATTGAATTTGGTATGACATCACTTAACTTATCATTTTCCACCCTTCAAACCCTTTCATTTGATACCTGTTGAGGAGGTTGTGAATAGGTAATCTGCCATCTTGGATTTCATATGACGTCACTCACCTTATCGTTTTCTACTCATCAAATCCTTTCATTCTATACAAGGAGGTTGTGAAGAAATAAGTAATCCGCCATCTTCGAGTGGCAGCCATTTTGAAAAAATCACAATACTGAGTACACTAGATTGCATTGTGACCAGAACCAAGTCTGCAAAATTTCAGCCCAATCGGTTGGGTGGAAGTGGTTTAAAATTTAGTTACAAGATTTCAGTACATACACAAGCGCAAACACACACACTAACAGAGCAAGTTAAATAAAAGCTTGTAATTATCTGTTTTGATCTCAAAACCCACAAAAACCGACTTTGAATAGAACTATACAACCCAAAACGATTTCATACATCTTCTTTGCTACTAACCTTCGAAAGATTTTTGTCGCCCAATGACGTGTATATCCGAATCATTAGACACATCAATTAATTTCAATTTTAATTCAAATATGCACGGGTCATATTATACACGTGAGCTTATCTTTTTATAATAGCTGCCTATGTTTGCGGAGCGATTCCAATATATCTGTCAATATCATTGGTCAGTTTGAATGTTAGATATTCCTTGAATCACATTGACAAGTACTAGTTCGGAATTGCTCAGCGAACATAGCTAGTATCATGCTAAGTTTGATGACAGACTCAAGATGTCAAAATAGGTCAATTTAATCGAACTTACCTTCAATTAGCCTGCAGAGAGCGTCAAAAATTTTAAAAAATATTGTTTTTTTCCTAACATTTTCAAAAGCGTGCAAATTGATTTTAATAATTTTTAGTGCTGAGTCTTAAGCTATAAAATGACCTGTTCTGTTGGCATAGTGATTGGCTGTAATTAATCGGAAGTATTATAAAAGTGACGTCATATGTACCTATATCTTCTGATTTTTTATGTCATTGACTTACTAACAAATCAGAATTTTTTTTCTAGTAAAACAATGTATTTGGAAGATTTTTCCAAGTGTATACTTTTACTCGATAAAAATTGTTAAATTTGGGCCTGTGTATTTTGCTCACACAACTTGACTGTATGAGCTTTTCGAACAACGTAATTCGTGCATTCCAACTTTTATCCCCCAAATTTCAGCAAGGCAACTAAAACTTTCCAATATATTACTATCAAATACATTGAAATTTGGGGTTATATTTAAAGTGACAAAATGAACTTTATGGTCGCCACATACAATAACCTGCCAATAAGGACATGTTTTTGGTGTTCTCTGTTGTCCGAAATCAGCTCTGCCAGAGAAAATATCCAATTTTCATTGCCAACAATACAAGAGTTTAGCACTAGATATAGAAAAAACAAAGTTTATCTTGACTTAAGTAATTCTGATTTTAACTTTAGGATATTGAAGATGTTTGTACAAGCCTAGAAGCGATGGTGGAGAAATTTTTTGAGGTCTTCTCCAAACTAAAAGCAGACAAATCCCATCACCAAGTATTGGCAACTAGATTCAAAATGTTTAGAGATATGTTATGGAATGTGAAGCTAAAAGTCACTTATATTCTTCAAAACTACATTGCCCAAATAGCTCATCTATTTGTTCATTACGGAGAGCACCTATTAATATTATCCTTAAAGTAAGATTATATTTTAAGGAAACACGTTGTAGGACTAAGATAATGAATGAATGTTATAATAATTTTCCAACATTTCTATAATTTGGTCTAGGCCCACTATTAAATTTTGCCCTATTATTTTTGTATTCCGTCATACATATTTAGTATTATTCTAATTATATTGCGTTTGTGAAACCAAAACTTCAGATATACGCAGCTTGGTGTGCCACTCACATATTTTGAGTTTTTATGTCAATCGGCTAACCTTACTTGAAGTGTCATACATGTGAAATTTTACAGTTTCGCTAGAAGACTTTATGTTTTTTTTTAATAAAATTATTCTAACGAATATGCAATGAATAAGCAGAACAGACATAGAACATGCAGTAAACGAGTAAATTCATTTATCATTTAAGCGATACAGTATTGCCTCAGAACTCAGAATAGTATATTCTACATAAAGTTATGGAATATAATAGAAACTACCTACAAATTCTCTCACATTTTCTTTCCAACTGAAGATCTTCAAAAAAACCCTGTAAATTTCACGAAAAACTTCAAAACTGTAGAAAATCTAAATTCATTAAGTGTGAGGATGCAACCATATCAACCTAACTAAGATACTTAAGATGAGTTCGAGTTAATTGAAACTCGGAGACCACTCCGAATGTTGAATGCTTCTTTGAGATATCATGCTAATATGGGGCAAAACAGATAGTGATTGGTAGAAAACCACTCAGAATTATATTAAGTATCTTTGGTTTCAGATGCTATGGTTACATATCTGACAAAAAATAAGGTATTTATTTCTGGCTCTGCGTTTGACATTTTTTAAGTTTCAAATATTTTGTACAAGAAATATAATCCTAAATTTATATTATAGAATTGCAACTTCATACAACAGTTTTTTGTCGATGGATAAGAAATTTAACTTAAATGCAGGAAAAATAAACATATGCACAAATACATGCCCTTACTTAACGTTTCCCTTAAAGAAATTCTCAGCAACTAGGTTGCTACAAGTTCTGGCAACCAACAGGGCTGAAGCATGTTGTCATAAACTTATAGATTGCCTGTTAGAAACTTACAGGATGTATGATAGTGATGCAGACGATGATAAGAGTTCTGATAACTCCAGCTTGGAAATTTATATGTAAGTTATTATGATAATAATAAGATAATAATACGATAATGATACAGCAATAATAACTTCGCATTTCCTTAATTTCCTCCATTTCCCATGTTGGTAGAGTGGTAGCAGAATACTCCTAGGGAGTTGCATCAGTCAATTAGCTATCAAACTGTGAAATAAAAATATCTACCTACATAAATTCTTGTTTAAAATTCATAAATTCTTATTTAAAATTCAGCGCACTGAGTTTAGCAGGAAGCCTATACTTTACCCTCACATACAGTTGTTCCAACAGTTTATTAGATATATTGTTGCATCAAACAAACACCTTGACTCTTTTAATAACCGCTTTTAAAACATACACCTACATAATATAGTATAATCTTTATAGGCCCCACCCGAAATAAATTTCTATATATCTAGGACACTGATCGGAAATTTATAGATACATATTATAATGTGACCCTTTAAAAGGACATGATGTTGAATAACTTTGTTAACACTTGTCTTTTCTATAAAAGAAAAGAGTTGAGATGGTTACTGCGCAAATAATTATAGGCCCATAGTTAACATAGAAAAATACATCCCCTCCCTGTTAAGTAATATGTTACGCTCATATCACGTAGGATACTTCAGGTTTTTTTATTCATTTAAACTGACTGAAAATTTCAAAAAACAAGCCTTAGCACTATTTTTAACTATGAAAACACCAACATTTTTAAAATTATTAATTATTAATTATTATTTGACAAAATCTTTCTTCGGCCTTGAAACAAAGAACTGTATTTTTGTAAATCCACAAAAATTAAAATATAATATCTTTGAAATAGGGCATTAACTAAACACATGTCACCTCGTATTGGAATGGAAAATCGAATGAAGAAAGAGGACAGTATAGAAAACATTGATCATCCAGGGTGTTTTTCAAATTTAGAGGATCTTATAGCAAGTGAAGAGTCAAATGTCATAAAATTACTTAACATTGCTTTAAACTCGGCACCTTCCATGCTTGGTGATGGAATCGTTAAATCAAAAAATATGGGTAAGTAGGTTTAAATTTGTTTATTTTGGTATTGTGAATTTATAAAATGTTTTTGTTAGAAGTGACAAAAATACGGAAGAAATCGCAGGCAAAAGTACTTGAGTACTATGAACGAATTTTATGGGCAGAAGTAGGTAACTATTTAGAACATGTGGTTCTTTGGTGGGCACCTTCACCACTATTTGCCAGACCACCACATTCAAGTCAACATTTGCGAGAATGGATAAATCAATTCTTGCCAACAGGTAAAATCCATATTAATATGTAATTCAATGTTAATTGAATAAACGATAATTGCTCATGGTAGGTGGTATTGAGAATGCCATATTGAATTGGAAAATCAATGAATTTATCTGTTATAGTTGATTTTAATTTTTATAGCTACTTCACCGACTGCTATTTTGTGTAGGGTATAATTTTGTATAAAATAATTAAGTAAGTGTAAGTGTTAGGCACCTTTTTTTTTAATATACTTATATAAATTATTTATTTTAGGAGTTATGCAAAAAATCTCAAAAAGCTTGCAATACTTTAGAATCTTAGTGATATTCCCTTGGTTAAAACTTTACAAGTTTATGATTTTTCTCCAAAGTAAAAAGTGATCTAATTATATCTATCATTTATCGTTTCATTTTTTTTAGCGGATGTGTGTCCCAGTGTATCCTCAGCTTTAATGAGTTTAGCAGATGGACTTGGAGTTTATGTTACGTCTACATCTTGGGACCAAAATTTCAGATCAGCTTTAGTCGCATCCAAAATATTTTGCAACCCAGATACTGGGCAATCGTTTACAACTGTTTTGCAAGAGTTAGTTACCTTATGTAACCAATGTGAAGTTACCCCTGACTGGGTTATTGGTGCACCCCTTCATGAGTTGCCATTAGTTGAGCAGATTCCAGTTTTTCATAGATTAGGTAATCTAATAAATGGCTCAGAATTAATTATTGAAGTGTTCACCTGATATTTTGATGCATTTCAGATTGTACAGTGAATTTCAATTTACAATCTGCAAATAAGATTTATTTCTTTTTCATGATTTCTTCTCTTTAGGGTGATCGAGAAACTTTACGGGTTCAGACTAGTAATCTTGTATAGATAGATAGATAAAATTTATTGACAACTTTACGTACATCAGTATACATTTGTTGCAAGTCAAGATAGTTTACCATCTAAGACAATAGATAGACATTATATGAAAGTTCTAGTAAAACATAATACACACAATTTAAACACTAATATATCACAAGGGCAGATAAATAACAATACAGAGAAGATAATCTTCAAGAGAAGAAACTCATTAATATGCTCAGGTAAAAATCTTGATAAAAACGCAGGACAAAATACTCGGAACAAAGAAACAGAGACACAGTAAAGGATCACTGTATTATGGGTGAAGTGTGAGCACATTTGACCCGTAATACATTCATTATAAAAAAGGGATACTGAAGTACTCTTCGCCTGAATAAAAACAGTACTCTAAAAAACGCTGCTTTATTTTTTTCTTGAATTCTTTGTAGTTGAAATGAGTTATCTTTATAGAAAGGGCAATAGTAATAATTCACCCAAAGTGATTTTTTCTCCAATTTACACAGTCTAAACTTAACAGCCCTTAGTAGGTGTTTAGATCGTGTAGTGTGTGTGTGAACGTCAGCAGGCGTCACGTAGCGATGTTTATTTTTATGAATTTCTAGCAGCGAGATGAATATAAAAAGCGCAGGGACCGGTAATATGCGACCTTTTCCAGCGATTATTCGAACTGCTTTTTTTTGCAACATGAAAATTTTAGAGGCATTTGAAGAACCACCCCTCACTACTAATCCATAATTAATAGCCGAGAGGTTCAGGGCATAATATGCTCTTAGAAGTGTTTCTACATTAGCATTTTTTTTTAGTTTACGTAAAAGATACAAAGAGGACGATATTTTCTTACCAACACTTAGACAATGCATGTACCAATAATTTAGGTTACTATCCAGAGTAATACCCAACAGCTTAGCTTTGGACTGTCATTTCCCGCGAAAAATATTTTTTGTGTTTTTTCATGGTTCAGTTTAAGCAAGTTTTTTTCGTACCAGTTTTCAGCCATGCTCATAACTTCTGCACCAAGCAGATCCAGCACATGATGGTCTTTGTGAGCACTTATTAGGGTTGTGTCGTCTGCATACATGGCAACATTATTGGGGAAAAATTGGTAAAAAAAAACATTAACATACATGATAAAAAGTAAGGGCCCCAAGACGGAACCCTAGGGAACTCCAAATTTTACAGAGTGATATTCAAACGTTTTCAATTTATCACCGACCTATATTAACCTACCCAGTAGATAGGTCCGTATCAAATCAAGTGGGAGCCGCCTGACACCGTAGTGCTGAAGCTTTCTTAGGAGCAGCCCATACACACACATTCAAAGGCCTTGCTAAGGTCAACCATCGTTAGGGATGTGTTTTCCAGCCTCCAAGCCCACCGCTATGCCGTCCACAAGATTACATACAGCATCCACTGTAGAGTCCTTTTCTAAAGCCAAATTGGGAGTCATGCATAAGACTATTATTTTCAAAATATTTCATGAGTTGGTTTTTAAGAATGATCTCGATAACCTTAGCAAAAACAGGTATTACAGATATAGGCCAATAATTGTTCAGATCATTAGGGTTCCCTTTTTTATGGATTGGAGCTATCCTTGTCACTTTTAGTGCATCAGGATAAATACCAGTACTAAACATCGCGTTGATAAGATTTGTAAAGGTTAATAATTATGTCTATTGTGTTCTTTAATATATTAGCATTCATGGAGTATGCATCGAAGCTAGTACTATTTTTTAGCAGCTTTGTCGCCGTGTAAACAATATCTTCCAAAACAGGATCAAGAAAGAATGAGACTTTGGTTAATGGGGTGAGTTTCATAAAACAAGAGTTCACCGCTGCTGAGGGAGTCAGCTCACTAGTGACCCTCTCAGCAATCGATGCTGTCTGGAGTCAGACTGCTAGCATTTTTTTCACAATGGGTAGATTTTCATTCATAATTTGTGACTATCCAACTGTCTCTAGCTTTGTTATCCGATCTCAAAATGCATTCGTTAGATGCCACGATAGTTTTTTTTGTATGTTATCCATATGCATTGTAGGCCAATTTATCAGAATTGTTTTTCGTACAGTTATAGACGTGCTTTAAAGACACCAGTGTATTTAGCATATTCCTTAGATCATCACTAAACCACTTATACGGTAGCTTGGGTGATTTTGAGCATTCCCTTAATGGAAATTGCTTTTCAATAAATTCTTTATAATTTTTCATTAGGGAGCTAGAGAGGGAGCTAATACCATGTTTTGATTCATCATATTCACTCTGCCACCCCACAGCCTGGAGTGAGCACCTTAGACGCTGCAAACTGCTTCGATTTACAACCCTCCTAAATATCCTTTCCTCCGACATGTGAACAGCATCATTCAATTCAATTATTTCAGCATAGTGATCCAATAATGCAGGATCCAGAACCACTGAGTTACAGTGGGCCGCTTCAATATTGGTCAATATGTTGTCAATGCATATCGTGGCTCAGGTAAACTCTGAGATAGTAACCCGAAGAGAAAATATACTTATTAAACAAATGAAATCGTCCAATTTACTAGATGGGGTTTCAAAATGTATATTGAAATCGCCCAAGATTACGATTTTTGCGTATTTTTCAAAGAGGCTGGTAAGCAATTCCTCGAATTTTATCATAAATATGTTAATATTAGCGAGACAAGATCTGTAAACAGTAATGATCACTGTATTTATTGCATAAATTTCAATGCTACATACAAAACTCAGCTTCACACTCGCTACAGTATTCCCCTTACCCACTAACAGTTATCCTTCGATAACTTTTTCATTTTGCTGTTGACTTTAATAGTTTTCGCCTCAATTTCATTCTATGAATCATAAATACACATTTTTTTCCGAAATTTCAAAAGTACTTTAAGAACACTTAACCATAATGGGCCAATTGCACTTGATGTAAGTAAATTGAATTACACTAAACAAAGAAGCAAAGAGAGAAACAAATATATATAACATAGAGAAAAGTAGGCACTACACGTCCGCAATCAATATATTTTTGACATGTCGTCGAAAGCATGAAAGGGACATAGTTTTATAGGTAACATCTATTGAATTATATAGTATAGCTGCATTGTAAGAGAAGCTACGTTCAAAGAGAGACATGCTATGTTGATGAATTATAACAATGTTACGATCTCTGACAGCCCTGTGGTGAATATCACCATTAAATATCACCTTCTCCCTCAGGTAGTCTGGCCTCGATGCTAAAATCAATCTGTGTATGAATACGAGAAAATGATATTTAATCAAAGAATCAATTTTTAACCACTTAAGTTCGACATATTTACACATTGCCCAATCTCATCTATCCAGGAATTCTGGATGACCCAGTCCTGTTTTAATTTAATAGCGTATTATTTTTAGATCACTCTGTACACACCACAAGACTATGGGCAGAAAATGAATGCAAGAAGCTCGCCAACAACTGGAATGTAAAGTCATTCTTTGCAATTACCCACAGAGATATTGTAGATTGTCTGAGTCAGTTAAAAGTATTACGGTTGGCAGACCATACACCAGAGTGTGAGAAAGGCGGCCTGGGTGTTCACGTTGAAGTTTGTGCACTTATGAGAGCGAAATTAGCATCAGAAGTAAAGGTCAACATTGAAAAATTGGCGGTAATTCATAGAATTCACTTTTTTAAAACCATTTTTATTAGTAATACATTAATAATTAATAAATAAATGACTTACCTGTATATATATTTGATAATAATTACATGAGCAGTCCTGTCCACGGTAATTACATTTTCTTGTAGAATTGTTTCATGCCTCCAGATTTAGTACCATGCTAAAAGAAAGTTTTCTGCATAGGCAACGCTGTGGTCCAGTCCATTTCAACAGCTAGCGTCAGTTTCATTAATGGTATTTTTGACTTGCTGCACTTGCCTGGTGCCAGTGTATATGACAATGTGGCATGGCAAGGACAGAAATGCACTCAGTGTGCACAGAGTGCAAGTGCAGTTAAGTCGAAAATGCTATAAGTTTAAGCATCGTCCATTTACAATAAATTGTGGCAGCCTTGAACATTTTAAGTATCATTAATTTCAAGTTTTTGGGTTTTGGATATGGTAAAACATGCAATAACAAAAATCACAACAAATATTCAGATGATACCTCATACACCAAATCCTAAATAAAAATTTTGTAAAAGTTTTTTCTCCGTATAAAAATTTTAAGCAGGGGCAAACTTGAGCACGGCTATGGAGTTGATTTTAACTTGAAAATAAATTAGATATAAAATTTTAAAAAATTGCTATTTGCTATAAATAATTAATATTTTTTAAATATATATTTAAAAATAAAATTATAATTTTTGAGAAGTATGGCAACATTGCAGGCTTTATAAAGTGGAAATTTTATTTTTGAGTTTAAAAAAATAATTTCATAGGCATTCTCCAAAGGTTCAACTTTACCTTTAGTTAAAATATTTGTATGGGTTAAAGAAAAAGAATCTTTTTAAAACATAGGCATACGCTGAAAAAAGTTTTGCGGAAGGGGTCAAACCCCCCTTATGTTTTGTTCTTGATTTTTTTTCTCAAAAAATAGTTGTCAATATGTCAATACTTTCCAACTACCGAGTAGTGTGTATGAAGGTATGCTTTCAACTCCAGGATGTTACTTGAACTTTCCATTCAGTGCCGGTTAACTAGTTCAAGTCAAAGCAGTGACTCGTTGCTTGTGAAGTATTTTCCTGACCGTGCCTCTCTGCTCCTGCCAAGTCTGAATTGTCTCTTTCAAAGTTGACGCATAGTGTATAGGTGTGGTTTGCACTTACACAACTAATCACAGGAAACTGTCCAGTTTCTTGGCAAATAGCACGTAGCGAGTAGGAAGGTAAATCTAAATGAGATTAGCACTTGCCTGTAGAAGAAGCAAGTTATACCACATTGGTAAGACATGTTGCATAATCTCTATAGAGATCTAAGCTGTATATAACAGTATATCAACTATGATCGCCAACCTTTGTTGGATCTATCTGCAGTCTTGCTCAAAGTCATTCTATGTGAGGTATTCTAAAACCACACAGAACCGACACTGAAGAAAAGGAAATGCTATGTGAACAATTAACTGAATTGTTTATACAGCCTTTGACCATGCAAGGTCCTCTAATACTGTTCCTATTTTAACTATACTATTAAAACAGGGACGGTACGGCTCTGCCACAGACGATCTGACACATCATAACAATCGTCTACAACAGAGCTCTCGTATGGAAAAAAAGTAAAAAGCAAATCAAACAAATACCACTTTGACAAAACGTAAACCAAACTATGTGGGCCAGTGCCTAGTGTTTTGGCATAATGTAGGCACCTATGCATGTTCTCATTACTCATTAATAAGGAAGGATCGAAGTTTGAGGGAACTCATTACGGTAATGGCAATGTTACGTGCTAACAATATTGTCAGAGATTTCAGTTGGTAGGCAAGACCATTCCTACTTATGAACGGCATTGTACGTACTTCTTTGTACAATGGATAAACAAATAGGATAGACCATTAAATGAGAATTTACAGTGTCTGCTACTGCTTAGATTTAAAATTGAGATATGTACAGGCGCGGCCTCAAATGTTTTTCCACTAGGCACGAGAAATGAGCAAGAAATCAAGAATTTCTACGGCTTTTCAAATAACAACTTCCCCTACATTCCCCCGTACCACTCCACTCATCTCTGTAGAAAATAAAAATTGCTTTGACTGACGTATGTATTAATATGCCAGTAAATGAAAATAGGTTAAGTGGCTGCATTATTATTATTATAATAATTTATAAGTGTATTTAAAGTTTTACAGTGTTCCTTGGTGTTTTGTAAATTACGCGGATTTCTTTGATTATCAAAGTGGTATTAGTTAAATAAGGTATATTTAAGTATGATTGTGTTATTATACAAAAATCTCGTAGTGTTTTTTTACATTGGTTTATTACACCGCCAACCCCGAACCAAAAATCGAGAAATAAGAAAAAAACACGCAATTTCCAAGAGTGGTTTCAAAGAATTTTCCGTCAATTTCACTGAATCTACAGCCGTCCCGTTTCTTGAAAGTGGTTAATCATGAATCGGTAAATTTTCTTAGATATCGGATTTTCAAAGTTCTTTTTGGTATCGGAGAGAAGTACGACACCCAAATAATCTATTCGAGGTTGTCGAAAGACTTTTGCGAAAAAACCTCCAATGTCCGTGGGCAAAGCTGTAAGATTTTCCACTATCATTCAGGCAATATAAGGCCAACCTAACAGCGCCGAATTTAGAGGATGGTTTCCTAATTTCGGATAGTGGTTTATCTAAGAAGCCATCTGTTGTTTTAAATTGAAACCTCACCCTATACAATGCAAAAAGTCAAATTAAGCCCACTATGCAATATTGTGGTGGTACAATCTCTCTCCATTAGATGGCAGCTCCAAACGTCTAAATTGCATGGCGGAGTTTTATGTACAGTCGCGATTTGAGCTGTGTCGATCTTTGAAATAATCATTCCAGAATTTTGTGTTTGCGTACTAATTAAGTTAATATATTAATTAAGCCGGTATTCTAGTCACAATTAAACAGATTTCAAAAATAACAGCACTGCATTACTCTAACCTAAAAAGTGAAAAGGTGCCTAATTTCGGATAGTCTGAAGTTCCTAATTTCGGATACCAGAAACCCAAAATTCTGGCTTAATATAATATGCTGGTATTTTCAGAAAAAGTGACAGATCCATTGAAACTGGCTATTATAATGAGGTCAGAGGAAAACAAATGGGATACCTACCTATCCTAATGTCTCCAATTTTGTTTCGGTCCCGAAACATTGGAAATTACATCAAACAAGCTAATAAAGAAGCTAGAAAAAACGTATGTGTGCGCCTTTTGTTTAAATATATAGTTTTTACACTTGTAGAAAGTAGTCTCTTAATTTCGGATACAGTGTCCGAAATTAGGAACCTTTTTTCAGTCGCACCAAAATGTACTGAATTCATATAACGTCGTTTTCTTGGAAAAAAACAAATGTAGTAAAATTCTTTTGACAATAAATTTTGTTTCATTATAACACGTTGCATATGCTTATATGAAAAAATAAATAAAAAACACTTCTGTATAATAAATACTTAGTAAATTTAAAGTAGTATCCGAAATTCGGCGACTTTCCCTTACTGTTTTTCGCACTGTAACTGGCAATGTCGCGTAATAAGAAGTTAGATTTGCCGTCACTTACGCCTTTGAGGTTATGGCTGGCTTTCAAACTGCGACAGAGGGGAGGGGTAATTGCGACGTTGTCAGTTGAACTCCTTTGCGACCGCATGTATTAGAACGATTTCAAGGGCCGCACCTGTACAAGAGTATGAAGAAAACTGGAAGAGGGGATAAAAGCAGGTATAGGTAGAACCAGTGGCTATCTGTACATCAGCCTCGAAGCAGTGTCGTGAAATTTCTGTAACATTTTAGCTCCTAAGGATTTCAAGGAACGCAAATTCAAATCCCGGCACACATCCATCACGCATTTATATCGGCATCCTGGAGTTGGAGCTGAAGCATAAAACAAAGCCTTGGCAACCATCCTGGTTCCATTGACAGAAACCTTTCGAGAAAACTAAGGGCTAGCTTGAAAACAAGCAGAGATATATAAGTGGTTCCTGTTTCAATTCTGAGCAAAACAGAAGAGTGTTGACTTGACGTATTAATAAGACTTCTCACGGCTATAGTTTCATGTCCTGGAAAGTAGATGGCGTCTATGACAGCCGTGAGCAGTCTTTATTAATACGTCAGTCAACGAGAAGAGGTATTTCTTGGAAGCAAAAGAAGTCTCTTAAGGAAGCTTGTCTGTATTTTTCTAGGCCCCATCGTACCTTAGGCCCCATACCACTAAGCTACCAGAGACTGTGTCGCAAGTTGATCTGCACACAAGTATTAAATAGCTTCATGCCAGAATCCCGAGAGGTTATTTTAAATCTGCTGAAGAGTGAGAGTATGGAACGAGTTGTTTGTAAGCACTTATTTATGTCATCTTCAGCCAAAAAGGAAGAAGTAGAAAATTGTACTAATCAAACGTAAATTTTGAACACGATGGCAATTTACCCACCCCACAACCTTGGATTTTGAGGAGTTTACAATTAAGCCATTTTCACAGGTCTATTCTTTGCGAATGTTAAAATTTTGTTGGAGATCAACTTGCGATTGGGCAACTAATACCAAATTATCGGCGTAAGGCAACATATTTACTTTATCTGTGCCATCACTTGAAGATATGTTTAAACTCTGTGCCATACCATCTGATGATTTAACCTTCACAGTAGCTCTGTCATATAAATCTTTGAGGGAGCGGATGTATTTCGGGAAATATTTTTTGTTTTTTAGTCTAAAGTGAATCTGTAAAATTGAACCAAGAAGATAGATGTTGTCAATGCAAGCTCGGTTTTTACAGAAGCCTGACTGGGGTTCTGGAATTATATTCTGGCTTTCCTCCCAAAGAAGCAACTGTTCGAATAATAACTGCATAAAAAGTTTTGTGGTGGTATTCAGTAATGCTATGGCACGGTATTTATTTCGATCGTTGGCATCACTTTTGTTGTGTAATATTCAGAACATGGCATGACACCAGGAAGATGTAACTGTGTAGGTTTCGAGAATATTGTTATATGTAAAGTTGCTAGTTTTGTGGTAAAGCCCTGAGGCATTCATAAGACACACCAAACAACATCACAGCTTGGAGTTTTACCGTTCTTGAATTTTGAAAGCCTAAATCTAATTTCATCGAGAGTAAAGGGAGAGCCCAAAATCAGGTTAAAAGTTTCAAGGGATATATTGTTGTCAGATTGAAAAGGTGTGCTGCCATCGTGCTAAGTACAAAGTATATAATTTTGGCCATGTTGCCTGCAACATTTTTTAGTTGCTTTTAATTTTAATATCATGACTAGAATAATTTGATATAATTGAAGAAAGTAGAGCAAAAGTAAAACTTTTGGCAGTGTAAATAGTGTTAAAAGTAGTAAAAACTTTTTGCATAATCATAGAAAACATATTTTTGCCACTTGACAGTATTCGAGTCACATGTTAAAACTCTTCTAATTTACACTAGCTGCATAAACAATAATTATAAGTATTGTTGACAAGATCGGTGATCTTGATTCAAAATTCAAATTATCATTTTTTATTGTCTTTGTGTAGTTTGTGTCAACATATATTTGTATCTATGTTTTAGAATACTCCACGTGAATGCGTCAATGGACTGGCATCGGTGTGTAAAACAATAAGTCTTGCTAATTTAAAAATGATTTTTCCCGCAGCAAGTCACTGGAAACAAAATAGAAACGATATGCCAGAAACACCATCAGCATATGTCGATAAGTATCTCAGTATGTATAATATATCTCAGGGCAGAATTTTTAAAAATGTACCACCTGGCCCTCTCCTAAACCCTCAGTAGCATTTTATGACCCCATTGTGTTTAAATCTCTGGATGCATACAGTGTCCTGCATTTCTAATGGTGGTATTGAATGCTATCAATTCAAAGCAAAGTAAAAAAAGTAAAGTCGTTCAACGATGGTGTGAAATCCACACATATGCACCTAAAATCCGGTACACATGCATTAGGAGACACACCACTATTCATTTAAATATATTTCATCGAAAAATAAATTAAATTAAATTAAACTGATATACTAGTAAACTAAAGTCTATCCAAGTTACAGAGGCAGTGGATCAAAACATTGGCCACCACGTGACCTATTCTCTTATTGGTCTGGCTGTCATAAAATGTCAAGTGCTTACGCGGTGAGCAGAATGCAGGGCCGGCTCTTCCCTCAGTCGAGTTTCCTGCATATTTTAGATCGGATCGCGAGCAGTATATTCTGTAAATTTATTTTGCTACTTAATTTAACGAAATTTATAAAGATCCACGAAAGGTAAAACACAATTTTTAGAACTTATAAAAGAATTAGTTCAGAATTACAAGCCACTGGGAATCACATATTAGTCAGACCCTGGTAATCGATCGCAATGGCAGCGGTCATGTGACTTTGTTTATATCTACTGCCGCTGTAACTTGGATAGACTAACCTACCTTTAAACTCATCAGCCTACCTTGATTGTTTTACCACAACAAAATGGTAACTCGATAAAATCCTGGTTTCAGAACCTATTAAAGTGGCAAGGGGATTTTAGAATTTGTAAATAAGATGAAAAAAAAGGTCATACATGAAAAAGTTATGGAGTGGGTGGAGAATCATATACACTGTGTCCCGGATAAGAATGAACAGCCTGGGGATATTGCAAACGGTGAGAGATAGGGCAACGGTTAAATGGGGGAAAATTTGCGCAATGTTGAGGTCAATAAAATGGCACAAACAGATTTTTAATATCTTTTTTCCTTTTTGAGTTATTTTGAAAAAAGTAAAATTTTGCGTTTTCGATTTTATTTTTTGTTGTTATCACAGATAGAGAAAAAAGAAAAACACTTTCTTATGGCACTTTTTAATGGGCCTTAAGATGGTGTTTTTAGATTTGTTCTACGTTTCGTTTTTGAGAAACCATCTTCTACTTAATTTTTTTAAATACGGACCTGGATTTTTTTTTGTAGATTTTGAAAGCACTTTTCATTGCAAATACCATGATGTATGACACGAAATATTTTTAAAATGTTTTGAGACAATTATACTGAAAATTCCTTTTTTTCCATTCATTTTTGTCTAATGCGGCCCTGTATTTAATAATAAGGAGTCTAAATATTAATCAGTATTGGCAACAATTTAACTTACAGTTTATTTTTACTTCGAAAACTTAATATTTTTAAATTGTACGGCCCTGCGTCTAGTAAAGTGTTTTCCTCTGTTGTTGTACAGCAAATAGTGTCGCATTGTGTTTTGGAGTAAATTCTTCGCTTTTCCTAATTGTGAGAAGAAAGCTTTAAGCCAACGTAATCAATAACTTTTTCCATTTATTAATTGCAAAAATACATTCGTTCGGCCTCTACACTATTTCTGTGACACAAGATATAACATGCTGACATGTTAAATTTGTCGTCATTTGAAAAAGCACCCTCCATTTGTAATGAAATAAATTGTTAACTAAATGATACAGTGGGAGTTATGACAAAGGACAAGGGATTGGTTTCGTTGTTTCAAAGCCTTCTAGGTGGAGGATTTTTATTTATTTTTTATTATCGTATGTGCCGTCCTTTTTTTAGTTCTCCAATTGGAAGATAAGTTGTAAGTTAAATTGTTGACAATACTGATTAATATTTAGACTTCTTATTATTAAATACAGGGTCGCATTAGAAAAAAAAAATAATGGAAAAAAGGAATTTTCAGTATAATTGTCTCAAAACATTTTAAAAATATTTCTTGTCATACATCATGGTATTTGCAATGAAAAGTGCTTTCAAAATCTGCAAAAAAAAACCAGGTCCGTATTTAAAAAAATTAAGTTGAAGATGGTTTCTCAAAAACGAAACGTTGTAGAACAAATCTAAAAACGCCATCTTAAGGCCCGTTAAAAAGTGACATAAGAAAGTGCTTTTCTTTTTTCTCTAAATGTGATAGCAACTTCGGAAAAAAATAAAATCGAAAACGCAAAATTTTACTTTTTTCAAAATAACTCAAAAACGAAAAAAGATATTAGAAATCTGTTTGTGCCATTTTAATGACCTCGAAATTGCGCAACTTTTTTCCCATTTAACCGTTGCCCTATCTCTCACCGTTTGCAATATCCCCATGCTGTTCATTCTTATCCGGGACACAGTGTATATCTATTGAATCCCTGGCATCATTTATTTATTAATAAAAAATAAGTATTAATTTGCAATAAATAATAAATATATTTATTTTCCTTTACAACTTTTTAGGTCAAATTTTAACACCGATTGTTAAAGCAACTGATGACCAACTCATTTGCAATATGATTTTAACTTTGATTTGCGAATCATGGTTGGACCACATCTACCTCAATAAGATCCACTTTTCAAAATATGGAGCATATCAACTGCTTTGTGATTTTGGCTATATTTCTACCTGGATTAAAGATTGTCAATTTTTAACAGAATTGTTGAGGAAAAAAATGGGCAAAAATGAAGTTTTGAGAAGATGTGAAGGTGTAGGTAAACTTTTGCTAAGATCTCCAGGAGAAAGACTGAAAATGGTGGATAAATATAAAAGAAATAAATCAGGTATGAATTACCCTAAACAGCTTTGTTGCTTATAAGAACCAACTTTTTTTAATGCCAACATGATTTTCTATGCATTTTTGGAAAGACTATCTTTCTGACTACAATTTTCACTGAGAAAAATAATTCTTTAAAAATCATCGCTCTTGGTATGATTTCATTGTTCTGTTCCCTCCATTTTGTAACCAGGTTAAGAACTATAATGTCGCTTCCCTCCTGACTCTGATTTCTACAAATACATTTAGCGCAGAAGTGGGGGGGGGGGGGGGCAAAATCACCCAGGACTAAATTTAGCTCCCTTGAAAAGTGGGGCATACTTGCTTTTACTAGTTTAAAACCAGAGTTCCAGTACCGATTTTATCTTATCTTCTCACTCATTTTAGATTTTCTATGCATAATTTATTAAACAATTTGACCTTCAAAAATTCTAACAAATTTCACCTTTGGCAAGTTTTTCAGGTACATTTTTGAAGAATTATCGAAAGTTGCACCTATATTATCTCCCTCTCCATATTTTATATAGTATATCATTTCCCAACAATGAAGTTTCAAGTTTCTATTCCATAAAACACATTTTCCGCATTTTTATGATTTACCCCATATAGAAAATAAAACCACTTTAGTTCTGTTTCGGAGAGGATTTATATTATATTTTTTTATAAACATAAAGATTGTAAATAGCCAGTCAAAAAGTTAACATTAATTATACTTGGTGATCAGAAAATTGAAATCATGTCAATTAGCATAAGAGTAAACAGCCCCTATTTGTAGAAATACTGAAAAAAGTTATAAAGAAAATTTGTTCGGCATGGCAAGTTACTTAGGTGTACAACATTTCAAAGCGTTAGGCCTACTTTAATTTCTTGATTTTTTTCTTGTTTTCCTTCAATTAAGTAATTTTCTGTGGGCAGTACAACAAAGCTGTATAAATAAGTTACTCAGAGTAGGAAACTGTATGATGAAACAATTTTCGACTTTGAGTTTCCTCCAATATTTTCCAAAATACAAAGTAGGCCCAGAATTTTTAAATTATGTCAATATGCGCAACTGTATGTTTTGTTAATAGTTTTGTTGTACTTCCCACAGAAAATTATTTAATCGAAGAAAAACAAGAAAAAAATAAAAAAATCAAAGTAGGCCAAAAGCTTTGAAATGTAACTAAGTAACTTACCACGCTGAACACATTTTATTTATAACCTTTTTCAGCATCTCTACAAATAGAGGCAGGTTACTCTTACGCTAATTAACGTTTTTCAATTTTCTGGCCACCCAGTATAAGTAATGTTAACTTTTTCCATGCCAGTCTTATTTTAAGGACAAGCAAACTTTTTTTTTATCAAGAATGACTTTTTCTTTTCGAAAAATTTATAATAATTTCTACAAGTATATAACATAATTCTGTATATTTCTAGCATTTTATTATTTTTATGTACCTGTGTTTCTAAATAAAGTGGATAACTCTGGAATGTGGCTTAATTATTTTATTAAATACTGAAATTTTATCACAACATCCGAAAACGCACATTTGAATTTGAATTGTTTCAGTTTGCGCGCTCTATCTTTCCACGGAAACCTCCAAAAGCTATCAAAAAGCATAAAATACAGTGGATATCACGAATCTTTAACCCTACGTCACAATAGCGAACAATGCAATTTCGACTAAGTTGGGAATTTGGAACCTATTGGCGATACACTATTCTTATTATGCTTAAATCCACATACCACTAACGTTGTTTTTGCACCCGACGCGCGTTTCGCTAACCAAGTTAGCATCATCAGGAGATGATTAACCTGATGATGCTAACTTGGTTAGCGAAACGCGCGTTGAGTGCAAAAACAACGTTATTGGTATGTGGATTTAAGCATAATAAGAATAATGCAATTTCGATTGTTTATCGAATATATTTATGTTTACATCTAGGTTACTATGGTAACCTTGGTATACAAAGATACCAGAGTCATAAGCTGAACACTGCCAAAGATAGCTGGCAAAAAGGCAAATAAATCTATTGATCTGTTGAAAAGGACAGGCTGAGAAAAAAATTCCTATGAACAATATACCAAAACTTATTAGCTTTCAAAATGGAAAGTATTTAATTTAACAAAATTTGAACACTCTATATTTCAAGAAAACCAATGCTGTTTTGCCAATTGGTATTTTTTTTCCTTATTTTGAATGTACAGTCGATCTGTAACGTTTGAAAGTGGTAGTTAAAAATTTTATGTTTTGAATGTTGAAGTTAACAGGTGTTTTGGGGCACGTTTTGCCAATTTCAACTCAAACGGTTGATTATATCGTTATAAAACAAGAATACACTTTTGTTGCAAAATGAAAAGATACACTGAAATGATGGACCCGCAAGACCAAAAAGATAACCTCAAAAAAGTTTGCGCAAAAAAATTAATAGTGGGTTGTTAGTTTTTACCCTTTTCAGGGCACTGTGTAAATGAATAAACTACCCTAAGGCGTCTTCCAGTAAGTAGATAACACATACCAAATTTCAAATTTTTAAGTAGCACCGTTATTGAAATATAAATAAAAATAAATACTTTTAGCTCACCCTGTAGACCCGAATAACTTAGCAAGGAAAGCCCAAATCGAAAAATTTTATATGAAAGGCCCCCCTTAAAACCACCTGCCGATCACCCCTGTAAAGTATTTACTCTACATTCTGACTCACCCTGTATACAGTGAGTGGCTGAATTATGGAACAAATTCGATACAATACAGGGTGATTCAGTTTTAATCTGCAACACTTCAACAGGTGATAGAAAACCAAAAAATAACCGCACTTCCTTCTATAAACTATATCATTTTAAGGCCTTATTAAAAAGTTACAGGTTGTTACAGTTGCAAGAAATATGTGGAATTTATTGAATATTTTACAAACTAGTTGAGATATTTAAGTCATATTTAACATCTTGAACAACCAGTGGTGTAGAAATGGGTAATTAGTATAATTTATTTTAGAAAAAAAAAAAAAATAGAACCACCTTGTATAGCAATAAAATGTATTCAAATTCTTATGTAAATTTTTATTGTAAACAAAAACGTTCTCTTAGCATTTTTTCATATGTGTCATGGTTTCATAGCAAATTTGATTTTTTGGTATTATTTCGGGGTACTTCTGAAAAATTAACTTAAACTTTTCTCCATAAGTAACACCTAAAGTAGAAAAAATGTGTTTGCTACCTGAAATAAAGTAACTTTTTCCAATAAACTCACCTATTTAAGGCTATACTTTTGAAGATACAGGGTCTAAAACATTTAAGGAAGATACAATTAATGTTACGCTCTGTATCTTGAAAAGTAAAACCTTGAATAGGTAAGTTTATTGGGAAAGGTTACTGTATTTAAAGTAAAAAACACATTTTTTCTACTTTGAGTGTTACTTATGGAGAAATGTTTTAAGTTAATTTTTCAGAAGTCCCCTGAAATAATACGAAAAAATCAAATTTGCTATGAAACCATGACACATATGAAAAAATGCTAAGAGAACGTTTTTGTTAACAATAAAAATTTACATAAGAATTTGAATACATTTTATTGCTATACAAGATGGTTCTATTTTTTTTTCTAAAATAAATTATACTAATTACCCATTTCTACACCACTGGTTGTTCAAGATGGTTGATATTAACAGGTTTTATGCTAACCCATGCCGTTATAAGGTGTACCAAATATGACTTAAATATCTCAACTAGTTTGTAAAATATTCAATAAATTCCACATATTTCTTGCAACTTTAACACCCTGTAACTTTTTTTATAAGGCCTTAAAATGATATAGTTTATAGAAGAAAGTGCGGTTATTTTTTGGTTTTCTATCACCTGTTGAAGTGTTGAAGATTAAAACTGAATCACCCTGTATATTGAATATATACAGGCTGAAGCAAGAGCGAGCAAAAAGGGATCCTATTTGATGTCGAAAATATCCTTATGTAAGACACCATTAAATTTAATGTGCCATATGCAGAAAGTCCCCCTCTTTCAAATGGCACTGTCAGAAGTATAGGTTGTCATTTGAAAAAAACGTTACTGACGTCATATCTCGGAAATTAATGCCGTTACAAAGAATATTTATATGTCGGAATGTAAGCATTTAAAAATTAAGGTTGCCGTGTCCGAGGTTTTTTTTTCGCCCGGTATATTTTTATCGAATTTGTTCAATAATTTAGCCGTTCACTGTCTACTACAATTTTTATAGTTTTTTTTTTCAGGTTTTCTCAAAAACTGATCAACATATTTTTATAAACCTGAATTAAAAAAAAAAAAAATGAAATCGCTGTTTAACCCTTTCGGGACTGCGGCCGCCTGAGGATCTGTGCCCAGTGGACCACAGCAGGAAGCGCATGCGTGTATGTACGGTTCCGGTCCTTAATTGCAAAATAGTCATTATATAACAACAGATCCTTCCACAATATAAATCATTTTTTGCATGCACCCACATGCCAATGAGCTTGTGTTCGAATTTATTGATGTATTTAAGTGCACTAAGTAATTTTTTTTACGAGAAGGTCCACCCAACTAGATGCCATTACTAGGAAATCAGCCAATGACATTAATTGAGGGCATGACCAATGTAAAGTAGGCGGTCCAATGTATCCATAGTCAACGCGTGCCCGTCCGGTTCCAGTCCTTTCTCATGCCTCCCTGCTTGCGTTTATAGTCGGTTCCGGTCCCACTGACCCAACTTTTATATGTGTGTTCGTCCAGGTCCGGTCCCGAAAGGGTTAAAAGTAAGAGGATATACGTAAACCTTAAGTGCATGCAAATCAGTTGTTTTCAAATTTTGAAAGCCGACTATGTCTACCTTTACCATAATCGATTATTTTTGCGCAACTAAATCTTAAACCAATCACAAATATTACCAATAATTAATTGTCCTCAAATTTTTAAAGTAAATACAGAACAAACTGGAAAGTGTGACACATCAAATAAAATGGGGTATTTCGCTTTAAAAAATTCATCATTAAATTTTTTTTAGATAATAAAAATTTTTACCAAGAGAGCCCAAGTTACTCATATCTAACGTTACAAAAGTGATATATTATTTGGATTCTGTCAGTTCTTGCAAACAATTTTCATGTTAAACTTTTTTGTGTACCTCGAGAAATAAAAGTTAGTCAGTTTAAAAATTTTAAATTTTTTAAACCGGAAGTGCCACCGACTTTTTCTGTCAAAAAATTGCTGAGATATGTTGTGTGAGCCACTCATATTTTTGTAGTTACTGAAAATAACTTGTCTGAGGAAGCTAAAAGTGAACAAATGCCAGCAGAAATGTATGTTCCAAATCAAGAACAATGGTTGGAATTGAGAGCGACAGGAAAAACGGGATTTTTTCCCGCACCTACTTGCTGTGGAAAAATATGATCTTCCGTTTTTGTTCTTAAAATACACTTAGCTTTTGTAATATTTATTCAAATGACTCATATTCATAGTTATTGTTACTTGTAATGGCATAGTCATTATTAGGGCTGGGAAAATTATCGATAATCAGATTGTCAATAATTATTGGTAAAGATAAAAATACGTCTTCAGTATGTTCTCAGATGGGGTTAACAAGAGGTGAAATGAAGGGTTTAAGTTATCTCAAAAAAGTCACTCCTCATAAAAGTTTTTGCAATGAAGATTCGCTTTGAGAAAATATTAATTTGTTAAAGGGGTGTTTAAAAATTTCACATTTTGAAATTAGGTAAGCTAACTTTAATTTTCAGTTTTCGCTAAGATGGTAAGAAATAAATTCATGTTTTTTTTAAATTATTATTAATTATGACTATTCCTTGATTAAAATATTCATTCTTCCAATGGTCTCCGATGATTATTGTAACATCTTCTGATTTCATCTAATGGAATGTGATCATCCAAAAATTGAAGTTAGTTTACACTTGACCTAATTTCAAAATTTGCATTTTTTGAACACCCCATATAACAAAATAATATTTTCTCATGCGAGCCTTCATATCGAAGAAAGCAAAATCTTTTATAGTGACTTTATATTATTATATATACAGTGTGTTTTACTTCAAGTAGAGACAATTCATTATTTGTTACGGGTTGACTGATTTTCAAAAACTTTTTTTTGAATATAGTTCTCCGAAAGATCTACATTTTGTCACTCATTTTTTCAGATTCGTCTTTTCCATGACCGACTGTGATCAAAATTAGACCCCCAAAAACTGCAAAAGTACATTAGGCATTTTTTTAGGAAAAAAAATGAATAACACAGTCGTATTGGCCATACCCGAAAACCACACATACCAAGTTTCATGGTCATTGCTTATCCTAGGCGTTCACAAAATAGCTTCAAACATACGGTTCTTCGGAGTACACTGTACAGACACCGAGAGATATTTTAAAATTATTTCTTTGCAGTTTGATTAGGGCTCACATACGCCATCAATTCCCACGATTTCATGGCCTTGCAATATAAATAGTACAAAAATAGAAAAAATCGTTTTTTCTCTTGGTGTTTTTTTACGTTTTTTTCTACACTTTTAACTTATGCCTGTTAAATAACACAAACAATAATAAATTTTAGAAAGTATTTTCAACAAATAGCACCCTTTTTCTATTTGAAAAAAAAAAAGAAAATTGGTGTCCATGTATCCAGGGTGCTCTTTATTGAAAATACTTACTAAAATTTAATATTTATTATGTTTTTTAATCGTCATAAGTTAAAAGTGTAGAAAAAATGTAAAAAAAAACACCAAGAGAAAAAATGTTTTTTTTTTATTTTTGTATTTTTATTGTATAAGGCAGGGCCATGAATTCGTGGGAAATGTGAGCCCTAATCAAACTGCAAAGAAACAATATTTAAATACCTCTCGGTGCTTGTACAGAGTACCCCGAAAAACCGTATTTTTACTATGTTTGAAGCTATTTTGTCATGTTTTTTTAAATTATTTTTAATTATGACTATTCCTTGATTAAAATGTTCATTCTTCCAATGGTATAAGCTATGACCGTGAAACTCGGTATATGGGGTTTTCGGGTACGGCCAATATGACTGTGCTGCTATTCATTTTTTTCCTAAAAAACTTTTACAGTTTTTGGGGGTCTAATTTTAATCGTAGTAGGTCAAAGAATTTCAAAATATGACAAACATGGAGTTTAATTAATCCAGTAGGTATTAAAATAATGATCACCTGTTTTAAATTGGAACAGCTTAAAAAAAAGAGAAAAATGCATAGTCCAGGACTGTATTAATTTTTTTCTTAGTAAATGTACATTTTCACGACCAAACCAAAAAAATATATGTATGTGTCATACATCGTTGTACTCAGGACAACGATTCATTATGAAATATGCAATAAAAAATCCAGATTCATATTTAAAAAATGAAGATGATCCCTCTATCTCAAAAACGAAACATTGACCCGAAAATCTAAAAATACCATAACATAGTCCAGAAAAAGTTGCAACAAAAAAGTATAATTTATTTTTCAATATTTCGCAAATGCTGTCAGAAAAAATAAAATCTAATTTTCAAAAATTTGGTTTTTCTTAAATATCTCAGCAACCCATCATAATTTTTTAACTTCCTTAACTTCCAAAGGCGCGACTTTGCCTCCATTTGACAGACTTTGTATCTGTTATGGTTTCCGAGATTCCCAAGTTGAGCACCAGAACTGAATCACCCTGTATATATATATATATATATATATATATATATTATTTTAATTTCTCTTTTTATATTTATTTTATTTACTACATCTATTTTTGCGGACTGATGTTTCAGTTACGTGTAGTTTTATAATTATATCAATATATCTAATAACTGTATTTAAAATATAAAATATCAAACATATTGTCATACTTATATTCAGTATCTAAAATTCAATATCACCCAGCCCTAATCATGATTATGGTAGGGTTTTCATTTTATTATGCCCTTTTTGTAACACTTTTACTGTAGCTGTGCCATTCCTCGATAATGAATTTTCAATAAATGCTTTGAAACTTACACTTTTTTCTCAAATTACTTACTAAAATCTACAGTGCGTCTCCGGATTGGGTTAAACACTCTTTTAAAAATTGTTGTTCTTCATTTTTCGACTAAAAGCCATTCTGTATAAAAAGTTTTTTGCTTGTGTTGAAACTTTGAAAAACAGTGTTAGAATTCTAAAAATTTATATGGGGTGTTCAAAAAATTAAAAAAATATATAAAATTACCTCAAGACTAGTACCTAGTCTTTAGTTACAAAATGTTAGTAATAATAGTTATTTGTGTAACAAGGCAGTGAAGTTCAACTTTTTATAAAAAATTTGGAATTTAGCTGCTGAGGCAAATAAACCACGAGTTATAAAAAGAAACTGCAGTGCCGAGGGGATTTTTTATTAATACCATTTTATAGTAACTCTTAAAATAAGACCAGTTTCCTCTTAGGATAATTTTAGTTTTTTGAATTTTTTGTACACAGAGTATACATTTTGGACACTTTTTTTCGAAGTTTCAACACAAGCAAACATTTTTATAAATCACTTTTTGTCGAAATATGAAAAAAAAGTGTTTACTTTTGCGTTATTCTTGTTTTTTCGAGATTTTCGGGTTATTGGACAAGACATATAGTTAAGTTAGTAATTAGTTAATTAGTGTAGTTTTAATGGGAACGTAACCTCTGGTTATTACATGATGCAGGCTTAAGTGTCAAATTTGTTGTTTTTGTTTTGAGTAGGCATTTTTTATGTTAGCTGATTACAATGCCGCCTTTAGGTTAGTCTATGTTTATTACTTGTCTGAGGTTCTATGCCACATTGCAGACCTGAAGAGTAAAATCTATTCCCTTCTGGAATTCAACTTCATTATGTATTTATTTATTATTTATTAATTAATTTTCATTGCTTTTACGAGTCCCTTCTTTCTAAAATCTCGTTAATTAATTTTCACACATTCTTCATCTTCTAAAGTAAGGTGAAAATTTAGCATTGATGTAAAGTATAAATTTAATTGTGGTCTGGTGGACCCTTCAGGTAGACACACATTCAATGCCTTCGACTGGGTATAAAATCGCAACCTAGTATTTTCCCATTAACATTGCAAAGGAATTATTGAAGGATATTATACTAAGGTGATTTCAATAAAGCGAACTTATCGGTAAAAAATTAAATACATTATGTTTATTTAAAAAATAAATCACATTAAAACTTGAGTATAAATGAGTATGTAAAATGGAATGTATAAATTGCACAGTCAAAAAAGTATCTATATATTTTTATGAAGTAAGTATTAAGTACTTACAGGGCATAAAACAAAACTACAGTTGTGTTCTTTTATAATGAACTTCCATAATCCAATATAAAGTGTATGTATTTGTACCTTAAAAAATGGTTCCTTATAAGCAAATTCACTAAATGCATACAGTACTTTAAATAAAACAGTTTAAATATTGAGATCTTATAAAATAGTCTTAAAAGCTGGTCTATACAAGACACCACCCAATTTAAAAAATAGGTATATAAAAAGCCCATTTTCAGCAGTTTTAATATAAAACAAAATTCGACAATAATTTAAGCAAGACAGAAAAAGCAAGATTTTCCTTTATAAATTTTGTTCGTGTACACTCTGCAATAATACTATGTATATCTTGCGTAATTATTCGGTTACCAAAAATATCTATAGCCCGATCATTATTAAACCCACTTCTGAAATTTTCTAAATTTACATATAGTGACGAGGTTCTCAGTAGATATCGAAAAGTTCATAGTAAACTAAGTTTTCCCTAAACTAGACAAATTATCCATATTCTCCGAAAACTTAATAAATTCATCACGCGTTTTTTTGTTCAAGCATTGGAGTATCATAGAACTAGTAGTCGTTTTTTAGTAGCCTGTCCAAAGTTGAGCCAAACTGACCAAGCAGGCCTCCAATAATAATTATAGGCAGAAAAACAAAATTTATGCCTTTTCAAGGGCTTATAAAGATGATCACAAAAAGCAAAAAACACGGGGTCCCAAAAAATCCCAGCACACCAACTTTCAAACTCTAATTTTGGAATGAAAACAAATGAAAACAGATAAATCATTAGTTTTTATATAAAATTGGACACAATATATTTGATGTGCCTCACGGAAATTTCAACAATGGTTCTGAAAATAATAATTGATTCCTTTAAAGTAAAAGGCCTCATATATAACACGAGAATTATTATTACAGGAAAACTGTTATGTGGTAACCCTCTTAAGGGACCCAATCTTGACCAGGAGGCCCTTGGAGACAAAGATTTTATTGAGAAAATCATCATAATATGAATAGGTACCTAGTCAAGACATGTATAAATATATAGAATTAAGGGACACTTTGTCTACAGTCCAACACACGAGAGAAGTCCGATGAAAAACTCAGACTAATCGCCCAAGTCCACTTTGCTAACATATGGCTGGCGCTTAGACTGAGTTTTTGATTAGACTTCTCTCGTTTGTTGGACTACACGTAATATATGTATTTCATTTTGTTCTGTTTATATTGGACATGAAACATTAAATTAGGCCGGATTGTTAATAACTAACAAATAATTGAGATTCTTTATAAGCATTTTTATAAATAATATTCAATAAGTTATTCGTTTTAGAGAATTCAAATATGCCTTAGTTAGGAAAAGTTAGTTCACCTAAGACTTAGATATACAGAGATACCTCTGTACAAGTTGTTCATGCAAGAGGCCCCCTTCAGTTGACTTTTAATAGTAAAATAGGAAAACTCTTGCATAAACACCATGTACACAATTAAGATTTGAATTTTTATTAATAAAATTATAAACTAATTGAGCTACTTCCAAATTTAGTCAAGTCTTTTCCTCTTAATAAATAATATTACAGTAAAACAAACCAAAAAGAAATCTACTGATATAATAATATTAGGAAAGCAAACTTTCAAACCTTATCATTTATGGAACACAAATTAATTTTCTGTTTTCGGCTTGTGAAAAATGGCACTTTACAAGATACACACCATCATATTATTACACTTTTCAACATGGTCACTATAGTGAGAATATAGTTATCTGTCATTTTTTAATTTCCATAAATATAAATCTTTCCCTTTTGAATAAATTCGGAATTGTCATGGATTGTTTGTTAATTACAGTCTTGAATGTACTTACAAATTTGATAATAATAATTATGATTAGAAGATTTTTTAGCTAGATTACTATATACCCGCCACTTTAAACTTACCAGACCCATAACTTTTCATTTTTTTAAGCAATTTTACGTATCTTGGGTTAAATAAAGCTCTCTGAAAACGTCTTCTAATCAACTTTACAAATTGTAAAATCGCTTTAGAAGTAAGGTTTTGTAAGTTTCGGAACAGGATTGATGAGTGGTAGAGATGCAAAATTCGGTCCCCAGCTGTTTTAGGACTGTTTCGGGTTGACCTTTCGAATTCCTATTGATATGGATTCACTGACTGTTACATCGTCCATTCTTGGTGGAAGATTATGGATATTACAAAATATAAAAGTTAGTTTTCAAATAAGGAACTTCTATGTTATCATAATTCTGTTTTGGCAGAACTTCAAAGCGTATGAAATTGTCAGGAGCATGTGCGGTTTTGTTTTTAGAATGCCAAAATTAAATTGCGCATGCTCCTGACAGTTTCAAATTGGTTTGAAGTTCTGCTAAAACAGTCAGTCAATCAACATCATTCAGTTTGTTGCAACCTATGAATAAAGAACCCCAGGAAGGAGCAAATTTGGGCTATATGCTGGACCGGTCCAGTCTCTGCATATGATGGCATGCTGTTTCCGGTTTTACAGTGGCGTACTATTTTAAAATGGTATAAATGAAATATTCAAATTTTAAAATACATTTTAATCTTAATACGTAGTAGGTAATATAATTATGTAATCAATACATATATTTTTATAAATTCGGTCATTTGGTATTTTAATAAGCATATTATTTGACTCTCTCAAATTTGTTTATCTTTGCCAAAACTCAAAAATGAGGAAGATGTGGAAATTTAAGTTATAAACAGTTACAATAATTTCAAATTTGATCCTGTATGTTAAATCGAAATCCTTATAAAAAAGGTAATGTAGGAAAATCCAAATGACACGAGGGAAAATTTAAATAACACCTTGAATAATCATAATGGACCTAAATAAATAACACCACTTGCAAATACTATAAATTTTATTGGCCCTTAAATAAAATGTATATAATTAAAGTAAGCTATTAGTACTTTCCATGCTTCATTTAAGCAAACTACCATATGAATACCAAAGCATTCCCACAATCTACATACCCATAATATTTGTCATTAGTAGGTATGTTCTAAATGCTATCTAATAGTAATTTCGTCAAAAACGAGGGAACATAACAGAGCTTTTTTATCAGAATGTTCCACTTTTGAAAAATTAAACTCTTCTGTAGTGAAACCCATGTTGAGCATTTACAGAGGAATACCACTTTGCTAACGTTTTTGGGCAAGGTAAACTATTATAAAATCTTTGCCTTACATAGTCATAAGCTCTAGCAGAAAAGAAATCTAGAGTCACAGAAAAAGATCTTACAGAATGCTCAAACGTTTTTCTTACCCCCTTATTTTGTGCTTTTGGAAACAGTCTCTGAATTATGTCTATTTGTTTTAAAATTTTCTAATAAAATAGTTTCTTGCTTGTCTTGCTCTTCTAAATAACTTCTGTTTCTTTAAATCGACCATCATGGACTTCAACGATGAAATTTGTTTCTTCTGCCGCCATCTGTTCTTCTGCACATTTCGAATTTTGTGTCTCTTTAAGATGTATATTTTTTACAAGTCACAGATTTTCCTCTTTAATTCCCTTTTCTGGGTCTGGTAGTGATGCACTTGTAGGCGATATTTTTGTAGAAGGTGAAGTTGTTCGAACTGAGACCGAAGGCCCAGGTACAGCTTCTATATGTCGTCATTCTCTACATACACAGTTTCTTTTATCGGTCTCGTATAAACTGGATTAAACGTCCTGACCTAAAATAAAATACAGCAGTTATGACATGTAGGGGGTGATTCACTTAAAATAGCTGGAAGTAAATGCATTTTTTATAGTGGTAGGAAAGTCGTAGGAAAGAAGTAGGTACCTATATAGTATGATGCAGACTTAATTTTTTAATTGAACACCCCATATAAATATCTATCATTTTAGTTTAGGATATATAAAAAATCTACTCCTACGTGGAGTAAATTCTTTTATTTATTTAACTAACAAGATGGAAATAAAACTAAGAGCATTGCAATCTTGATAATAACAAAGACCGATTTTGAAAACCTTTAATTATAAATAATAAAGGATGTTTTAGTGGCATATCAATTCATATATACCTGATATGCCACTAAAACATCCTTTATTATATTTATAATTATAGGTACTAAAAATCTTTCTTTGTTAATATTCTTGGCTTGACATTGTAGGTTAGAATTTCCATGTTCGATAGTTCCATTAATAATTAAGTTTTGTATATATCTTGGGCACAGACTTAGTCAATGATTTTGTTTATTTCAAACTTAATAAAAACTGAATTATGGACATGTTCATAAAACTATACTTACTTACTTACATGTTCTAATCGAGGCACTTCGATAGTAGGCAAGGAAGTTCGCGATAGTCCTACTTTTATCCAAGATGTTCGATGGAAACATTCTTCAGCAAAGTGACGTTCGATGGAAACATTCTTCAGCAAAGTGACGTGAACATAGGAAACTATATTCTTTTGGTGTCCACCCTGGTCTACACTTTATTCAATCAAAATGCAAGTTGGGTGTAAACAATTACACGATGGAAACACGTGAACAATTCCGAGGACTAATACGAGGCAGGGTCGCATTAGGGACGATCTCTATGAATTTTATAATATAAATATTAAAATAATATGCCCCAGTATTAAGAACTTTAAAAACAAACTTTTATGGCACACCTAGTCATTCACTTACCTGCAAATTTCTACTATTAACACAAATCGTAGCTCCAACAATTAATAAACAGCGAAAGAATTATATCGGAAAAAATAAAAGTCCACTTGCAACTCAATACACCTCTGTAATAAATAACGACTCGCTGAACTGAAAACTTTATTGCCAACTAGCCAATAGCAAGCCGATCACGTGCTAGCCATGCAACAACTTGTGTTTATCTTTCACTTGCGTTTAGTTTGAATAGAGTATAGTTTCTTCGTTGTGCATCTTGAGGAAATCTAAAAAATGTGAATAAACTCAGTGCTTTATAAAAACAGTTTTTAAAATGTTTCCTCACTCAAGAGTAAATTAAAAATATACTCTAGAGAATATTATATAAATATGTACAGTAGGTATATTAGTAGGTACCAACAAATTTTTTAGAATAACATTAACAAATTATGAATCTTTAAAAATTTAGAATCTTCTCAAAAAGGTACATTGAGTTGTTTCAAAAAAATAATCCTCAATCATTGTAATATAGGCCAAAAATTATAAGGCATGTCTATCTATGTCTTCAGTGGTTTCTTTGAGTTAAGGAATCCTTGATACTAATTTTAAATTTACACTTCTACCCAGGAAGAAGTAAGTACCCCTACACAAGGATACCTACGCCTCTGGCGCTTGGTGTATGACCTCTTGACTTCTAAAGTTAGTTTGAATAAAGTCGGAACACAATTTTATCTAAAAAGTAAATTAAACTACAAAAGTACTTACCGATGGAATGCTATCCCCCAAACATTTTATTCTGGTTGTCACGGAATAGCCGCAGGCTGCCCAGCTAATCATAATAGATCTCCAAAAAGTGCTTATCGAAGAACTACACAAATAATAGCACAAACCACCATGACAACTGTCAAATATAAAAATATTGTGTCGAAACTCAAAATTCAGTCTCCATACAGGGCGAGTTCCGTCTCACGTATTTTATAATGCCCATAGAGCTTTGGCTCCTTCCTGGGGTTCTCTTCATTGGTTGCAACACATATATGAATTCATGGGAAATGAAAATTATGTATAAAAAATTGTTTGTAATTAAAAAATAATTGCGAGTACAATACTCGGCATAATATTTTTTCATTTTTGAAAATACTCAGAATAAAAAAGGTCTCAAAGTAAGCCGAATGTTATGAAATTATGTAATTCTTAACAACTCTAAGAAAAACGTTCCAATATCTCTGAAAAATAATAAATAAAAAACAAAAATTAAAGACTTACAGTACTTTACTTGTAAGACAACCTACAAATTGTAAATTCTGTTAGGAAGTTTTCAAAGAGCTTTATTTCGATCGATAAGATCACTAAAAAATAAAATAAAAAGTTACTGCCTTAAGGAGTTTTAAATGGCGGACCCCTTATGTGTATGTTTACTTAACAAGCTAAACAGAGGTATCAACGGAATTACATAAAGAACATAATTTCTCAGTTTCTCAGTAGGGTGTGTTATTAAGGGTAAAATCATTTCTCTAGCCTCCCAAAACATTTTTTCTCATCTTTTTTGCAATTTGCAAATTTCTTAAGAAACGCAATTTTACTCTATAAAGGATCGTGCACATTACTCAAGCACGGACCAGCGTGGACCGGCACAGCACGGACCAGCAAAATACGTCTGTAATAAATTCCCATATATTTAAATACAACCGCGCACACTAGACCATTACCGGCACAGACCATCACCAGCAACCACCGTCATTGCAGGTCGTGACGGTCTGGGTAGAATCTCAACCAGCATTTGCAGGTCCGTACATGCTGGTCCGGTGTAGTGTGCGCTGGCGTCACCAGCACGAACCGGCAATTCGCGGCTTTCCTGTGCTTGGATCCGTCATCAGTAGCAATCTTGACTTTGTCTACTTCGCACGCGCTGGGTAATAAAAAGAACATGAATAGGATGCACCCATAATATCTTTTTTTGCTCTCTGTCCATTTCTTCGTCCTCATCATCTTCACATAATAAAGTTCCAAGTACAAAAACTTCCTCGTCAGAACTGCGCAATTCCATTTTGTTAAAATAATTTAACAAAATCACGTGTGCGCAGTATGGATGTTATTGCGAGACTATTCACGCAGGTGCAGGTTCGTGCTGCTCTGTGCTTGTATAGTGTGCGACCTACTGCTGGTTGCTGGTCCGTGCTGTGCCGGTCCGCGCTGGTCCGTACTGGTGGAATGTCCGCGATCCTTAATAAGTTACTAGATTAGAGAAAAATAAATATTTTGTACAGTTTCGTGAAAATACTAAACATATTTCAAACTGAAGTTTCTTCATCCTTCTCCTTTATTCTGCAAAAATAAATAAATTCTTAAATATTCCCAATCAGCATATTTTGAACAAGCTTACCTTTACCAAATTCAATTATAGTTATTATTTGTTAACTGTGTACTCCCAACACCATCTTGGAAAGCATGAAACAAGTTATATTATTAGTAAATGCATCAGTTCAATTTTATTAAAGGTAATTTCTCAAACCTTAGTTAAATTACCTGTTACAAGACCAATCGTCCACCTGCTCAATCTCTTAATAATTTTTATGCTTTTAGTTGCAACCTTGTTATACATTATACATATATGTATATTATATGCATGGTAATATTATATATTATGTAATATATACAAGTTATATTGTTAGTAACTGCCTTATTAGTTACTTGTGATTCATATAAAATATCCATGGATAATCACAATGTTGTATTGCACCCGATGAAGCCGGTGAGTACTATTTTTTGAACAAAAGTTGTTCTTAATAAAGGGATCCGTATTGTTTATATTGCTATATTTTTAGAGGTTGTTTTTTATATTTCTGGCACTAGCTTAACTGTCAAAAATAACTGTTTAAGCACAGAGAAAACATAATGTACAGAGCTGATCTTATCAAATATATTAATAATGTCAAATGGGGCCTAACTTTTACCTAATTTTTTCACACTCCTGATATATTGTTTAGATATAAACTATAAATTATTGTATTTTTTATTTATTATAGTTTAATTTAAAACTGAGAAAGAGGATACACAATAGATTAATTGCCGTTTAAGTTAAAGATGAGCTATTCTGTCTTCTCTGTGGCTCTAGCAAGACTAATCAACCTAATTCAACCATTTAATTGATGGTCGCAACTAGGGCTGTTCGATCTCCGAATTTCAGTATCGGAAATCGATACTGAAAAAATATCGATAAAATCGATATAATCGATCTTATCGATAAAATCGATCTTATCGACAAAATCGATTTTATCGATAAAATCGATCTTATCGATAAAATCGATCTTATCGATATAATCGATCTTATCGATATTATCGATAAAATCGATATTATCGATCATATTGATAAAATCGATCTTATCGATTAAATCGATCTTATCGATATAATTGATCTTATTGATAAAATCGATATAATCAATTTTATTTAAGAACCTAGACAAAAAAGGCCGATCGGCTTGCTGCGGGCGCGGTCTGGACGCAATGGGTGCGTGCAGCAATTTCCTTTATTTTTGCAAACAATTTCAAAAGATAGATATAATTGGAAAGATCGATAAAATCAAAAATATCGATAAAATCAAAAAGATCGATAAAATCGAAAAGATCGATAAAATCGAAAAGATCGATAAAATCGAAAAGATCGATAAAATCGAAAAGATCGATAAAATCAAAAATATCGATAAAATCGAAAAGATCGGTAACATCGAAAAGATCGATAAAATCAAAAATATCGATAAAATTGAAAAGATCGATAAAATCGAAAAGACCGATAAAATCGAAAAGATCGATAAAATCGAAAAGATCGGTAAAATTGAAAAGATCGTTAAAATCGAAAAGATCGAAAATATCAATATTTCGATTTATCGAAATTGAATATCGAGTATCGATAAAATCGATAGTATCGATACTTTCGATTTATCGAAATTGAATATCGAGTATCGATAAAATCGATAGTATCGATACTTTCGATTTTATCGATATTTTGTCTCAGGCCTAGTCGCAACATACATGTATCAATAAGTAGTTGGACACTTAAATTTTTCGCATCACCTATAGATTAATTATTTTACCCTTATATCAAGACAGTTATTATATAGAGTTAGAATTACCAAGTTTAGTGTCTGTATTTTCAGCTCGTCTGGAAAAAGGTTGGTCTAATATACGATTCCTATTGAAGAATATAGACGGAATGATAGCCCTACTCAATAAGTATATAGGCGGGCCGTTTCCCCGAAATTGAATGATGGCCGCGGAAGGGGGCAAGAAGGAGACTGTCGCGGGCAGAGGCTACTAACTAATAATAATCGGGGCGTCTCATCATGACCTCCACCAGTGAAATAAATATCCTCGTTTCCGTAGCAACTACTTGACCACTTCTACGCCAAATTGAATTGGCTCGAACTTTTTTTTTATAGACTCTATTGATTCTGGTGCCAAAACAAAGCTCCTTGGAAATTATTTCTAAAGTAGGTAAAGTAGGTAAAGTAGGTGTCAGGAGTGTTGGCATACACGTCATCATTTTTTTTCTTTCAATCAAAGACACAAGGTCTAGTCTTATTCACGCAGAACTGAGTTACTATTAGGGCTGTTCGATCTCTGAATTTCAGTATCGGAAATCGATACTGGAAAAATATCGATAAAATCCATCTTATCGATATAGTCAATTTTATCGATAAAATCGATCTTACCGAACTGCAAATCCGATCGGCACGTGTCGGCCTCAGTCGAGCTCTGGACGCGCATATAAAAAAAGGCCGATCGGCCTGCTGCGGGCGCGGTCTGGATGCAATCGGTGCAGCAATTTCCTTTATTTTTGCAAACAATTTCAAACGATAGATGTAATCGGAAAGATCGATAAAATCAAAAATATCGATAAAATCGAAAATATCGATAAAATCGAAAAGATCGATAAAATCGAAAAAATCGATAAAATCGAAAATATCGATAAAATCGAAAAGATCGATATTTTGATTTATTGAAATTGAATATCGAGTATCGATACCTTCGATTTTATCGATATTTTGTCTCAGGCCTAGTTACTATGTATGCCCTTTTGTCTTTAAACGTTTTAGTGCAATTTGGTTTTAAAAGAAAAATTCATTGCTTTTACAAAGTTTTTAAATTACTTTTTATTTTTCCTAACAGATATATATAATATATTAATTATAATATAAAAATTGTATTAGAGAAAGTTGTCAGGAGTTAAATATTATACCCTTTTTACCACTTTCGTTCTTTTATGATACCGAAAATATTTTTTGTAAGACACGAAAAAAATTATTCTGAAAAAATTGTTTGCAACTACAAAAATCAGAGTATAAATATTTTAATTTCAGTAAAATCGTATAAATAATATCTTTATTTTTGCATTTTTTGAGAATGTAAAGAATGCGAAAAATCATAGTATTTCCTAAAATTGTAAACACTTTTCTCTATCATACTATTTTCGTATCTTTACGATAAACCTTTTGAGATATTGAAGATTGAAAATTTCTAAAATGATCAAACCATGTGGGCGGATTATTACAAAATTTTGTGGCAGGGCATAGTTTAAGTACCTAACAACTTTAACTAACAGTTTTCATATCTCTAACAGGGAAAAATAAAGACAACGTATTTTCAAGTATTTTAAGTGTAGCATGTAAGGACTTGCTGGATGACTTTAGAACTTGTAAACTAAGTTAGAAAAAGTTTCCAAAGAGTTTTAGTCTGACAGAAAAATATAATATACAGGGTGTTTCCTAAACACGCGGCCAATTTAAGGGTATATGCCTTGGGTCAAAAATACGAAAAAAGTTCCTATGAACAGATGTCAAGAATCACTTTATTTCCTATAGAGTGGTTAAAGTTTTGTAAAAAATATATTTTTCACTATCTAAGAATTGTTTTGAATAAAGTAACTAAAAATACAACTTTTGTCCCTTGATTTAACGTATGTCACAATGTTATCAAGAAAAAAAATAAAATTCAAACTTCAGGTGGCATTTCTTCAAATTAATTTTTATCTCGCATTTCAAAAAAGGAGTTATGTCTTCTTGATAAAACAAATGTAGTGTACACCCATATCTCCACCACTGGCTATTTGGGGAAGTTGGTATTATTACATTTTGTGATACTTGATCAATGCATGCTGTGTATCAAATTTTGTTTGAATATCTTGTACTGTTAGAAAAATGAAACGTTAAAATTTTTGAGAGAACCCTGTATCTCAAAAACGAGGTGGCTCTGAATAAAAAGTTATACCACAAAATAGTCATTTATGGTATTCTATCACCTGCTGAAGTGCCCTAGAATAAAACTAAACCACCCTGTATATCTGTAAATCATAGAGAAAACTCTTATCAGATGCTAGCCTTAGTGACTGGTCACAGACGGGCGTAATTGTCTTAAAACATCAACGCGCATTCATATACGTCGCGCATCAACTTAAACTCTGTTTTATCCACACACCTTGATTGATGTTTTAACACATCAGCTCGCGGTAAACGACATACACGAACGCATATTCTTCGCAGAACGATGTCGGCGGAGTTGCATTTAATTGCAGTGGCGTGCACTCTTTTTAAATTCTCTTCTGAATCCACCACGCAAAGTATTAATTTTTTGTACAACTGTAATCTTGGTCACATCTAGCTGTAAAACTTTTAATTTTTCCAGCAAAATATTATAGTTAGGCTGCATTTTGTAATTTTTGTAAAGTACTCCTTTGACTTGGTTTTCCATAACTCAATAAATTCTCTTAAGAAATCATATATGAGTTAAATTTCTTAAGTGTGACATGATTGTTATATTACCCTGTAACAATAAAACTTCTTCTATGTAAAAACACTGTCTGGTAAGTAGTAAATTTGAAGTAAATTTGAAGTGTTTATTGTAATAAATCCGGAATAATCAATAATTTACGTGGTGGTATTATCACCACAGACGGACATTGTTGAACGGACGTCAATGAATGTGTGTTGATGTTTTAAGACAATTACGCCCGTCTGTGACCAGCTATTAGATTAACTCCCTTAATGATGATACATTTTTGTCAATCCTTTTCTCAAATGATTTTCAGTGATTAATGAATTTCAAGTTTCAATTTTTTTTACTAAGCTTTACAAAAAAACCATGTTTGAAATCAATAAAAATATTAAAACATGATAAATTGCAAAGCAGTAAATTTATTCAAATTTTCTATTCTAATAATAATAATAATAAAAACATTCAGCACATTCAGTCCTAATTATTCTATTTGGAAGGTCTTCGATAATATCATTAAGAGAAGGTACTTTAGATAGGGCCAAAGAGAAAATCTAAAGTATTTGCAATTTATTTTTCTTAAGTAGTTTTGTATGTATGTAGTTGTGATTTGACTTATCATATATCCCTTGTGTGATAATTTTGATGAATACATTTATTACTATTATTATCATGTAGTAAAGCCCGAAGATATTACACATTTTTATTGCACAAAAGAGTTCCCACATCAATGAGTACCAATTTGCCCTGCTGTAATTAGGATAATTTCCAATATCAAAGTCAGTTGTGTCATTCATTCATAATTTGATATATTGCATTTTTCAGAGAGCTCAAATATGCAAAACTTAAATCAATGACAAAAAGTTGACAACATATTAATTCTGGGTGATCAACTTAATATTTAATTTCAGCAGATTCTTTTTTGGTCACAAATTTTTTTAAAAAGCTTTACTTCCAACCTACTTCATCCCACTATTATGAAAACTAGATTCATCTGGCTATGGTTACATTATGTAAATATTATAGACATATTCTGAATTTTTATTTCACTATTTTATTATCTGACGAATTAAAATATGCGGATCAGCATTGACACGATATGCTAAAACGGCCACTGAATGTTTTTTAAATCCTATTGTGAACATTTGTTTTCTTTTGCCAACTTAAATGCATTTTTTATCATGTTTTATTATTCTTATGAATGAAAAAATAAAAAACCCTTAAAAATTAGCGATAAAATAAATGGCATTCCATTTGAAAAAAAATTAAGTATTAATAAATAAGTTAAGACCACCACCTTGAATCAGTGTGTTTATTTTCTACACTTATAAGGTGGCATTAGTACATTTATCTATCCAGGTAGCAAGGTAACATCCTAAAGACATAGTGTCCTTTAAAAAGTACGCAGTACTGGGATTTTTTTTATTAACGAGTTATGTTGCAATTTAACTTTGGGGTTACCTTTTGCTTTAAAAAAGATTTTATTTTTTGCCATTTTTTAATACCTAGTTATAGGAAATTTATGAAAAATTTTAAAACTGGCTTCAAATTCTATTAAGGGGGGGCTCGCCATTGTATGTTTGGTTGCCTGTATCAATGTATTTTTATTTCCAACTAGCTGGAAAAAGTAGCGAATTTCAAAGGATTACAAAAAACACGGGTATTTTTAAAATATCCATAGATACTAATGACACTAGTTTAAAAGTTATGGGCGAGATTTTTTTTTGAATTTCAAACTTTATGCCGGCATAAATTCGTCTATTTTGTCTCTTGAGCCGGAATTTTACCTTCGTTAAGATTGGCATAGGTTTCGGAATATGCTCGGAACGAAAACACGGTAATAAACATTGTAATTATCGAGTCTTGTTGTAAATAAAAAACATAGGCAAAATACCCCTTAAATTATGCAGCGGGAATGCAAAAGTGTGGCTATTATTTATCAGATGGCGCGAAAAACAGACGATCGATGAACGGTTGTCGCTGTTGTTACAGGTCCAGTTTAATAATTACATATATTATGTTCATATGATCAATTTTACGTTTTGGCGATATAATATTTAATCAACTAAGCTTTCTGATTACTTTTTTATGTTTTTGTATTACTTCCATATGATTATATACTATGAATTGCGAATTTTTAATATTAAAATAATATAAAACTTCAAGAGGTATATTCAGGAGACCCTCGTAGCTCAAAGACTCCGATCTGTGATTTTAACCCCTCTCTTTTTAGCAATGGTTCATTGATTTTTAGCTTGAAAGGTACACGGCGGCACTAAAAACTGCTTTAGTTGACTTTGCATTATTTATACGTGTGGGTTGGGTACTGTTGTTCTTATAGTTATGTCGCCGTTATGTATTTTTCGTGAGGAAAACACAATCGTTAGCAAATAAACTGACATTAGGGGAGGATTCATGTCTATGTCTCTATATGTATAGGTATGTCGAAAATTCTCTATACCGGGTGTTCCATTTTAATAAATGCAGCTATTATAAATATCTCAAAAACGAAAATCACATAAAAGTTGAAGCATATTATGAGGTGTAATGTAAGACGCACGTTTTCACTTGTAGGCAGACGACGTTTTCAAGGTCACTTGAATGTCTACTGTGTTTTTTACTGTTATAAAGGCATATCTTTAGTTAAAGAATGTGATTCGGCACGTTTTCTGTAGGTATAGTGTATTGCTGGCTTAAAAGTTCTGCAAAATTATGTTTAGTTTTTTCAATGAAATGAAACATGGTCTTTTATGTGTACATAAGGTGTTTCTTCGTTTGCATTAACACTACATTCAAACACACATTTTAGGTAACGCAATAATTAAGATAAATACATATCTCGAAAATAAAAAATGAAAAAAGAAAACGATATATTGATGCGAAAGAACATCTTCTGTATTTTTTGAGGCAAATTAATGATTTAAAAACCAGATTGTTGCAGTTTTTTCCAAACAATGTAATGTCGTTTGGAAAAAAACAATCGAACGTCAAACAAAAGTTATAACCAAAAAACCTTTTTGGAAAAAATGAAGATGGTGCAAAATGTATCTTTTTATTAATTTAAACATATTTTTTTATTAACGGATAATAATAGAACACATATGCAGTTAACTTTGGGGTTACCTTTCGATTAAAAACGAGGAAAAATAACCGACTCAAACGTGGACACGTGACTTTCGCTATCTGTCAAAAATTATATTTAAAAAATAAAATCCCTAAAAATTGGCTTATTTGTTACACTTTCAAAACGTTTAACTTGAAAAAGTCGTTTCTATTTTAATGTTACATAAGCGCCTATTTTCTATTATTTATAAAATTTCTTAAAATTTTAAAAAGTCATTACTTCGTAAAAACTATTTTATATCACTAGCTATACAACATAATATACGAGTATCATTCTATAATTTTATTAACTTTTTATTATTACTAAAAAATGTCGATAAGAATATGTCTTTTTCAAAAGAAAATTATTTTAACGCTTTAAAATTCTTTTATGTTTGACACAAAGTTGATGTACCGGCAAGCATTTAGGTAGTACCATAGAAGAATCTACTACGTAAATTCTTCTATGGTAGTACCTATAAATTTATTTACAATACATTTTCCATTACTCTAAATGTATGCCAAAATAATACATATATTAAGATATCAGCAAATAGTAGGTATTTCACGTATCTAACAAAATTCACAACTTTACGTCAACTTTGGATCAAATACAACAGAATTTTAATTTCTTTCGGTTTATCAATATTAAGTACTTAATGAAAAGTTAATAGAATGATAAAAGATAAAAGTATAGTGACATAAATTCTAAATGTCAGTTAGGGTAAGTATTGTGATCATTCATGCGGTTTTGAGGGAGAATTATTATGTCATGACAGCCGGTAGGTAGTCCTCTTACTTAATATTTTACTCAAGAATATTCTTAATAACTATGAAAAAAATATAGAAAAATAAAGGAGCGTAAATATTCATATTATTATTTTGTGTTTAACAATTCAGTTTCAATCCCAAAATACGCCAGGATGGAAGCGATGTGCTGTTATTTGTATAAAAAAGGGGGTCGGTCCGCCTGCCTCCCCCTAGACCCCTGGTTCCGACCAACGACCTTGCGGGGCAACAAAACAACTTATAAGGAACGGAAACTTATTTTAGCAAGGCGAAACATTACTTTTTATTCTCGCTCTGTACCAATGGCCGCTCTCCAACTCCAGCGCCATCTTACAGACACTTGCGGAATTTTTGCACTCCAGTAAACAATTTCTGTTTTAGCAACATTTATCCTAGTTAGGAACACGGTCAAATGAAGGTCGTCTCGAGGTGATGACGTTTTATTTCCGTCCTTAACTTTATATTATTAGATATTGATTTTTCTTTTTGTTGAATATAACACTTAAAAACTTCAACTTATTATGATAGTATTTTCTAACATTAAAAACGAATCTGCAACAACTTGTATGCAACTTTTGCAACCTATTTTCGAATTAGAAGCATATATGTGTTATCTATGTGCTAATTGCGCTATAATATGTTAGATGGTATCAACAGACATCTATAAGATGTGACTTCTACCTGGATAATTTTTTTAGCATTACAGTTTTTCTATAAAGTTCGCCAAAACAACTTAAAACTTACGAGTGTGGTTCAGCAGGCATCCCATGCATCATTGACATGGGAGGAACCAATGGCGATGGGGAGCCAGCAATACTATCCATAACAGAGCTAACTCTGGAGCCTACACGTGAACCGGAGTGAATATCGGGGTGGTAATCACCAGGATTGTTGATGTTATTTATAACTGGTGATGTGACTTGGCTGTGTGGAGATGGCAGATAACTAACATGCGATGACATGTGATCCTCTTCAGCTATGCAAATGAAAAAAATCAGACAATGTCAAATAATCGTTTATGTTTTCTTTTTTGTGTATAATGCTAATATATTGCTTTTTTGAGACACAATATTTAATACAATTAAAAATTCAATATTTAATTTAGTTTAGCAAAAAAATACATTCTATTTGTTCAAAGTTCCCCCCTCACCTTTTCAAAACAAAAGTCTGCTCTTTAAATTTTTTTTTTATATAACACTACATTTCTTCTTCTCTTCAATAATGTTCAATGATATGTTCTTATGTTCAAGGAAATATTAGGGTATTCACCTAAATAAATTTAGCTTAATAAATTAAAATATTAAGACAACGGTTCTGTTCTACATGAATAAATAACGGGGTAGACATGTAGAAGAAAAAGTAAATTTCAGCAAAAAAATGGATATTTACACCAAATAAAATGACAAACAAATCACAGCCAGATTTCTAAACCCAAAATTGAGGATATAATGAAATAATGGGCTAATATACTAAATAACCCACTAAAACCCATTAAATAGTAGGATAATCCTCATTTAAACTGAAAACTTTCCCTTTTTTAAATTTAACTTTTGGCACAACCCTCTCAGTTGCGTCGGTCACCATACATCAGTCCATGATGGGCAACGCTGCTTTTTCATTTATAGTTTTCTCATTGTTTTATCCAACCACATTGTCACGTTGCATCTAACGTAAATGAAGTTATTATAAACAAAAAACATTTCAAACCGAAAATTATTTGTTCCATCATGAAGTTATGGGCTGGATGTTTGTGAAACTAGAAGGATTGGTGAAGCCATGTTCATTATGTCATAATCTATATGGCATGTGCGTTTTCCAAAAAAAATCGGAATTACATGAATATGGAAGTTATTGAACGTGGGAAAAACTAAAAGCCATGATTTAGTATTGCAAAAAAACAAATGATCACATTAAAATTATCCATATAATTATTAATAGAAAATATGTTTTTTATTCGTTTGGACGTTTAGGGCTGTCCATTGACTTCACCGAAATGCATATATGCAGAAATAATTTCTCTGAGTTGTGAGAAACGATTTGTCATGATGTAAATGTAAGGAATCATAATGAAAACTAAATTTATGGTAATGATCCGAATGGGTTTGCATTTGACAGTGGCGATGGAGCAAATGCTCGTGCGCACAAAATGCACCCTCATTGGTCTAACTGCGGCAGGAATACGAGCAGCGTTTCTACGTGTTTTATCCGATGAAAAAAAAAATTCGAGTAAATCCTGGTTAAAAACAAAATTAAAAAAATACAGTGTAATCTTATCACCTCATACAATCGAATAAACAATAAAAAAGTGGCGTATTAGCCCATTGAGTAATTTAGTTTATGTATCATAATTACAACTAATATTATGTACCTTGTATATCTATAGAGCAGCATTAAAAAATATATAAATTAGCTTGACATGTTTGATCACACTTATTTATTCAATTCTTTCACCAATTGTTTGGAAATATGTAAGTATATTGAAAACGGCCCTCATAAAATAGCAATTCAGTTTATTTTACGAGGGCCGTGATATTGAATGTTATCTTGAAGTAGCCAAAATTATTACGATTTCAGGAGAAATAAACAGGCACTAAAATTAAACTTTTAATGTCAATTGGCGAAAAGAAATATTACAGTTAAGTGAAAGACTTTCTCTTTTAATGTAATTTGTAGGCAGTGTCAAAATTGAAGTTTATTTTATGCTTATGGTGTTTACTGACAATTAACCCTAGTTACAAGTGCAGAGTAACTTTGTTTGCTGATGATAACTGTCGTACTATGCACCAGAATAGCTCAGGAGATAGAAAATAAAAACAAAGTAAATAAGTGGTGTTCTAGAAATAGGCTGCTGTTAAACAATAATAAAAAATTACTACACGAATTTTCACTTATGGAAACCACCAGGGGTGGCAGGTTTTAATTTTTTATATGGGGGCCTGGTGCCCCGTAGTAACTAAAACAAATCTTTTATTGCCCCCCTCCGCCCCCTATAATAGTCAGTTTCAGTTATTCGAAATTATCGACTTTTCTATTTAAACTTTTTATGGGTCTGGTGAATAAAAATAAGTAAAACCTTTTACTTCATAATTTTCACAAGTTATTACTTGCCTTGACATTAAGTAGACACTTAAAATTCGTTGAATGAAATAAAGTAAAGGCTCCTACTTGAAAGTAAGTTCTCGTTTTTATATAAAGTTGCTCAGTGCTATACACATCATAAGAATTTTAATGAGAATGGCTGCTTTTATGCATGTAGAGAGTGTCCCAGGGAACAGTTCCACCCGCTAAACTCTTTCAGTTTTTTATATACAAAATTTTTTCAAACAAAAGTTATAGCATATTACAAAAAGTTTCTTGGGACCTATACTATGAAAATACAGGGGTTTCTAAAAAAGAGGGCAAACCAAACTTTCGTTTTTTTAAATGTGAACACCCTGCAAGTTTTCAACTTTTTGAACTCGTGATTATCGTTAAAAAGTATAAAACTTTATACTTTATACCAATATCTTGTTCCCTTTTTGAAGCATTAATTTAGATATCTTTAGGGAATTTATTTTAGGAAGTCAATAAAGTCTGCTTTAAGATTGATAACACCACGAGTATTTACTTGAGCTTACGAAGTGAATAAAGTATTCACGAGTAAACACTTGCGAATAAACTCTTGGCAAAAGAAGTAAACACAGGGACGTTATGTTTTAATTTTTTAATACTGTGTGACTTTTTTACTACTTGTATTTAAGTTTAATATGATCTTTATGGGTGCATTGGCCCCTTTGCCTGTTTAGTCGCCGCCCCTGGAAACCACTACGTGTAAATCCTGTTTAAATAGCAGGTGACTGAAGGAACACTGCAATTTAATTTGATTTAATTTAAATTGTAAAACTATTATTTTATAAATATTTAATAACCGATTTATATCATGTCAATCCAGAGTTAAGACTTGTCATCTGTGCACACAATGTATGTTTTGTGATGAATAAACTACTACTACTACAAAAATAAGGCAATTGGAAGAGCAGCAATATAGGGATCATCAAAAAGTAAAATACAACAATGTAAATATAAGCCGTATTTTCACGAGCCAGGTTTAGATTTAGGCAGGTTTTGTTTGATTTAACTCTAACATCATGAAAATATTCCCCCTCCAAGTAATTCCCTTCTACGTCATCTATCTTAACCTCACACAATGGTACAAGAAAAACTGCAAAGAACAAAATGAGACAAAATAATCTGATCTACAAGGTATTGATTAGGGGTTCACCGAATAGTGAACTGTGGCACTGACCGAATACCGAATATTTGGCTTAGAAATATTCGGCAAACTATTTGGCTGAATAGTTCAAAGTTCTGAATCAAATTTATAGTGTTTCTTATCAAAATTAAGAGCCTCTATGATGATTACTGAACACTAAACCCACACATAAATATAAAAAGTGACCCTTAGACAAGGAAAGAAAAGGAGAATGCTTAGAGCAGACCGGATAATTGGCTGAATATTCAGAAGAATAATGGTTTTATGGCTGGCTGGGGATGCGCCTGACATTTAAGTTAGATAGTTAGTCATTTTTTAATCTTTAATTGTTTCTTTATAAACTATGTTCAACAAATTTTCATACCTATGTCACAACTCCCGCCCTTGTCTTACTCATGTATATACGATGGATATCAGTCGTATCTTCACAAGTCAGACAAGGACGGGAGTTGTGACGTAGGTATGACGTAGGTATGAACATTTGTTGTAAGGCGGCCACCCCCCCACAGGATAGAATAGAACATTTGTTGAACAGAGTGTATTTTAGTAGATTATGTTTTTGCAAAAAATGTAAATCTTACTATTTATTTTTCAATAAATTATATAACTTGCATTGCCGAATATTCGGCAATGCCCGGAACAATGGCCGAAAATTCGGCCAATTATTCAGTCTACCGATTATTTGGTGCATCCGTAGTTTTGATGGTGTTAGCTTTATGATGACGTCAATGTTGATACCCCGTTTCTAGGTTTTGGATGAACCTAAAAGATTTTGTAGAGTTATGCTCGGAATACCCTTTATATTCTTTTGTAAGTTATCGTTTTTGATCACTTCAGCATTTTCAGGAAAAATATTGTCAGATATTTGACAGATTTTGTTCTACTTGTCAAATATTTCAATGAAAGTTTAAGGTGTATAAATTGTACCATATTTTACAGAACAGATCGGTCGGCTTATCCCAGAGTTGATGTTCTAGGGTTCTTATGGAAAAGCAAAAGTAGAAAAAATATTCTGATACATAGGTACTAAATAGGCCACTATATATAAGATAAAAACAAAGAAAGTCAGAAATTTGCATGTGAAGCCCGAAAAGATCATCAATATTATTTATCCATAACCATATTTTTGCATAATATCCTGGGCTTATTATGGAGTTATTTGTATCACTGCAAATCTTTCACTTAACAACAGAATCTATAATATGTGTGAAACAGACCAAACTTACCAGTATATGGAAACAAATACTTGTCACTGATATGGTGCTTTTCTTCAATATCACTGCACCGCTCTGGGTAGTCCTGATAATTCATGTTCTCGTGTGGCATCATCTTTGGTAGATAGTCGCCTTTGAAGCTAACGTTGGGTACGTAGTTGTCATAGTGGGTGCGCACCATATACTGCTCCGACTGTAATGTTGGTAGGCACGTTTCTGGTGTGACGTCTGGATGGGGTAGTGGGTTTGGTGAGTGTGTTTTGTGGCAGAACTCATTGTCTGAGTGGGTCTCGGCAGACCAACGGCCCACTTCTGGCACTGGGGCAAGAAAAGAAGATAATAAAAATTGCAAAAAAAATGTAATTCATTCTTATTATGATCGGCAAATATCGACAAATGCTGAATTAAAAATCAAAACTAAAGATTAGGCCAATCCCCAGATCGACATAACAAATTTAAAAATTCATTTATTTATATCTTGGCAATGGTCTTCCGACCTTCATTAGGTACCTTGGATTCCAAGCAGAAGGCATTGTAAAAATCACAAAAAATACGAGTCCGGTCCCATAAAAACTATAATTCCATATTTTAATCCTAAACAAGAAATCATAAATTTACTATAACGTTATTTGTAGATTTCTCTTCTAACGTTATTTACTATTACTATGAAATTTTCATTATATTATGTTCATGGTTCCAGACTTGTATATAGAGTAATTATCGGTAGTTAATATTTTTTGGTAACAATAATTATTTTGAGTACAAAATATGTATTATCAAAACTTAAGGATAATTCATATTTGCCGCCATTTACACAACCAATGAAACAATACTTCATATCATAGCTGTTGCCAACTGTTACTGTTATTCCCTAGAATTGCCGTTTACAATAATTAACTTAAGTAATTATCGGTAGTTAATATTTTTTGGTAACAATAATTATTTTGAGTACAAAATATGTATTATCAAAACTTAAGGATAATTCATATTTTCCGCCATTTACACAACCAATGAAACAATACTTCATATCATAGGTGTTGCCAACTGTTACTGTTATTCCCTAGAATTGCCGTTTACAATAATTAACTGTAATTATCGGTAGTTAATATTTTTTGGTAACAATTATTTTGAATACAAAGTGTTGTCAAAACTTAAGGATAATTCATATTTTCCGCCATTTACACAACCAATGAAATGATACTTCCTATCATAGGTGTTGCCAACTGTTACTGTTATTCCCTAGAATTGCCGTTTACAGTATCGATTCGATTTACTTAACCTTAAAGCATTATTTCTTCTTGCTTTGTTGTTGACCTGGATATTTGGTGTTTGTTATACTTTTTGAGTTTTATTATAATCTTAATCCTTAATATAGGTAGGTATATTGAAATCATTTGATTTCTACACAAGTTTTCTCAGACAGGTAGGTATGTATTTATTGTTGGCAAACTAAAATATTATTATTTATATAAAACCGAAATATATTAAATAATGTCACTAGTATTTTTCTACAATGTGATTAATCATGAGACTAATATTCATAAAATAGCCTCTGGTGCGATTCTGCACTTTTCTTCACAAATAATTCCAATTTCTGTATAAATCGCTCATCGCTTATAACATTGTCATCAATCACCATTCACTTCTTTTGTAGCCCTACAGTAAGAAGATATTTTAAAGAGCTAATTTAAACTTCATAATATTCCCTTTGTTTGCAAAACTTACTTTTTGAGTTTTAAAATTCTCATCTAAGTACAAAAAAACTGCAGATTGTTCAAATAAAAACTATTACCAATTTACAATTTCCATGTCCCCTTGTGGGCAAGTTATCAGAATCGGCTTGCACAAAACCGGTATTTTTAGTAGCTGCACGTCTACTACAATATTAATAATTATTACCCTACCTATCTGGGAATTATTATCAAATTTATTATGAAATGATAATAAAAAATTTAAAAATTTGTGGACCATTGACAACTAACGGACACCAGTGAAACCAGGTGACGCTTTGGGGTGACTGGATAATTTGTGTTAAAGATGAGTGCAATGATAAAATATAAAAATTTGGGGATCCACGTCTGTCAAAGCCTGCACTTTGTAGAAAGTATCGTGAATGGCGATAAATACTTCATTTTCTGGAAATATACCTTAAGCCTGGGTTAGAGGAATGCAGAAGAACTGAACTTTCATTTATTTTTCAACAACGTGCCAGACGGCAAAACGAGTTAGAATCTGGCTATCGGAAAACCATATTCCTATTTTACCATGGGTATCCAGTAGCCCAGATTTGTCCCCGATTGAGACTTTATTATGGCATATCATGAAGAAAAAGATACTATTGTCACCTGCGATACTCGAGGACCGATAGGAAACGATAGATAGGACACATGGTAGTTTTCCTCAGAGTCAGCGCCTCGCTAATCTCCATACTCCGGACCCAATCGGTCCTAATCCGATGAATTAAATTCATGGAGATTTCCCTTCACAAATTCAAGAAAAATCAACACTAAAAGCTTGGAAGTCAACACTAAAGTAAGTCATTATTGCAGACGGGAACGTCGCCTGTCAATCGTGGCCAGATATTCAAAACTCAATAAAGTATCATTTCACTTAGCCTTATTGCAGAATTGTTACCTATAACAACTCAATCTTCCATTATAAGAATTTTGGTAGGCTTGAACAGCAATAATATTTTCTATGTAGACTGCAAGAAAGTGGCCAGAGGACATTCGACAAACAATAATTGCACAGTAGTCCATCAGGCTCGATCTAGCAAGAGCGATATAGCGTCAAAGCAAGGGTGAGAGCGCTAGGCTCATGGATGTATAACCCCTTTAAATTATGTATTTTGCCTGATAAAACTTCGTTTCTTTTTTTCTGCAAACAAATAATTATAGAAAAATTAGAAAATGTGCTAATTTTGTCCATGAATGTAAAATTGAGACAAGTCGTGTTCATAGATATAATTTTGTAATCGTTTAAAGGCTCTTTTTAATTTTTTCCACAACAATACTTCCACTCGTGTGGAAAAAATATTATTATGTGAATTTTGCATTTAGGGAAAAAAACTTTTTTGCAAGTTTTTATTTGTATTTATAGCTGTGTACGCGTTCAATTTTAAGAACTGTCCCAAAACGATTCCCGTACTGTCATTAGTAAATTAAAATCCCCGGGACTGTTTTAGACGAATGACAGTACGAGAACCGTTTTGGGACGGTTCTTAAAATTGAACGCGAACAGAGCAGATGTGTATTTATATAAAATATTTTGCAACGATGTTTTCAACATATTGTTTGACAAATTCTGACATTGGATTTGCTATAATTATGACATTTTAGCTACTTTATGTTTTGAGAGATTTGAATTCATTGTTTTACTTGATTTGATTTCGATAATTTTAGAAGCTGAAAGAGCAATCTAATAATAAAATGGAATATTGCGCCTAGATGTTTATAAGCCTGCCGTGGTTTTAGTGGGGCAACAACTTGGCACTCCTCAAGTTGGTGACATTCTGAGGTCAGTATTTGTTTGTATGCAGACAGCAAGGAAACAACAGGTAGGACACATGGCAGCTTTCCCCAGTCATCGCCTCCCAATCTTCATACCCTGGACCCAATCAGTCCTAATCATGTATACTGCCTTATTATCTAGTCAAAACTTTGCATTGGATACTACTGTTCTTATTTTTTGTTACTTTATCTAGTAAATTAATGCTGTTTTGTATATTTCTAAGTTTTATGTGTTGCCGACTTGATTAAAAGAAACCATTATTTCCTTATATTTTATTTTTATTCAGGTATATTTAGGAATTGCCACATTAAGTTTTAATGATCCAACTTAGTACGGGGCTCATAGGTAAAATATGTCACATTTTGCACTCTATCTCCGACCCTGTCGATAAATCATTGAAAATTATAGGGTACTTCTTTGTTCTTTATAAAGTTTGTAACAAAGTTACTAATTTCCCGTTTTAATTTTTATTTTAATAATCACTTATTTCCTCGCCGCGCTATTTTTAGCGGCCGGCTATTCGCCGTGGTAGTTTTTATGTCCACACCGATGACTTTTTCTACATAGTAGGCCGACATTCTAGTTTTATTGCGTTTAATTAAATCCTGGTTTTGATTAGTTTCCGGCTTTCCGCCGCTGAATAATAGATGCTTATGTTACCATAAGGGTTGTGGGATACCGACTAGGGGTAGAACCGGGATATTAATTCAAATTGCAGCTAGAGCCGCCGTTCTTTTTGGAAGTCCAGGTATATTGGACATGCCCGAGCCAGAGAGACCACCGTCCGAGCCCTATGGGGGGTGCAACTACCCCTAACGGCCACTCTAGCCTCCGGCAGCCCATTTGGGTACCAGAAGAGTGGGGACGATCACCGGATGTCTCGCCACTGCTCCGACCAATATTATCCAATACTTATTAATTGAACAGTTAATAAACTGTGTTAAAATTTGCTAAATCTTCCTTATTTGTACCCTACCCTCGACGCACCACTGAACTCTGGAATTAATTTTTCTCTGACGAATGCTATCCTGGGTATAAAGCGGAGCATACCGCTCTAAAAAATTGGCGCCTGAGCAACCTGTTTCACCGAAAGTCCGATTTTTCCTTTCTTAAATAAAAGAGGCTATAAGGAGGCCCCCCGGTGAGTACACAAAAGGGAAAAATCGGACGTGAACAAAAACTACGCTATAAGTTATAAAAAGAGTAAAAAAATGACTGGTTGCCCTAATTTATTTTGGTTAAGGTGATTCAAAGTTTGATCTTGAATGGTTGAAAATCACTAAAGAATGTTATTTTTCGTATTTAATAATAATAATAATAATAATAATTTTTAAGTTTTATGTGTTGCTGACTTGATTAAAAGAAACCATTATTTCCTTATATTTTATTTTTATTCAGGTATATTTAGGAATTGCCACATTAAGTTTTAATGATCCAACTTAGTACGGGGCTCATAGGTAAAATATGTCACATTTTGCACTCTATCTCCGACCCTGTCGATAAATCATTGAAAATTATAGGGTACTTCTTTGTTCTTTATAAAGTTTGTAACAAAGTTACTAATTTCCTGTTTTAATTTTTATTTTAATAATCACTTATTTCCTCGCCGCGCTATTTTTAGCGGCCGGCTATTCGCCGTGGTAGTTTTTATTTCCACACCGATGACTTTTTCTACATAGTAGGCCGACATTCTAGTTTTATTGCATTTAATTAAATCCTGGTTTTGATTAGTTTCCGGCTTTCCGCCGCCGAATAATAGATGCTTATGTTACCATAAGGGTTGTGGGATACCGACCAATGGACGGCCGGCGCACTCACGAAGGGAGGGGCGCCACCGAGCCCGATAAATACGCTGCGGCTGCCGAGGAGGCTCTCTTCTCTCTCCTTCAACCGATATAGTCCTGGTGAGCATTATTAGGTTAAGATTTAGAAACTATCCCAAACCGTGTTGCTGTTGTGAGTCATTTATCCGCAGCCGACACCGGTTCATTACACCCCCAGATCAAGGGTAACTGAAGCTAGGCTTGGTACCGTGTTGGTGGCGCGAGTATCATAATAATATTAACGCAGGGGGGATCTGATTTGTGAGAGAGGCAGATCCACGGGTGTGACAATCCCGCGCTCCCCAGTTACGCAGGGATGGGTCTGGCCTGTGAGAGGGGCAGATTCACGGGTGTAACGATCCCGTGTTTCCCAGTTAACGCAAGGAGGGGTTTGGCCGGTGACAGGGGCAGATCCTCGGGAGTAACGATCCTGCGTTATCCTAGTTGACCCGTATGGGTAGCGGGTTAGAATACTACTATCGTGGCTCCGCGAGTCGTAAAAGGCAACCGAGGGCCGTCACTCCCACGTTACGGGAGAAAACTATGGAATGGAGAATAATAGGATAATTATCATAGGGCCGCTGCCTGGGGATCGCCAGGGCATGTCTGGAGCCGGCGCTGGGCATGACAGTGAGCGGGACGTCGGTGACAGGGCGCTGATGAGGCGGGCCCCTGTTGCACAAACAGCTACAGCCCAGCAACACGAACATCTACAACATGGGAGCAAAACGAGAACTAGGGTTCCACCCACCGAAGGTGCTGCGCGGGAACTTCAGCCAGCGTTCACTCAGGTGGGATTACAACAACGACGCATGAAATGGACTGGGTCCATGAATGAATCGATAATGCGTATTTTTTACAGGGTGACAAACTTAGGACAAGAGATGATCGGCTACCGACAACAACTGCATGCCGAGTTCTGCAGGGAGTTTCCACACATGCAAGTGTCTGAACAAAGAGTGTCAGATCAGTATCGAACTATTCTAAGAAATAACCGAATTCCAGAAACGCGACTTAACGCTTAACTTAACAACGGGGAAATTCAAGTGCCTGGACCACAACAAGAAGCCGGAACGGCAGAGCGAACGACTGAGAATCGGGAAATTCAAGTGCCTGGACCACAACAAGAAGCCGAGACGGCGGGACGAACAACTGAGAATCGGGAATCAGTTAACGGAGAACACTTTGAGAGCCTGGACACACAGCTGAGAAGGGCGGTATTGCGATACGAAGGCACAGACTCACTGAGCAGACCACCGCTACCAAGATTGAATTCTTCCAGGAAGCTTGCAATCATGCTCGATATTATGAACACCAGAATTTTACCCAACTATGTTTCAGTAACACCCACATTAGAACATATGCACATGTTAATCTACTGTGCCGCAACGGCCATCATCACTGTAATGGGAGCCAAGATCCGGACGGCTCAAGAGTTGAATCGTGCAAGACCAGAACCACGAATGGCTCAATGGGAGATGCGACTAAATCGGAAGATCGAGAGTCTCCGTAAAGACATAGGACAAGTAACGGAATATATCAGAGGAGTTAGAACTAGAAAGATCCAGAGGGCGGTGCAGGCAATAATGAGCCGCACCCAAATGCATTCTCAGCGTGACACCGAGAACATCACTGCTCAACAATGTCTTGATACATTAAAACAAAAACTTTCTGTTTTCGCAGGGCGTCTGAGGAGATACAAGGCTAGTAACAACAGGAAACGAGACAACAAACTTTTTGACCGATCAGAAAAAGTTTTCTACCGTACTTTGAATTCTAGCGCCGATGCCACAAATACGAGTTACCCTAGCAGAGAACAGGTCGACGGTTTCTGGAGAAATCAGCTTGCCACACCAGGTCCATGCAATGTCAGTGCAAGCTGGATCAGTGAAGAACGCGAGATGGGCCGGAACTATAGCCAGATGCAACACGAGCAATTCACAACCGATGAGGTCTCCAATGTCATCAAGAATTCCCACAACTGGAAGGCACCAGGTCCAGATCATCTCCAAAATTATTGGATTAAGAAGTTGTGGTGCACGCATGAACAAATAACTACCTTAATTAATGAAGTCTTGCTCGATCCTCTGAAAATGCCATTGTTTCTTACACAGGGTGCCACCTACTTGTTACCAAAAGACCAGCGGAATACGGATAACCCTGCCAAGTACCGCCCAATAACCTGCTTGCCTACGCTGTACAAGATAATCACTTCTTGCCTTACGCAGCGAATATATGCTCACTGCGAGCGGAACAACATCATGGCAATGCAGCAGAAGGGCTGCTCGAAGGGCGCAATGGGATGCAAAGAGCAACTCATCATAGACTCTGTCATCTGCAACCAGGCTCATTCCAAGCAACGAAACCTCTACATGGCTTATGTGGACTACAAAAAAGCATTTGATTCCGTACCTCACGACTGGCTAACAGGTATCTTAAAGCTGTATAAAATAGATCATCATACAGTTTCCTTTTTAGAACACGTTATGACAACCTGGCGCACTAAGATACAACTCAGAACCGCAAGCAGCAACATCGAGACCGACACAATCAACATCCGAAGAGGGATTTTCCAAGGAGATTCACTCAGTCCACTGTGGTTCTGCATGGCGATGAACCCTCTATCACATCGGTTGAACTCTACAAAATACGGCTTCGCTATCAAAAGCAACAACGCAGAAGCGATCAAGTTGAATCACCTATTATATATGGATGATTTAAAACTGATGGCCGCAACCAAAAACCAACTAACGCAAATGCTTAAAATTGTAGAGGAGTTCTCCAGGGACATCGGAATGCAGTTTGGACTGGACAAGTGCCGCACCCTTAACATCGTCCGGGGAAGGCTCGAACAGGGCGCACACGAGATGCAGGACGGCCAGGAGATCGAAGCAATGAGCATGGGAGATACATACAAGTATCTCGGGATGAAACAAGCTCAAAGGATAGACCATCGAACAATGAAGATCGATTTAAGGAATGAATTCATCAAGAGAGTAAGACAAGTAGTGCGAACTGATCTTAACAGCAGGAATTTGTTTAAGGCCCTGAACACGTATGCGTGCTCTGTACTCAGCTATTCGTTTGGAATAGTGAATTGGACCAACACGGACATCAACAACCTGCAGCGAAAAGTTAGGACACTACTGAAAAAAGCTCATAAACAACATCCCCGTAGCGCCGTAGAAAGAACTACTCTGCCATGTCAACTAGGAGGAAGAGGATTGGCAGACCTCAGCAAGCAATTGGACCAACAAATAATAAATCTGCGTAATTATTTCCAGAGACAGGCCAACAGCTCCACACTACATAAAGCTATATGCGGAGCAGACGTCTCAACACCGCTACGTCTGACGGAACACGAGCATCAAAATCACCACCGAACCGACAACGATACACTGCAGAGGTGGTTGGAGAAGCCGCTGCACGGGAGGCATCCTAATGAGGTCAACCAGGAACATGTCGACAAGTTAGCGTCGAACTACTGGCTGACCTCGGGAAGAATGTTCCCCGAGACGGAAGGCTTCTTACTGGCCATACAAGATCAGGTTATACCAACTCGCAACTACCTAAAATTCATTGTAGGAGATGCATCGGTAGTGGATGACAGATGCAAATACGGGTGCCCAACTTCAGAAACAATCCAGCACATAACAGGAGGATGTCAGATGTTCGCATCAACGGAATATAAGGAACGACACGATTCGGTTGCCAAGATCTTGCACCAGGAACTGGGGGAAAAACTGCTGCTTGTGCAGGCAGAGAGGGTCCCATATTACAGCTACACACCGGAGCCTGTTCTTGAGAACAGCAACTACAAGATGTACTGGGATCGTACAGTTCTGACAGATCAACGAGTTGCCCATAACAGACCGGACCTTATAATAGTTGATAAAATTTCTAGGAAGACGAGAAGATCGCGAAGTACAGAGACTTAGAAGAACGAATTAGAAGGCAATGGGAAATGGAAAACGTCAAGACGATTCCAATTACCGTGTCAACAACTGGTGTTATACCAAAAAGTTTGCTGAGAAACATAAAAGAGCTGGGTCTAACTGATAGTCTTTACAGGTCCATGCAGAAAGCGGTACTACTTGCGACAGCCCGAACCGTCAGGAAATTCATGGGGAATGCAGGATCGTCCAACAGCATCAATGTCACCTAAGGCCCGATAACATGGCAAGGGTCTCGTCCGAGCCAGATCCTTTTGGTATCCGGGATACCCGGGATCTGAGTGAATGTTCCCCGTAGAGGGAGTGCGAATGCCTTTTGGCTAAGTCGAGATAATAATAATAATATATTTATATCAAATTTAGAATAGTTTTACAGAGATAGAAACATAATAACATGGATATAAATAAGAATTCCGCAAAAGTTCCTTGAACTAGCGTGCGGAAGAAAAACCTATGTATTTATACAAATACATTTATATAGCAAGTATTTCCTGTTTGCAAAACTTTGAACAAAAAAATAGATATCACACAAATATATATAAATATAAAAAATAATCCAACAAGTACCCAAAAAGACGCAATTTATATAAAGTTAAAAAAGAAAAGAAAGAAGACAGAAAAAACTGCCTTCACAGTGCATCCCCCAAGAGAAAGCAAAAAACAAAAGAAAAACAAAAATAGTACCACAACAAGAACACTCGTACATAGTCCCACAATCGTATTTAATTTAAAAATATTTATTACAGTAAGCTATAAAATAACGTACGTCCCTTTGATTCTATCCATTTTTTAGATTGTACTTTAAATTTCCTTAATGCTGTCTCTATGGGCATTTCTGACTTCATCATATTTAGCATTTTAGTCCCCAGATAGTCAGAAAAACATTGTCCGATCATTTTATTCGTTTTGGGTATCTTGACGTGTCCTTGTCGCCTCTGTCGAGTATGATAATCATGATCGAGAGGTATATCTGCGTCTGATCGCTTGTGTTGATCAATGAGAACAATATGACAGTATAACTGCCTAACATCGAAAAGTCCTGTTTCACGAAAAAGCAATTCTGTTGGGAAACTTGGGTCTTTGTTAAAAATTATTTTAATCATTCGCTTTTGTATATTTTGTAATGGTTTTAAGTAACTTTTAAGTAACTTTCACCCCAAACTATTAATCCGTATCTTAAGATCGATTCGGCTAAAGCTTTGTAAATAGTTAAAAGTTGTGTAATCTTAATCACTTCCTTTAACTTTTTAAATTTGTAAATTAAACCTCTAACTTTTCTTATGACACTTTCAACTTGTTTTTCCCATCTTAAGTGAGAGTCTATGAATATACCTAAATATTTGATGTTTTCTACTGCACATATCTCAATAATTTCTCTCTCTTCTCTTATTTCAATCACGTTGTAATCAGGCAGTTTACGAACTTGTGATGTTAGTGGTAAGTAAAAGGTTTTTTTGTAATTTATAGTTAACTTTTTGCTATCAAAATTATATTTTATTTTTTTTTAGATCTTCCTCTACAAGTATTTTTAAGTCCTCCCAAGAATTCGCACTGTAAAAGATGGCAGTATCGTCAGCGAAGGATATTATTTGACCTAGCGATTTTTCTGTAAGTATATCATTTATATAAATTATAAATAGGATTGGCCCCAATACTGTTCTTTGTGGGACACCGTACGTTAAGCCTTGACTGTCACTTAAAGTTCCTCCTATCTTAACGTACTGTTTTCTTTTTGTCAAATAGGATTCAAAAAGTTGGTAAGTTATTCCTCTAATACCTATTAACTTTAAATTTTGCAGTAATTGGTCGTGACAAATGGTGTCAAAAGCCTTCGCCAAGTCAAGAAAGATGCACAAAGAAGGCTTTGATTCATCTAGCGAAGAATACATGAGAGAAACTAGTGCTTTTATAGCATTAGATGTTGATTTCTTATGTTGAAAGCCGTACTGGGTTTTAGCAATTATTTCGTATTTGCTTATGTATTTCGTTAAACGTATTTTAATGATTTTTTCTAGTATTTTGCTAAAATTTGATATCAAGGAAATGGGCCTGTAATTTTCTACTAATGATTTGTCTCCGCCTTTATGGATGGGAATAATTATGGCTTTTTTAAAATGATCGGGATAGATACCACTTTGTAAAATTTTATTGTATAAAAAACATAGCGGTGTACTTATATAAGGTATTAATTGCTTTATAGTTTCCGACTTAATATTGTCCTTGCCAGGCGCTTTGTTGTTTTTTAACGATTTTATAGTGTTTTGTATTTCAGTTTCGCTTGTTGGGTTTATAAAAAAAGAGTTAGCGATTGTTTGATATTTAAATTTTGGCTCACATTCTTTTATCTTGTTAGCGTAATTTTTCCCCACTTGTGCATAGTGTGTGTTATAGGTGTTAGCAATTTGTTTAGGTTCTATGATTTTTGTATTATTTTCTTTAATATATTTTATGTCTAAATGTTTCTTTTTGTCGTTGTTTGTGATTTTATTTACGCCGTCCCATAAAGTTTTTGTATTTACTTTACTGTAAATAAGATTTTTCATATACTCATTTTTCGCCAGTTTTATAAGTGCATGTATTTTCTTTTTCGTCTTGTAACTTTTTTAACGACAGGGATGAGGAATCTACATATTTCATTTATACTATAGCGAAGAAAATTAGCCCAAATTGAACCTTCTACCATTAATAGAATCGCAGATAAGAGTCATGAAATTGGATCTCTGCACATTAGAAATCGTAGGTACTTTTGAAAAAATTGAATTTTTCTGTGATTCAAGCATGAGAATTTTTTTAACATGTATATCCGGAGCAACGGCTGCTAAGAATGATTCCAAGGTTAAAATTAACGTCAAGCTTCGGCATATGTTATTTTCGGGATAATTTTTAGTTGTCAAGTTCCACCAAGAAAGTGATTTAGAGGCTATAATCAGTTGTCAATATCAAAATGAGCTCGATAGTGGGATATAACTAGACTCTCAGGAACTCTCTGAATTGTTTTCAAACTTACCATTTGCATTTGGAAGGTATGACTCAGGAAGCTGACTGGACCACCTGGAACTGTAGCTAGGTTGAATGGCAGGGAATAGTTGCGAGTTTGTCACAACATTGAGTGACGGGGGTGTACCGCATCTTGACACCACATGTTCTGTTATATTCGGAAGATATCCTTGCCTGTTATTAACCAGACCTAAAAACATTTATAATTTTACACATAAAATCACTATTTTTACATATTTTTAGAACAAATTATTAAAGCACCCTAGTATCAGTATAAAATTCCACAACACGAAGATAATCCACTGGTTTCTCAGAGAAATAACCAAGGATAGAGGGAGTAAGAACAAAAACTAAACAGAGTCAACATCTTTTTGAGTGTCTATTGTTTAAAGCATTTCATTTCAAAATAGACGGGTTTAATAATGGGATTCATTGAAGGCACACCTCCCGTAACGCTAAATTAACAATGTAACTATTAATTTCTTGTATGTAACAATTTTAAACTTAAACTAAATTGCGCTGTAATTATAGTAGCTAATTATCACTTTAATAAAATCGTCAACAGATACCAAAAACTGCCCAACATGGCAATGCCGCCGTTGCCGCCACATTCATTACTCGGTATTCGTTTTGTGTTTGCCCAGCAAGTCAAATTTTCCGATTGTTTATGTATTTTGTATACAATGGGACGCAGAAAGTGTGTGGTGTGTGGCCAAATTAATATTTCTCATGATATAACCTATCACAGGTAAACGTTGTACACATCGGCGTAATGTTTGTTTACTTCGGTAAATTTCCTTTAGATATTGGTTGACTACAAATGTGTGTATTTTGGTGCTGTTGCTCCCTCTATTCTTGGTTATTTCTCTGAGATTGGTTTAAATACCTGTATAAAAATAAAATGCTTGTGATTTATCTGAGGACATGTATGAACTACAGCTATTTCATGGTTTATTCAGTTTTAGTGCAATCAAAGAAGAGTTGCCTCTGTTGCATCGCTTTTTAACAGGATAATAGAATGGAACTCTAATAAAGAGACGAAGGAATTTTAGATAAAATAGTCCAAAGAATATCACTATTGCAAACCACTCGTCAAATATAGCTGAAACCATAGTATAACCAGTAGCCTGACTCAAATATTTTTAATTAACTTCAGCTCAGTTTACTCTCAGCTCGCGGGCTCTATTATAACCAAATTTTAATTGATTAAATTAATGAGGGAAGATTTGCAGTTTTGTGAACCCAATTTTTAAGATAAAATTCATAGCATGTTAGAAATTTTATAAAATCAAATATTGAAGATTCCCTTTAATGCATCTAATCCATTATTGGTTTCACAGAAAAATTGTAAATTATAGTCCCTATACGATCATCCTATTTAATTTTTATGTGAGCTATCATGTAAACTATTCTAGGCTATGGTCTTGATGAAACGAACAATAAATTATTATTAACGGGTGATTCAGTTGTGATGTAAAAAATTTTAATCACACGGTGCCTGCTAGAAAAGAAAAGACGAAAGATTTTTTTGTATAAGTTTAAAATGTGGGGCAAATGGACCTTTGGTTGGCTCTGGAGAGCTTTATTGCCACATTTCAATCAATCTTATTGTCAAAGTTTAGTTAAACTGAAGAAATAATCAATATCTCTCATCTGCATGTGTTCTGTCTTGATTCTACAAAGGGCAGCCATTATAACACTTTAAACTCCTTAAGAAAATGTTGTGTTCGCGTCATAAGCACCAGTAATTGCTTGAGGTCTTTTCGCGAATCCGCACCCACATTGTATCACAATTTTTAAATTGCACGGTACGATATGTGCAACTGGCAAATGCGCGCCGGGTGTCACCAGTCTCGACACGTGAGTTTACCAGCTGACGAGTCTGAGCGCTGTTAATAAGGACTTATAATACACTTCGGAAAATATTTTTTTGGTTGATTTCAGATTTTTTTACTTGAAATTCATATTAAGCTATTTTATTCCACCTACCCTTTAAAAAAATTTTACTTAATTGAATCACCCTGTGTATTACCTCCACCTCTTCGGTGTCTCCTATTGGTGTTACTTGATTCGTCATCATCACTGGAATGGCTTGACGCAAGATCAAGACTTCTCCCTTCTGAACCGTCGGAATCACTGTCACTGTCTCCACCAGGGCGACGTTCTCGTCTCGGACCCTCTTCCCCTTTGTTTCTCTTCACAGTTGGGCCTTCTCTGTCAAACCCACGCATGTATGATGGTACGTCACTTGTTGACGTAGAAGTGTTGCGCAGGTGGGTGTCGCTTCTAATGAAATAATTGTATATGCGATAAAATAGGTAAATCTGTACACCAAGTATCGGCAGTGATAAAAGTGTAATGATAATAATGAAGATATACACACTGCATATCACCTGTTCTCTCAAAGTTATCAAAATGATATTTTTAAGTGGATTTTGAATAGTAAATAATCTTCATCATAAGCATTATTCATTACTAAAAATTATAATCAGTAATGTAATAATAAAAAATTGTGCTTTGTGTAGGATTTTAACCACCATCCAACAAATTTGTAGTTGGATGCTTTAACCCGACAGTTAAATTACTCCCTGTTGATTTCTTCCTATAATAAGCCACTTTTTCATACACTCACTACTAATACTTAATAATATACAGGGTGTCCGGTAATTATGCGGCAATCTCGTGTAAGCAATTAGAGGACATCAAAATATTATGATTGAGTTCAACAACTATGGGTAAAATCTTAATAGTTACGGAGATACGTTGTAGTTCTTTTTTTGAAATTGAATTATGACAATATCTCCCAAAATAATCAAGCTGCTGAACTGAAATGTAGTACTATTATGGGGATGGAAAATAAGATGAAAATGACAATTTCTACGTATCTCACAGATGGCGCCATTTGTGCTATTTTTGGGTGGTACTTTTACTCGTAACTTTTTTGAGGTTATCTTTTTGGTCTTGCAGATCCATCATTTTAGTGCGCCTTTTTATTCTGCAACAAAACGGTACTCTTGCTTCATACGGATAAAATCAACCGTTTACATTTAAATTGGCAAAATGTGCTCCAAAACACCTGTTGACTCCAATATTCGAAACATAAAATTTTCAACGACAAATGCTACAGATCAACTGTACTTTCAAAATGAAGAAAAAAATCCTAAATGGATATTGGTCAAAACACCATTGGTTTTCTTGAAATAGGGTGTTCAAATTTTGTCAAATTCAATCCTTTCCATTTTGAAAGCGAATAATTTTTGGTGCATTGTTCATAAAGATTTTTTTCTTCATTTTGAAGGTACAGTTGATCTGTAGCATTTGAAAGCGGTCGGTGAAAATTTTATGTTTCGAACATTGGAGTCAACAGGTGTTTTGGTGCACATTTTGCCAATTTCAACGCAAACGGTTGATTTTATCCGTATGAAGCAAGAGTACCTTTTTGTTGCCGAATAAAAAGGTGCACTAAAATGATGGATCTGCAAGACCAAAGAGATAACCTCAACAAAGTTACAAGTAAGAGCACGATCCAAAACAGCGCAAGTGGCGCCATCTGTGAGACACGTAGAAACTGACATTTTCAGCTTATTTTCCATCCCCAAAAACATAATTTCAGTTCAGCAGCTTGATTATTTTGAGAGATATTGCCAGAATTCAATTTCAAAAAAAGAACTACAACGCCCTGTATCTCAGTAACTATTAAGATTTGTCCCATAGTTGTTAAACTCAATCGTAATATTTTGACGTCCTCTACCTGCTCACGCGAGATTGCCGCATAATTACCGGACACCCTATATATAGTCCACCTTACAAGAGAATATGAGCCTCAAGAATGCGAGTAAAAAATTTCGAATGTTGCCAAACTTCTAAATATAATTCTCCTTAGGAAATTTAATAAACCAAAGCTATTACGCTAGTGCACCAGAATTGTACACGTTTTTTTGCGATCCGGCAACGCCTAGCAAGCCCAGTAAACATTCACCCTGCAATCAGTACCCTAAGCTAAATATTTCTTAGAGCGACTGGCGGTCGTAAATATCTATGCAAGTCACGTACACTAGTCTTCGCCTCATAGCTGTGCGCGAATGGAGACAATTTGAGTTTTGCGGTGTTAGTTGTGGTTGGATAATGACCAGTGTCCGCGGAAAGACCATACATAGCCAAGCCAGGGAAATTATCGCAAACGTAATAAGGGTTTGCTATGAGGAGGCAACTAATAACGCTTTCAAATTACCTTTACAAAGAAAATTTTCACCGCCGTTATTACAGACGCCTGTGACGGCAGCAATTTTATGGCCCATTCACGCGTTTTTTATTTTACTTCCCCCCTGCGTCTCTAGTGTTCTCTCCTGTGTTTTACTATACATGTAATACTACTTTTTATGGTACCTAAGATTCTGCATCACAGGTTCTTAAAATATATTCTCTACTCACTAAATATATCCATTGGGTATTGACATACCTGTATGGACTTGAACTAGTTTTTGTGGTAGATCTTGATGTAGTGCTTGAAGTTGAAATCCCGATATTTTTTCTGTTAGGATCCATGTTTGAATGGTAAGTTAAAGCAGAGCGCTAGAAACAAGAATTACGTAGATATGGGCATAGAAGAATGGAGTATATTCTTCTATGATATTGGCAAAGAAAATTATAGATATACTTACTGACTGATTGCTAATGTTCTGGCTACTTGTACTAGGTACACCAACAACAGAAGTTGTTTCAAGCAATGGCACTTTTTTACCCATGCATCTCATAAAAGTCCTGTAATAAGAAGGTTTATTTAAAACTCAAGAACTATCACAGAAAATATGATTCTTACATTTTTGGAAAATGAAATAGTTTTACAAATAAATTTCTACCGATTTCTACTGATTGTCAAAACAAACATTTTCCGATAATTAATAGTTTTTGAGATACTTGTTCCCCAATGTCATATTTCATATGTAACAAAAAAATATTGTCACTATTAAAATGGACTTTAGAGTAAACAATCATTAAAAGTGTTGCAATGGTTCACCAAAACTATTAGTCCAAGAGCCAGCCGCATGATTTCAACTATCATAAGATTATAGAATAAGATGTTATGTAAAATGTAGAGTATATTTCTTTACTTGAAGCCAGTAGGTTGCCTCAGATACGGGTCCGATCATTGTTATTTACGCGTGCGCGTACCTTAGAAGATTTTGTCGTACTCTGTTATTGGCAAAACAATAACCAGCCAGTGAAAATGCAGCATGTATTACCACGGCAACAGACAGTGCAGGTGTCAATAGTGGATGTCTTTCTGATGCAGTTAATAGTGCCAATACCCATGTAGTGCCAAGTAATGGCAAGGCTATCACAGAAACCCAAAGTAATGTTCTGAAAATTAATTTGTAATGACTCACTTTGTCTGGAAATAATTCGGATTAGAATAGTTATACCTTAAATTTCCAAAGCCCAAAACATGATCTTGAAGTGTGAAAGCTGCTCTAATGGAGAATACCAGAATAAAAAAATTTATGACAACAAGTAAACAAATCGGTCCAACCAAACTCCATATGACACTTTCATATAAAGACACCCAACAACTAAAAGAAAATTTGAATTGTTACTAGGTGTTATTCTTTAATATCAGTGCACCAACAAAACCACCTGTGTAACGGAAGTGAAATACTGCCTACTTTGACTTTTTCGTGTCTTCCAGGGATACATTTTGTTTGTAATTTTTTGCAGAAAATTTGATACCCCCGTATTCATAACACATTTACATAAGAAATCAGATGGTTATGCAGGCACACCAATAACCTTTTGTACACTTACAAATAGTAGTTGCCATACTGATGAGCCCTCACACCAACAGATAAGCTAACTACCAATGCAGGGGCAACATAACCCATAGAATAATAGAATCTCATTGGCCCATGGTTGATATCTCTCATCTCAGTTAGCATCCTGTAGAGGTGAATGGCATCCACGAGCATCCAAGAAAATGATGCCAGCCATAGGTAATGCAAACCGATTGCCACTAGTTTGCAAGTAAACTAAAAAATAAGATAAATGAACTTTTAATGACGATTGAATTGGAAAACAAACTCCAAATATTATACATAACTATGCCTTTTTTCTATAAGAATATTAATAACTCCAAATATTATATGTACATAAGGTGAGTTTATGCTTCTTTCTATAAGAATATTATTAATAATAAGAATTAAAACCATTGTTCTCAATAGACATGTTTACACAATTGAATTAAAAATAAAAATAGCAATATGGAATAAGAAATATCTATCTACCAGGTGACCACGGCATGTAGCTCACTCCAATTTTTCTTTTATTTTTTTAAGATAAAAAATTTAAATTTGGGGTACAAGTATTTTTGACATATAGTAAAAAAAAATTTCTACTTCAGGAAATAACAATTTTCTACTTCCGGAAATAACATCAACTTTGGATTTTTAAATGGAATGTCCTGTATATTGTGTGTACCCCAAAACATTTCTGTAAAATTTTGACAGCTCTGTCAACTTTATTTAAAATTTTATTTTTGCATCTAGAAGACCTGAACTTGCTAAATATGCTTAATTTGCCTTACGCAACCTCACAAATAAAATTTGTTGACATTTTTACAAGTCGTCTTACACCTAGCTATTATCCATTTATGCTTTGTAATAGAGAAAAATTCACGTCACAGTTTTTTATGTTTAAGCTCAAAATACTTGGAATCTGGGTAAAACCAATGTTATCTCAACTTTCTCTAACACAACAAAAACAAGGCATCTTAAACAGTAATTTAATAAAATTGAAACATTTAGCATTTCAAACAAATGTAAACATTTGTCTCTGGCGGCCGTTATCAGCTGCCCCTAGACAGTTCAACGAAGTGTCATGATCAGCTTACATTTGTTGAAATGTTTGTTTACCATGTCCTAAATGTTTAAATTTCATTAAATTACTGTTTAAAATGCCTTGTTTTTGTTGCGTTGATAATCGAGGGAGTAGAGGAAGTCGAGATAACATTAGTTTCTTTGCGAGATAACATTAGTTTTACCCGAATTCCAAGTGTTTTGATTTTAACATAAAAACACCTACGCGATTTTTTCTCTATCAGAAGGCATAAATGGATAGTTGCTCTAAAAAGTGCAAATTTGATAACAAAAAGCAGATTAAAGTTTTCTCACGTATGTTCAAAACCTTTTATCACAAGTGAATACATTTTTACACATTTTGTTTTGTTTTTATTAAACAGAGTTTTTTATACTGCTTATGGGAAAACTTTCAAAAGACAACTTGCACACGAATTGAGTTTCTCAGTTAAAATTTCCTTCATCTCTAAAGATAATTCAATCCACAAATCTGACGGTGGCAGATTCATTCCCCGGGAATATTTGACTCGTAAATTTTTTTTAGAGACCGCTGTAAATTATTTTCTTCAGGATTAGCTTATCTTTCCAACACAATGTTGACTTTGATTTTTAATGCTCCGCATGTCCACTAACAAAAACCCAAATAATTGAAGGCATTTAAGCCTTGGCCTGACATACTTATCTTAATATTTAACTGAATGTTGAGTCGCTCAGTGCAGAAGGGTCTACCTTATTAAAGCATTTAGTTTTTATTTATAGCTGGTCGCTGCTTTGGGATTTTGAGCATGTAAGTTTATAAAATAATCACTCATTGCCAATATCAACTGTATATACACTTATTACGCAATAGAAACACATGAAAATAAACCAAAACAACAATTTTTAAGACGAAATGTTCTAAAATAAATAAAAACTATGCAAAATTAACACATAACTATACCAACCAAACTTTATTTGACCTCCAGATGCCATTTTAGACTCTGATCAGATTTATCGAATGATAAAGTTTACTCTTAGGTTATAGAGCTGTCATATTTGCAGATTTTTTACTAAATATCAACCAATAGAGTCAATTTTTTTTAAGAAGTCCTTACTAGGACCGTCAATTGGTAATTTCGACATCCTAAGTTGGCATCAATGCAGCAAAAAAATGCAACCGGGTTCAGGTCATTAACGAGCCCATTTGCATAACACAAAAAGTAACAAGGAGAACAAGAACAACACAGATAACGGTAAAACCCACGATACATTCAAAACCCGCGAATATTTTTACTGCCGAAAGTTTGAACGATTCGGAAAACCTTCACTGTCACTTTGACACACGGATGTCAAATTCGCCCGAGTCTATGCATCGACGCTGCAACAAGTAGCTGATTATACCATTTGGAAAAGTGTCAGGAGTACATGTCAATTTTGGCTTTTAGGTTTATATCAACACTAAAAAGTATTGATTTTTGAAAATTATGTGATATCGAATGATAAAGTTCTGGAAAGAAAATATGTACAGTTTTGTGAATTTCGTTGATATCGAAAGAATATCGATTTAAAAAAAACATAGGTCCAATGTTCTATTATTAAGAGGAGTTGAATAAAATTGTGTATGGCATATGTGTATTCAATTACAAATAACACACTTATACCATAAATTACAGTTACTGATAATTTGACAGATAATATTCACGACATTTTCAATGCTTTCTACTTTGTCAAAATGAAATAACCAAGTTAGTGCTGTCAAGATTCTTACCTCTGCTCCTACCATAGGTTTCCTAACTTTTAGTGCCAAAAAGTAGAGAAGCTCTGCCAAAAATACACAAAGCACAAGGTTCTTCCTTATCGTGTTTGAATTTGTTGCCAAACCTCGAATCAAAGCTAAAATTAAGTAAGTTCCAAGCAATAATGGCAACGAAATCGAAAAGCAGCTGTAACTTGATATATCTTCCAGCAGAGAAGGTTCGGGGATATACTGAAAAAAACCTGTAATATATCTCAAGTTAAGTACTACTTCAACAACTTACCTCTAAATCCATCACATCAACAAGAACTGCAAAAGTAGACAGGTGGTTGCAACTGCAGTTTATAATAATGGGGTCTATACTGTATGGATCAAACCAGTCTTCACTTATTTCTGTTCTGCACCCAACTCTAGACCATTCACCAAACCTTGAAAATTAGATTAAGCATGAAACTTAGATATCAGCTTATAGAGCTGATCGATAAGAATAGACTTAACAGCAAAATAATTATTGTTATTGCAAATTATATGACAATCTGTGTGAGCTAATGGAATTATAAAGAATTTAACAGCTGCTACATTTTATTATTATATATATATATATTTTCATCTTTTGACAGTATGTAAGATCTTGTGTTAGATATAGTATTAGTTTTTAAAATTTGCATTGACACACATACAAACATTGTATGATGACTGTGTTAATAATGTAGGCCCGTCGCATCCGCAGCTATTTTACTATCAAACTCAAACTAAACTTGCCAAATCAAGCGTCGCCGGTTTCTCGGTGGGGCCTTCTCTATGAGTAACATAGACAAGAGATTTTTCCAACAGATGGACGCAGTAGCGTGCCGTAGGGGGGGCACGGGGGGGCCCGACCCCCCCCCCCCCCCGCCCTCAGCTCTAACCCGCCCTTTGTGCTCTAGTGCAATTGCAAAATTGAATGTACAATCCAGAGACAATATTATGGTCTATTATTTGTATTATTTTTGCGTTTTCCCCGGTAAAAATTTTCTTTAAAAGAGCGATTGGCAACGCTGCTATGTTCACTACTTTGCTGGGCGGGACGCCGCACTTGACTTTCCTCTTTCAGTCTTTCCTCGCTCTTCGAGTCGTCGTTACCTACACCTTGGAAGTTCATCACTCACCGTTAGCTCTCTTACTCTCACTGATTTGTTAAAAATATTTTCCACCATACTTTGCAACTGCCCTGGAGCAGAAAGGTCGTTTAGCAGGTTAAATAAAATTTTGAATTTCCAAAGATGTTCAATGACTCAGGAAAGGACAAATAACATCATTACTTAGTATTGAATCAGCAACAACGAAATTAATTGATTATGGTAAGATAAGACAAACTTAAATCTGTAAAAACAAGAAGATTATTATTTTAGTTAAGTAGGCAGTGTTATTTTTTTGTTTATAGCTTTACCTAACTCATAAAATAGTATACAGTGTCTGCCAGAAAGTTGGACACAAATGGAAATTTTCTTTATTTGAAGTTTCTCAAAAAAATTATTCTTGATAAAAGTCGGTGCTTGTGCTTAAACTCAAAATCCAACCGTAAAAATTTTGAAATTTCTATTCGTGTACAGGGAAGGTAGGAAAAAATGAAAATTCCTCAAGAGTAAAGTAGCCTTATTTTTAGAACTACAGCAGATTGGCACTAAGAAAAGTTGTTTGGAATCCCAAGACAATGTCAAATATGAATTCACAGCCACCTACTCAAAAGAAAAAAATCACACTTTCGCATGTTTTATTCATCACGCTGTATAATGTTTATTGTTGAATTCTCATTTATTAAATAACTCGTAAATTGTTGCTGTATTAAAATATTTTTATGTTCCACCGATTAGTTGCTATGTTATGTTTGAAATTGTAGGAGTATTTTACCTGGACACAAAAAACGACAAACTTGAGTAGGTGGCTGTGAATTCATATTTGACATAGTCTTGGGATTCCAAACAACTTTTCTTAGTGCCATTCTGCTGTAGTTCTAGAAATAAGGGTACTTTACTCTTGAGAAATTTTCATATTTTTCATTTTTCAACCTTCCCTATTTACGATTAGAAATTTTTACGGGTGGATTTTGAGCACAAGCACCAACTTTTATCAAGAATAATTTTTTTTTGAGAAACTGCAAATAAAGAAAATTCCCATTTGTGTCCAACTTTCTGGCAGACACTGTATATCTTGTTTACTTTGTTAAAACAAAAAAAAATTGTACGACTTTTTTTGGACTTCTTAAAATAGCTTGCCCCTCCCGCCCTTTTAACCACGGCAGGCTACTGCACGGACATACAAAAACGCCCGTTCCATATTTTCCGTTTATTCAGTTTATTCTGTTTTTTGCTTGTTTACAAAAAAATGGTTCACTACACTTTCCCAATTTAAATGTTTCTTTTTTATCGCAGTTTGAAATCTGGTAGAAGCCGTGGCCGACAGCTGGTGCCCACAGTGCCATCTATGAGCAAATAGCCAAACCATAAAGCGAAGATCAGAGATGCGAATGCGGTCTCATGATAGAGAAAAGCAGGGAAAACTCATAACCTATCCATCATAGATCATAACCTCAAAATAACAAAACAAAATATGGGAAGTGAACATCCTGCAAAACCCAAGAAAACCCAGCACATTTATCATACTATGTAGATACACAGAGCATACCTAATATGTGCGACAGACAACGCAAAAGCATGCTGAAAGCCAAGCCCTCCACAAGGGTTGACAAGAAAGTTCAGGGACTCAGCAACCCGTAACCCTTAACACGCCCAGTAATAATTCTAAAACTCTGTAGGTTACACATCCGGCTATAACCCGGTAAAATGCCTAAAGGCAGGAAAAGAAGGTACAGAAAACTAAAAAGATCGAAAGGAAAAGATTAGAAAGATTCAAGTACTTATGACTAAACCAGTGACACAGGGACCACCCCCACAGAGACGATTCTATTGCAAATAGGTATGAGTCCCTAACTATGACAAGAAAACAAAAAGAGAAACAGAGGAATATTGGATACGACCAAAGCAGAAAGTATGGTAAGTTTAAGCAACTAGTCCCGAGATATGTTGGCTAATGTTGACGTTCTTATTTCAGAGGAAGTGGAAAGTTTCGTACATCTGGCAACAAAGCTAACGCGCATGACGGCAAGTAAGCATCATTCGATGTCTCATTCGTGCTGGAACCAAGTCAGTGGCAGTCGTAAATAAGGGGCCAAATAGGTAAATTAGCGGTTTAAAAAAATTATAATTCCGGCTTTAAAAAAAGTTGGAATTTTTTAATTGTGATTTCATGTTCAGGGTATTTTTCCCCAACCACTGTTACAATTATTGTAGTTATGAATAAATCTCCCTGTATATATTAACATAATCATTTTATAATAATTACCTTTAAGATAATTATTACCTTTAAGGTAATTATTACCTTCAATAGCATAGCCAGAATATGGTCTTGGGAGGGGGGGGGATCCTGACAGCTAATACGTATATACACATATACTGTGTGACCCACTTCAAACAAAAACACCTCCATAAAAATTGTATTTGCCATCCGATATTGATAGAGTTTTTTTTTTATGATAGGTCATCAAAACTGTACTTTAGGGCAAAACAGCACATTTTATTTTAAAAAACAAAGGCCTACTACTAAGGTCAAAATTGGACAAATCATATTAGGCACCTTTTTATAAAAATTCTGACTACGCCACTGGATTGGGCATTCCTTACAATGGGTTTGTACCAAATTTTGTTAAAAAATATTTAACAATAAAAATTCTAGAAACCAATGAAAATCGCGATTTAACTACCTATTTTATAGACCGGGAGATAGTGTATGTATGAATCAGAGAGTCATCCTAGGTTCTTCATGTGAAAAACTGAGTTTTCAATTATTCGAAAAATATGCGTTTTGATATGATTTTAGTCAGGCTGCCATGTGTTTTATAATGAAGTTCAAAATAGAAAATTCCTCGGAAAACCATAGGCATACCGTTAGGGTGGGGGGTCCAAAGGGCTATTATTGCCACGTGATCTTGTATTTTAATAATTAATTTTTCCATGTTTCTGAGCAGGCTGCCAATGAGAAGTATGCAAATTCTTGTTATGAAAATGCTGAAAAAGGGATGGCATACCTTTTGCGCATGTCCAAGTACTGCGTTTAAATTGAATATTATTTAATCATTTAAATGAGTTATTCGATGTAAAGTGTACGTGGACATGCGCAAACGGTATGCCATCTTTTCTTCGGCAGTTTCATAACAAGAACTTGCATACTTGTCATTGGCAGCCTGTTCAGAAACGTGGAAAAATTAATTATTAAAATACTAGTTCACGTGGCAATAATAGCCCTTTGGGCCCACGCTAACGGTATGCCTATAATTTTCCGAGGAATTTTCTATTTTGAAGTTCATTATAAAACGCATGGCAGTCTGATTAAAATCATATCAAAACGCATATTTTTCGAATAAATGAAAACTCATTTTTCTATATGAAGAACCCAGGATGACTCTCTGATTCATACCTTATTATTGTGAGAATATACGCAACATGATGCCCTATAAAAGGCATACTGAGTTAAATCACGTCCAAAAATCTGTCACTATCTCCCGGTCTATTACTTGCCTACTCGTTTAAATCGAGATGCATGGGGATTGAAAACAATTGAAACTGTAACTTGCTTTATTACAAATAAATAGGTATAGGTACCTAAATACAAAAAAAAACTAAAGTAAACATGAAATTCAAATTGTTTCTACTAATCCACCATTTACTTTAATACATAGGGTTTTTGTATTTAGGTATTAGACCGGCTGTCTACAACCAGTCGGATGAGACGTTTTTCAAATGCATGCCAATCATATATAAGAATAATATAAATGCCATGAATGTGCCAAAGTCAAAGAAGCGAATTTTAAGCGCTGCTCGCGTGCAGAAGGGTGTTCATTTCAATTTTCAGTTTACATGAAAAAGCGATGTCTCCGAATGATTTTAAAATGCATGCCAATATATTCTTTGATAAATTTGAACCACCATATGCCGATTTACCGATTGGCATGCAGTTCTGTGGTGCAGAACATTGTCAAAAGATAATGCGAAACAAGTTTAGTTTATAGGAAGGTTAGGACATTTCCCCACTCTTAAACAAAACCAAAGGTAGTCCCTTACCACCGGCAAAGTCACGCGACGGTGCCACCTCTGTCAACTGTTCTTTATCTTCTCACAACTTGATACCCGTGGCGTATCAGAAAAAACAAACAAAAAATACCGAGAAACACGCCTTTAACTGCATGCTTCAAATGAATATGCCAAAAATGTCTGTGTGCGCCTATGGCCGGAAGCGTTAAATGTTTAGGGAGTTACTAAATTGCCAAATTGCGTGTAAATGCTACCAACTTAAATTCAGCCCTTTGTCGCCTAGCCTCTCTCACTCCCCCCTTCCCTTCCAAGTCCTCGAATGTCCTAACCTTCCTATAAACTAACCTTGATGTGAAAAGTGCAACAAATTGCAGGTTATTTCAGATATATGAGCAGCCTCATGAAAAGAATTTACAGGAGTGGATATAGCCAAGTGGGTAAAGGCGCACGTACCTATGAAAACTTCATTTATTTCATTGTACGTTCAAATCCCACACAATGCTTTTTCGTTTTTAGTTATTAATGAAAACACAGATTTTATTTTCATTTTTATTGTATACTATGATATAATAGCAAACAATAGAATCTGCATTTTTGTTGATGATAATAATAATAATCGTTCAGAGACATCGCCTTTTCGTGCAAACAGAAAATGGAATTTCACACCTCTCTACACGCGAGCGGCACTTAAAATTCCCTTCTTTGGCACATTCATGGCATTTTTATTCATATATATGATTGGCATGCATTTGAAAAACGTTTCATCCGACTGGTCGTGTACCCCCGGTCTATTACCTATTGAGATTATACTATTATTTGTAATGGGATTGTCTTTGTTGTAATAGAGAAAGTTACAGTTTTAGTTGTTTTTAATCCCCATGCAACTTGATTTAAACGAGTAAGCAGATAAAATAGGTAGTTAAACGGCGATTTTCAGTGGTTTCTTGAATTTTTATTGTTTGATATTTTTTAAGAAACTTTGGTACAAAGACCCCGATAACTTTGGGTACAAACAAGTTTTAAGGGATGCTAAATCCAGTGGCTTGGTCAGTTTTTTTTAAATATGCCTAATATGATTCGTCCAATTTTGACCCAAAAAATATGTCGTAGTAGGTCTAAAATGTGCCGTTTTGCAATAAAGTACAGCTTTTGATGACTCATCGTTAAAAAAGAAATTGATAAAAATCGGATGAAAAATACAAATTTTATGGGGTGTTCCTGTTTGAAATACACAGCGTACATATTGGTACCACAAATAAAATTATACAGGGCCGTAGTTTATATAAAATCTTCTGGCAAATCAGATTTTCAGAGTCATATGTTTAATCAAATGAAAAAAAAAATGAAGTAACCTAATATGAACATAAGATATTAGGTAAGTCAACTGGTGGTAATTTTTATTACTTCAGTTTAAGCACGGCTTCCATGGCACTTCTGTATCCCCTATATCCCCCCCCTATGGCGATGCCACTGTTTACCTTGTATAAAGACTTACCCTCTTGCTGTATACCAGTGAACACATTGAGGATTTGACCTCTCATTGAACACAGTATAATTCTTATTCAACCAAATTTTTAATTTAATTGGTGTATCCAGTACAACTCCAGACAAACTTTTGTACATTAGTTTCTTTGTAAAGCTATTATCTCTTTTGGTTCTACCAACATCTTTTAAGTACTCTGCTTCATTTTCATGGAGCTCTATGTCCGGTTCGGTGAAGGGTTTTTTCCATTTGTCGTCTGTGTCGACTTGTTTAATATCTTCAAAAAATACTCTTTCCGTTGGTTTTTCTACTGCTTCAATATACTCAGGTACAAGAACAGCAAGGGATATTATTGGAGAACCAACAGTTATATCCACACCCCATCGCCTAACGACAGACTCATCATAAGCTCTTGGTAGCAGAAATTCTGCTTCTTTGTACTGAACATAGCTCACAACTGCCCCGTCATTGGGTAGACTATGTTTTGTTGTTAGTTCTCCATTACCGAGAGGTTTAATTCCAAGTAATGCTAAAGGAATCTGCACTTTGGTGTTTTGATCAAATTTTCTTTTGTCTAAGAGGTAGTTATTGTATTTAGGAAATGTAACTAGGGGCCCTAAGTTTTGAGAAATTTTGTTTTCCTGTAGGAATTGAGATGTGTCTGGTAACACAACACTTTCAGTGGTGTATGGATGTTGAACCATTGGCGGTTCAATATCGGGTTCATAACCATACAGTGATTCTGCAGTTACCACATCTAAGCCTAACACCATATTAGGAGAAACTATTTCGAAAGGACTGGTGTAAGTATCATGTTGACTATTTATTAAAATATTTATGTATTTTTCAACAAATGCCAGAAGGTTCTCCATTCCATCACCAGTCAACTTTTTTATTCTTTCCCAATGTGAAGTATACTTTAAAGTTAAAATTACATTTGCTGAGTGGACCAAGTTATTAATATAATCTTTATCTTGGCTATGGGTTAAGTTCAAGCCATGAATTCTAGACTCATATTTTAATAGCTCTTTGATAAGGTCATATGTTACTAGAATGTCGGCGCCATACAATTTTTGACTAGTATTTGTGGCTTTAAACAAATCATGGGCTAACTTGATAGCAACAAAAGTATTGAGCGCTAATTCTCCACTTTCAATATTAGATAGCTACAACAATGTAAATAATGAAATAAAAACAATTAAAATTTAAATGGTTGTACCTGTTGCCGAAGTTCCAGAAATCTGTCAGAAGTGCAATTGAATAAGTCTGGTTCTTGCCAGCCACCCAAATCATTATCACAACTTCTAGAAGCCTTGCCATGTGAACCTTTTGGACAATTCTCTATTGCCTCCATCCCAAAGACAGTTCTTGGCCACCAGATATTGCCAGTAGCGGATCTGGGGCAACCATCATATACCACTAAAATAAATTACTGTAACACTGGGATTATAATCAAAAATAAAAATACATTAATAAATAATAGTAATTAAAACCTGAGTCCAAAAACGAGGAAAAACAAGATTGACATTAGACCGCTTTGATTGTTGCTGCAGAGATTTGATAAAGGTTATGCCTTTCGAGTTATTATGCCAGTTTCAGAGTTAGCATCATTCTTTAACCTTTTTTAAGTTGTAAAAATATGTTAGTGTTCCATATTAGTAACAGGTAAAATATTTTTTCTACTCCTATGCTAGTAACATACCTATTAAGTGACGGTTTAGGTTATAAGTCAGTCCATTGTTACGAACACTGACACGTAATGACTGACACGTCATAAAAAAATTACGTATCTGTTCTTAATTAAAACGCAATTATCACGGATGCCTTGTTAGCGCGGCATCCGCGTCACCATAGCAACTTACCAACATACTAATTGTTGCCTGTCAGATAATCAGAAGTATAGTTTATCTATTATAATAGATTTTCTTTCGTCGAAGAAAAATTATAATACAAAACTCGAGTTGTAAGCTTATTACATCCACTCATACGTAATAAGCTGTTTACAACTCTCGCTATGTAATATACTATTATGTATGGCTATCAAAGACAGTGCAAGTTACAATTCAATAAGCAATACACAAATTAAAATATACAAAAATTATTACTTACTTAAGTTGCAACATTTTGAAAAATATTTATAACAAATGTTTTCACAAAAATTTTGGATATAAAAATTACACGATCTTATTGAATATTATATTATGTCAAAAATTGTCCAGGGTATCCTTAGTTTGGGTTGCCTTCTCATAAATGGACAAAAAATTTCAGGGGTATATTCTGTGGTTATAGGCATGTCAGTTTTTGATGTTTAGAATGTCTCATATTTTAAATATCCAGCTTTATTACTATTTACTTTTTTTTATCATGAGCATGAAGAAAATTGAATAAAAATAAGTGAATTGCAGAAGAATAAACCCTATTTTGGAACTAATGGATGATGTGTTCAATAAGTTGAAGAAGCGAGAATTCTAGATATGTTTAGAAGAGTTTTTGTAACGTATGCAAGAATGAAAATAGAAAAATTTGTTTAAAGCTCCAAAACGAACTAATGGTCCACTATATAAAGAAGAAACTGAAAAATCTAAGGCATCCTACTTACACTATAACTAGCCGTGGATTTCATTTCAAATAATGAAAAGGTAACAAAATACTCTTGCCTGCTTTTTAGATGAAAATGCCATGTAAACTTGTCGAACAACCATTTTATTTTATTTTGAATACTAAATTCGTTGTAACAGATATATTTTGCATGTTTTTATTTTACAAAATATTTTGTAACAATGTTGTTTTTAACATTAAACCATCCTGTAGGTTTTTTCATCATGTGACGCCAATGGCGATCGCTTGAAACAGCGTTATGCATGAGTCAAGTACCAATAATCTGAATACAAAAGAAAAGTTGATTGGAATTACCTCAAAAATCTAAATCTAAGTTTTATAATGCTGTACACTTATTTAGCAGGGTAGATATAAATTTCAAAAAAAGTACAATTACCTATATTTTTACCTTTTGTGTCATACTGTTCAGAACTGCTGTCTGAACAAACTAAATTTTTAATGAAATGTAATACAAATCGTCATTGCTGAAGAATCTTTTATAAAGTAAAAACATGCAAATGTGTATGTTACAAACAAATTTACCTATAAAAGCTCTGTTAATATGACAAAACTGCGAAATATTGACTGCAAAGAAAACTCATTACCGTAAAAAGAACATAAATGGTAATAAAACTTGTAACCTATAATAAGTCCTCATTTTTTTCGTACACTATCGCCACTCCAGTAAGCAAACAACAATGAAATATAATATATTTTTTTAGATTCATTTAAGGAAAGGTATCTCATTGACACTACATTTCGATTGGGTGATTATTCCATGGCTAGCTATGATTTTTTTAAGTGACCAATTTTCCGAATATCATATGAGGCATTCTTTTAAGAATAAAATGGATAGTGCCATCGAATTGGCCATAGCTCAAAACCTTTAGTACAAAATATCAATACTTAAGTTATACAAAGTGGGGCCGAAATTTAAAAAAAATGATTTTCCAGAGTATCCCGCATAAACCATGGGGCACAGGGCACAGGTTGTTTTTTTGCAAATTGATTAAGCTATTGTACGTAGTATAGACTAGCTCATACAGGGTGTTTGTAAAAAATCAAATTTGGCGAAAAACTCACTAAAAAATTATCCTAAAAAAATGGATTCTACATTAGCCTAGGAGGTAACTGTCAAATATGTTGATGCTGTCATTTTTGTTTTCAGGACATTCATGGCACACCTGATTTGATTGATATGTTCCAACCTGATGAATAAAGCATAATAATAATTAAGGAAATGTTAAAATGAAGTATATTTTTCCAAGGAGGACCGACAGAATGCAGTGGAATCCAGAATTTTGACTTTAAATACATTTTTTTTAAATAGACTTTTTCGTAAATTTTTTTTTACAAACACCCTGTATGAGCTAGACTGGCTATACTAAGTACAATAATACCTGAGGCAGATCACCAACCTGTGTTCCGTGGTTTATACAGGGTACTCTGGAAAATCAGATTTTTTTTTTAATTTTGACCCCACTAACTTAGAGTATTGATATTTTTTGTACTAAAGGTTTGAGCTATGGCCAATTCGGCGGCACTATCCATTTTATTTTTAAAAGAATGTCTAATGTGGTATTCTGAAAATTGGCCATTTAAAAAAATCACCGCTAGCATTGACTGACGTATTAATAAGACTTCTCACGGCTATAGTTTCATGTCCTGGGAAGTAGATGGCGCCTATGGTCAACAATGTATTTTGCATTTTATTTTGTCTCCGGGAAGTGCATGGTGAGCCAGAGAACTGTCAAACATGACAGCCGTGAGCAGTCTTTATTAATACGTCAGTCAATCGAAATAGTAGTGTCTGTGAGATATCTTCCCTTCGGTGAATCTAAAAAATATATAATGGCGAGTTTTAGTAGGCCCTTCGTAGATTTCTATTGTTCACAAGCAAACAGGGACACACTGTATAATATATGGTAGGAACTCGATTTCTATGTAATTTCATAGAGTTTGTTCCAACAGCAGTTCTGAACCGGTCTCAGCAAGCAATCTAATTGATTGAATTGAAAACATTTCTGGAATTACTTTTCTGCATTCTGATTCGCTATAACTAGTTCATAACTATTGTTGGAAAATTGTGAAAGCTTAAAAGTATAATTAAGGTTTTTTGGTGGTTTTTAATCCCTGTATAGAAGAAAATTTGTTATTGTGTAAACCAATATATTTTTTAATAAAGCATGCTTTTTAACAAAAATTGCTTTTTCGAAAGAAAGTTCCAAAATATCCGAAAGTATTTAGTTCTGCCTAGTATGGAAACAACAAGCTTTCAAATTTGAGTATAAGATTTAATTTTACGCAACTTTTCTTCATTACTTTTCCACATAGGGTGGTATTGATTATTTGTTGTTTTTTTTTTAACTTTTGAAGAATGATTTTTTCAAATTTGTTGTCAGGCAAACTATCATTGCTTTATTTTGTATGTTTCTCTTCCATGCATAAAATCGTTAACAGAAGCTATAGCCTACGTGACAGTGATTATTTCCACAGCTTAGATGACCGGAATTCCATTTTCTCGGAAATGTTGTAGCACAACTTACTTTGCTAACAACTTATAAACAAAATCAGTTTAAAAAATCATATTGATAAAACAAATATTCAGAAAAACACAAATATTTTTGGAAATTGAAAAATATATGTAGGTTTGTAAAAAATATCTCTGGTAATGTCAACACTTATCGGTGAATTCCTGGAAAAAAAATTCTGCTGAAAATGAGGATAGTTCCTATAATTTAAGATACCCAATTCAAATTTACCATATTCGAGTTTGACACAAAATGAACAAAATTGGTCTAAATATACTTACTATAAATTTTTACTAAATTTTGGTAATTTATACCTACCCTCACATCCTTTCAAAGTAACTTCAGCGTATGAATTTGGACAAGAATCACATTTCAATCCAATAACTCCATCTTTGCATCTACACTGTCCTGTTTCATGATCACACTGTGTACTGTATGATCCTACATGATAACAATCACATGGTAAACATTTGGCACTATCGTTCGGTTGGTAATGATTTTCCCGGCAATGACATTTCCCTGTTTTTTTATCACAATCTGGATTATATCCTGCTTCCACATCACATTGGCAAGGTCCACATACTGGATAACCCCACCAACTTGCAGGACAGGGCTGGGCCTGACGAAGTTCACAATATTCACCGGAGTATTCTGTAGAGTTACATACACATTTGTATCCTTTTGTGTCAAGGCTGTTTTCCTGACAGGTGGCCTCATTCTTGCAGGGACTAACAGTACAAACAGGCACACATAAAGGACCAACATGGCCTTTATTACATTCACAATGTGATCTGCCCCAATTGACAGCACACTCTGAGAATGCTGGACATTCGATTTGACATTCGTTAACAGAAAAACAACCATCTTCTACATTCTCTTTAACTGTTGGCCTTGTCAAAGTCGTATGATAATTTCCTATTCTAACATCTTTGATGCAACCTTCAAGATTATTATAACCAGAATAAAGGCTATTATAGGTGTTGTCCACACCACCAATCTGGGATTTTCCTACAAGCAAGCCCTGAATTTTTTCCGTAAAAGGTATCAGGCCAGAGTATTCGTCATAGTCTACAGATAACTTTATTTCTGGACCTATCCAAGTAATCTCTAAGCGGTGCCATTCTCCATCAGATATAAACTTGGAGCTTAGCGATATTGATTTTTCATTGTAAGAATAAACCAGTAAACCTTTACTCAAGGAAATAACTGCACTGCTATTCTGGCCCAGTTGAATAGACATCAAGAAAGTATCTTCCTGCAATGTTCGAACTGAGAGGGCGTTGAGCCATGGCAACTGGATAGTTCTTAGCAGAGGGTTAAAGGAGAGGGTACCATCTCCTGAAAAATGCCAAGGGGAAGCAATTTTTTCACCACAGTCTCTTCCCCCAAACCCTTGCGGACATATACACTTAAACATTGCCCAACCTTCAGTGCATTTGCCACCATTTTGACATGGCCTCGAATTGCAAAATGTTCTTTTTTCAGGGCAACCGGCAATTGTACCATTATCAGTTACAAATAAATTTAGATCAACGAACTTGTAGTCAATTTCAAAATCCGATATACAGCCCTTGAAATGGTGATTTTTTATTTGAAATTTGGAGGACATTGAAGGCAAACCCCCCAGTTGAAGTGGGCCAGTTAGATCCAAGAATCTATGGCAGGATTCTGTGAGTGAGGCACATCGAGATTCTAATTTGTGCTCAGCATAACCAGCACATGCCCACTGTCCCGATAATTCTTTGCCGTGTTTCAAGGCAAGAGCAGTGTCACAGTCATCAATTGATATGGTGACAGACTAAAAAAGAACAATATATTCAGAATGAATCTATCGTGACTAATCCTCTGAAAATGTATACTTACTTTATTGTAATAGTTGACGAAAACATAATGCCAATTTCCATCAGACACACTTCCTGGAATAGATGCCACAGCTTTAGTAACATTGTTCCCCAAAGAGAATGAAAACTGTACACTTCCTTCTATTATTTCCAGAGCAATAAAATCATGCTGTTCATTGTAACGACCATTGTAAAGTAAAAGGCCATTTTGAATTTGTGTCGCAAATTTTATCTTGATGTGTAGCCTGTGTCTATTTTTTAAGCTAGGAAAAGTTAAAAAGGATGATTGTGTAAAACTGCGACTTCTAAGCCCACACATGGGTGTATAGTGTTCACTTTCAGCATCAAAGGTACAATCTTCACAAACAAAAGTATCCCTTCCTTTTTTCAAATTGCATGTCTGATCTTTTTGACATAAATGAGGTGAACATGTTTCTCCATCTAAGCTTATTTCACAGTTTTTCCCAGTAAAATTAGACGGACAAATACAAGTATACCCTCCTTCTCTAATTTTGCATATACCATCATTTTTGCAAGGTGATGAATAACATAAATTAACCTCTGTATCACACAGGTAATGTTCTTTAGATCCACTAAATCCTTTCGGGCACTGGCAAGTAAAGGTGGTGACAGGAAAAATCGGTCTAAACAAAATCGTGTCACTTTTAATGAATCCCGAGGCATTGCCAAATTTTAAAATGGTGAGACATTCTTCAAAATTAAGGCAAGGTTCCCTTACACAAAGATTATCATCAAAGGGTAATATTTGAACTGTGGATAACTGAGCAAGTATGCCTCTATTTAAGTAAATTTTCTCTTGTAAGAATTGTGGTGAGTAGTATTCTTCTTTTGGAATATCTGGTCTTCTAACTGAGAAACTTATGTTCAGGATATTCGATTTAACATCTGTGTCATCCTAAAAAAAAAACATTATATTACAATTGCTTTCATTCAATCACCGATCCCAACTGATGATTCCAAATATAGGCCACTTGCTCAAAAAATAACTATTATAGCTCTTAGAAGTTATATAGCAGTCTCTTAATTTTCCCGAAGGAACAAAAAGGCGTTTAAAGTTACCTCTATAAAACCCAGCCCTATAGGTTTTATAAAGTAGTTTCCAAGACCATTATATAACTTGGTTATAAAACTTTTGGTAAAAGGAACTCGAGGTTTTATTAAAAATGTTACAAACACTAGATCGTGTATTATAATCGAAAATGTTACTTGGGATATCTTACACAATTTTTAATAAATACAAGAAATGAGCTGCTTTCAGGTGAATTAAAGGTGAAACATTCAACCAAACAACATGATTAGATTAGATCTGTTAGAATCCATCAAACTAGATAAGTCCATAATTATTCCATTTCGAAAATGGGGAAGTGCATGAGCTTCTGGCTCTCATGAAGGATTCACGAAGAGAAATCTGATTAGTTAAAACGTCTGCGGCCGTGAAGAGTCCCCATTATGTCATCGTTGGATTTTAAACTAATCATAAGGAGAACGTCAAAATTAATTCTACGATCAATGAAAACCAATGAAAACCAATAAGTTAAGACATAGAGAGTACCGTGGGTTTCCCGGAGAAAACACTCGAGTCTATTGTGTCATCATTCATGATTGCGTCATGGAGTATTTGCCTACATGTACACCATAGTTAATAACATTTTATATGTTCATAAACCTGGTGACATCCGAAATCAGTATATGTGTAGACAAAGATGATATGTGGTTATATCCTTCAGATCGTTTGGAATCTTCAGTGTTGATAACATTGCCCCAAAACACCACCGAATATAAGTATATTCAAAAATCACACTTACGGAGATACGACATGGAAAACTTTGAGTAGTGACATTGAAACCAAAAACAGTGAGCACTCTAATGACATATTAATAGACGTATCGTCAGTATTGGGACTTATTTACTACATAACGGTATGTTTATCGTTGTCATTGTGTTGAAATCAGCTATTAGAATGATCCAAAAGAATGCGGCAGTGATCTGTCAAAGCTAGTAGCCATGGACTCTCGAAAACCCCACAATAGACTCCAATCTTTCGAAATGTGGCCATTCACTACTGTGATTTTACCAAAAAAACTAGTGGAGGCCGGATTCTTCTACAGATTTTGACGACGTTGTTCAGTGTGCGTACTGTTTCTGTTCTATTGTATTAAATGTGGGAGATGAAAATCTACCCATTACCAACATAGAAATTCGCCCCAATGCCGTGGCAGAAGACGAGAATTTTACCTGTGATAAAATTGCGAATAAATGTTAAATTTGTTAAAAGAATAATATAGAAATATTGCTGGAGCCCTGTGGACATCTAGTATTTTGCATGAAGTGTTCACTTCCGATACTACGAAAGACTTTGAAGTATTCAAAGCCTCATGCCCAAAAGCAGCTGATATAATAGAAGTTACCAACCAACAGCTATGAAATATTAGGATACATAATACAAGGGGAAATAATGCTTTTATCTTGAGTCACAAGAAATCTAAAAATGCACAAAATTCACTTTTTTTTTAAAGGGGTAATTGAATATAATGGTCTGGGTAATGAAATAACAAAACACACAAACATTTTGAGATTTAAAAATAAGCTATTGGAATATATGCAATTAAAAATTAATTTATTAAAAAGCAATAATTAAATATTATAAATTTTATACGTATTGTAACTTGGAAGTATTTATTTTAAATGAAGCATTATTGTATTACCTTACTTATAAGTATGTTCATATTGTAAGAAAATGTAAATAGCTTCAGAAGCTAATAAAAATTCTTATTATTATTATTACTTTAGGCCAACACTTAAATGCCCAAATACTTGGATTATCAGCTGATCATGACAGTTCGTTGGACTGCCGAGTTGGTCGCGTACAAGACCCTAGAGGAAACAAAGCGATAAAACCCTTGTTTCTTGGATTAAGTGGCAATTTCCTGTTATTTGTGACATTTCTTAATAATTTGGGCTAATATATTATTGTGTGATATTAGTTTAAAAAGTTTGGAGTGGAATAGTTTGCTAGACACTACTGCAATAAATTTTTGCCAATGGAAGCAACTATGTAACCCCAAATTATTAAAACTAATTCCACATAACATAATATTAGTCGAAACTAAACTAAAAAGTTGCACAAATTAAAAACTTAATCAAAAAAAACAAGACTCGTAGTTTTTTCCTCCAGGGTCGTGCACGCGATCAATAGACAATTGAGGTTGGATACTTCTTAACATTATTAGGTTACAAAGAAAGGAAGTTCGTTTTTTTTTAAGAAATAATGTTCTTACTTGAATACTAAACAAAAAGATGTTTTCCTTGGGACATGGTATTATAGCAGCAACTCCATCAATGAAATAATTCAGCAATGGTGATAGAAATGCTTCTTTTGTCATAGAATTTAAGCGAACTGTTATTGAATTAAACAACATTTCTTCTGTGATCAGCCGTACAGAAAGCTGCATAATGGCTTTAACTTCATTTATTCCATCTAAAAGAAAAATCACAATTAACTTTATTTTACTTTTTACCTGAAGTGCATACTGGGGTCCACAAGACATTTATTACTGAAACTGATGAATGAAATAAAAAGTAATTTTCTGCAGGCAATCTTTTTACATTATATTTTTTACAATATCTTTTTTATAATATCTCCAAACAATTAACTAAATTTTCAAGAGTCCATAAAAAAATGGATACATATACAGTATATCCACGGATAGACATCCCAAGAGAACAAATGGACCAAAAATTTCATTTTACTGCAAAGTCATTCTTGATAAAAAAAAAGTCTGCTTGTTCTTAAAATAAGATTGGCATGGAAAAATTTAACATTATACTGGGTGACCAGAAAATTGAAGAAACGTTAATTAGCAAGAGTAAACTACCTCTATTTGTAGAGATACTGAAAAAAGTTGTAAAGAAAATTTGTTCAGCGCGATGAATTACTTAGGTGTACAAAATTTGAAAGTGTTAAGCCTATTTTGTTGTTTTTTTTATTTTATTCAATTTTTTTTTTCAAATAAATGATTTTCTGTAAATATTTCGACAAAACTGTATTAAAAAAAACTTACTCAGAATGGAAAACTGCGCATGATGATAATATAACTTAATGATTCTAGGCCTACTTTTTATTTTGGAAAATGTTTAAGGAAACTCAAAGTAGGCCCAGGATTGTCAAAAATTTTTTCATCGTACACAGTTTTCTACTGTGAGTAATTTTTATTTATACAGTTTTGTCGTACTACTCATAAAAAGTATTTAATCGAAGAAAAACAAGAAAAAAAAACAAAGTAGGCCTAACGCGTTGAAATTTTGTAAACCTAAGTAGCTTACCACGCTGAACAAATTTTCTTTATAATTTTTTTCAGTACCTCTACAAATAGAGGTAGTTTACTCCTATGCTAATTAACGTTTCATCAATTTTCTGTTCACCCAGTATAAGGAATGTTAACTTTTTCCATGCCAATCTTATTTTAAGGACAAGCAGACTTTTTTTATCAAGAAAAACATTTTGCCGTAAAATGAAATTTTTGGTCCATTTGTCCTCTTGGGATATCATCTATCCGTGAACATACTGTATATATACAATCTTGATATTATTCTAATCCTTTTATTTAAAATTACAGAGCCAAGGGGTGTTTTATTTTTAAAAAATTACATGTTACGGTCAATTCTGTTTGCTGCTTATAATGTGCGGGTTGATATGTAACATCCTTGCAAATAATAAAAATATGCAATACAAGTTGCATCCTCAGTTTGTAATTACACCTTACCTTACCAGAGTTTTAAATATAAAGAGTATTATACAGTGTCTGGCAGAAAGTATACACCATATGGGATTTTTTTTTATTTTACATTTATCAGAAAATTTTATTCTCGATAAAAGTTTGTGCATTCCTGCAAACTCAAAATGCAGTTTTCAAAATTTGAATATCTCTTTTCGTATACGGGGAGGTTCGAAAGTATATTATGAAAATGACTCAAGAGTAAAGTGCCCTTATTTCTATTTTTAATTTTAGAGAAAACATGTTTCTTGAAAAGTTGTTTAGATTTGAAAGATAAGCCCAACACTGAAGTTACAAGATTCTATTCCATAAAACAACTTTCCGGCATTTTTTTATGATTTGCCCCATTCAGGTGGCCACGGGCTATCATACATCTGCATTATACATGTTTGTCATACACCTTATGGAAAATAAAACCACTTTATTTAATATGCCAGTTTCGATTTATCATTTTTATAAACATGTCGTGCCAAAAAAACTTATTTGTTTGAAAAGTAGTTATGGCTTTTGCAAAATAAAAACTATAAAATACTAATTTTTTTAAGCGCAACTTTTGCAGATCACTGTATAATTTATACAAATAAGTTCTGACACTACTTTTTTTGTAAAATCAGTTTATATTGCAGGAAAAGTTCAAAAGGCAACTTACTGTTAGATCTCTTGCTCATATTGAATCAAGCATAGGTATATGAATAAAGTTAGACTAAAGAAAGTTTGTGCCCTAGCCTTGTAAAAGTAGCTTCTGGATAGGCCAAAGCAGCAGCAAAATACAAGAATGCAAATATCCCTTATTTCCAAAGCTTTCAGATAATGTCTATTCAATCTTAAAATGTACAATGCCTTCCTGCCATTTTGCAACAAAGTTTTTAAATGTGGTAAACGCAATCTTAATATCATAATATTTGCTCTCACAAAATATTCTTTGTAGGAGATATTGAGATAAAATCCTGTACTGTAAGTTTAAACATCTTACTTCAAAATGTATTATGTATTTGATGTATCATACTCTAAATACTTTATTAGCGACTATTTTTAAATTTGTTAGACTTGCTGTCACCATTTAATATTCATTAAATATTTCAGGAATTCCACTATTTTGAGCAGTTTAGTATTTACATCCTAGCAAAGCAAAAGTTATAAAGTAAGAGTTCCCTTGTATTGTGAGATAAGACAATTTAAAATAAATTGTATGTATACAGGCTGTTTCAAAGTATCACCGCATTTGGTACTTGATAAAGGGAGCTTAGAAATTTTTGTACTTATCGAAATAGGTGATATGAAATTTTTGGTAGTGTAAAAATTGAAATTGCAAGATGCATTAGATTACCAAAATTATTACCTGACACCGAAACCTCTAGGGAAGCAATTTTTGGTACATTGGTGTTAAGTTGTGGTGATAATTGCAGTTGACCAGTGGTTTCATTCAAAGCAACTAAGTTGGCATTATTTCCAGATAAAATCCTGTAGTGTAATTTGTCTGAGACATCTGCATCGAATGCTGGAATTTTTCCTATAGGTCCAGTTGGGAAGCAATCTTTATAATTGTTGAACATTACATGAAAATCTTTCAATATCGGAGCATTGTCATTTACATCTGTTACAATAATTTCTACATGTGCATCTGATCTTAATGGATCACTTGCAGCTCTAATAATAAGGTCATATTTTTTCTTAGATGATTCATAATCTAGTTCCTTCATTGTAATTAATTCAGCTTTTTCATGCCCGGGCCTTGTAATCAAAGAGAAACTTTGAGAATCTTCACCGCCTATTATGCTATATTTTACTATGGCATTTATACCCTCATCGGGATCTTTAGCATAAATTTCTCCAACAGTGGACCCTATAGGACTATTTTCTGGAATGTAAAGAATTATTTTGTCCAAGTCACCCAATTCAAAAACAGGTGGTGAATCGTTGACATCTTCGATTCTTATGGTTACAGGAACTGAACTGCTTAATGTGGGCGATCCACGGTCTATGGCATAAGCCTCGAGTTCATAAAATGCAACAGATTCCCTATCAAGACCTTTATTTGTTCTTATCACACCACTGGTAGGATCTATTACAAATGAACCATCTTCTTGATCTTTCTCGCTTAAAGTGTATCTTATTCTGCCATTTAATCCTATATCAGCGTCAGCCGCTGCTACTTGAACAACCGATGTTCCAACAACTGCATCTTCTGAGACACTTCCAGAGTAAGCAGCATGTTTAAAAACTGGATAATTATCATTAACATCTGTAAGCGTAATTTCTACATCGGTTGTGTCTGAATGTGGAGGATTTCCGCCATCTCTTGCAGTAACTGTAAGAAGGTAACCAGCAACTGATTCTCGGTCAAGAAGTTTTGTAGTTATAATTGCTCCAGTCTGAGAGTTAATGGTGAAAGCGGAGTCTGAATTGCTCATGTCATCACCTAACGAGTAAGTAATTTGGGCATTCATCCCCACATCATTGTCTATCGCTGAAACTACAAGAACTGTAGTTCCAACAACTGCATCCTCAAAAATGCTAGTCGAATAAGGAGCATTTTCAAAGACAGGGGCAAAGTTATTAGCATCGGTCACATTAATATAGACTGTAGCAGTATCCGTTCTGCCTCCAGGGTCTGAGGCTGTCACTGTAAGGATATATCTTCTTTCTTGTTTGTAATCTAAAGGTTGGGCCACAGTGATTGCACCACGGCTATTGTGAGAGGTTATTGCAAATCTTCCTCTAATATTTCCATTGGTAAGTTCGTAATGCAGCCTATTGTCCTCATCTGGATCGAAGGCAGTTACTGTAGCCACAGGGGTGCCAGGTGGGTCATCTTCTGCAACTACAGATTCGTACAATTTGGGCTCGAACACAGGGTCATTGTCATTGACATCTTGGATGGTTATGATGACACTAGTACTGGCTGACTGTGGAGGAATGCCTTGATCACTAGCAATTACCTAAAATAAAAGAGTTAATGAGGAACACTTTTTTTACCAAACTGCTAATTACTTGATATACCAGTATATCAAAACAGAGAGTGTGCGTGGAAAAAAATTCTTTAAACTTTAAGGTAGAAAAAAGATTAGAATAAAAGTTGTAAAATCAAAGGTAGTATAATATAATGGTAGAGAACGTTAATTTCCAGCGTGTTCAGCAAAAGTTTGGCAAACTATGTTATTGGAAATAGAACACCCTACACAATTATTAATAGATTAAAAATATGAAAAAATATGTAGTGTCCCATTTATTTAAGATTCAATATAATAATGTTCTGAAAATATGGTAATGTAAAATTCTCCCAAAAGTAACAATTTACAGTTTTCCTTACTTTTGAATCGTCTTGCACATTAGATCAACATTTTGACATTGACCAACTCTTTCTCAAAAAATAAAATTAAGACTTACACGTAAGCTTTTCTAACAGTAACTGTTTCATTATTTAATATTTTTGATTTTTTGATGTCATATCATGTTAAATTCCTTCTTTTCTAATCATGCCGTTTTTAAATCCGTAAAATTAAATATTTCACACCTCACAAGTTTTTGCAAATTAAATTTAAAAAAGTTCTTAGTATAATATGAAGATTACCTGAAACATAAATTTTGGCTGATCCTCCCTGTCTAGATCTTTTGTAGTATAAATCCACCCAGAATGCGGATCAACAGCAAGAGGTAAATCATCTGTACTACCACCAGTAGCATCTCTTGATGATATAGTGTATTTAATTTCAGCATTAGGACCTTCATCAGAATCATACGCTTGCACTTTCACTATACTATATCCAGTTGGCACATTTTCTTGCACACTTTCTTGGAATAAAGATGTGTAAAATCTTGGCACATTGTCATTCACATCTTTGACATTTATAAGGAGCTGTGTTGTATTGGATCTGGCAGGACTGCCACCATCTTGAGCTCTTATCACTAATCGGTAAGTTCGTAGGGTCTCGTAATCGAGGGGCTTAACTAAGGACACATCTCCTGTCAAACTGTCAATAGCAAATTGCGACTGGGTATTGCCACTTATTATTGCATATCTTATGGCGGCATTAACACCTTGGTCTGCATCTGTAGCTCTGATATGTGCCACAATTGGATTATTTATTGAACTAATATCCTCATTCAGTGATATAGTGTATGTACGTTCTGAAAACTGAGGATAATTGTCATTATCATCTAGAAGATGTATAACTACACTAGCAGTAGATGATCGTCTGGCAGATTGTGGATTTGCTAAATCACTAGCACAAACGATTAATGTATACACTTCAGTCTTCTCTCTATCAAGCATCGTTCTGGTAGTAATTACACCAGTTTTTTTATCTATCCTAAAGGCATGACTATCATCTTCTTCTGTGGTTATTCCACCACCATCAATGCTATTAATTGAATACTCCACTTCTGCATTTTTGCCAATATCCTGATCTGTGGCTTTCAGAGTTATAACAGTCGTTCCTACACTTACAGTTTCTCTCACACTTGCATCATATTCATTCATTTCAAAAACTGGAGAATGATCATTGGCATCAAGAACATTAATTTGCAACATCGTTGTCCCCGATCTAGGTGGAAAGCTGTCAACCATTGCAGTAACTCTAAAGTAGTGAACATCGACAAGTTCTCTATCTAACTGAAGTTTAGTTGTTACCACTCCTGTTTTTGCATCAATATCAAACATTCCCTGAGTTCTTGAATCAAGTAAACTAGTCATCGAATAGGTAATAGGGTTGCTCTCTGGATCTCTAGCTTTGACAGTAGTAACAATCACAGGAGCTTCACATTCTTCCAACACACTGGCAACATATAAATGTTGTTCAAAAAATGGAGACTGGTTTCTCAGTTCCCTCCTTACCCTTTTGCCAATGTCTGTGTCATTGAACTCTTGATGATGATATACAATTTTAAGCCGATGTTCCGAGTTGAGTATAGGCACATCATGGCAATGCGTTGTAAAAAGAATAGTTACTTTCCACAGTGGTTCAACAATGCAAACATCTTTGCTTGCGACTAAATCACCCTGGCTATGTTCTATTTTAAACCTGTCATCATTTACATAATGAAATATTATATCGCAATGTGAGAATACTGTTTGTGGCAAGAAAGATGAAACGGAGTTAATCAGTTGAGATTGTTTTACACATATTTTGTGCCACCGTTCTGCAGTTGGAATAGGAAATGAAGCATAAGTCTCAGAAACCCATTGCTTTGCTTCGCGTATTTTTTGTTTAACAGATGGATGAATATGGGAAAAAGGATTTCTAGTATTTCTCATTGGTAAAAGTCTGTAGCTGTTTTCACCACCATTGAGCTCATCCAAATGTTCAAAATTTTCCTCTGCGTAATTGATGCAATCATTTCCAGTTATAAAAATTCGAAGAGGTAAACTGTAGTAGTCTATATCTCGTAATCTAGTGGAAGTTGAATCTATGTGAAGGGTAAATAAACTGGGATAGTATAGGCCATTACATTGTAAGCCTTCTATGAGAGAAACTTGTCCAGTTTTCGAATCCACATGGATAAGAGATTCCACAAAAGATGCAGATCTTTGGTTGTTAATTTTGTAAAATCTTTCGGAACCCAAGCGAAAGACTGATGCGTTAAATATGACATCTCCAGGTTGTAATGTGTCCTCAAGTAACAGCAAATATGAAGCAGTGAACGTAGAGTATAACAAAAATACAACAATTGTGTACAGTCTTCTTATGGTTATACTCTCAACCATGAGAGTGTATGGAATAGTCATTTTTCAAGAAACTGACCATGATTAGTTAGATACTTTCAATGATGACGATATATTGGAGGCATCAGTACCTGGAAAGAGAAAATATGAATCTCAATTTTAAAGGACTAATATAATACATAACAACTTTTTGAAATTAATTTCCATCTAAAGGTGTCCCAGTGAAGTTAACATGTTAAACTTGAATTTTTCCTTAATTTTCATGATAAATATCCTGATTTTTCACATAACAATATGACGGAAAAAAATCTGCTTTTCTGATCTCAGTTCCAGTTTAACTGGATATGATTTTTTCGATAATTTTAATTTTTTTGATTTATTACTTGCTCCATAAGTAAGATTCAAAGTAAAAAAATGTGCTTCCAAGTTTAAACAAAGCAACTTTTTCCAACAAACTTATCCATTCAAGACTTTACTTTTCAAGATCAGAGTGTAACATAAATGGTGATTTCCCTAAATATTTGAAATGTTTTAGCTTCAAAAGTAGTCTTGAATGGGTAATAAACTAAAAAAAAAGTATATTTCATTACGAGTCTGGAAATAAAGATTTTTCCGTGCGCGCGTGACAAATTCCCGTGTGAGGCGCAGCCGAACACGGGAAGTTATGCAAGCACGGAAAAATCTATTTCTGGACGTGTAATGAACGATATTTTTTATTATACTTCTTTGAAAACGGAAACTTAAAACATTTTATCGGCATATTATAATAAATTTAATTGACAAAAAATAAACAATGCAGACAATATAGTGTTTGGTATGTATGATGCGTTTCCATGGTTACTCTCAAATTATTTCAAAGGTGCTTTGTTGTAAATTAGTTATTGTCAGATAAGGTGAATAAAACGTCAAAAATATTACAGAAATGTATCTAAATATTGAAACACTTACGAATTAAAATACAAAATATGTATATGTTAAATATAGTTTATAGAGTTTCTTAAATTTAGTTTACTTTGCTGTATATTTCTATTTTAAAGCCATATATTCGGTATTTTTATTCAGCGCACGGAAAGTTTTTCCATGCGCTGTTTCCGTGCGCTAGCCCGAAAAGACCCATATTTCATTATTGCTAAAACAGATGAAAATAAGGTGTTTTCAAAGAACTATAATAAAAAATACATTTTTTCTATATTTTTTGATTTTCAGAAATACTTTGAAATAATTCAAAAAACAAATTTACCATGAAACTGCAATACATACAATAAGGAACTTCTAAAATATATAGGGTGATTAAGTTTTAAATGCCGAAAATCCTAAGGATCAGTATACATAGAATAAAACATCAAGAAATGTCAGTTCGTTAAACTTTTTTATTTGGATGCCTTATATAAGGCAGATACAGAGTGTGAAAGTTTAAAAAAATATGTGAACTTTACCAAATTTTACCAAACTACTTGAGATATTTAAGTTATATTTGATAAATGACATAATGGCATAATTGGCATATAAAACCTGCTAGCATCAAACACCTTAAGCAACCAGTGGCGGAGAATTAGGTAATTGGTATTATTAGAAAAAAAAAAGAATCACCTTATATGGTAATAAAATTTATTGGGATAGATATGAAAATAAACAAAATCAGTTCAAAATCAAAACTTTATTTAAGTAACTTATGAACGATCACAAAATATCAATGGTGTTCTTGATCTATTCTACGTCGCTTTGTGGCTGGTGGTTTTGATTTTGAAACTTTCTTTTATTTTTTGAGATACAACTATGAAATTGGGGATGCATGTATTTCATGTAAAATGGGCTCATTTCGCATATAGCCATATTTTTCTACTTCCAGTTTCACCGGAAATAATATCATCTTTGGGTTTTTAGACGGAACGCTCTGTATATTTTTACATATTTGGATTCGGCACAAAAATTTTAGTGTGCCACCATATTTTTGTCAAATTTTTTACAACCCTGTCAATTTTTATCTAAATTTGCTAAATATGCTTAATTCAGCTTCGGTAACCTCTGAAAAATTGAAACTTTATAACAAACAAAATTTTTCGTCTTAGATGAAGATATTCAATTTCTGCAAAATACTCTACTTATTACAAAGCATTTTGTTGTGCCTAATTTGGCGAGTCAATTTTTATAATCAACCGGCAAATACAGCCCCAGAAATAGCTATCTTAAAAACTCTATTAAAAATAAAAATTGACAGCGTTGTCAAAATTTGACAGAAATGTTATACGGTATATAGAATTTTATGGTGAATCCAAATATGCAAAAATTTACAAGGCGTCCCAATGAAAAACTCAAAGTTGATGTTATTTCTGGTGAAACCGGAAGTAGAACAAAATGTGTGTATAGCATATATGTCAAAAACCCCCATTCTACATTAAATACGTGCATCCCAAATTTCAAATTTTTGCCCAAAAAAATAAAATGAAAATTGGGGGCGAGCCACATCCCATGGAAACCCATTTTTGATCCCAAAAATTCAGTATTTTGAGATGGCACAAGAAAAACACCCTGTATATTTTGCAACACTTTAAGTGTTCCTGCCTCGATTCCTGCTGACCACTCAACTGTTTTGAGGGATTTCATGGCACACTTGACTTGCCAGATGCCTTTAAAATTTCTGTTTTGCTCAACTTTGGCACTCCCTGTACATTTTTTGTTCAGTTTGGTATATGGGGCTTTTGGGGTCTCCTGATTAATGCATGTGGTGTAAGATTTTAAATAATAATAGACTAAATGGTTTTCGCGAAAATCGTGGGTTTAAAAAATCGTATCCGGCCCTGGATTTGCATTTTGAAAATGGAAGGAAGGTCAAAAGAAGCGGTTTTTAAAGGAATTTCAAAGAAAAAAGTTCAGGCAATTAGCTCTGAAAATAAAGAATTTGAGGATTTGTATGTCTGAAAGCAGACACCCTGTGTAAACAAATTGCATAAAATGGGCTTATTTGTCAAAAGTTTAAAAACTTTTACTTAAAAAAGTTAGTTATTTTTAAATTTTACAAATATTGCATTTTATGAAGTTTCAAAAAACTTGAAAAACTTGTAACTTCATACAAAGTACTCCTATTTTATATCAATTCTATATATTTTTTTTAATTTGGGATGTAAATAATATATATATATATATATATATATATATATATATAAAATTTTTATTAAAATTTCCAGTATTAAACTGGAACTGATAGGGAGTCACGTGACCACATTTGAGTGGGTCATTTCTAATGTTATTAAAGAGAATGAAGACTGAATGTACACCACGTGCGTGGTGATTCAACATTTTGACCCATAAAATGACTTTTGCTGTGCATTGAGCCTTACAGTTAAATTTAAAAATAAATCATTAATAACAAAATTGACATTATTTTTTTCTGTGCTTCTATAAATTAATGAATATCATTAGTTTGCAAAAAACTCAAAAACGTGATGTGTAATTTTTTTCGAATGTCTCATCTTATTCAGCGTTAAAAAGTCTACTATAGTTTGCTAATTTAGCCGATTTTGTATCTTTAATTTTATTTCAACAATTTTATTTTTTGCGCCACTTTCATTCTGAGACCAGAATGAAATTAACTTTAATTTTTGTTTCAACTGGTACTTATTCAAAATTTTGAATCTACTTTAAGAATCCGGTACTATTTCTAAGCAAAAAGGTACTCTCAACCAATTTGGAAAAAATCAATCGTTTCTGAGAAGATCGTTATAATATGGTGAAAAATTCAAGGAATTATCTCATTTTTTTATTAGGAAATATTGGGCTAACGGGACCTTACGAACCTAAGCTAACTAAACCAATAACCAATATGGTTTAGTATCTTGATCGAGTGATACTTCCGCCAAAGTCTAGAGAATACTATTTTCAAGACTTTGCTTCCGCGGCCTGGCCAGGTGACTACTACACAACTACAATAAATTCGTAAAATCATGATTCCGCACATGTTTGAAGACTCAACAACACTCTTTTTAAATCCATTATTTAATACTAATGCACACAAGTGCTACAATACACGGATATATTTTAATTTTTTACACGTTAATCCCCTTAACAAAATAATATCTTTTTAATTTTGTAATATGCGTTCTTCGTATCCGCGCGCGGTACTTCCGTATATATTCGCGCAGAGACGCGGAGGCAGATACTAAACGCCGCAAGCAAATTTATTGGCTAAAAACGTAGCTAAAAATAGTTATTTATGTACCAAGGCACTGAAGTTCAACTTTTTATGACTCATGTGGAGTTTAGTTGCTGAGGCCTCTGGCCGAGGCAAATAAACCACATGAGTCATAAAAAGAACTTCAGTGCCGAGGTACATATTATATTTTTTTTGAAATCGGAAAAAAAATGCTTTATTAGGCAAGAAAATAATAATTAAGGGATCACCCGTCCCCGAACCGACTACACGCGGCGTTGCTTGACTTTACCGATCGCTCTACCTAGGACAAGTATAATGACATACGGCACCTCCTGACTGAAAAACCAAACTGCTGCTTCTTGTGCAGCCTACACAACAAATCTATTGATATTCAAATTTACTAAAATATGTATACTGAAGGATTGCGCTTCTATAGGAAACAATTTCGCAATGTGTACGAAAAGTTAAATGAGCCTTTATCGGCCGGGTTTTGAATATTTGGTCACATTTGACGGGCGAATTCTCCGCGTCCGACGTTTGATGTTTACATCTCGCCAAGGCCTACTTATTGAAAAAATCGTACAATAATGGGCTACATTATTGTACGATTTCTGTGCTTTTAATGACGATTTTAGGACATTTTAATGCCGATTTCAAGAAAAATATTTTATTGCGAAGGAAACTACTAATAAATATTATTTCTAAGCTTTTTTAAGGGTGCCGTATAAAAAAATAATGAGTGGAGTAAAATCTAAAGAATTAGGAGACCACTACTCCACCTCTGGCCAATGGCCATAAATAGTATGTATATAAATGCTGCTGAACTGCCCTTGATTTATGAGGGGCCCGCCATCGTGCTGAAACCACACATATTGGCCCTTAACTGAAGTGGCGCATTTTCTAAAAGCTCCGGTAATTTTTCTTGCTACCTTTTATCAACATTTCTTAAGGTTGGTGACCGAATTTCCTTGAAATATTTACTTCGAAAAAAATATTAATTTCTTTGCCAGATCCATAGATAAAGGAATTATACCAGATCGGTGATCAATGATATATTAAAATGTGTAAAGTAATGAAAATCATTGACACAAACTGAGTACCAATCGTGTAGATGTAGATGAATTTGAAGATGAATACCGATTTTGTCGGTAATTTTAAAGATAAATTGATGGTTCAAAAACTAAACTTTTGTAGAATTTTCCAAGGAATACGAATATGAAACTTAATATACACAAAGATATGGTTGTATATATCGTATATATCGACACACGTATATATCGACACAGCATTGTTAAAAAGTAATTTCAAAAATACCCTTTTCCAAAATATTGTGAAGTTGGAATTTAACATAGAACGTTAGTAATGAGTATCCGGGGAGTAACAAAATATTGTCGATTTTCGTTTCTGACTTCCGGTTTGACCGGAAGTGAGTATCGCTTGGTCGGATTTTTGAGACAACCTGTATATTTTTTAGTTTTTTCAGATTCCTTCTCCCAATTCCAACCATATATAGTTTTTGATAACAGTTTCAGCTCTGTTTGTGGAGCTGAGACTGTAAGCCACTTCAAGATATGGACTGTTTTCTCCGCTTAATATATAGTTTTATATAGGTATCTCTAAAAATAACCAAGCAGCCAATTTTCATTTTTTGATAAATTTCGTCAAATGTGATCATTTCACATCTTTGCATGGAATGCTAAAAAAATATTATAACTATATAAAACTATACATGGTTGGAATTGGGAAAAGGAAAGGAACCTAAAAAACTCAAAATATACAGGGTGCCTCAAAAATCCAACAAGGCGATGCCCACTTCCAACTTCACGATTTTTTGAAAAAGGGTATTTTTTAAAATAACTTTTTATCAAAACCCGGTATATTAAGTTTGACGCCATATTTGAATTCCTCGGAAAATTCTACACAAGTCTGGTTGTTGAACTATTAATTTATCTTTAACATTCTGATAAAATCGAGTCTATCAATTTAACTGGGGCACCCTGTACCTACATTAAAAGTTATTTTTCGTCATTTGCGTCGCGTACGCATATAAAAATATCTAAATATAAAAAAAAGTTTCCCGCTTGATCTATACCTTTTCAACTTTCAACCTAAAATTGGGAATAAATAAGTTCAAATTGGGAATAGTCGACTTCAAATTGAGAATAATCAATTTCAACTTGGAACAGAAACTTCAAATTGGGAATAGTCTGTATCAAATTGAAAATAAACAATTTCAAATTCAGATTATTCTATACTAAATTGAAAATCAAAAACTTCATATTATAAAAACACTTCTCAACCAAAACAAAACAATTTATTAAGAAAATTTTATAATATTTAGCAAAATTTTAATTAGGTACTTATATCCAAGGTTGGCAAATATCATAATATTTATATAAATATCAAAATATCGGATATTTATCGATATATATCTGATATATATCCAAATCTTGATATTTATTTTTAAAAAATCGAATTTTGTATATCTAAGGTATAAATATTGTAAAAAACTGCAGCGTTTTTTATTTGTACCTACTTTAGTATAAATAAATTCAAAAAATGATTCTCCAATAACACATAAATACTAAACTTCATAAACAAAAAACCTCGCAAAAAACAAAACGTTAGATTGTATACCTATATAAAAAAAAACTCCTATAAAATAATTGTCGGTAAGAAGTAATGGTATCAAAAATAGGCTATTCCTACTTATTAGGTAATTATTATAATGGGGAACTTGCACAAAAATTACATTTCAAAAATATTACTTTCAAACGTAATTAATTGCCATTAAATGAACCACAGTTAACAAAAAACTCATTTTTTTATGTAATAGATGTAAGCAATTAAAAACTGCATAATTCAAATCATTCTTGAAACGTACCCTCCTTGGTTGTGATGTCAAGTAGCTCGTTGGTGGTATGCCTCTGGTGGGCGGCGGCACCATGTATAAACTAATATGGGTGGCACATGTACAAAAACTACAGCACCAGGCAAGCTTTGTTTAGAAAGATCAACGAGAACGTCCCATCCTTGTCTATCCGTCTTGTTATAGTCTATCTTAGTCTTGATATTGTTGATAATGTTTGAAGAGTGTGCTGTATTAAATAGTTATTCGTTATTTACATTATGAAATGCGTAAGCGCACTTTTTTGGCCGAGGAGGTTGTTTAATGCCCGTGTTGCCTCGGGTCCTAAAACTCTCCCCAAGGCCAAAAAGAGCTTACGCATCGAGCAATGTTTCCTGCTACTGACAATTCCATATTAGGCAGGTAAGTATTTTGAATTTAAATGCACTATGGAGTAGATTGTGTAATAATCTTCATAATAACCATTGTCCAATTATTACTAAAAATGGTAATCAGTGATAAATATAAGAGGTAGAATACAGAGATAATAAAAAAAACTTCTTGTGCGATTGAACCCGAGACCTACGAATTACTAGTCCTGTAGCCTCACCATTCAGTTAAAGAAGTGCTTGTTAAATTTGGACTTTTAGGCGGTTCTTATTTTTGACCTACGTCAGATCCCTCTGGAAATGGGTTTTAATGTTAAATTTCCATTCTTCCTTCCCTAATTCTGTGTAGCTGTCACTCCTGTCACTGCCTTCTGATCGATCGAGCTATATGACGTCACAACCATTCCCGCGCTTTTCGTGTCGTTTCGAATGAATAGCTTGCGGCCACAACTTTAATTATTTATTGCAAATTAAACATTGCGATTTGAGAGCTGATATTTGGTATGCGCTCTTTCTATAGGTAGATAGGCAAATATATTAAAGAAATAAAAAAAAATGTTCAAGTTCCCCATTACATCAGTCTTGATAATGGTAAGCATTCAGGGCTATAACTAAGTAGGTACTTGCATTTTAAATCTTGGTATATATCTTGATAAATATCAAAGAATAAATATCTTGATATGTATCAAGATATATATATATATGTATATATATATATGTATATATATATATGTATATATATATATATATATATATATATATATATATATCTTATATATATATATGTATATATATATATATGTATATATATATATATATATATATCAAGATATATATCTTTTGATATATATCATGCCAACCTTGCTTATATCTAAGTAAATACATAATAAAACCTATTGAATGTAAAATGTCATATTATTTGGTATGTATTTCTGCACATTTGCTACAAATCTGGCGCAAGTCACGACATTTAATTTATTATTTATGTTATTTTGCACTATAATATGTGGGTACTTTCTAATTTTTGGGAAATCCAGTTTATGATAAATAATGATTTGGTCTTTGTCTTCCTTCTAAGATTTCTGGCATTTGATTAGCCAAGTCTTCTTTAACACCAGCTATTAAATTTGACCAGGCAGTGGAAATTGGAAATACTCGAACCCCGCGATTTTTCGAAAATCGGATAAAATACGTCAACTGTTTTTGTGCGTTTGAGTGGAAACTTCACTATCATATTTATTATATGATGTAAAAACTTAGTTGACGCACTTATTAAGTATACCTATACCTAATATCAGTGTTTAGGTAGGTTTAGGTATTATCATAGCCGATCGAGTAAACCTAAACACTGGTATTATATTGTTGTTTTCAGCATTAAGAGCACATTTCAATTGAGTATTTTCCCAGTTTGAAGAAACAACCTGTATAATCGCGGAGGTAGTCATAAAGTAGCCTCTGTTTCTACCAGAGTGGCCTGTTTCTAGCAACACACTGATTTATCATTCAATAAATAGAGCAAATCGAGGTCGATGCGAAGCGGCGTTTTATTAAATGAAAATGGAAGAAAAAGACGGGGGCGCGGGAGCGCTCTAATATTTCTCGTTGGCGGTTGGTATTGGGATAAATTGAATTGCTGGAGGCATCGCCCATTCAACCAGTAAGTTAAGAGGCGATCCATTATTTCTCCTTTTAGTATTTTCGACGATAAAATTTACTTTTAGGGCGATTCAAAATAAGACTTTCCAATTCCCTTAAGTAAAGTATGTACAGCTATGGACACCTTTTACATAGGTACACGGTGTCCAAAATTAGACACTTTGGGACGGTTTCTCCTGTTTCCCGAAGAGATAAACAAAAAGTAGGCAAGGTGTCTAAGACTTGATTTTTGAGCCTAAATCAACGGCGGAAACCTCGTTTTGTATCTTAAGTCGTTTAATAGTTTCAAACAAACAGGGTGTTTCTCAAAATGTCTCATTTTCTTCACTTTTTTTATTTGTGATTATGAAACATTTTGAGAAATGCCGTGTATGTCCTATACTAATTAAGATATCGACTGTGGCATTTAGTTCAGCTCAAAAATGAAGCTCTAGACATCACAGCTACTTTTTGTCTCTTTCTCTCCCTCTTTGGGAAATAGGAGAACCCCCCCCCCCCCCAAAAAGCGCACACTTTAAGACACCCTGTACACAGACCCTCACCTGTTTGTAAGTAACAACTCCCCTTTTTTATTTTTTACACTAGAAAAATATGTATATTACATTTGTAGATAGGTAACCAACCAAATAAGTACAATAAAACTTAATTTTTTTCATGTTTTCATCTTGTATCTTGGAAACGAAACATTTGCGGACAAATTTAATAGAACAAAAAATATGAACATATAGTACCCCTAAAACGTTCATAATCTTTTGAACCGACTCCGAATCAAGGTTCATATTTTCATACAGGCTATAATTTTGCCCTGAACCGGAAATACTAACTTTAACTTTTTTGTCTGGATGATCATAAAATGACTGTTAGAGCTTTTTTGAAAAAATCTGTGCATTCCCCTACATTCAACACCCCTCAAAATGGGCCAGTACCAAATTTTACAAAAAAAATCAAGTAATTAATAACGATTTTGTAGAAAAATTAAAAATGCATATTGGTCTTATCCTTACGAAGAACAAAAGAAAATTTAAAAAAATTAAATCCCATCACAATACATAACTACTAAATTTATTTTAAATTTGATTTTAATTTTTTTATACGAGGGGTGCTGAGATTTTTTATTAAAAAATTGCCGATTTATTAAATTTTCGCTCCTAGAAACTGGCATTGGATATTGAATGAAAGAGATTATTTTGCTCAAAAAGACAGTTTATCAAGCTCCGTAATTTAAAAAATTCTGGTCAAATCGCACAATTAATAAACTTACAACAAAAAAGCCACTCTTCATAAGTTTTTGCTTCCTTCGAAATGAAGATTCGCGTGGATACAATATTAATTTGTTACACGGGGTGTTTTATTAGGTCGAGAGTAAACTAACTTTAATTTTCGGTCTTCACTAAGATTGTAAAAAATAAATGTTTGTATAATGAATTATTTTTAATTGTGATTATTGTTTGATTATAGTGTTAAAGAAAATCTTCAAAATGCACAAATAAAATTAACGCCTTCCTCCTAATTTACGGACTCTTCCAATTATTGTTTCCGAAGATTATTCTGATTTCATCTAATGGAATTAACTCAACAGCTTCCAGAATCCTTTCAGTATTTCAATGTTTCTTATAAGCGAAAACCGAATTTGAGTTAATTTACTTCAAAATTTTTGAACACCCCGTATAATAAATTAATATTTTCTCGACGCGAATCTTTATTTCGAAAGAAACAACAGCTTTTATGAAGAGTGACTTTTTTGCGAAAAGTTAAATATTTAGGCCATTTCACCTCTTGTAAACCCCATCCAAGGACATACTCTATAATATGCTCGATAAATCTTAATAATATATGAAATTATTTAATGTAAAAGCGTGGGGCGCTGTATGTATACAAATAAATCGCTTTATTTACAATTAAAATATTTTTACTATTTACAAACAAGACAGCGTGTTAATTTAGGAAATAACTAAAATAACTTAGATAAAAGCTAACATAATTTGTGAAAAGGGATCGGTTTGGTGTTGGTTTAAATCGTTATAATAACTTTTGAGGCGATAAGGCTCCAGAATGCGCCCTACGCTATTATATTAAATAATTTCATATTAAGAAATATCACTCATTTTGCACAGAACACTTTTTCTGCGTAAATAACAGCTGCTAAACCTACATGTGGATATACGGGGAGGACAATTTGATAGATCACACTAATTCTTTGGAAATAAAATAAATTCAAGGGCTGTTTTAATTTCCAATCACGCGCCGGAGTAATCAGAGATGTTCACAAAAGAAATGTATGTTTAAACGCCATAAAAAGGCCGTAAATAGCATCCGAATTAAATCTGTGAAATACAAAAATACCAAATAATATTTACTGTTGAGAAAAATAGCGACAAGTACCTGCATTCGTTTGAATCCGCGAAACGCTCTCATTAGCTCAACATCACTGTTGTATTTTAGGAGCGCGCCCAACTGTCGCAGCATAAATAAGATTTTCTAAATTTCCACAATAGGCGCCGTAAAATTGCGTAAAATAGCGGCTGTATGCAGAGTGTCATAGACAGCAATGACATGTAGGTACTCGACCTTCTACCCGTTTTGTAGCCGCGCAAATTCGCTGATTATATTTTGAATTTTTTTCGGTAAAAAATGTATTTAACACGGTTTTATTATTAACACATGTTTGCATGGACTTAGATCTATTGATTTTGGTTAAAATTGGAAATTAGTGAAAAATATATATTTATATAAATATATTCTTTCTGCTAACTGGAATTGTCTACTTATCAATTCTGTCAGTAGAATGTAAAAAAAAACACAATTATCTTACCTTTGACGAGCACCCGCCGAAAACGATATTTTTTACTCCCTACCCATACCAGCCGCCTCGCGGTGTCGCGAACACGATACTGGATGCCGCGTTTTTTTTTTCTAGTTGGAGTGGAGAAGGGTCGGTTGCGCGACCTAACGCCCCCTAGAATGCTTAGCCAAGCGATCCGCAGCCCCAGAAGCTTTTCAAGTGGGCTGGCCGGGAAGCACCTATTGTTATTATTCTTCAAAGTAAGGTGGCAAGTGGCAAGACACAAATAAAAAACTATATACGAATACTTCAGGAACATAGTGCTTTCCGAAAAATGCTGGGAAAAATCATGTCTCTTCAGATTGATTTATTAAAACAAAGATATCGAGTCAGGCTCACCACCTATATAAACTGTTTTTTTTTTATTAAGGAATTATAAAATATATGTATCTATAAGGGTGTCCCAATTTAAATGAACTCATCCTATTATTTTCGTTAGATTTTATTATAAAAAAATCAAAACTAGTCTTATATAGAATTTTTCTACAAGCGTGCGGAAAAGTGACACTTTCTAAACTAAAATGAGTGCGGAAAAGTGTACTTTTAATTTCTTTGCTTTTCCGCACGCTTGTAGAAAAAAATAGTGTTCCTAACTCTTGCGGAAAGTGTCTTTTCCACACTCGATTTCTTGGCTGAACTCCGCTACGCGTCGTTCGGCCAACGGCAATCGCGTGCGGAAAAGTGGCACTTTCCGCACTTGTTAGGAAATATACTATTTCCGTTACATTCCAAGTCAAGTTAAATGCAATTTAATAAGTTTTCAAATTTATTTTCATTCTTAGGTTAATATTTTGCTTTGAACGTGGTAAAGTGCCTAAATATGATTGCACTAATAGGTACTAAGTACTATTTTATTATTATTAATAATAATAATAAATATCTTTATTTCAAGTGACGCGCCTATACACAACATATATACGTATTTGTATATAAACATATACCGTACTTTCACCGTTTTAGTATACATAGGGCGGAGCCGCCGTGTATTCGGCTAGGTTCGTCAGTCGTTGGCGGGGGGCGGGGCGTGTTTTTTGCTCGCAAAACTCGACTGATAAGCGGTGCGGGACTACTGTGTACTCCCCCCGCCAACGACTGACAAACCTAGCTGGACGCGCGGCCTGTTCCCCTATGTCTACCAAAACGGTGAAAGTACGGTATACAGATACCGCATAACATGAAATGACGTCATTTACAATACTTACGAGCTATGATACCTTAGCTACTAGTTACAAAATCCTTAATATCATAAGGTTCTTTTTCTATTGATAATTATCTTATATGTCTTTTAAAATGACCTAGGCGCTAGCTGTTTTTATAGTTTCTGGGAGCGCATTAAAAATCTGATACCCATGTAATAAGGGCTTTTCTCTGTCAAAGTTAGATGATGTATGGGATAATTAATTTTAGTTCCTTTTATGTGATATGAGTGTTTTACGCCTGTGTCAAATACGGTCTTATTTTTAAAATAAAACATCAAGCACTCGTATACAGTGTGTTTCACTTCAAGTCGAGACAATTCATTATTTTTTTACGGGTTGACCGATTTTCAAAAACTTTTTTTTTTAATATAGTGCTCTGAAAGATCTACATTTTGACACTAATTTTTTTCAAATTCGTCTTTTCCATGACCTAGTACGATCAAAATTATACCCCCAAAAACTGCAAAAGTACATTAGGCATTTTTTTAGGAAAAAAATGAATAGCACAGTCGTATTGACCATACCCGAAAACCCCACATACCAAGTTTCACGGTCATAACTTATACAGGGCGTTTCTAAAATAGCTTCAAACATAGCAAAAATACGGTTTTTCGGAGTACTACTCTGTACAAACACCGAGAAATATTTTCAAATTATTTCTTTGCAGTTTGATTAGGGCTCACATAAGTCATCAATTGGCCACGATTTCATGGCCCTGCCTTATACAGGGCGTTCGCATTAAAAATACAAAAATCGAAAAAAATCGATTTTTCTCTTGGTGTAATTTTTACATTTTTTTTTTAAATTTTAACTTATGCTTGTTAAACAACATAAACAATATTAAATTTTAGAAAGTATTTTCAATAAAGAGCACCCTGGATACGTGGATACCAATCAATTTTTAAATTTTTTCATATAAAAAGAGGGTGTTTTTTATTGAAAATACTTTCTAAAATTTAATATTGTTTATGTAAATAAGTTAAAAATGTAAAAAAAAACTTTTGTCATAATACCTATAGGTACTTACTTTAGAATATCTAATCATTGGACTAAAAAGTGGATATTTATATTGCGGCTGTAGTAAATCCCTGAAAATTGCAATTCTTATTCAATTTTCATTTAATAAACTGAAGAAAAAAGTGGAGGTGCATACCTATATAACCACAGAATATCCCTCATAACCTATAATAAGTCGCCATTTTTTTCGTCGAGTAGCCCCACTCCCCCACTCCAGTCCACAAACAACAATTTTTTTGCAGTACTAGAAGTGGTTATATTGGTTTGGAAAATATCACACTACCTATTGAAGTAACAGCGACTATAGGAGATCCATAATCTCGCTCATAATCAATATCTAACTATGCAATTTGCATTGTTGATCTATGCTTTCTAACCATGCCTGGATTTTGCGGAGAAACAATGTGACAGCTTCCTGTACATATTCGTCACTCAAAGATATGACACAGTTATTGCAGTATGATTATTTTGTCACGTCATCACTGGTTAGAAAAGTGTAGAAATTAGTTTTGGAACGCAACCTAGGGAAAACATCAACCTCAATTATTGTCATGTCAAAGATGTAACACAGCATAGGTTTCCTCGTCTACTGTTACAGTGAAGTTTTTATCACCCTAATAATTAAAATTATTTCAAACATTTTTGTCTCTTTTCCTTTTGCAGACATACCTATTTTCAACAAAAATTGAATTTCCAAAAAGTGTATTGACAAAACAGCTTAACTTCATTCACATAATTTCGATAGAATGTATAAAATCATAAACCATTTGAACTACACTAGGATTATGGAAAGCTAAGCAGTGTGCATTGTATTGTGCAAAAAGTGTCAGTTAAAAGACGGGTCAAGTAAAAAGTGTGAAGAATTGCAATTGTACACAGCATTTACCGCGGTACCACAGAAAATATATTTCCACAACAGAAAGCTCCTTAACAATACCTGTCAAATGAACTCCAACTACAGACTCCAAAAAGAAGCAGATATTATGAAATGATATTTTCCCAAAATATAATCTTCTTAATTCATAGATTATCCAACAGTGGACCTCAATATCAATGCATTTGGAAAATATTAAGCTTTAAAGTTGGAGTCCATTTGACAGCTGTCAGTAAGGAGCTCTCTGTTCTGAATATATTTTCTGTGTCGGTACTTACCTATCAAACAAATGGTTAGGTTCAAATTATTCTTCATCTTTGGATGAAAAAAAAAACATTCTCAGAAACTTTATTTTTGAGTTAACCTCTGAGTTAACATTTCAAGTTTCGTTTTCATTATTTTCAAAGTGAATCAAAATTAACCTGGCAACTTGAAAAAATCGTCCTTTAATAAATTTATTTCAGGTTCGAGTTACGAAAAACCAAAGTAATAAGTACACGTAGGTACCTAAAGAAACACACTGCAAAATTCCAAATTCTCCAAGTGATTTACTTATTTTAAGAAAGTAAAAACAGTAAACCTAGATATTGAAAATACAAATACATTTTTCTAAGACTGTAAAGAAATGGACCTCTTTGTATGTTCTATTTTAATTGCAAATTTGAGTAAAGCAGGAGGCCATGGAAAACTACACAGGAGCTATCGAATGTGACAGTTCAGCTTTGTTGATTTATACCTAATATAATATATACATATATTTTTCAAGTGGAAAAATTAGTAACTTATACTTAACAAAAGTGGACAATTCCAGCAGCAATAACATAATATAATCGACATGATGGCATATTGTGGAAACTGCAAATATGACCTGAGATAATTTAATTCCAGAATTTTTTCTAACGATTTTTTGAGAATTTTTTATACCTATTATATTATAATACTAATATACAGGGTGTCCCAAAAGTAAGGGGACATAGAGCAAATGCATATATTTTGGGCCAAAATATGACGATTGAGGCCAATATGCCTTATAGAAATGTTGTTTGCTACTCCTAGTTTGGAGTAGGTATTGTTAGGCTGAGAACCATTATTATTAATATTGCTTATTTGCAACGTGTCAAATCTTATACAAGTGTATTAAAAGCAGGGCCCTCGTAAAATAAGTAAACTGGCGTATTATAATGCATTCGATTTTCATAGGGGCTAGGTATATGAAAAAAAAAGATTTTTGAAAAGCCACCATTTTACCCAAAAATAAGTATTGACTTTTAATCACGGCCCTCGTAAAATAAATTGGACTACTTTTCCAAAACAATCATATTTGTCTCACCTATATACATAAGTATACAGGGTGAGTTTTTTTCGATGACCACTATGGGGTTCTCGGAAACTAGCAGAGCTAGAACAAAGGTTAAATGGGGAAAAATTGCAGTTTTGAATGCTCAATCCAATGCCCCTTTTGGATTTTTAAAAAAGTTCGTGGCTCACGAGATATTTTGAAGAGTGATTATTTGCTATTTCATCAGATCTCTGTACCGTTATTTCTGATTATACAGAAAAACTGTAGACAAAAATTGTAGATAATTTTGGGCTTAATAAGATAATCTAATTGAATTTTTTATGTTGTTTGTGATTCTTGAGATATGACATAACCTTGTGTTTTTTTTTAAATGTAAATCATAGTTGGCTGTGGCCTTATCAAATCGGAAATTTTTTGAGCTTTCCAAAGATATAATACTCGGCATAGTTATTATAAAAAATAAAAGAGCTGTGGCTAATTTTCTGTTTTTTTTTTTAATTTTCACGTAGTCAGCCATTGAGTCAGCTACTATTTTATAATTCACATACCTACTTAAAACTTTCTAATATTTTGTTTTTAGCTGGTAACAAAATGTAACAAAATAAAACAAAAATTAAAAAACTCAAACTCAAATTATTATTATTTTAAAAGGTGTTCAAACAATCCACCATTATTATTTAAGCAAATATTGCATCTTTTTAAAACTGAATTTGTCGCCTTTCTTAGAGAGCGGCTGTCAATACTGGCAATTGCTTCTAAAACAGCTGCTCTTAATTCATCAATAATTGTCTCATACTTTATTTTGTACTGTTTCCCACAAAAAGAAATCCAAAACAGAAAAATCGGGGGATCGGGGCAGCCAGGAAATAGGTCTATTTCTCCCTATCCAACTATTTGGATAGAGCTGATCTAGGTAATATCTTACGGGCAAATAACTATGTGGTGGAGCTCCCTCATGATAATTTTTGTTTTATTTTGTTACATTTTGTTACCAGCTAAAAATAAAATATTTGAAAGTTTGAAGAAAGTATGTCTTATTGTAAAATAGAACGTAATTATGAAAATATTCCATGGCTGACTGTGAAAAATTAAAAAAAAATCAGAAAATTAGCCATAGGTAGCTCTTTTATTTTTTATAATAACTATGCTGAGTATTATGATTTACATTTAAAAAAAAAAACACAAGTTTATGTCATATCTCAAAAATTACAAACAACATAAAAAAATTGATTAGATTTTCTTATTAAGGCCAAAATTATCTACAATTTTTGTCTCTACAGTTTTTCTGTATAATCAGAAATAACGGTACAGAGATCAGAGATCTGATGAAATAGCAAATAATCACTCTTTTCAAATGAGCGTGAAAGCAGCAACGAATTTTCTAGCAACGGATTTGTTGCGCGTCGCGCGGTGGTCCCCGCGGGCGGGACAATACCGCCTGCATGGATAGTCTAGGCCGCCAGTTCTTTACCGTGCAAATGCGCATTTTAACTTGTATGAAAAAATTTTTTGCGGAAAATTAATGCTAATAGGTTCCTTCGAATGTTCTGAGAATATCAGAATTTGCTTCCCTCAACTTACCACCTTTTCACCCCCCAATCCGAAAACATAAAAAAACCGTGCAAATGCGCATTTTAAATTGCATGAAAAATTTTCCTGCGGGAAATGGATGCTAATAGGTTCCTTCGAATGTTCTGAGAATATCAGAATTTGCTTCCCTCAACTTACCCCCTTTTCACCCCCCAATCCGAAAACATAAAAAAACCGTGCAAATGCGCATTTTAAATTGCATGAAAAATTTTCCTGCGGGAAATGGATGCTAATAGGCACCCACGTATGTTCTGAGAATCTCAGAATTTGCTTCCCTCAACTTACCCCACTTTCACCCCTCAATCCGAAAACATAAAAAAACCGTGCAAATGCGCATTTAAACTTGTATGAAAAAATTTTTTGCGGGAAATGGATGCTAATAGGTTCCTTCGAATGTTCTGAGAATATCAGAATTTGCTTCCCTCAACTTACCCCCTTTTCACCCCCCAATCCGAAAACATAAAAAAACCGTGCAAATGCGCATTTTAAATTGCATGAAAAATTTTCCTGCGGGAAATGGATGCTAATAGGCCCACACGTATGTTCTGAGAATCTCAGAATTTGCTTCCCTGAACTTACCCCACTTTCACCCCTCAATCCGAAAACATAAAAAAACCGTGCAAATGCGCATTTAAACTTGTATGAAAAATTTTTTTGCGGAAAATTGATGCTAATAGGTTCCTTCGAATGTTTTGAGAATATCAAAATTTGCTTCCCTTAACTTACCCCCTTTTCACCCCCCAATCCGAAAACAAAAAAACCGTGCAAATGCGCATTTTAAATTGCATGAAAAATTTTCCTGCGGAAAATGGATGCTAATAGGCCCCCACGTATGTTCTGAGAATCTCAGAATTTGCTTCCCTCAACTTACCCCATTTTCACTCCTCAATCCGAAAACATAAAAAAACCGTGCAAATGCGCATTTTAACTTGTATGAAAAAATTTTTTGCGGGAAATTGATGCTAATAGGTTCCTTCGAATGTTCTGAGAATATCAGAATTTGCTTCCCTCAACTTACCCCCTTTTCACCCCCCAATCCGAAAACATAAAAAAACCGTGCAAATGCGCATTTTAAATTGCATGAAAAATTTTCCTGCGGAAAATGGATGCTAATAGGCCCCACGTATGTTCTGAGAATCTCAGAATTTGCTTCCCTCAACTTACCCCACTTTCACCCCTCAATCCGAAAACATAAAAAAACCGTGCAAATGCGCATTTAAACTTGTATGAAATTTTTTTTTTGCTGAAAATGGATGCTAATAGGTTCCTTCGAATGTTCTGAGAATATCAAAATTTGCTTCCCTCAACTTACCCCCTTTTCACCCCCCAATCCGAAAACAAAAAAACCGTGCAAATGCGCATTTTAAATTGCATGAAAAATTTTCCTGCGGAAAATGGATGCTAATAGGCCCCCACGTATGTTCTGAGAATCTCAGAATTTGCTTCCCTCAACTTACCCCATTTTCACTCCTCAATCCGAAAACATAAAAAAACCGTGCAAATGCGCATTTTAACTTGTATGAAAAATTTTTTTGCGGGAAATGGATGCTAATAGGTTCCTTCGAATGTTCTGAGAATATCAGAATTTGCTTCCCTCAACTTACCCCATTTTCACTCCTCAATCCGAAAACATAAAAAAACCGTGCAAATGCGCATTTTAACTTGTATGAAAAAATTTTTTGCGCGAAATGGATGCTAATAGGTTCCTTCGAATGTTCTGAGAATATCAGAATTTGCTTCCCTCAACTTACCACCTTTTCACCCCCCAATCCGAAAACATAAAAAAACCGTGCAAATGCGCATTTTAAATTGCATGAAAAATTTTCCTGCTTGAAATGGATGCTAATAGGCCCCCTCATATTATTTCGGCACAATCTCAGAATTATCATCCCTTAACTTCCCCCCTTTTTACCCTTCTATCGTTGACTGAAGGTCTTCTATACTAAATCCTAAAAAAGCCGTGCGCATATGCGCATTTTTTTAATGTTTTTTTAGGATAGAGGGGTGAAAATGGGGTAAGTTGAGGGAAGCAAATTCTGAGATTCTCAGAACATACGAAGGAACCTATTAGCATCCATTTCCCGCAGGAAAATTTTTCATGCAAGTTAAAATGCGCATTTGCACGGTTTTTTTAAGTTTTCGGATGGAGGGGTGAAAATGGGGTAAGTTGGGGGAAGCAAATTCTGATATTCTCAGAACATTCGAAGGGACCTATTAGCATCCATTTCCCTCAGGAAAATTTTTCATACAACTTAAAATGCGCATTTGCACGTTTTTTTTTTATGTTTTAGGATTGGGGGGTGAAAAGGGGGTAAGTTGAGGGAAGCAAATTCTGATATTCTCAGAACATTCGAAGGAACCTATTAGCATCCATTTTCCGAAAAAAAATTTTTCATACAAGTTAAAATGCGCATTTGCACGGTTTTTTTATGTTTTCGGATTGAGGGGCGAAAATGGGGTAAGTTGAGGAAAGCAAATTCTGAGATTCTCAGAACATTCGAAGGGACCTATTAGCATCCATTTCCCGCAGGAAAATTTTTCATACAAGTTAAAATGCGCATTTGCACGGTTTTTTATAAGTTTTCGGATAGATGGGTGAAAATGGGGTAAGTTGAGGGAAGCAAATTCTGATATTCTCACAACATTCGAAGGAACCTATTAGCATCTATTTCCCTCAGGAAAATTTTTCATACAAGTTATAATGCGCATTATTTGCACGGTTTTTTTTTATGTTTTCGGATAGAGGGGTGAAAATGGGGTAAGTTGAGGGAAGCAAATTCTGAGATTCTCAGAACATACGTGGGGGCCTATAAGCATCCATTTCCCGCAGGAAAATTTTTCATGCAAGTTATAATGCGCATTTGCACGTTTTTTTTTTCACGTTTTCGGATGGAGGGGTGAAAATGGGGTAAGTTTAGGGAAGCAAATTCTGATATTCTCAGAACATTCGAAGGAACCTATTAGCATCCATTTTCCGCAAAAAAAAAATTCATGCAATTTAAAATGCGCATTTGCACGGTTTTTTTATGTTTTCGGATAGAGGGGTGAAAATGGGGTAAGTAGAGGGAAGCAAATTCTGAGATTCTCAGAATATACGAGGGGGCCTATTATCATCCATTTCCCGCAGGAAAATTTTTCGTGCAAGTTAAAATGCGCATTTGCACGTCTTTTTATGTTTTCGGATTCAGGGATGAAAAGGGGGTAAGTTGAGGGAAGCAAATTCTGAGATTCTCAGAATATACGAGGGGGCCTATTATCATCCATTTCCCGCAGGAAAATTTTTCGTGCAAGTTAAAATGCGCATTTGCACGGTTTTTTAAGTTTTCGGCTTAAGGGGTGAAAATGGGGTAAGTTGAGGGAAGCAAATTCTGATATTCTCAGAACATTCAAAGGGACCTATTAGCATCCATTTTCCGCAAAAAAAAATTCATACAAGTTGAAATGCGCATTTGCACGGTTTTTTTATGTTTTCGGATAGAGGGGTGAAAATGGGGTAAGTAGAGGGAAGCAAATTCTGAGATTCTCAGAACATACGAGGTGGCCTATTAGCGTCCATTTCCCGCAGGAAAATTTTGCATGCAAGTTAAAATGCGCATTTGCACGTTTTTTTATGTTTTCGGATTCAGGGATGAAAAGGGGGTAAGTTGAGGGAAGCAAATTCTGAGATTCTCAGAATATACGAGGGGGCCTATTATCATCCATTTCCCGCAGGAAAATTTTTCGTGCAAGTTAAAATGCGCATTTGCACGGTTTTTTAAGTTTTCGGATTGAGGGGTGAAAATGGGGTAAGTAGAGGGAAGCAAATTCTGAGATTCTCAGAACATACGAAGGAACCTATTAGCATCCATTTCCCTCAGGAAAATTTTTCCTGCAATTTAAAATGCGCATTTGCACGGTTTTTTTATGTTTTCGGATTGAGGGGTGAAAATGGGGTAAGTCGAGGGAAGCAAATTCTGAGATTCTCAGAACATACGTGGGGGCCTATTAGCATCCATTTCCCGCAGGAAAATTTTTCCTGCAATTTAAAATGCGCATTTGCATGTTTTTTTTATGTTTTCGGATTGAGGGGTGAAAATGGGGTAAGTAGAGGGAAGCAAATTCTGATATTCTCAAAACATACGAGGGGGCCTATAAGCATCTATTTCCCGCTGGAAAATTGTTAATGCAAGTTAAAATGCGCATTTGCACGGTTTTTTAAGTTTTCGGATTGAGGGGTGAAAATGGGGTAAGTAGAGGGAAGCAAATTCTGAGATTCTCAGAACATACGTGGGGGCCTATTAGCATCCATTTCCCGCAGGAAAATTTTTCAAACAATTTAAAATGCGCATTTGCACGTTTTTTTTATGTTTTCGGATTGGGGGGTGAACAGTTGGTAAGTTGAGGGAAGCAAATTCTGATATTCTCAGAACATTCAAAGGGACCTATTAGCATCCATTTTCCGCAAAAAAATTTTTCATACAAGTTAAAATGCGCATTTGCACGGTTTTTTTATGTTTTCGGATAGAGGGGTGAAAATGGGGTAAGTTGAGGGAAGCAAATTCTGAGATTCTCAGAACATACGTGGGGGCCTATTAGCATCCATTTCCCGCAGGAAAATTTTTCATGCAATTTAAAATGCGCATTTGCATGGTTTTTTTATGTTTTCGGATTGAGGGGTGAAAATGGGGTAAGTAGAGGGAAGCAAATTCTGATATTCTCAAAACATACGAGGGGGCCTATAAGCATCTATTTCCCGCTGGAAAATTGTTAATGCAAGTTAAAATGCGCATTTGCACGGTTTTTTAAGTTTTCGGATTGAGTTGAGGGAAGCAAATTCTGATTTTCTCAGAACATTCAAAGGGACCTATTAGCATCCATTTTCCGCAAAAAAAAATTTCATACAAGTTAAAATGCGCATTTGCACGGTTTTTTTATGTTTTCGGATAGAGGGGTGAAAATGGGGTAAGTTGAGGGAAGCAAATTCTGAGATTCTCAGAACGTACGAGGTGGCCTACTAGCATCCATTTCCCGCAGGAAAATTTGTCCTGCAAGTTAAAATGCGCATTTGCACGGTTTTTTAATTTTTCGGATTGAGAGGTGAAAATGGGGTAAGTTGAGGGAAGCAAATTCTGATATTCTCAGAACATTCAAAGGGACCTATTAGCATCCATTTTCCGCAAAATTTTTTTTCAAACAAGTTAAAATGCGCATTTGCACGGTTTTTTTTATGTTTTCGGATAGAGGGGTGAAAATGGGGTAAGTTGAGGGAAGCAAATTCTGAGATTCTCAGAACATATTAGCATCCATTTCCCGCAGGACAATTTTCCATGCAAATTAAAATACGTACGTTTTTTGTTTTTTGAAAGAACTGGCGGCCTAGACTATCCATGCAGGCGGTATTGTCCCGCCCGCGGGGACCACCGCGCGACGCGCAACAAATCCGTTGCTAGAAAATTCGTTGCTGCTTTCACGCTCATTCTTTTCAAAATATCTAGCGAGCCATGAACTTTTTTAAAAATCCAAAAGGGGCATTGGATTGAGCATTCAAAACTACAATTTTTCCCCATTTCACCTTTGTTCTAGCTCTGCTAGTTTCCAAGATCCCCATAGTGGTCATCGCAAAAAACCTTCCCTGTATATGTATATAGGTGAGACAAATATGATTGTTTTGGAAAAGTAGTCCAATTAATTTTACGAGGGCCGTGATTAAAAGTCAATACTTATTTTTGGGTAAAATGGTGGCTTCTCAAAAATCTTTCTTTCTTATACCTAGCCCCTATGAAAATCGAATGCATTATACTCCAATTATTTTAAGAAGTCCTTACTGGGACTGTCAATTGGTAATTTCGATATCCTAAGTTGGCATCAAAGCAGCAAAAAATGCAACCGGGTCATAAGTTCAGGTCAGTAACGAGCCCATTTGCACTAATAACACGAAAAGTAACACGAACAAGAACAACACAGATGACGGTAAAACTCACGAATCGTAGAAAACCCGCGAATATTTTCATTACCGAATGTTTGAACCAGTTTGAACGATCTGGAAAACCTTCACTGTCACTTTGATACACCGAGTCCGCCCATAGACGCTGCCAAAAGCAGCTGATTATTACAAAATACCAAAATGAAAAGTGTTTCCATGACGTTTGAAATTATTATTAAAATGAGTTGTAGTCATAGTTATTTTTATTTATAGCGATATAATCGTGATTGCAATAGGGTTTTTATTTTATTATGCTCTTTTTTTCCTATCACTTTGGTAAATTTTCACATCATAAATCAATGAGTGACGTCATTAACTGGTTGAGACACATATAGGTACCAATGTTATACCCATGGTTAACAGAAAATTCCTATGGATTTTGTGGAGAATGTCATCTGACAAAATCGGGACTTCTTACAGTAATCGGGGTATATAATACGCATAAAGTTTGTCGAAAAAAATTAAGATAGACGGAAAATTCTGCTAATTCCAACAATAGGTATATTTAACTCATTTTCGCCAAAAGTGGTCTATTATTTTACATATATACTCCTTTCAACTGTTGATATAAAAACCATAGAAAAAATATTTTGTTAAAACTTGCCTTAAACTGGTAAAACTTTCCTTTGGTGTAGGTATGTCTGCCCCGATTTTTTTGAAATTTTGGCTACCCCCCTATTTTCGAGGTCCCTGAACACGAATCTGACCTCAGTTTTCGGCGCTCGGACGTAGTTTCCGAGAAAATGAATTTTCAAATTTCCTGTGACACCTCGCTTTTCACGGCGATATTTGTAGTTATAATCCGGATGAATTTTTACTGTATGCAGCTCAAACTGATCACCAGGCGGCGCGCGCCCCCTGTCGGGCGAAAACAGCGGCTGGGCCGGGCGTCAACATGGCAAAAATCTTTCAAAATTACGGTTTTTCCGCGAGTTTTCGCGAAGTTTCGAGGTGGCAAAGGGTGCAATATAGGGTGGTGATCAATTCGAGCTAAATTCATCTCAATTATAACACAAATAACCCTGTTAAAAGTGGGGTGTCAAAAGGAAATTTGAAAATTCATTTTCTCGGAAACTTCGGCCGAGCGCCGAAAACTGAGGTCAGATTCGTGTTCAGGGTCCTCGAAAATAGGGGGGTAGCCAAAATTCCAAAAAAATCGGGGCAGACATACACCAAAGGAAAGTTTTACCCTTAAATTTAATATAAGTGCTTGTTCATGTTTAAAATAATTAATTATAAAAAAACTAATAAGCCAACATTTTAACTCAAACACTTTAAAATAGCAGTCGTAGAAAAAGTATAGTGTATATCACGCACAGAATGTTCATTACAATGAGTGCGATTCAATGCTATTAAATATAATATTAAACAATAGGTATACTATTTTCGCATCAAAATAATATACCGATAATACAATTTACCTTTAAAATAACCACACTGTAAATACTTTCACACCAGTGCATTGACACGAGAGGATTTTAAAGGGTAATTTAAAGTGGAAGCTAGTTCACTTCTTTTATTATACGAGTTAAATATTAATATTCTTTTCGAAATCACACGCACAGACACTAGTTACCTACTATTTTGAAAACTTATTTATTAATAGAAACCGCAATAATATTATTATTATTATAAAACGGATCAGCAGGCGGCCATGATAGGATGCTATCTTTTGTTTGGTTCACAGAACACCAAGATTAGGTTAGGTCCCGTTCCTTCATTTTTTTTTGTTTTTACCCTTTAGTAGATTTCACAACCAGCACCTAACGCGCAGCCGCCATTTGGGAATAGATTCTCTCAAATATATACAGGGTGTTTCATTAAGGGTAGAGGTACAATATCTTGTAGTCCTAGCGAGCTATGGGAAAAAATCTTCTTAAGTAATGTGGTCACGAAACGAAACAGTACATTTGAAAAATGACTTTGTGGAAGTTCGTGGAAGTTTCTGGACGGCTACTGGGCTGCTATATAAGCGGCGCCGCGGCGCGTGACCGCGCTTACGGCAGTATTGTTCCATGCGAACTCGAAGCGAATAAAAGTGAAAAGTGGTGAACGAATAGTGAAGAGAATTAAGTGTACCGTGTAAGTGAGTAATTTTGATTGATTGATAAGAAGACTGCCTACCCCGAAATCTAGTTTGGAATGCCTAGATATGTGCGATAAAAACCTTTATCCTAATATTTACACATTACTACAAATTTTGGCTACCATTCCTGTATCCACTGCTACCCCAGAAAGGTCTTTCTCGAGCCTACGGAGACTGAAAAACTATTTACGAAACACTACAAGTGAAAACAGACTTAATGGTTAATGAACATTACTATGGAACAGAAATTCATGCAGATGAAGTAGTGGATATACTTAAAAGAAAAAGCCGAAGATTTCTTCTTTAATGGTTTTAGATTTAGCGCAGAGGAACGAAATTAATTTATCCATTTCATTTAAAGTTAAGAACTTTATAAATATGTCGTAGTTTTTCGGATGAATGTATAGATATTAAATTTCATGTAAGTATATTTTTGTTGTTTTATTTACTTCTCAAACTAAACCCCCCCCCCAAAACTAAATCCTGGCTACGCCCGTGTTAAGGACTTTTTGCTCTATTTCTTGAAATGGTGGTAAAACGGGCGGACAAACCTTGACTTGAAAAAACGCTGCTAACTCCGGTTTGGCTTAACCGAATTGGTCGAATTTAGGCTTGTTGAAGAGAGCGTTCCTTCTTTTATAAAATCATTGTCCAGTAAGGTCATTTCGAATTTCGTGGTCACCGCCTTAAAATATATAGCTTATATATAGTCACCGCTAGAGGGCACAATTTGAGAAATTTCCCTTTTATTACATTTTTCTCTGAAATTTTAAATGCAATGCCATATTTATTCTGATAATATTCGAAAAGTAGATAATAAATAAAAAAATCCCAAGGTTCAAATCGATATTTTCATTAGATTCGGATTTGTTGTCAGTTGTCAAAGATTTCCGTAGTCAAGCATGCCATGAAATAAATAAAAATCTGCTTGAGCTTTTCGTAAATTGCTATTTTTCTTACTTTTTTTTTCCGTTAAACGTATTTCTAATTTACTACTTTTATACCTGTCGTATCGATATGAAATTATTTCGGAAATTATCTAGTAAGCCATGAAACAAAATCGTTTGGTTTCTTAAATTTTTCCTCAAAACCCCTCCCCTCCGAGTTACACCCCTCCAAATGTGAGGGGGAAAAATCGTTTTTATGTATTTTCTCCATTATGGAAACAGGTAGAAAGTTGAAATTTGGTGGACCAGTTGCACTCATGGAATGACATTTTGTGACATTTTTTTAACCCTAAAAAAACAAACCCTAAATTATTTTTGAGGAAACATTTATATGAAAGACCCCCCTTAATTTTAACGGGAGAATTGAACTGTAAAATATTTTGGTGCAATTTTGAAACACCCTGTATAATATGTCCCATCGAAGGGTGGGCGATATTGAAACTGCTTTTCCCATGGCCTCCTACGATTTACGGCTCTCTTCGCGATCCTCGCGGAGGGAGCCGTAAATCCTAGGAGGCCATGGCTTTTCCAATACAATCATTTGTGAAATCCCCTAGCCTAGAATCAAGAACGGGTGCGTCTACCGTTCTTGGCCTAGAATAGGCCCAATCCAATATGGCTGCTATCCAGGCGGGCGCCAGCGCCCTTTGCCGGATAGCTAAAGGCGTTGACTGACGTCTAAAGGGACTAGGGTCCGATGGCGGTCCAGTTTATTTTAACGGGGGCCGTGGCTGCAACGGATAACGGATGCTTGCAAGTTTATGCATATATTTTTAAAATGATGGTGTCATTCTCAATGTAAAATTTTCATACTGCTTCTTATATGTGCCTTGGACCAACGGCCCTCGTAAAATAACTGGACGGCCAATTGTCCTTCATTGGGCCCTTGTACATATTGTGTGCATTAGTGCATTCTAGGGGATTTAGAGTGCATTATTGACTGGAACCAGAGAAACCTCCATCCAAAGATCATCGATCAAAGATCATCGGTGGATGATCTTTGCCTCCATCACAGAATAACCTCCATGCCTCTGACTGGAACAGAGAAATGGATTTCTCTGGACTGGAACCGTTGATCGCTGGAACCTTCTAATTAGTTTCACCGAGACAGAATTTTATCTACTGGCCCTGGTGTGAGGATTGAAAGAACCGTGAACCGTTTCCAGTTTATGGACGTGTAGGACTGCAAGCAGGGGAGGGCTCCCAAACAAGAGTTGGAGAACTGAAATATGAATATTGACCTGGCAGAAAAGTGGAAGATAACATTCGAATCTCAGAAAATAAGATCAAATCCAGTCGTGATCTGGATGAAATAACCTATATGCACGCCATATGAATTAATGATATTTTACTAAGAATCCATATGAAGAGAAAAGAGAAAATATTGAGTAGGTACCACCATACAAAATAATATCAAATACTAGAAGGGGAGAAAGGTGGTATGACTTAGGTAAGTCAAGTCAGACGTGCACGTGCACGCCATTTGCCAATTTGTTCTCCGAAGAACAAAATGTAACAATAAGGTCCTGATTTATTAGGGGACGAGCATGGATAATGATTCTAGTTACCGAATACCGAATCCAATAATATAAAAAAGATAGGTTATATTTATCTGAGATCTGAGATGTCTGAGATTTATTTACAATTTATTAATAACTTTTAATAAATTATTTAAATCATTCAAAGCAATTTACGAATTTAGAAAGAGCCTGGAAATGGAAATACATATTGTAGTAATTTTCGTTACTTTAAGTATTGTGTATTGTGAAAACTGGATAGACCCGTACGATATGAATTCCAAAAATGAGGCAAAGTCGAAAAAAGCAATGAAAACAGCTCCAGATTCAGCTAAAGATTTCTCAAGCGATTGTGTTTGTGACATGCAAAAATCTGAAGATATTACTTCTTACCTATTTTACTTAAAAAGATTTGTAAGTCTATTAGTGAATCACGCAGGTTTTGAAAAAAATTATATGTCCTCCAGTAATCCTATAATGTACTCTGGCCACATACTCATAAATTTAAATTCTGACCATTATCAATATCTTATGGATTTTGTGAAGAAACGAGATATTGATTTGAAGTCTTTAAGACGACTTGATGAAGTTCTAAGTGAAGGCATTCAACTAGATATTTTAAGTGAATATGTTGGAGCAATTGATAGATTAGGAGCAAAATTGTATAATTTGGTTTTTAATTCTAGTACTTTATTGGTACTTGGAACTGTTTTAATGTCCTACGTTGTGTATGACTTGTTTAAGAATAATTTTACAATGGTGTATATTCTAAAGTACTTGACCATTATAATTTTAATTGTGGATTATGGATTTCGATACGGAGAACTTCTTCAAGTAAGTTTATATACCAATTCTGGTTCCATGTTGCCTTTATCTTATTTACTTTGTCTTATTTATTTGCAGGAATCCGAGAGGCATAATTTAAATATACAATTAACTTCAAACTGTGATTCTGCTAACATGACGTGGGCAAAATATTTTAGAACTCTATTGTGGAGTGGTGAGTAGTAGATAATATTTTTTTACTTCGATTTTCAAGAAACTGCATAACTAAGTGCCCTTATTTTGGAGCAATCAATTATGAAAATGCATTGGAAAAGAGTTGGCCCAGGTCATGATCTATTTTATATTCCCAATAAATCGATCTTTAGCCAGATATGGGGTGACAAAAATTTAAAATATTAGTCGCCCATAACCATTTATGGTTAACCTTGAGCCAGATATGGTGCGACACAAATTTCGTACAAATTAAATCTCCAGGTTTGTACTTGCGGGCCAAATCTCACCGTTAGTGGGTATGGTCGTGCCTATGATGAGCTGGTAACCACTATGATGCCAGCACAAGCAATAATTATTATATATTATATATATATATTATATACATAATTATTAAAATATAAATCTGCCTCTGCATGGCGGCCAGATCTTTTAGCTCACCTAAATAATACCACGCGCCAGATCAAATCTGTCTGAAATGTAGCATTTCACTCCACTAACGGACGAATCTGATACCTCGAATCTTGCATGAAGATTCGACACGCGTGCGTATGTTAATTAATGGACAAGGTAAAGATTTAGTTCGTCCGATTTGGATCTGTCGAATCAAAAGTCTACGTATTTGAACTGTCGGATAATCCGCCGGTGTATGGGGCCTTAATCTCATCTAAAATAAAAAACAATATATTATAATAATTATTATACCCTTCTCTTATGTTTTATAATTAATAATTGGAATTAATTTTCTTTATCACGTTGTTAAATCAATAAATTTTTCTACAGTGTACCCGAGCTTATTAGAAATATGTAGGTAACGACGTATAAGACAAATTAGGGTCAATTGACTGGCATTCATGCAAATAATAAGTGAAATTTGCCCTTCTTCTTTCAGAAAGCAGAGCTTGCCTGCCAATCTATGGACCATATGTATTTATAAATTTGATTATTATTCACCAGGGTGACCCTTTTTAGTGGAAATACTGTAAATATGTTTTTTCTCTAAAACTATTTTATAAACAATACAACCACCAAAAATTATGTTGGATCAATAACTGAACAGTAGAAAGTAGATACTTTATTATATTATTTAAGAAAATTACGATGGATTAAGATTCACCTAGTGTTCACAATAAAATTAGAAAAATCATGTTACTCTAAACAGATTGTATTGTTACTTGGTATGTTATATACCTGAGAGAATAAATTGTGAAAAAAATCTTACCATAATTTTTTGGGTATTTTTAACCCCTTGATTGACCCCCATTTGGGATACCTATATGATGAAAAATGTCAAACTACCTCAGTAAATGACAAATCTCACAGGTATATCACATACCAAATTTCAGAATTTTAGCTTTGTTCGCTCTGGAACTATTTAGAAAAAAACGTTTGAGAAACTCCATCGGGGGCTATAGTCCCGTAATTAGGAGGCATTTTTGAGGCAATGTTGGGAACTGTTTTAATTTTTTTGGGATGCAGAGATTATGACAGGTTTATTTTGGAGCACCCTATATATCAGAGCATTATATAATAAACAAAATCGAGCTCAACCTGTTAAAAATAATGAAATGTCTCGAGGTAAAGTGATACGCACTCCCTATACTCATAAACTTGTGAAATTATTACTTCTGACTTATGACAGATAATGACCACAATAATGAAAGAAAAATTTAGTTAGGGGAATATTCCGTAAAAGCACTTTGAACGAGATTACATGGGATCCTGGCGCTCTGTAGATTTTCAAAAAATTTATTATGACATTGTTTGAGCCACAGTGGGCATTTTTGCCTCGAGTTAAAGTAATACGCACTTCCTATACTCATAAACTTGTGAAATTATTATTATGGCAAATAATGACCCGTAATGAAAGAAAAATTTAGTTAGCGAAATATTCCGTAAAAGGACTCCTCACGAGATTACATGGGATCCTGGCACTCTGTAGATTTTCATAAGTAATATCATAAAGGCATCTAATTTTTCCGAAAAAAATCGAAAAAAACGTTGCAAGTAATATTTTAACAAGAAGCGTGAGTGCTGGTGGCAACAAAAATCCGAGTCGAAGACGAGGATTTTTGCTGCTGCACGAATGCATTTTGTTAAAAAAATATTACTTAGCATTGTGTTTTTTTGGATTTTTTTCACAGGGAAAATTAGATGTCCGAATGGTATTTGACAAGACTATTTTGTGAGTAACAGATTATTCTGCATGCACATAGCTTACAAAACATACCGTAAAATCCCCTAAATTTGACCGGGTACATAACTATGCCCAAAAGATCATCAATTGATATAATCCGTTACAGAATTCTTCAATCAGATGGCATTGGTAATTTTCGTCCATAAGTAGTTACAATATATTGACCGATACATGTAACTATACTACTTTGTTACAATCGCTTTGAAATTATACGTTCAGTAAACTTTGACCGGCGGAGCGATTATAACCTCTATTTTCGTGTCCTGAATAATTTCCCGCGTAGAGCAAAAATTATAAGAAGTGAAATCAAATCATTATTTGCGGTAAGTACTTCATTATATTGGTAGGCAATGGCATGCGTCAGGTTTTTTAAAAAACAATTTGCTTTAAAGTCCAGTGATTGTTTAAATTTTTTATAACCTATTTTTTATCGCTTTATTAACTTTGACCGTCTACAATTACTAGACAATGGCTAATCTTTGAAGACCTATTTGATAAAAATCTGAAAATAGAGTAAAATTGTAAAAAAAAACGTCATTTTAGTTTATGTTTTTTTATAAAAATAATTAGACAAGAAAGTTTTGTAACCAAAGCTGGAGTACCTGTCTAATTTTACATAGGTATATTATTTTTTATATACATATATAAGTACATAACGATGTGTTTTATTTTTATTCAAAGAGTTTTTGTTAAGTTTCAAGTTTTATAGCATCTAAGTTTTATTTTACATCAATAAGATGAGTTTTGTACCACAAAATAAATAAATAATTCTTTTAAAGTTTGTAGCCTTTCTTAAATACCGATTCTGGTATTTTTTATAGCTAAGGAAATCTTTTTAAAAACATAACTAGCGGTCAATGTTACTCTATTTGGCTTTAAAATTGTCTAAAATTGGTTTTTATATGGGCGGTCAAAGATACTTCCCCGCATCGTAACTTTGACCACCGAGATTTTTTTTTAAATACAGTAATTCTCCTCATGAAACCAAAATTTTTTTTTAAACCTTTATAATATTTGCTAGAGCCCCAATACTGGCACAATTATTTTCTCTTTACTACCTTGGATAAAAAGTATATTACAATGGAATGTTCAAAAGCGGTCAATGTTACGTCACTTTACGGTACTACCTATTATACAACAGCTGTCAAGTTTTGCCGCGGGTAAACTCGAAAAAACTGCTGACAGGTGCTGTCATACAGTTTTTCCATCTAGAAACCATTTATAATTCAAAATTGCGCGTTTGTGATTGGTGGAAATTAAGATGAGGGAAATATAGTAAAAAAATTATTATTACATTGTTTGAGCCACAGTGGGCATTTTTTGCCTCGAGTTAAAGTGATACGTACTACCTATATTTATAAACTTGTGAAATTATTAAGGCAAATAATGACCAATAATGAAAGAAAAATTTAGTTTGCTAAATATTCCTTAAAATGACTCTGCACTATATTACATGGGATCCTGGTGCTCTGTAGATTTTCAAAAAAGTTATTATGACATTGTTTGAGCCACAGTGGGCATTTTTTGTATACGAGTTTGTTTATAACAAACTTTTGCTGCTGTACTGAATGAGCCACTAAGCAATCCACATTACACTTAATATAATAATAATAATTCTTACTCTCACAATTCTCCAAACTAAGGGTACCCCAGAAGTAAAGGGTGATCGCATGATCGCATATTTCATAGTATGTGTAGTAAAGTACCTTAATTCCTCACTTTAGAACAAAACGTTTTCAAGAAAATTTGTTCAGAATGAAGACAATGGTGAATGTGAATACCAATGGGGAACTTGCACAAAAATTAAATTTGAAAAGTATTACTTTCAAACGTAATTTATTGCCATTAAATGAACTACAGTTCACAAAAAGCTCATTTTTTATTTTTATGTAATAAATATAAGCTACTTAAAACTGCATAATTCAAATCATTCTTGTAACGCGCCCTCCTTAGTTGTGACGTCAAGTAGCTCGTTGGTGGTGGAGCCTCGGGTGGGCGGCGGCCCCATGTATAAACTAATATGGGTGGCACATTTATACAAACTACAGCACCACGCAAGCTTTGTTTAGAAAGATCAACAAGAACTTCCCATCCTTCTCTATCCTCTATTTCAGTCGTGATATTGTTGATAATGTTTGAAAAGAGTGCTGTATTAAATAGGGTCTTAAAATTCTCTCAGAAGCCAAAAAGAGCTTACGCATCGAGTAATATATTACATCTTTCCTGCTACTGACAATTTCATATTAGGTAGGTAAGTACTTTGAATTTAAATACACTATGGAGTAAATTCATAATAACCATTGTCCAATTATTACTAAAAATGATAATCAATGATAAATATAAGAAGTAGAATGCAGTGATAATTAAAAAAAAACTTCTTGTGCGATTGAACCCGGGACCTATGAATTACTAGTCCCCTGGTCTCACCATTCAGTTAAGGAAGTGCTCGTTAAATTTAAACTTTTAGGCGGTTCTTATTTTTGACCTACATCAGATCCCTCTAGAAGTGGGTTGCCGAACTGTTTATTTTAACGCTAAATTTCCATTCTTCCTTCCCTAATTCTGTGTAGCTGTCACTCCTGTCACTGCCTTCTGATTGATCGAGCGGTGTGACGTCACAACCATTCCCGTGCTTTTCGTGTCGTTTCAAATAAATAGCTTGCGGTCACAAATTTAATTATTTATTGCAAATGAAATATTGCGAGTTGAGGGCTGATATTTGGTATGTGCTCTTTCTATACATAGGCAAATATATTAAAGAAATAAAAAAATGTACAAGTTCCCCATTTTCAGAATAAAATTGAATTTAATTTTTTTCACAATCACATTGAAAATTAAAATGCTCCCGAATATGTTTTTTATTCTATTACATTTCTCCACCCTATTATGTAAAAAGCTGCTTTTTCAGTATCTGTCAAACTGTCAATTTTATTGAGGTGGTAAAAAATCTAAAAAAAATTAAGGTAGGTATCTAGTCCATTTTATCCCAAAATTGTAACTCGATCATAACTTTTTACTATGAACAACTTTCATTAATAAATACCAAATCGTTTTCTCTTAACAGAATTTCATGTTTCTGCATTTTTAACTTACTCTGTATATGCTGGTCAACTCTTTAATTGGCAACCTGTTTATAAGATACCTACAAAAGTTAAGTACAAAATGTGAGCAATGTTATGCAGTTTAATAACCCAAAACATGTGAACAACAACTGTTAGCTCAATTAATTAATCGCCCAATAGAGTAGCAAAATTTTGCGAGTCCAAAAATTGTTCAGTGTATTGTAATTTTGTGTACTCAAACTAACATTGATGTTCTGCATTAAAAATGGTTCATTTACAATAACTTTTTTATAGTAAGTAAATTAATTCTATTGAATTGCTCATACCTTCACATTAAATTTTTCAATATATCTTTGTCTCCCCTTTCTCAGAATATCTAGCAACTCATGAGTTCTTGATGTCCCACTATAAATCCTTCCCTAGGTAACTGGTGCTCTGTTCTGCATACCCATAACTAAACAGGAGAAAATCACAAAATTCTGTGTGCTCTCGAAATTTTGTGGCCATATCCTTATTATTTTTAGCTGCAGACAAGGAATGTGAGAGAAAATCTGTCACCCCATTAGTTGTATTTCTTTATCAAGTTCGAAGTCTTATTATTGTACCACTGCATTCACTTGGAACTGGATTTGGTGGTTTTGGGAATGAACTTTTTGGTAAGTAACAAAAGTTTATTAACCTCAGATACTCATGAGTATCTTCTACTGTACTGGTAGCTCTTAAAGGTGTCATCTGGCGTTCAATGTGTAAGAATGTATCCACAATGAGGAATCGAATAAGTAGAAAAGGGATAGGTATAAATGTGACATTGCCACTAGGTACTTGAAAGCAATAAAATATTACAATCAGGGTAGGGAGAGGCATGAGTGAATAGCAAATGGGATGTGATTATAATAAAATATTATAATCAGTGAATTAAATAGTGGAATGTGGTGGGGGAAAGCACGGTCAAATTAGATAGTAGAGGCGGTGCCACTGATTAGTGCTCGCCCACCACGATGGGTTGAACCGATTTGATTGTGTTGTAGATGTCTTCTACAAGAAGGTGTCTTATTAAGTTTTTCTTTATAGGGCCTAATCCAGTTTATATCAGTTTCGGTTTGAAGTAAATGCATTTTTCATTAAAATATTTTAAATCTCCATACAATGTGTTTCAAGTCCCTGTGTTTTTCTCATATAGAAGTGAGGTTAATTAAAATTCATTCACATTGCGAGTCAGAATTTAACTTCAAGAATTTGATTTGATATAGTAGGAACTTAATATAACTAATAATAACCAAATAACTATCTCCAGCATTAATGCAATGGTGAGCTATTTTTAGAGCATTTTCCGTAACTTACTTTGTTCATTTATATTGGTGGTATGTTGGCGATTTCAACTTCATATCAACTTGCCTTCATAATACCAAACAGAAGCAATCGCTTGCTGTCAGTTAGTGTCTCTCTGTAGTATAAAACAAAGAAAGTGATGATAGGTATCGCGATTGCTTTGCCATTTGGTAACCTTAAACGCAAGCATTGCCATGTTTCTGTAGAAGTTTAAAGTCACTGCATTTTATATCCATAGTTCTGCAATTTATTTATCCTCTACTTTATTTTAAGTGCTAATAAGTTTCAAGCGGATATCAATAATTTGCAATAGGTGTTTTGGAAGAATTTTTCTTTAACAATACAAACATTAGAACAACCACAGAGAAGACCAGAATACAGAGAGTCCATCTTTTCAAGTATGTCAAATGGAGCCCAGCCTTTACATAATTTTTCACACATCTGATAAGATCGTTCAGATAAACTATGAAGTAGACTGCGTCCTAGATTTATTTAAAACTGAGAAAGAAGATCCACAGTGACCTACAATGAATTAAGGCTCAATGTACAGCAGGTGCATGGTGATTCAATATTTTGACCCATACAATGGCTTTTTTCGATCTGTAGAGAGCAACACGCATAATTTTAAACTTTTGGTCAATACAAATTTTAATCTAAGTAGTTACTCACATTTTGAGGCAAAAATTATTTAAAAAGACTTGCCTATCACAATGGCCATTATTAGCATTTGCGCAATAAACCTAATGACTGCCATTGTGATACATATTTTTAAATAATTTTTGTCTCAAAATGTGAGTAATTACTTAGATTAAAATTTGCATTGACCAAAAGTTTAAAATTATGCGTGTTGCTCGCTACAAATCGAAAAAAGTCATTTTATGGGTCAAAATGTTGAATCACCACCTACGTGCTGTACATTGAGTCTTAATTACCATTTAAACTTGGGCTTCATATTTGACAAGATGAACTCTCTGTATTCTGGTCTTATCTGTGGAACAACACAACAAGCGTATAAAGCAATATATCCTGAAAAACTAAAAACTCTTCCGATATTACGTAAACAATAATTATATACAAAAATATTTCGTGCTTTTTTGATAGAAACCAGGGTGATGCTAAATATTTTAATGAAAAGTGCATATCCGGCCAAACTGGAAATTATATAAAGATACTGAATTAATTATATGGATTTTTTTCCAGTAATGCCTACAATGAAAAAATAAGCCTCCATTTTTAATTTTTGCAAAAATGGTTTTTGGTCCCAGCTTTCATATTTATTGTTTGATTTTCTTTACAGCTTTGGATTCCTCAGAAAAGACTAAGATTACTTATTACTTTGTTGAGAATTAAAACCAAAAATAAAATAAAATATTATTAACATTCCTATGTTCTATATTAGGTATTCTTGTGATGTGAATTGTTTTGTGCTTTTAAATATTGCAACTGTTTTTTTCATTGAATTTTTGTTCTTTTACTAACCTTTTTTTCAGCCTCCATACCATTTCCATGGAATATTATAATAGGACCTATGCTGCTTATTTTTATATGTTTAATATTGATATCTGTCCTCTCACTGGCATTTGGCACTTCAATCAAATTCAATTTATTGCATATACTGAACTTTGAATTTGGCAGACGTACAGACCAAAATCGAGAAGAAAGAATTACAGGTAAAAAAATCAATCATGCAATGTACCTATTGGGGCATCAATGCTGAATTTTACCTAGCTAGTCACACCACCTCCAATTTATTTCGTTTATCCTTAAATTTGTTAAAAATTATTAAAGAATTTGTTTCGATAAGAAAGAAATCCACACCATATTTTTCAACTAATATACCTTACAACTCAAAGGAGTTATTAATATATATTTTTTATTATTTATGTATTTTGAAGTAATGAAAAATTGCAATGAAACGCCACATTATTTTAGTCCTAAGGATCTCTGGTCAATGTAGGTACCTAACTTAAACTACTTTTTTGTTACATCCTGTATAAACAATATTATTCATTGCCAAACAATTTATTTTATTTGTATCCTGTTAAAAAAATTACTCACTTTCGTATTCACCCTATAGTGTTCCTGAAATGGCGATATCCTCTTATCAAATATGACTAGTTAAAGAATAATAATAAAATAATTTGTTTCCCAACATTTTATTTTTATCCATTGCACTTCTGAAAGTCACAGCCATTCATGGCCTATATAGGAAAGTGGCACTTGTTAAATATACTATACTTATATTGGGTTTGTTCCAACAGGTCCCAATCTAATTGGTCATAAACAGTTCTGGAATTACTTTCTGCATTCTGATTTGCTTTTGGTCCCCACTATCTTCTTTTTCGGGATTTCTCATCCCCAATGAATTACCCTGTATAAAATATTAAATTTTTTCCTTTTCTTCATGCAGGAAACACACTTACCCAAATTTTGGATGCTGTTAGACAACGTAGGATTGAAGATGTTATCGATAATCAAGAAACTAAAACTAGACTATCCACATCAAAAACAAGCAGAGAGCAAGCAGATATACCAATGATAGAGCGTAAAGAAGTACAAGCTAACAAAAACATAGTGTCTAGTAAATCTAAGAACGATGCCCCCAGGGATATGTCTAATTCAAATGTGGAACATGTTGAAATGTCAACAACAACTGAAGATAAAGAAGAACAACTTAAAGAAATGTTGTCTTCTGAAACTTTGAATGAAGTGCCCTTGGAACACGATAAGTCTACCTTGGAAGAGGGGAATAATGAACAAACGAACATAATAAACAAAAGAGAAGAACGGACTGAAAATTGACCGATGATTGCATTGTGGGATAGTATCGACTCAGTAGCCCGACTCTCAAATATTTTCAGACTCCCGCACTCCGACTCAGTTCGGAGTTTTACCATAATGGATTTGTTAATATGGGCCTATCATGTCCTGTGTTACCTGATGTAGAATGGCCTCAACTAAGTCTAAAACGGGCAATAGGTATTTTGAATTGAGAACAAAAATGATCAAAAATCCCAGTTAAGCTACTAGTTGTTATAGTGTGGTGTTTCTGGGAACCATAAAAACATTGGGGAAATAATAATTAAGGATAAAGGAAAGCAAGGTTGTGCAGAGTATTTTTTCCTTTTTATTGAATTTAACCTGGACCAACACTATTAAAGACCTGTGCATAGCGCTGTTTCAAGCGATCGCCACTGGCGCCATACGATGAAAGAAATTTACACGGTGGTTTAAAGTTAAAACACCATTTTTGCATAATCTTTTATAAAATAAAAACATGCAAATGGTCTGTTACAACGAATTTAATATTCAAAATAAAATAAAATATTGGTTATGTGCCTCTAATTTGACAAGTTCACATGGCATATTTCCATACATTTTCTTAAGAAAAGCCAGTCTAAAATGCAAGCAAGAGTATTTGGTAGTTTTTGGTTTGAAATGAAGTCCATGGCTAGTTGTAGTGTAAGTATAAAACACATTAGATTTTTCAGTTTCTTCTTTATATGGAGGACTATTGGTTCGCTTTGGAGCTTAAACAAAACTTGCATATGTTGCAAAATACTCTTCCAAATTAATATCTAGAATTTTCGCTTCTTCAGCTGGTTGATTAGATCATCACATAATAACAAAATAGTGGTTGTTCTTCCGCGATTCACCTTATGGTCTGTGCATACCGTTTTCTTCATGTGCATGGACATTTCATGTTATCACAAACAAATCTACCTATAAAAGCTGTGTTAATAGGACAAAACTGTCAAATACTGGACGCAAAGACATTTCGTTACCGTAAAAAGAAGGTAAATCGTAATAAAGCTGGATATTTAAAATTTGGGACATTTTAAACGTCAGAAACTGACATACCAATAACCACAGAATACCCCCTATTACCTATAATAAGTCGCCATTTTTTTTGTCGAGTAGCGCCACCCCAGTCTGTAAACAACAATGAAATATGACATCATGCTCGCGTCTTTAATATAGTGTCGGTCCAGATTTAACTGCCTAAAATTTAAGCGGTTACATTGCAAATTTTGATGTTCTACTTACAATTTTATCATGTTTAGATGCATTTTTATCTTACCCTTTTTACAATTTATTATGTAGTGTATTTTATAGCTTGTTCGGAAGATTACAATAAAAAGGATTAAGTTTGTTAAGTAATCGTAAATTGGGAGGGATGTTTTTGTGGTGTAACAATAAAAGATAATCCGTGATCCAGCAGGAACATGAATCCCGGATTAGCTATCAGTTAGAGTGAATTGTCTTCTACCTTCTATGCCACAAAAACATGCCCCCTGTTTACAATAAAACTTTGTAACAAAGGCAACTACAAAAAGCAAATAATTGTGCAAGACCATGTCAAACGCCTTCCTAAGATCGAGCGATATGATATAATAGGGTTTCCTGTTCACTCTCATTTTATCATTGACTGTATTGAAGAAGGCTCCATCAATATGCTTGAAGCCCTTTTGGAAGTCAGATACGGTTCCCTCCTGGCCTGCCCGATCAGCCAAAATCTTGTATAGCAAGCGTACCAGCGCCGAGGAGATTGTGATCGGCCTCCAATTATTGACATTTTCAAGTTCTATTCTACTCTTGGGAATGAGTACAGTCCAGTTTCTGCGTAAGGTGGGTGGGATCACAGCCAGCTTTAAAATAACATTGGACAACAGGGCCAGCCGATGAAGGCTGACCTGTTTTAGAACTGACGGCTTAAGGCCGTCAGGCCAGTAGGCCGGTGATTTGAGCCTTTTTAGTGCCTCACATACATCGTGCGGTGGAATTGTTTTGAAAAAGTCAGGGCAAGCGAACTCGCTGTACCAGCGGTGATAGGTCAGGAGGGGAGGGGGCTCTCAAATATGGTCATATACACCCTCTCCACCTCATTCAGATTGGGAATGATCATTGGATTTTCCAGGGATTAGTAGGGCCTCCGCCAAGCAGGCCCACTGGGTAGAAAAGAGGTGTTGATGAAGTCTAAGTATCTTCCGTGGATCTAGCTCTTCTAAAACCATGCAGGTTATCAAAAAGGATGCTATACTTTGACAGATATTGATTTATGCAGTGTTTTAATATTTTTTTCAAAAATGTTTGATAAATTACCTATGAGAGAAATTGGTCTATAATTTATAACTTCGTTTTTGTTTCCATTCTTGAAACTAGGTTTAATAACTGCTATTAAAAATTTCGGATATTTTCCATTATCAAAAAGGTAAAAAAAAATACATCGGTTGGTCAAGGTAGTATTGTGATCGAATGTTATGATAAGGATTCCCTGAAAAAAACTGCAAAACGAGGCGGTCGCTGAACTTTCTAGGGACTATACAATTGAAACTCCAAAAATAGTCAATCCGAAGGTCATTATTGTTGGTATACAGGAAAAATATTTAACAATTAATTTAACGGTAAAACAACAAAGTTTTCTGTCTGACTGTAATAAACACGTTGATATAAAAATCATCAGGAAGTATTTGTCAAGGAACAGGAAAAACATTGTTTTGGAACTTACGCCAGAGGTCTTCAAGTATCTCATAAATTTTAAGAGTGTTTATGGGTCGGGATAGTTTTCCAGTTTATGAGTACATTAGTACTGTGGTGTTATAAGTGCTGGAAATATGGGCACAAAGCAGCATATTGTCAGTGACTTAGCGTTTAAAACAGTTAACTTCTCCAGGTTAAGAAAAGTGATTTGTGGTCTCAAGAATAAATGTACTAGTGATGATGCGTTGACTATTAGGTTAGTAAATGATCTGATGTGCTGAAATAATTAGTGTTGTGCCTATACCTAATGCGTCTAATCCAAGTTTTCTTGCTGAATTTACGTCGATAAATCTTCTCCCCGCGGTTGATAAGATTATTGAGACAATAGTTTGTGAGTATCTTGAGACTGATCAACTGCTCTTTGCTGGACAGTCTGGTTTCAGAAGTAAGCATTCCTGTTAATCAGCTCTACAGAACATGTGTGCTAACTGGAGAAACTTTATAAGTGAAGGCAAAGTGGTTCTCAGTGTATTTGTGGACTTGCAACGTGCATTTGAGACTATTGATTGTAAGATTCTTGTTGACAAATTGTTTTCTTATGGCATAAGCGATGTTGTGTTAAAATGGATTGACAATTACTTACATAATACGTATCAAAAAACTAGGATAGGTAATCAGATATCATGTCATAGGGAGATTAAATGGGGTGTCCCGCAAGGAAGTGTGTTGGGCCCGCTTTTGTTTCTTTTCTATGTGAATGATGTACATACTGTTTTAAAAAGATTATTTGTCAACTTATTTGCAGATGACACATTTTTGTAGCAGGGAGTAACTTTGTACAAATAATTGACACTGAATGATGAATTAGAAATTATGTACAACGGGCTGTGTGAAAGTAAGTTTATAGCTAGTCACAGACGGGCGTAATTGTCTTAAAACATCAACGCACATTCATATACGACGTGCATCAACGTATAACTCTGTTTATCCACACACCTTGATTGATGTTTTAACACATCAGTTCGCGGTAAACGACATACACGAACGCATATTCTTCGCAGAACGATGTCGGCGGAGTTGCATTTGATTGCAGTGGCGTGCGCTATCTTTTTAAATTCTCTTCTGAATCCACCACGCAAAGTGTTAATTTTTTGTATAACTGTAATCTTTGTCGCATCTGGCTGTACAACTTTTAATTTTTCCAGCAAAATATTATAGGCTGCATTTTGTAATTTTTGTAAAGTACTCCATTGACTTGGTTTTCCATAAACCAGGATGACCTCGATATAACTCAAAAAATTCTCTTAGGAAATCTCGAGTTAAATTTCGTAAGTCTGACATGATTGTTATATTACTCTGTAATAATAAAACTTCTATATAAAAAAACTGTCTGGTAAGTAGTAACTACATTTATTATATCCAAGGAGAAAATATATTTATAGTGCGATAATAAACAAAATTTGAAGTGTTTATTGTAATAAATCCGGAATAATCAATAATTATTAATAAACTCGAGCTGACAGAAGCAATTTTAAAATAATATATATCTACTTCACTGAAGAAAACCGCGGCAATGATGCGCGTTTGTTAACACACACAGTGAAACATCAACTTGCATTCATCAATGCACACACGAGACCAGGTTCAAAAGTGCGTCGTACTTCTTCAACACACATTCAAGTACATGGCGGTATTATCACCACAGATGGACGTTGTTGAACGGGCGTCGATGAATGCGCGTTGATGTTTTAAGACAATTACGCCCGTCTGTGACCAGCTAAAACTAAATGCTTTAAAAAGTAAATATATGTGGGAAATTGTAAAAAAATCTTCAGATCTTCGGTTAACACTTAAAATTAATAACAGTATAATAGATTTTGTCTCGGAAATAAAATACTTAGGTGTTTTGTTGGATCCTCAGTTAACCTTTGCGAAAAATGTTGATTTTCTTTGCAAAAAATTAGGGAAAAAATTGGGGCTTTCAGGCGCACTTCTGTTTGTCACAATGGGCTAAAATGCTACTCTACAATACAATTATTGTTACACATTTTAGGTATTGTCTTTCATTGTTGATATCATGTTGACTCAAGTCAATATACACAGATTACAATTGCAACAGAACAAAATTATGCTTGTAGTATTGAATTGCAATAAATATACACCGATTAGAACTATGTTGCGGGACTTGAACTGGTAATCTGTTGAGCAGAGCATTAAGAAGGCGAACCTAATATTTATATATAAAATAGGGCATAATCAGCTTCCCACTTACTTGCATAATTTTCTTGAGAGGAGAGCAAATTTCTTTCAGTATAATGTTCGTTCTAGTCAAAATTAAAATATTCAATTAGTAAAAATGGCAAGTTTGCAGAAATTATTATTGTATGAAGGTGTTTGGCTTTTTAATGCGCTTCCAGATACAATAAAATGTGCACCAACCCTGAGAGTCTTTGTTGGGGCTGTGTCTGATTGAATATAGTGACGTTTGAATATAGCTACACTAGTACTTCACAAGTGCTAAATAAAGAAATTATTATTATTATTACATCGACTTAGCCAAAAGGCATTCACACTCCCTCTGGAACATTCACTCAGATCCTGGGTATCCCAGCTACCATGAGGATCTGGCTCGGACGAGGCCCTTGCCATGTTATCTGGCTTTAGGTGACATTGATTTTGTTGGATGATCCTGCATTCCCCATGATTAAGATGAAGATCTCCTTCAGTCTGTTTGAAAATACCAGAGACAACAGACCGATACCTAACTGAATATATGCCTGTACTCGTGTTATTTTGTCACTGAAGATCTTTATTTTCTAAATATATTTTTATTTCAAAAATCAGTAAGGCCGAAACACATAGAGGTCGTGACAGGATTTTATCCTAGAAGTTTACTCGCTAATAAATTGTTAGTATTTACAATTTTTTAATTTATCTGACAAATAGTAAACTCTGTCTTAGAGCGGACTTCGGATTTGACAAGATAGTATTGCAAACACTTTTTTGTTGTTAAAATAGTAATTCCTTGAGCTAGAAAAATGTCGCCAAAATATCTAATGATGAAAAAAGCCTTCACCTAATACTAAAGTAAACAGTTTAATCCGAAACTGTCCTGTTTCTAGAGAAGTAAAAAGGAAACTACTACTACATGAGGTTTTAACCTCCCAAATATCAACAGATCTAAAGGCTCTACACAAAGAAAAGAAAGACTCAATGCTCGTAAAATTTGACAGGAAATTTAATTAAAAAGTAAAAGTTGCTCGGAAAAGTTTTTCTTAAGTTCTTACATTTTTAGTTAATAACAATAATCAACAAATAGTCAACTCCAAAACATGGAATTTTTGTGAAAAATAACCTTTTTTATTTATTGAAGAGTAGTCAAACAAAATAAGTACTTAGTAGTTGGTAATAACACTAATAACTGCAAAAATTGTTGTTTTCACAAATATACCAATCATTATATCAACTCCATAGAGCAAACGTCAACACCAAAGCAGATATTTTTTAAATTTGGTAGTATTTTGGAAAATAGTCAATATACATCACTGCCACATATATGCAGTTAACTATGTCCATGGGTACGTATTTAATGAAATATAAATGAAATCACCTCTTTCTGATTTTTCTTTTTTAATTTACCTACATCATTACGATTATCCCGTTATTGTGGAATGAACCATATATTTTTTTTCTTCATATTTTAGTTTGTGTATTTCATTATCACTCTCATACATAAATAACACACATGTATGTATGTAGGTACATATAGGTATAACAAAATAAACTGTGGAATATAAACGAATAAGTATCACTCGGATTCACACGGCTTCTGTATGGCTATGCTAAAATCTGTCATAAGTTTATTAATTTTGACATCAGCCACACAAGTATTCTTTACCAACTTTGAAATACATCTACAAATGTCCTCTGTATTCCTAAAACAAAAAGGTATAGAGGTTATGGGTTTCTAAATACACAATTTTATAATTTTATAATCACACCAAATAGCTTTGGGAGTATGCTGGAGTAAAATTTATATATATTTTTTACAATAAGTAAAAAAGTAGTGAATGGGAGAATTGTTTCTTATTTAAAATTTAGATAAGTGCCAGAACATTAGGGGTACGAATTAATAAAATTTAACTTATTAACACCAAAGAAAATTAAGTATCTTAGAGTCGTTTTTATTACATTGAAAGTGAGGAATTAGTTTCTGAAAAGGCAAATGAGTAAAAATTAAGATCTAAACACTAAACAAAGTTATTCCAGTCTTAAGGACAAAAATTTTCGTTTTGATTTTTTTCCTCAAAAAGGGTTTTGAATCTAGAAAGTTGAATTTTGGGACACGTTACCAGCAAGCTGGAAGACACTTTACAATACTTATTTACGTTGCAAGAAGTGTAAGTCCACTTTCTTGGCCGAGGAGGTTGTTTAATGACCGAGGCAACGCATGCGTTGCCTAGGTCCTTAAAAACCTCCGAGGCAAAAAAGAGCTTACGCATGTATTATATTTTTCCTGCTTCCGACAAGTTCCTATTATAAAAAAGGTATAGGTAATTTTAATTAAACGGTATGGAGTAGATTATGAGTAATAATTAATAATATTCAAAATAACCATTGCTCAATTACTAAAAATTAAAATCAGTAATAAATATAAGAAGTAGAATGCAGCGATAATAATAAAAAAAAAAACATTGGGTTTTGTGTGGGACTCGAACCCGTGACCTATGGTTTACTATCCGGACGCTTTTAACCCAGCGCTACGTTCACTGCTGCTTGACTTTGACTGCTATTAGCCATATTATTTAACACTGAAAAATATATCCATATTCTTAATTTTTCTTTTTTATCAAAACCAGTTTATAAAACAATCGATGTGAAACATATTAAATTTGACGCCAGTTTCAAGTTGCTATTATTTATTAATGGTTTTAAGGTCCTTGCTGCATAATCGTTGCATCGTTGCTGGGCAATAGTTTTGGTACCTAGCAACAGCGCACCTCGAACATTTCACTTTCGCTTTCGGACCTGTTGGTGACCATGTAAAGTGAACTTACAGGGGAGGGAGCAGGTAAAATTACTTTTTGCACCCTATGCATCCTAAAGGTAGACACGATATGTAAGGGAAAAATGTGATATACATAAAAAAAATAGAAATTGAAATTTGGGTAATAACCCTTTTTGCATGTTACAGCAAAACTCTTAATAAGATTTCTCCATGTACAAATTTACTGCTCTAAAAAGAAAGTATTTTTGTCGTGGCAATATACTTAGCCATAATGACAACTTACGTAATATAAAAGTCGGTTTCTTTGAAAAACAATCTTTGTCGTGCACATTTTCATCCCCTCACAGCCTTTCTTCTAGCAATTGCTTATTAATTTTGTTCGATAGAACTACTATACTTATCACAAACAACTAAATAGAGAACAGTAATCCCCGATTAATTATCTTTAAAACGATCTATTAGGGCAAATGTGCCTCGAAAAAATAATAGCTTGCACAAATGAGTGGTCGGATTAAAAGTTTGACTTAAAACTAGATCATGTGCTGTCACATAAGGTGTTAAAAAGAAAGATAAACAAACAAGTTCATTTACAAGGCATAGGTTCAAGTTAATTAAATATGGAAAACATGTTACAAAATTTCAAAAATTCTTTGACACTGTTTACTGCCTGCAGTAGCAGTGACATTTTTATTTTGTCAATTTAAAAGTGTTCTGTAGTCTGTCAGTTGTCAAAATAAGTTTTTGTGAATATTTCCATTATTTCAAAATTTATTCACCTGTATCATTATCATCCAAAATTCTGGCTCTTAAAGCTTTATTTTCATGTAACTATTACTAGTAAAATACTACCAAAGATCATACTACTCAATTTTGAATAAAATGAAATGTCGCATTTTCGCCAATTTCTATAAAATTTAATAAAAAAAATGTTTCTCATATAGTGTGCATAAGAGATGCTGTAGGTATAATACCTATAATTATGTACTATGTGATTTGAACAATAAATACCTGCAGATTTCTGCCTTAGGTTGAATTATAGACTCTGGTATGATATCTTCCATGCAGTCCCCCATCTTCCTCTGGACTTCAGGAGACTTCAAAGTTCTCAGGCAATCCAATATTTCCATATTATTTGGATTCACTGTAAATAAGTAAATTTTCTGTAATTTTTACTTTTGTAAAATTGAGATATTGCAACTTGTTTGGCTATTTTTTGTTTATTTTAAGTTTGGTGCCTTTAAAAAAACATGTTTTTTAAATATCAGCTCACATTTGGTATGAGAAATTATAAGATTTGGGGAACATCATCCTCTCATCTTCTTACTACGTACGTGTGTGAGTTAAAAACTGCCATTTTACGAGAGTAAAAAAATTGGGGGTCAAATAACCAGCAATTTTCAGCAAATGTAAACATATCAATCAAATCAGGCGTGCCATGAATGCCATGGCACACAAAACACAAATAGTATCGTCTAGATTTGACAGTTGTATAGTGGATGTCACAAAAGCTTGATCCCTATGTCACAATGATCTAGAATGGAAATTGCATTGTTGGCTATTGTGATGCAGGGATCAAGATTCGTGATATAGGGTGGCCCATTCAAGCAGAAAAAGTGCATTACGAGGAGACAGGTTAACATAAAATCGTCATTCAAAAAATGAGTTTATGGTAAAAATTAAGGGGAATTTGATGATGTACCCAAATTTTGTATAAGGGGTCAGTAAAAAAAGTTATTGCGAAAAAACATTTTTTGCAAAATAAAAAAAATATATTTTACCTACAGAAGCATTAGAGAACCTTCAAATAGTATTCCTGAATATTTAGTTTTCGAAATAATTCCAACGATATATAACTATACAATAATTTGACCTATTTATCACCAACCTTTTCCAAGATATTTATCAGAGAAGCTCCATTAAACTAGATACATGGTCTCATGGTCAGTGTCTGATGTTCTATCCGAGCCAAACAATAAAACCAAATTTATGACAAATCAAGCCAGCCATGATAATAAAACTGACAATCAAGTAGGCTGTATTGTATAAGTTCAATGTTACTATTTACCTGTCAGATTAGTCTTAAAATTTTGTTACTGAAGCTGTTACTAGTTACAGTTTTAAAAAATGTTTTTGAGAGAAGAATGCTGTGATATATTATTAAATGTCTTAAATAGATGATGTTTTCATCAAATTTGGTTTTTTTATGTCCACCCTGTAAGAGTTAGACTGTAAAATAATACCTTAGGTAAAGCTTAATTGATTCGCGCAAAAAGATCGCCAATAGGCTTATTTCAATTTTCATAACCCAAAATGTAGAGCTCTTCGAGTACCTACTTACTATAGGCTGAAAAGTTTTTGAACATTGACGAATATTTCGAAAAATATGAAATTATGTTGACTCAGACTGAAACACCCTGTATATTTTCATTATGAAACGACAATACTCAAATTTGTTTTTTTTTTTAGAGAAGTTATTGTAAATATTATGAAGTTTTCTGTGATAGCAAACAATTTTATATCGGGTTTTTTGCCTGGCAGACCACGAAAATTGTATTTTTTAATAATACAGTATGTCCGACACTTCACCTCGACACTCAATAAGGGCCCTATACACACAGAGGGAAAACCACTCAGTTAAGTCCGTACTCGGTTCATCCCATACACTGCGTGTGTTCCACACGTCAGTTTGCGTATCTAGTTTGTTAGTTATGTCATCAGAGAGCAGCTTTATTATATGACAGTAGCGTGTGCTTGCATAATAATAATAATAAAATGTAAGTGAAGAAATCGTTGATCCTGGTGGGACAAAGAAGTGGCTACTAAAATGCCATCAATATTCCCATATTTATCTGTTGGAGGAATTGCATTGTTGCGGGCATTATTTATCTTAAAAAAGAGATCTGTAAGCTACCTTTAAAACGTGTGCACTAATGTCAAAAGCAAAACAACTTGTCGCCACACACACACAGAATCATCCCCGCACGGTTTTAACTGCGCAGGCTGAAAATCAAATTGACGGACTTGAATGCGCATTTCAAAGATTTGGCCTCACACAATCCTTTTTAACTGTACCCCATGCACGGGGTACAGTTAAGTCTTGAGTTCTCCCTCTGTATGTGTGGGACCCTATAGGAATCCTTCACAAATTATTATTATTATGTCAAGTCAGCCAAAAGGCATTTGAACTTCCTAAACGAGGAACCTCAGATCCCTAGTATCCCGAATACTATAAGATCTGGCTCGAATATGACCCTTGCCTTGGTTATCAGGACCAAGGTGACATTGCAATCCCCATGAATTTCCAGACGGTTCAAGTTGTCGCAAGTGTCACTTTCTTCGCGGGCCTGTAAAGACTTTCAGTTAGACCCAGCTGTTTGATGTTTTTCAGCAAACCTTTGGTACAATACCAATTATTGTTGATATGGTTATCTCTGTACTTCGCGTTCCTTTCGTCATGCTTCTTGTTAGGGTAGATTAATCAGAGTTGTTTTCATAGAACTATTATAAGATCCAGTGTATTAGAGGAAACTCCTTGGTCCCAGTACTCCTTGTAGTTGCAGTTTTCAAGAACAGCTTTTAGCGTGCAATTGTAACACTTCCTTTCCGACTGCACAAACAGTAGTTCTTCTGCCAGTTCCTGCTGCAATATTTTGGCAACCTGGTCTTGTACTCGTGTATCCAGTAGAAAGACTTCTGTTTCAGAGAACATTCGTCCCGAGGTTAGCCAAAAATTCAACGTTAACTTGTCGACATGTTCCTGATTAGAGGCATACCTCCCATGCAGGGTTTTCTCTAATCGTGATGCATCACACAATGTAGCGTGGGAAACTATTGCAAAGATCTAATATTTGTTGATATAAATGTTATGCCTGACAATCCTCTTTCTCCTCGATGATGTAGCAACGTTGTTATTTCTACGGGTCATCAGGGATGATGTTTGTATCTTTGTAGATAGTGTTGTGACATTTCGTTGGTTTTTAGAGCATGCATATGTGTTTAGCGCCTTGAACAAAAGTAGATAAGCTGTGAGAGTTCGCCCTCACGATCCCCATGTTACTCGCCCATAAGAGATTTTTGCGCCGAAATCGTACCATAACCTCACTTTTTCACCCAACTTTGCAGCAGATACTAATATGCGTGGCGTGCTCACGCGCGCCACGCACGCGCGCCACGCACGCGCGCCTTGCACCATCGTCACGCACGCGCGCCACGCACGCTCCCCACGCAAGCACGCGCCCCGCGCAAGCACGCGACGCGCCACAGGCACGCACGCACGCGACGCACGTCACACACACGACGAACGCCACGCATATTAGTATCTACGGCAAAGTTGGGTGAAAAAGTGAGGTTATGGTACGATTTCGGCGCAAAAATCTCTTATGGGCGATTAACATGGGGACCGTGAGGCCGAACTCTCATAGCTTATCTACTAACAAATTCTTGCTATTAAGATCAATTTGTGCTACCTGTCTTACTTTCTTAATGAATTTGCTAATCAAGTCAGTGTTTTTTGTTTGATGATTTGTGCCTGTTTCGTTAATAAATACTTGTATGTATCTTCTATGTTCCTTGCTTTGATATCCTCTGACTATCCTGTATCTTCTATGCACCTTCTTAGAATTTTCCCCTCACAATGTTAAGGGTGTAGTATTTCTCCAGTCCAAACTGCATTCTGATGTTCCTAGAGAACTCCTTTACAATAAATTGTGAGCATTTGTAGCAGCTGTTTTTTGGTTGCAGCCATCAGTTTTAAATGATCTTTATACAGTAGATGCCGTGGCTTGTGTTTCTTGCTGATGTTTGTTTGGTGTAAACACAACAAGAACCAAAAATATTATATCCTGTAGCTAGGAGGTCACTATAATTAATCCAACAGTAAAGTAATTTATCGAGAAATATAAGCAGTGCTTTTCTTCTATTTATCTATCATAATCGACATCCTTGTAAGGAAATCTAACCTTAAAAAGTAGGTACCTATAAGAAACTACTGAACTCCTTCATTTGTATGACGGGCATAGTTAGGTTGCCAAAATACAGAACAGTATTTCACAATTCTTCTGACCACTTACTAATAAATATTTCTTGATGGTTGTATGCAAACTCAACTAGGGAAGTAAATGTATCTCTCAACATTGTCGGGTAATAGGCGGCCTGGCTAGGTAAACATTTTTCTAGAGCTTTCATTGCTTCCTCAGAACATTGACTAATAAGATGCATAGCTTTATCTTTTGGGGTTCTCAGCAACATAATCTTTCCTTTGACACAAGATTTCATTGTGTTTAGGGACGACTAAAAGCAAAAAAGCAGTTACAAATAAATGTCCACTGAGACACTACCACTGCCATTGCAAAGAAAATATTTCGGGTTTATCCCAGCATACTCGGTGACTATTGCTTAGAAAAGGAAAGGATATTTTGATGTTTCTCATGGTGTTCAGCAAGCATATTTCCATAAAAATATATTGGAATTGTAAATAACTTGCGTTGTTTTAAAAACAAAAAAGTGTTTGAGAAGAACTTGTTATATTGGAGAACATATTAAAGTTATAAAATTTTTATCCTATTTTATAGAATTTTTATCCTGTTTTACACCATGCACGAAAACAATGTTCAGTGACACTATAGTTTATGTATACAGTGTGGATAGAAATTATTGTGGAATATTGCTTATATTTCTTAAAATATTCCTCATATCAAAAACATGTTTTAATAAAAGTGTTATGGGAAATTATTTTTCGTTTAGTGATAAATAATAATAATTCTCACCCTCACAATACAAGCAATCTTTCGTAGCACAAAAAATGTGGTTGCCATGGTAACCGATTTAATTTTTTTTTTTTTTGGTAAAAATTGATACATTGGAACTTTCTGAATACAATACAATACAATTTTAATGGGGTCGCATAAGAAAAAAATACAAAAAAAAAAAGTTTTGATTATGCTATTGACAATGTTTATCAAAATAATTATTAACATCAAGTTAGCCATGCCAAAATCAGATCAATGCGAAACTGTCACTAGCTGTGTAACTGTGTACATTGTTACACTAAACGTACTTTTTTACTCAATTTTCTGTGTACTTAAGTACTTAGTATGTTAACCTGTATTCTTTCTGTTTCAATTAGGTAATTCAAGCGTCATTATAACTTACTAAGTACTTAAGTACACAGAAAATTGAGTAAAAAAAGTACGTTTACTGTAACAATGCACACAATTACAAGCAACTGACAGCTAGTGACAGTTTCCCATTGTTCTGATTTTGGCATGGCTAACTTGATGTTAATAATTATTTTGATAAACATTGTCAATAATAATTAAAGAATATAATAGAAAACTTTTTTTTTGTATTTTTTTCTTATGCGACCCCATTAAAATTGTATTATATCGTATTCAGAAAGTTCCAATGTATCAATTTTCACAAAAAAAAACGTATATGGTGCCATTTAAAAAAATCAAGTCGGTTACCGTGGCAACCACATTTTTTGTGCTATGAAAGATTGCTTGATATCACTAAACGGGAGATAATTTCCCCTAACACTTTTACTAAAACAAGTTTTTCATATGAGGAATATTTTAAGAAATATAAGCAATATTCCACAATTTCTATCCACACTGTATTAAGAATCAAGATGACAACAATTAGTTTCGATTGCAATGAACGTCGGTGATGGCTTCAGTAACCAAAAGACAAACACTTATTGACAAAACTAGGACAATGAAAAACTATGTAGATTAATTGCTTACCTCCAACTTGTCAAATGAATCAGGTCCACCATTATCTTCGCAAGTTTTCTTTAGTTTCTCTCTCCATTGCTTCATGGTGTCATTGCTTGATTGTGTTACAGTAGAAGTGGCTTAAAAATATTATATTTAATAATTGTTACCTACCTACAAAGGGGTATACAGTAGTTTTTGTTATTTCTCCATGTATCTAAAACTCTTGAAAACTGCTGGACACCCAGAACAGGGTATGTTATAATTCTGTTATTTTGACTAAACGAATTTGTCTTCCTTAGCCAACTTATTGAGTAATATCGAGAAAAACATTATTTTGATAGATACAGAAAAACTTTTAGAACCTAAATTCATGGCACAGCAATTAATAATAAATCATTGTCACCTATTTAATTATTATAATTTAATAAAAAATTAACCTTGATATTGAGAATGAGTTCTCCCTATTCCGAGTTATCCCTCTTCAAGCAAAGTTGTTTTTAGAGACACACAGTTATTATGCAAAATTCGAATATTAAAAGTAGGCTAGTATGCAAATAGCTGAAGCTGAAGCAAGCACATTATGATGTACGGGGTGCCCCATTTGTAGGTTATTTGTTATCGGAAAATGGTTATTTTATATCTTTGGCACTATGTTAACCAACCATTTTTAAATTGTAGTTCACTAAAAACTGACATTTTGGGGCAAGTTGACAGATTCCTATACTACAAAAGATAAGTACCCACATACCTTGAATTTTTTTGGAGCGAGAATTTGAGAAATCGAACAAGCGTTTTTTCTTGTAGAGCTGGAAAAATTGGGTGGAGCAATCCTAAATAATGTAATTCAGCCTCAACTTTTTTATTTTTATCCGATTTTATTCTGAGTTTACAAATTCTCAAATCTTGTACAATTAAGGTTTTGTAAGTCCTTCATTTTTATTTTTTCGTTAATATTTTTTACTGTCCGAGATATCAAAAAATGTTACAAGAGAATGTAGAAATAAACCTTGTCACTAAATTTCATAATAATCGGTCTACTTTGCTTTTCTAGTTTTAGCATTTTCACTACTTTCTGGTACTGAAAATGTCAAGTTTGCCCAGAATAATAATTGCAACTCATTAGTGATTGTTAAATTAAACCAGATTTTTAAAAATTTTTGCAATGATTTTGAGAAATGTGATCTTCACAGCCATTTAAAGTTCATTTTACTTCTACATCACTATGTGAGTTGTTCTGACAAAAAAATAATTTTGCTACAAGGTCGGAATATAGTGTTTTAGGTTCTAAAACATTAAATTTTCAAACGGATGCTATGCATCTTTATCAGCGAGGAACCCATCAGCTTTCATTGTGTCACTTCACAGTTCTGTTGCCAAGTTACCTACCAATAAATGCATTTGCATGTTTGAAAGTTATCTTTAGAACACACAGACACCATTTTTTTTTGCTCAAACTTTGGTTTCCTGCCTTTTAAAGCAATTTAGCCAATAAGAATTTTCCGAAATAATAATTCCAATTATATTTATTTCTTTGCGTATTTAATTTTGCAACATTCGCTGCTTTATCTGCAGCACATCTGCAGGAATACATCCACATTACCTTGTTATCTACTAGCAGCAAGCAAAGAAAATAGCAGCACCAGTGTTGGACAAATTTATTGTATTTGACAAGTAAAGTTTAACAACAACCATGCATAATAAGATTGTTTCTGTGAAAGCAGCAGCAGCCCGTATTTGATATCTGCTCAAGCAAGGCTACGTTGAAGGCAGTCAATTAATGTAACATACTCCTCTTTTGCTTCCTGGTACTCTTGCAGCCGACTTTCTTGACGAACTTGAACAAAGCATCAACAATGTTCGCTGGAGTAGTGTCGTCACATTTCTTCTCCAAGTCGTTCACTACACAATTCTGAATTTTTCCGATGTTTCTAAAAAGTAAAACATATGATTTGTGATGTGTACCTCACATTGGAATAAATACAAATAAATGTAGGAAATCTTTGGGATTTTACTGAAGTTCACTAAATATGCACCTAGGTAAGAATTTCAATGCAATTTCAAAAAATCCATAGGTACATTTTGAATTTGAAAATGAGGTGCCTGTGCTTTAAACATGGTAAATTATTCTCCGAACAGAATATCTACTCTGGTTAAAACAACTAGTCGATTAGTCAAGAAAATAACAATCAAAATAATGATGAGTAGATTTCAAAAAAGTAAAAATGCATATGTTTTTCTCCACTTTGCAAGGCTCATTTGATTCATCTGATAGAAAAATCTGAAGATTCAGGAAAAAGACAGCCTTTCACTCTATATATATATATATATATATATATAAAACTACTAAAAAAACACACACACAAACGTACAGAGACACCTTTTTTTGCTCAAACTCTGGTTTTCTGCTTTTTAAGCCGATTAGTAAATCTTTTTTTCTAATTTTCTCTGGTGAAGCCATACTTCCCCTCAGGTAGTTTTTTTTGGCCAAAAGTGCTGTAAATTAATTATGGATTCATCTTTAAAGGGCATTAGGTAGATAGGTACTTACTCGCATTTTTCCTGAGTCACTGAAAGGTTAGGAATGGTATTCATGTCAAGTTCAGAAACATCAATTTTTATGGTTTCGTTCACACATTTTTTTATAGCGTCAGACCTGGAATTTAAACACTCCATGCCTCCCTCTGCAATAAACACTGGAAAAAGGACAAGATGATATAGTTACAATTTTATTATTAGTTCAAAATTTAAGTAGTAACTAGTCTTTTTGGGAGCTTTATAACCAGTGGCGGAGAAGTGGGTAATTATTAGTACATTTATTATTAAAAAATGAGTCACTGTGTACGCACTAATAATAAATGTATTTGATTTTATGTAGATATTTTCTGATATTTTACTGATCCTTTTTAAAACTGAATCACCCTGTACAGGTCGTCTAACAAAAGTGTGAATTCGCAAAGCTGCATATTGTTGAAAATTTCTTTATGGAGCAAAATTAGGTACAAAGTTCCAAAAAATGCATTTATAAAATTCCTTGTGAATGTGGGAGACTTGTAGGCTATTTAACGTTCATTTGAAAAAAACATTAAAATTATATCAGGCAAGAAAAAATTTCAAAGTAAAAAATATGTGAACACATTTTTAATAATAATAATATTTAAATTTTGTGGGATAGGTCCCAACCAATTCTCAAAGAAGTAGGAAATGGCGAAAAATTAAGGAATTGGCATTTTTTGTAAGAAATACAAACAACTGAACTGTGTTGCTGAATGTTCAGTGGAATTCAGTAAAATATTATTACCAGTTAATCAAAGAGAAGTTAGTATACCTAGATAATTAGATAGAACACGGGGTGCAATATCAGACAGGTGGCTAGGTTATTGTTTTGTTGAATTCACTTTGACTTGATATTATCTTTGAGAAAGGAGAAAACTTATTCTTGCAAAGCCCAGAAAACAAAGTTGTTGAAATTTTTTTGAGTTAATGTTCGAAGTTTCGTTCTTTTAATGTTAGGAATTTATGATTTTTTTGCCTTTTAATCAGTTTGGTTCAGGTTCCTGTGGTGAAAAACCCAATTAAAAATTAAATGGCAAAGCCGCATGTTATTTGATTTTTTCAAATACCTAAATGTAAATTTATTTGAATTTTTTATTGAATTATAAAAAACAAAAATTCTTTTTTTTTGTCAATTACCTACAACGAAATTAATAACTTTTTGTTCGGTACGATTAAATTTGTGCCACTATGCCGATTCTTGTGTTGAGCGGATCTTTTTCGTTCTGTTCTAGATACAATGTGGCGATGTTATTTGTCTTTCTAACACACTATCAACAAATTTTGTTTACTAATAAAGATCTTGACATAATGGCAATTGAGCTGTATGCACATGGAGTAAATAAGAAAATACCTAAAAATAGGTTAACTAAAAAGTTGTTTATATTTTCTGAATATTCGTTCTTAATAATATATTTTTATACAAGTTTTAGGTGCATATTTGCCATAAATGTTCAAATTTGAAATAATAATGTAAACCATCTTCCTTGCTGCGTCAACCAATTTTTTTTTTCGATATCATGACATGATTTTCTTTGCATTTTTGGATAAACTGTCTTAGTCTGGATATGAAACTAAACAATTTTAATGGAGATTCATAAGAAACTAAATTCGAAGGCTAACATAAATATTTTTAGGGGGTAGTTTATGTTTCTCAGTACCTAATGTCAAAAACGGATTCTTGCGGGAAAGGGGAATTCCCTATATCTTCCAGATGCTTTTGCTTGATACTTACTAGCAATGCGGTCTCCATCTCTGTAACAAACGAAATCCCCGATTTGTTCCACTATGCCAATTGTTGTGTTGAGCGCATCTTTCTCATTCTGTTCTAGACACAATTCGGCAACGTTAGTTGTCTTTCTAACGCATGCTAGCAAATCGGGGCGCTTGTTGCAGTATTTGCCAAAAACTTCATCCATAGAACCGGTCTTCTTTGCCTCTTCCACTTCATCTTTGATCTTCTCTACATCAATGAGATTTTTGATGCATTCCTGAGTCTCATCCTTTGCTTTCTAAAAAAAGGACAATATATTACACTGTTTTTGTTTCCTTTCTCTGTTTTTGTTTCCTTTCTCTGTGTGTGTGTGTGTGTGTGTGTGGGGGGGGGGGGGGGTTAGGCCTGAAATTTTAAATTGGAAATATTCTTCATTTACTTTATATACAGTGACTGTCTTAAAGGACAGAAATTTAAATTTCTTTATTTATAATATCAGAAAATGTTAATAAATGTCTCTGCATCATTTAAAACTCAAAATGTAATTACAAAGTTTAAATACCTCTTTTTATATACCAGGGATGTTCAAAAATAAGAAAATATGACTCAAGAATAAAGTAGGTGATCCTATTTTCCAAAATGTTAAAAAATGTTACCGAGAAAAGTTGTTTAGAATTGAGAGAAGATATCAAATCCAAAATAACAGCTGGCTACTCAAAAAAATGTGTTTTTCTAATTTTTTTTTGTCTGCCATACACTAAAATAACTATTTTTAATTGATAATTTGATTTTGAGCGCCCATACAGAGTGATTATTTGATTAGTATAAACATTTTAACCAGGAGTAAAGTTATACCCCTATAGCAAGCCTGTGAAGTTATTAAAAAAAAAACAAATAAAATGATATGTATTTTTTTAAATTTTCATTTGCTGTAAATAATCTATATTTTATAAATATTTTAAAATAAGTTTGTGGTTTTTTATAGTGTGAGAACTAATCGCATTGCAGTCTGCATTAGGATGGTGGATGGAACAAGGAACGAGGTCAACAGCTCCAAAATTTTTAAACTTTTTTTCACTGAATAACTTCGTAGGGGTGCTCTGCGGGTTCAACTTTACCGCTGGTTAGAATTTGTGTACTAATCACAGAATCAGCCTGAGTACAGCACTGTGGCCTTATGCAAAATCCAGTTTATTACAAGCTTTTATTTAACTTCACTTGTTAGTATGTGTGGGTCAAATCTCGCAAGCTGAATCAGAACCGCTTCTTGACATCCGATTGTGCTGGAATTTTGTATACACCTTTGGTTCTGGTGACAATACAATATGCAGTACTCACTATCGTAATACTTTCAAAATGGCCGTTGCCACAAGATGGCGGATGATGTATTTTTTGTCAACCCCCTTAATATGGGTATCAAACGAAAGGGCTTGAAGAGTAGAAAACTAAATTCAATATGGCCGCCACTCCAAGACGGCGGATTACATTTTCTTTTCATCCCCTTAATATGGGTAACAAATGAAAGGGCTTGAAGAGTAGAAAACGATAAAGTTAGCGACATCACACTAAATTCAATATGGCCGCGCCGCTCCAAGATGGCGGATTACATTTTCTTTTCAACCCCCTTAATATTTTTTCTTCTCAACCCCCTTAATATGGGTATCAAATGAAAGAGCTTGAAGAGTAGAAAACGATAAGGTTAGTGACATCACACAAAATTCAATATGGCGGCTGCTCGAACATGGCGGATTACCTATTTCTGCACAACCTACTTGACATGAGTATCAAATAAAAGGGTTTGACGAGTAAGTGACATCATACTAAAAGCCCGGTTCTGATGATGCAATTTTGTTGCAGCAATTATGTTGCTGCAACCAAAATTGCATGAAATTAACCGTTCACACTTTTGCAATTAGTAACTGCAATTTTGTTGCATGTAGATAGAAACTGCTCTATTTTTCAGCAACTAAGTTGCAGCAACTTGGTAACTTTTCTAGGGATTTTTCCAAGCCACCTTAAATTTTTGAGTTGGCACATTGATCGTCACTGTATTTTTGAATTTAACACAAGTAATTAATAATAAAATACTATTAGGTATTCTAAAAATACTTATTATATAATATATTTTGTGTTAAAAATATCGGAGAACGTATCTTATTCGGTGTCAAATTCTAGTAACTTATAAATCAGGTTGGTAATGATCTGGTTTGTTACTAGAAAATTGCTGCAATTAATGCAACTGTGTGTGAACACACATGCAATAAAGTTGCAGCGTCAAAAGGTTGCGGCAACAAAGTTGCATATATTATTGCATCGTCAGAACTGGGCTTTAATCCAATATAGTGGATGCCCCAAGATGGCGGACTAAATTTCTTTACCACCCTCCTGATATGGGAATCAAATAGGTACTAAAAAGCACAAAATAAAATAAAAGGTAAAAAACCTTTTTAAAAACAAGCTTTTATTTAAACCATGTACCTACCTACTAAAACGGATAAAATAAAATAAAAAAAAGATTAAAAAAAACCTTTTTAAAAACAAGCTTATAAGCCATGTACTAAAACGAATAAAATAAAATAAGTCTAGTTTTTCGTTAAGATAATTCAATGCCAAATTGCGAAGTTTTTGTAAATCAAAAAGTTTGTCGCGCGAATTGTAAAGAAAATACATACTATCAACTAATGAATGTCCAATAAAATTAATTGGTACCTACTTTTATGACCATTTCGCGCTACAAGCTTTTTAATTAACAAAAACTTGTCGTAATTGGGCATTGAATTATCTTAACGAAAACCTAGACTTATTTTATTTTATTTGCTTTAAAAAGGTTTTTTTCAATCTTTAAAAGCTTGTTTTTAAAAAGGTTTTTTACCTTTTATTTATTTTTATAATTCAAAATCACTTATATAATGTAAATAACTATTTCCATATGTTGCATATTTTTTGAAGCACCCTGTAGGTAGGTATATCGGGAGTTTTACATTAATAATTAATTTCTTACCTTCAATTTTTCGTAAGTACCTTCTCCTCCTTTTTTATTACATCGTTCTTTAATGGCTTCAATTTCATCAATATTTGGTAAATTAGGTGCATTTTCCGTGGATATTTCGGCGTAGGCTGAGCCTAAAAAGACGATTTATAAATTTATTTGGACAAAGATGATATTTTTAATAGCGGACAAATATGTTATTCCAAATATCCATTTGCGTATTGGATTTGAAATTCCGCCGATCGGTTTGTACCCAAATTTGATAGCATATCGCCAGATTTTAGAGTTTTCTACGAAACATAATGAACACAATATAAACAACATTCTGGCAAATAAAAGCTAAATACTTCTAAAGATCCTCTTGTTAGAAGATGGATGAGAAAACCGTCAGTATTAGGACAAGATAAAAGATAAACTCAATGAGAAAATCGTCGATATTAGGACAAACTAAACTCTATTTTGATTTTGGATAATTTTCTATTTGCCTTTAGTGAGTGAGAAACCAATTTATACCCAAATTAATTTGCAGAAGAGAATAATTAGTGGCTAAAGGGCGAGTCTTTGTTCCGTACACAAATTTTAATCAGGGGTTAGGTAAGTTGAAATCCTAGAGCAGGCCTAAGTTATTAAAAAATCAAAAATAAATGGGATATACCATAATTTTTAAAAATTGCTGTTTACTATAAATACCTAATTAATATTTTTTAAATATTTTAAATTATTATAATTTTTATGAAATGTGAAAATATTGCAGACTTTAAATTTGGATGGTGGATAGAATGTGATAGAACAAGGAACAACGTTAGCGGTTTCAAAACTTAAAAAATCAGAAAAAACGGATTTAAATTTATTTCCCGTCATTATTATTTTGCTGGAGTTTTAAAATGAAAGCGCCATAATAAAAACTTCTTTTGCTAGATAATGCCTACTTAAAAACTAAATCGTGTTTGATTGATAAATGCGCATGTATACAGTGACCGGCAGAAAGTTGGACACAAATGAAAAACTTTTTTATTATTAATTTCTCAGAACATTTTATTCTTGGTAAAAGTTGGTGCATTATTTCAAACTCAAAACGCACATATCAAAATTTAAATATCTCTTTTTGGATACGAGGTAGATTCAAAAATGTCAAAATAACTCGAGAGTAAAGTACCCTTATTTTTTAAAATACGGTAAAATGTTACTTACAAAAGTTGTTTGGAATCAAAGGTGGATGTTAGATTTAAAGTCACAGCCACCTAGTCAAAAAAAAGAAGAAATTTAACTTTTTTGTATTTTTTTCGACCACCCTGTGTATTACAAAAAACAAAATACCGCACGCGCAAATTATCATCGGATAACACTTGAATTTGCTACTAAACTTTAATTTTGTTCGTTAAAAATATTAATTTTTGGTGTCCAACTTTCTGCCGGTCACTGTATAGCGCAGGTTTGGAAATTTAAACCGGTCGTGCATAAAATTTTGTAAATGTCACGGGCGCAAGCAGTGTTATGGCCCTCGGGCTATTATCTTCACGTCGCCATAGCATCATAAATATCATCAAGTACCTAATAGAATAGAATTATTCTTTTACTCAATGTAAATATAAAAATATACTACCATTGGATAAAGTAATAATTGGGTTCCTTTACTCAATGCTATTACAATTCTATTAGCAGACAACAGACCCTCTATTACCTACATATCATTTTCAACAATGCGATTGGACATCTTTTTGGTGGATTGATTATCTTTGGCCTAAAAACTCGAAATCTACTTAAACACTGATATAACATATTGTTGCATGATGTATGGAATTTCTTTGTGTCATATATCTCAAAATATACTTTTGTTCTACGCGAAATACGCAATACGCGTGATCCATAACCCAACAAAGGCAAAGTGTCCGTGAAGTTAATGAGGGGTTTCCAACGGTGAAGTGGAGACAAATTATTGTGGACAGTACCAATCCGAATCAACGCTATAATAGGTAATTATTATACCACGGAATTCATTGTTTACTTTTTTGTCAAGCTGATCGCGGGGTTCGGAAATATCCCAATCAGATTTTTAAGAAAAAAAATTCTTTGCGGCGTCTTTGTCCCGGTAGTCATGTCCAAACAGTATTGCACAGAGTGTATTGTAATTCTTATTTTGGTTATTATTTCGCGAAATTGGACGAATTTTTACTATCCAAAAATGATTTGAAGAAACAAATCAGGAATCCAGGCATGCGGTCGTTAAATAATTAGGTACCTACTTCAAAATACGTGTATAATACCTACACGTTTGCATAACATTTTTAATTTTTGCCCTAAATCTATTTATAATGAATAAAGAAAGTAAGAGAAAATTATCAGTTCCCATTTCTAATTCCGGTTTGACCCCACTATTCTTAGCTATAATCATACAGGGTGTTCACTTTTAAGTGGACACAAATCAATAAAAAATGAGAAGAAAAAATGAGAAGAAAAATCAAATCAATAAAAAATGAGAATCAATAAAAAATTGATTTGTTGGGATATTTTCAAAATTTTTTTTGATACAAAGGTCTTCAAAATGCGCAATTTTCTACGTGAACACATTTGTCGAATTGCAATTCCAGGGCCGGCTAAGATTTTTTTTAAACTCCGATTTTCACAAAATCTATTTAGGCATTTTTTTAATTTAAAATCTGACCATACAGCGTTAATCAGAACACCCAAAAACCCCTATATACCAAATTTGAATAAAAAATATACAGGGAGTTCCATTCTGCAGGGTGTCAAAGTTGAGCAAAATAGGAATTTTAAAGACATCTGGCGTGTCAAGTGTGCCATGGAATCCCCTCAAAACAGTTGAATGGTTAATAGGACCACTCAAGGTGTTGGTGTGCAAAGGTCCAATACAAAATATACAGAGTGTTCTTATCTTTTGCCATCTCAAAAAGGTGAATTTTTATGAAACTTTATACGGGTCATGAGTGCTGTGGAATCATTGAAGAAATATTGATAAACGTAAAAGTAATGTATTTCTTTACCAAATGCCAACCAACAAATAAAAACAATTTAAATTATTGAACCTATCTCAACAAAGGCACTGTCTAGATGATACATTTTCTGTGCGTTTCCTGTTGTGGCACACCAGCCATCTTAACTGATATGGACTTACTGACTGGCAGACTTCTGTATTTTTTACATTTAGTTCATTTATAGTGTGGGGAGCGGTTTTGATATACTCGATTTTTGACCAGTATAAAGTTCCCAAAATTCAGTAATTTGAGATGGCACAGATAAGAACACTCTGTATATTTTGTATTGGATCTTTGCACACCAACATCTTGAGTGGTCCTATTGACCATCCAACTGTTTCGAAGTAATTCCATGACACTCTTGACTGGGCAGATGCCTTTAAAATTCCTATTTTGCTCATCTTTGACACCCTGCAGAATGGAACTCCCTGTATATTTTTTATTCAAATTTGGTATATTGGGGTTTCGGGGTGTTCTGATTAACGCTGTGGGGTCAGATTTTAAATAAAAAAATCGCTAAATGGTTTTCGTAAAAATCGGGGTTATAAAAAAATCTCAGCCGGCCCTGGATTTGCATTTTGAAAATGACAGAAAGGTCAAAAGAAGCGGCCTTTCGAACAAAAAAAGGTTTTTGAAAATATCTCACAAAATACATTTTCATCGATTTGTGTCCACTTAAAAGTGAACACCCTGTATATACATTATTATATTATTATTATTATTATTAAGTAAAATTAAGTAGGTAGGTAGGTATCTTATTCCTACCTACTTAACAATACGTAATAAAAAAAAACTGCTAAAGGAGCCGAGGGAAAAGAAACAAATTTTCTGTGATGTTATAAGATGTAGGCTGAAAGCATTTTATAAACACTGCATTTATAACACTTCATTAATATTATTTACTTACTTCTTGTTTTTCATTTTACACTTATATTAATATGATTTAAAGATGATAAAGTCCCACTTATAAGTTTAACCTAAACTCAGATTTAGTAAATAAAAATACAAGTAGGTAGGTAGGTAATACATAGAATTAACATTAACACTTACCAATAATTACAGCTATTACAAAGAGTTGCCACCTCATTGTGAATAATTTATTAAGATGCGATCTTTCAAAATAAAAAATAAGGTGGTTCGTGGTTGAGCGCTGTGAAAACTCAATTGTAGCAGATCTCTGCTTTTTGAAGCAGGAGGTTACTCGATCAGAGGTCAGAGTAATACTGTTCTATCTGGTGACCCGTTAGAGGTTGGAACCCCCTTTATCTCCGTTTTAATTAGATAAATACGTATTGGACTTAATACAGCACCGTGAATGTTATGATATAATAATATGATATACGAAAAAACGGAACTTTTACAACATAGAGAAATAAAAAATAAACTCAATCTCCGCGTGTTGAATAAATTAAGTAATTTCAGTGCTTGAAAAAAATAATTAGGTGTTTATACTTATTTTTTACCACCCCTTAACTTTTTTATTTGTTTACCTAGAAAAAATGTTAAATAGGAAGTTGTTAAATAAGACGTTGTAACTATGATTTTTTAAATAGAACACCCTATATATTTTTCTAATGTTTAAATCTAGGTCTTTTTGCGAGGCCGACGATATATTATAGGTATGTTATATTTGGCTCAGCTGTTTGGAAGATATTCGACCTTGAAACTTTTTCACTTTTGACGCCCATTATTGTTTTGAATATGAAATGTTTGCGGATATATTTTATGTAAAGAAAATATCACAAATGACGATGAGCATTCGCGCTTAATGTCTGGCTGCAATTCCGCATATTCCAAATTTGATAGATGATTTAGAAAATAAATTACGTTCTATTTAAAATAATAATAATTATGATAATAAAGAAGTGTTATCTGAAACGACACTTTTGTTTTGTTTCATGGCCAACTGAGAATTATATTATGCTACCCAAAAATGAATTAAAATAAATTAATATTTAAAAACTACCAGAAGAGTAATAATATAAATTATCAAGTATCAGACAGGGGAACATATTTAAGGGGTGATTTCTGGGTTAATTGTAAGTAAAAAATTTCCTATAAACCTATGTCCTAAAATGCTCTGATTTCGATATCAAAAAACTAGAAAATGGTTTGAGATATAATTACATAGGAAAATCCAAAAATATCATTAGCCCGGTAATTACGTGCTGAATATTGCCTTTAGCTGGAAAAATTTGTGGAAGCTTTGATATTTGGTGATTTTGTGTATGTTTAACCGTTATTTTCGATTTTTCATTTTGCCACCTCGTATCTTTGCCGCTGCCGCCGCCATGTTGTAAAAAATTGTGAAACAAGATATGTTTTCAAGATATCTTGTTAACCGTTGCTTTTACAGCAAAAATAGTTTTATAATAAATTAAAGTACACACTTTTCTCTACAAAATTGGTTATTACCATTTTTTTCCATAAAACCGACCCATTTTGGATAAGAGATTTAAAAAAATCACCATTTAACGTGCAGTGAAAAGTAATACCCATTTCCACACCACTTTGAGGTAGGGTGTACGGCGCGTTTTTCTGTGGTTTCCCCAGTAGTCCTATGTATATAGGCTGCTAAATAAAAATTACACTAATCTTTGTCGCTTTGATAACTCTGAGGGACCAGCTTCATCTATGTTTCTGCTAGGTGAAGGCAATAACGTTTCAGAGTGGTAAGGGATCTCTGCGGCGCAGTAGATTTTTCTGTACTTTCTGCATCAGTTTCATTAAGTAATGGTTTTGAGATTGCATCACTGTCTTCGTTTTCATCTTCGTCACTATCTTCCAAAACTTTAAGGATATTCACATTTGTCACAGTTTAAGCAAATTATTATAGAACAGTTGAGCCCTGCTTTTTTACAAAAATGGGGGGCTTAGTATTTATGTCCCTGGTCTCTGTCGTTTAAAAATATGCCAGAAGAGTGCAAACCACTGTCCTATATCGTCGCATTCGCCAGTGCATCAAGATTTTCAAGATAAAACAAACCAGAGATTAGAGAACCGATATGAATTAGAAATGAGCCTCCTCCGAGACCGAGGACCGAGACGTCCGCGTCCGAGACTGAAAAACTCGAGACCGAGACTCGAGTCGAGCTGGAGATGTTGAATCGAATCGCTAAATTCAAAATTTGCGATATTGCGATCTCGAAACTTGAATAATTTGATTCTTCTTTGTATTCGGATAATCATCATTAGATTCTCAAAAGTATTCGAGTGCAAGATAATCGATTCTGAAAATAATCCGATTCTCCCTTCACTAACCGCGGTACGCCCGTACTGAATTATATTACCAGAGAACAAGAAAGATCCATTTTTGAGCACTTCAAGATGAGCCTATATAATATACAGGATGTTACATTTAAAAAACACATGTATAGTTCACCACACTTAAGTAGAACACCCTGTATAATTTTTACATAATGGTTAAAAATACACATTTCTATCTACAACTTTTTTATTTAACATTTTTTTTCTAGATAAAAAAATAAAGAAATAAAGGAAAAAATGTAAGAAAACTTCCCGGGTTTCTACCATAGGTACCTAAAATTTATTTGAAAATTCATTTAAAATTTATCATTACACAACGCACGTTTCCTTTTTCCTGCTCCCTCCCCCGTAAGTACCCTTTACATACTTGCCAACAGGCCCGAAAGCGAAAGTCAAATATTCGAGGTGCCCTGTTATTTCGGTTGCTAGCTGCGAAAGTGAAACCATTAATAAAATATATGTAGCAATGCGAATCTTGGGTCAATTTTAATAGGTTTCACAACAATCGGTTTACAAACTGATTTTGATCATAAAGAACATGAATTATTATACCAAAGAAAAATTAATAATATCAATGTTTCTCTGGCGTCAAATAAGAGCCGCATAACAGACCAAATTTGACAGGCACCTCGCTACCAGTAGGGTGAGAGTACGCGATTAGTAATTTGTAGATCCAGGGTTCAAATCACACACAAAGCTCAACATTTTTTATTTATTTTTTTATTATCGCCACATTCTGCCTCTTATATTTATCACTGATTACCATTTTGAGTAATTATTGAACAGAAGTTATTTTGAAGATCATTATTACTCACAATCTACTCCATATGTAGGTATTTAGAGCTTTATTCAAAGTACCTAATAACCTGAAATTGTCGGTAGCAGGAAAAATGTAATACATTGCACGATGCGTAAGCTCTTTTTTGGCCGAGGAGGTTGTTTAAAGACCGAGGCAACGCGTCTGGCAATATAACTATTGACACTCTATAAAAAAATGCCTCACAGATACAGTGTAGTCAACATTCCATAACATGGGTACCTATTAGGAAAAATTATTTACCTCTTTTTTTCCCTGTTAGTTTTTGTATCATAACATAATGAGTATGTTTTAATAGTTTCTGAAACAAATAAATCTAATTGTATCAAATTAAACTCCTTATCTATTACAAAAAACTTGCCAAGTTTCATCAAAATCAGCCAAGTAGTTTTGAGTTTTTTGAAAAAAATAAGTGTTTTTTTATTAACTTCAACACCCTGTAACTGAAAAACGAAGCTTTTAATGTTTAAAAGTTCTGAAATTAAACTTCCTTTTTATTTTTATGAGTTCCTATCACGTATCACGTCTGCGATTTTATATTGTAGTTTTTATTTTCAAATTTTGGCGGCTTGCCTATTTTTTTTGTCATACTAAACAAACAATATAAAATTAGCCTATGGACGCTACCTTGTGGCCGTCCCCATTTGTAATTCTTATTTAAAGGAGCCCGTGTCCTCATACTTAGTCGTTTTTATTAATTAAATTTGATGATCGTTTACAGAAAGGAATAAACCTGTTCTTTTAAATTAGCGAATTCTTTGTGGTATTAAGAATGTAAAAGCAAAGCAGTTTGATGCTCTTTAACATATGCAATATTTTTCGAAACTTGTTAATTACGTTAGGAAAGTAATATACTAAAAGATTGTGGATTTGTATTGATTACAATAACTTACCTCAACATGTTGTCACTTAAGATCGTGATCCGAAACAATATCTTGAATGATAATTTGGTGTGGTCTGTTTTGATTTTTGCTAAGTAGTATTTTCAAAATTTTAGCTGATATTAAAATACTTCTGATATATCTGGAGAAGATTTATTTGTAGGTGTTTATACACTTATAACGAGTATACCAGGCACTGCTGAAAGACAGATGTGCTGATTAAATGTAGATGAAACTGAATTAACAAATTATAACATAATCATCGATTTTTAAATTCCTTTTGGTCTCAAATTTTATAACTCCTATGTTTTTATGTTGTACGTAAGGTTTTATTATGAGCTCGATACCTCTGTTTAATCCTTCCTTATTCATTCGTTTAAAATGCATTGGCCTATTTTCCCTGAACTGAATCCTCAGTCTGGCTCAGACTATAGACCTTCTGTGTACTTATGAACATGACAACGATCTACTTACTTGTCCTCTACACAACAGAAGATAGTATGTTCACTTATTTCTAACAAGTTATACAGAATGGTTCCGTGTTACCTACATTAATTTTATGGGTAGATTGGGTAAATACAGAAACATTCGTACATTATGTGTCACATTTCTCTAATAGACAAAGACAATTAAATCTTAACATATTTTATTTTTTGAAAAAAGCACCGTTTGTGGTATATCGCATCATCACTTTTATTTAAAATCTGTAGCAAATTGGGGTAAATAAAATATGTTAGATATTAATTCCAAGCAGGATCTATTTGGGGGAAAAAGCAAACATCATAAAGCGAAGCCATTTTTCAATATGGATCAGGGGTAAGATAAAAAAATCATTTCCTTTTATGTGGATTTATTTCTACAATATTATAACATTGTCTATCAACAATTTCTAATTAAATAAAACTTCTTGAGAACATTAAGTGTTAACATCTCGTATTCCTCGTCACCGTTAAATTGTTGTAATGACTAATAATTATAAAACTATATACAATCACTATATAGCGATACTGCAAATATAGGTACAATGCATATTTTTTAAGTTATTTTTCCTTGAATATTTTTTTCTATTTGACAAGAACATTTATTAATGAAAATAGCATTGGTTAAACATTGTCAGGAATCTGAAAATGTGACAAATCATTAATACACAGACCTGAATGTCTTCCAGGGATGTATATATACAAAATCTCACCGTAAGTACATTATTGTTCTGTTTGAACAATTTTGAAATTTACAACTAACTGTCTGTGACAATTATTACTGTAAGGTAGGTAGCATATTTTCTGAGTCCCACGGCAGCGAAACATTTAATCGCTGAAGCTGTCTACTGGCAATTATAGTAATTATAAGTATATGAGGCCATCTTTATACATACACTTATTTCTCAAAGCTTAACAATCACTCTACATGTATACGGTTATCTTTTACTTTGAACAAGTAAATATTTTGAGTAGGCCAAGTCAAGTGAAAATTTTCATGGCCCGTTAGACATAACAGCAGGTAAGGTAGGTAAGTGGTAATTTAACTTTCTTGAATTTTCTTCAGCTATACAAATCGATAAGAGTCTATTTTTAAATTTTGTTCACATTAATGTTCTAGAATGCTAAAATATCTACTTTTTGCATTAAAAAGGAAAAATCGACGACAAAAGCTTTGTGATAATTTTTTTTGCAAGGAGGCAAATATAAAAAAATATGCCGTTTATAAGAAAATAGCAAATACACAATTTTACTAGTATAACAATAATGCAGTTAATACTTTTTGCTACTGCTAAAGATCTTATTTTAAATTTTAGTAACTACATCACACATAGACACTTACAAAATGTAATATAATAATTATAGTAGGTATCTAATTATTATATACCATAAATTTTTCATTTGTACCTACTTGTAGTTGTTCATTCTGTTTCTAAATCGAAATTTATGAAAAATTGGAAAAGTACAATTATTTCATATTACACAAATTTCGATATAAAATTCTATTTGTCATAATTGGGACTTAAATTCAGTTTTAAATTTTTAGCACCCTCCTTTCATGTATTTGATTTTATTGTTGCACTCAACATAGGTAGGTACTTTATTTTTTGATATACATACAGCAAATATAGCTCTCTCTCTCTCTTTTAAAAATTATACACGAAAATTATTTCGATCTTAGTACATGCAACAGTGCCTGTGACAGTTAAAAGCTGCCTTCTAACCCGACAAATGCATTCATGTTTTCATAAAGGTAGGCATTTTTTAATTATTCTAAGAGTACATTACGACGTTACGATATTTTATAATGATCTAGAAATAGTTAATACAGAAATATTTATCAATTTTTAAGGTGTTTCCTTTATAGATTTAAGACACATTTACTAAAAATAAACCACTAAACGGCATATTTCTTATATATTTTTTAACTATTTTTTAACAGATAATCATGAGCAGTTGCTGCTAAATTGTCTGTCATGTAAAATATAAGGTACCTATATTCCAACGTGTGCGTACCCAGAATATAACAAACTTTTGTGTACAAATATTCCGTTTTTAAGTTATTATTATTATTAGGTATACAAGTAATTTAATACAATGTTGGGTCCAATTATTTTCTTAGTAATACCGTTGAGCACAGGAATATAAAGAGGCGCAACAGCTGTCAAATCTCAACGTCAACAATCTGAGCTGGTTGAAGAATTAAAATAAGATTGTTGTTGGGCCAGCCCTTATTGTTGGCAGCAAGATTCCAGAGGTTGCACCTCTTATATTCTTCCACTCGACAGTAATACATACCTAATTTAAATTCAGGGATGATGGATTTATTTCCCATTTTAATCTATTTTCTAAAAGGAAATTTAAAAAATCAACATGCTGTTTTGATATGAATTAGTTTCTCAATTACAATTCAAATTAGCAATTTTTGTCGTTTTTTGTTTGATTTTTACTGGCATCTCCTAGTACTTTGTCTTATGTCAAAAACTGAGGAAATAATTATACTCAAAATATTATCTAATATATAATAATAACACCTTATACGTAATTATCCCTTGGTGTTATTTTGTGACTGTCAATATTATTCCCACTACATATATCAAGCAACCTTTTCTCAGCATGATATATTTTAATTTTTCGAAATATTGTGAACAAGTATATCTATTCCTTGCCCAAATACTGCAAACTTAAATATATATGTAATAAATAGTACTAATCTATATAACATGTACTCATTAAATATTATATTGTGCTTAAAGGCTACCACAGTGATACGGAAAATACATCTAGGGACACCTAAAACATCAATTTTTTTGGTGGGTAAGAAAATGCCCATTTTCAAGTTATCTTTAAATGCATTATTTTCATTAATATTTATATAATGTACTTATATGTATCTCCTAAATAAAAATATGTAACCCGACTAACCCATGACATACAGTGACTGTGTTGATAGATGGAGTTCACAAGAGGAGAAAACTGTTTATTATTGACTTTACTACTAAAATTCATTATTTATAGAAAAAAATCTTGCTTGCCGAGAAAATAAGATTGCCATATAAAAAAAATCTAGTTAAAATGTACAGGGAATGAAGAAAACATGAACATGTTTTGGGAGATTTCTGAAAGATCGTCAACAATTAACAAGCCAATGCTACCAAAGTCGCCACTTTAGACTTTAGCTGATTTGGTGGTCGAATTGTGCACTATATTTAGTACTGAACTTCTGAAGGTGCCGTCACAGACAATATATACTATTATCTGGAAAAGAAGCCGTTTCCCTAACAAATGTAGGTATACAGAAATGATAGTATCAATTTTTGTTTAACCTAAGAAAACCCTCAAGAACAAATAACAATCGAGGTATTGTGCTAATAGATTTAGCAACAATCTGAATTTTCAAAATACCAAAAGATAATGGCACACAGTTTTATGACATTTTAATTGCTTGGGAAGTAGATTTAAGTACCGTATAATGCTCTTTTGTATTATTCTTTATCGTCAAGTTATAGTTTCCTTAAATCTACACAGTTTTGGTCCTGGCTTTTTTTATATGTCCAAAAATAATAGCTTTAGGTGGTGGTTAAAATATTGCTTACCTTGTACTTTCAAGAGCAAAACTCTACAGGGTTTAGGTTTAGGCAGGTTGGTTTGGCAAGTTGGATGTCTTGAAAATATTTCCCCTCCAAGGAAATTTCCTTATGTCGCGAAAACAGTTGTTTTTGAAAACCTGTTTTAACATATTTTGTAAGGTTTTGCCCCCGAAAATACGCTTGTATATTTACTTTTTGATCTTGGTGATCAACAAATTCAAGAATCAAAACGAGGATTTTCCCTTCTGTTATCAGCTTTTTTACAGCTAATTGTTGCATTTTTATAATTTTTAGGATCACTTAAATAACAGAGAACAAGTTTATAGTGTGAGGGACACAAAAAGAAAGCTATTTTGTATATTTTTTCAATGGCCCACATTTTTGTTTTACTTTAAAAAAAGGCTCACTTGTTTACTGGCTTCTGCTTGATAAATTTTCGTAACTACACCTAATCTCTGTATTAGCTATCTAAAAATGCTCTTCACATCCCATAATACAGAATATCTATAGTTGTGTTCCTATTGTTGCAGAATGTTGTCACAGTGATTTTATATTACATACACCAAATATATATTTAGTCCAAAAGGTTTACGTGTCAGAAGGGTTACAAAACAGCAAGATTTGGCATCATTTTGGACTCATGGGCTCAAGAGAAATCGAAAACAGTGCCGATGACATCGCTGTTCGGTAACCGACAATATTCAAACTTTGCGATTCACACATACTGGGTGCCCTCTTTTTGAACCACTAAACTTCAAAAGTAGTCATGATTTTGAAAAAAGTTAAAGTCAACATGGGCCACAAAAATGCTTACCACTTTGCAATGTCACTATTATTATTTTTATCGGTTCACATACAGGTATGATGATTATTAAACTGGCAGTTTTTGGTAACTACCCTTCCCAAAATATGAACTAATATTTCTGACACAAATTAAATGTTAACACCCTGTATCTCATTTACAAAACTTTTTAGAGCTTACATAAACCTATTTCTCAAAATCATGACATCTATTGATGTTTGAAATTTGTTTAAAAAGGGTCATCTTGTGTGTCTACATATGTAGATATTGAGGAAGTGGTCTGTTAAAAAACTTTGGAAAGTATTTTAAAAAAATTAGATAACTTTGAGTTACAATTTGTTCATAGATGATAGGACAGATATAAATAACTACATGTTAACTATATTCTCTAGAATACCTGTAATAAATATAAAATTTTGGTTTTTCTGTATAAAGTTTATTAACATGATTTTGAATTTGGTGATTTCTGAGAAATACCGTGTAAAATATGTATTCCAGTTTAACAGTATGTGGAACACTTTTTTATTATACAGGGAGTCCCAGAACATTTGGGCAGTGGCATATATATAATTGCATATCTCGAAAAAAAAACTTTCGACACTTAAGTAACAACTTTACCTAATGGTTGATAGATAGCAAGCACCAACACTTATAGAATCGATTAAATTTTTGAGAAATCAGTAATAAAAAAATATTCGGTAATTTCTTACTTTTCACATATTTGGCGTAGGGCGTAGGTCCGAATGTTCTGTCAGAAAAGCATATTTTTCCAACCACACTCACGCTTTATAAATCAATAATTAATTTTTAGATGAAATAATTTGTAATGCGATGAAAATTATACTTAGCTCATTTCATAAAATATTGTTAATTTTAGAATGCACAACTTTGCCATGGTATGTTGCTCACGACAAATTGCTGTCATTATCAAGTAGTGTGCAAATGCTCTTAGGGTTCTCGTAAAGAATTATGGTGCTTTAATTAATGCTGCCATCATCAACTTTTTTATCCATTTCAATCACCAAACTTTCTAATTTACCTGTTTTAAATTACCTGTTTTAAATTTCACATTGTAATAATAGAATATGGAAAAAGGTTAATGACTGTCAACCCTGAGAAATATTAATTGTTATCAAAATAATTACGGCTCATAATGCATTATTGATGCTTGATGTTAAAGTACTATTTGGCGATATACTTATGCATGGTGTCCCGAAATATCCTGCCATAATTTACCAGGACGTTCTGTGACCCAAAAAAAAAAGAAAAAAGTTCTTATAAACATGGCCTCAAAAATGCCTCCTAAGAGGGCTATAGCTCCGGAAATGGACAGTTTCGTATTCAGTTTTTTCTAAATATTTCCAGAGCAAACAAAGATAAAATTCTGAAATTAGTAAAATACCCAAAAATTTTTAGTCTGTGCTTTTTCATTTTTTGAGGGGTCAGAACGTCCTAGTAAATTATAGCAGGTTAATTTCGGGACACCCTGTATAATAGTTTTCTTTTCTCATTTCCCATTTAGCACCCTTACTAATAAAATTTTCAAGTGGATTATATTATAGGTACGTGCACAGTTATGATTTAGATGTCATTGCATAAGTTTATCTTCGAAATTTTAGCACTACAAAGGATATAAATATAGAATATATCCTTTACTCAATGATATCGTATAGACTCATTGTTCTGAAAAATCTACAAGAAAGTTAAATGAGATTTCGCGGCTACACAATATTTCTTATTCCATATACCACCTAAAAAATTACTTTAAAATTATGAATAAACATAAATGTTTGTAGGCACATCAACTAACAAATATATTTTAGATGCCTACATGGAAATTAATCAAACACATGCCATTAACAGATTTAGGTGGGTATCCCTTGAAGCAGTCTATAATATTATCTACTAACAAATTCTAAAATAAGTTTATCCAAAAATAACCATTATAAAAATTTCTGCTTTCTAGGTAAGAAACCTCGATAGCCGCGGGTTTGAAAAAGTCTTCACTTTCTTCTTGAAATGTTACAGGTATCCAAGGGTTGCATAGGTCTTCACAAATGGGGTGTCAACTCTACATGTTTCCCTGAAAAACAATAGTACATGGTGATAACATTTTTCCCCTATCAACTTCTTTATTTTTCGAGTTTAAGACAAAATTGTAGAGGTAAAGGTTTTAGGTTTTTTTTGTGGGCTTTTCCATGGCCTTATTAAAATTAATACAGGGTGTTTGGTAAAAACTGGACAAACCAAACCTACATTTTTTTAATCCTGTACTTCGGAAATGAAACGTTTGCAGATAAATTGAGTATAAGAAAAAAATGATGAAAAATAATGCCCCAAAAAATTGTCATAATCATTTTCAACCCACTCCGAATCATGTTTGTTCATATTTTCATCCAGACTATAATCGTTGACTGACGTTTTTATAGACTGCTCACGGCTGTCACGTCTGACACATTTTTGGCTCACCAGAGCCATTTGTTTTCCAGGACATAAAACTATAGCCGTGAGAAGTCTTTATAAATACGTCAGTCAACGCTATAATTTTGTCCTGGACCAGAAATATAACCCTACAAAATGCCCGTTGAAGTTTTAGGGGCACTATTTTCATAATTTTTTCTTATGCTCAATTTATTCGCAAACGTTTCGTTTACGAGACACAGGATATGAAAACATGAAAAATGATGGGATTAAGGGGTGGATCACCCAGTACATTACTACATAATTATTACGCTCCAAATGCACTCAACAGCTATTGAAAATTGTAATGATGCAAGAGATGCATTTTTTAATGAAGATAAAAGTTATTTGTACAGGGTGATTCACATAACATTTTACCCGCTCTTTAACTTCTTTATTTCTCGAGTTAAAGAAACGATTAAAGCGATAAGAGTTCTAGGATTCTTGGGAGGCGTGTCCGTGGTTTTGTTGAAATTGATACAGGGTGTTCCGTAAAATCAGTACAAACCAAACTTATGTTTTTTAATGGAACACCCTGTATATTATCGAATTTTCAGGATTTACACTTCATCCCGATTCCAGCGATGTATATATGTCATATGTTTGCTCCAGCCGTTTTTACAATACAGGGCATTCAAATTCCTTTTTTTGTTTTCATGTTTCCACATCATGTATCTCAGAAACGAATCGTCTATGGATAAATTGAGTACAAGAGAAAATGATGAAAATAATGCCCCTAAAATGCTCACTGTGAATCGAGGTTCATATTTTCATGCTATAATTTTGACCTGGACTGGAAATATCAACATTAACTTTTTTGTCTGGATGATTTCAAAATACTGCCTTCCTCAATCAACGAAAATACCCAATAACTTTTTAGCGACATTATTATAAGAACATTACAAGAACATTTCTTTTTCGAGATACAGAGAATGTAAAAACATGAAGAAAGTAAAGTTTGAATGCCTGCATTGTAAAAACGGCTGGAGCAACATATGAAATATATACCATTGAAATTAGGATGAAAACATTCTAAAATTCAATAACATGCAGGGTGTTCCATTAAAAACATAAGTTTGGTTTTTATGGAACACCCTGTGTCAATTCCAACAAGATCTCAGAAACGCCCACAAAAAATATTAAACCTTTTATCCCTACATTTTTTCTTTAACTCGGAAAATAAAGAAATTAAGAGGGGGTAAAATGTTATTTGGACCACCCTGTATAGGGTATCCCAGATTGGACACTTTTGGGAAGGTTTCTCCTGTTTCTCAAAGGGATAAAAAAAAGTAGCTAAGGTGTTCAGAGCTTAATTTTCGAAAAAAGTTCAATGCCGCAAACCAAATCTCGATATTATGATTAGTTTAGTAGTTGCAGGATGTTTCTCAAAATGTGTGTTTTCTTGACAGTCCCGTAACTTTATATTTGTGATTTGCTTCCATCTTCGTTAAAAACATCTTTAAAGCACTTTTTATGTGTAATTTACCGAAGTAGATGGCAAGTACCTAAATATTTCTGTTTTTAAATTATAACAGAAAAATAGTTATTTATGATCCAAGGCACTGAAGTTTAACTTTTTATGACTTATGTGGATTTTTTTTGCCATGGCCTCTGCCCGAGGCAAATAAACCACATTGAGTCATAAAAAGAACTTCAGTGCGGAGGTACTTTTATGAAATAAAAAAAATTATTAGGCAAAAAATAATCATAAGGGATCACCCGTCCATGAACCGTCTGCGCCCGGCGTTGCTTGACTTTGACGATTGCTTTACTTAGGTCAAGTATGACAAGGCACAGCGCTTCCCAACAGAAACTCCAAACTCCTGCCTGTTGTGCAGCCTCAATGAAAAATAGATTGTTATTCAAACCTAGTAAAATATTTATAGGTACTGAAAGATTGCGTTGCTATAGGTAACAATTTCGCAACATATATGAAAAGTTAAATGGGCCTTTATTGGTTGGGTTTTGAATATTTGGTCACTTTTGACGGGCGATGGCTCCGCGTCTGACGTTTGATGTTTACATCTCGCAAAGGCCTACTTATTGAAAAAATCGTACAATAATGGGCTACTTCAGTGCTAATTTCTGAGCTTTTAATGCCGATTTTGAGAAATTCACTGCCGAATTTTTGAAGGTCTCCTATTTAAAAAAGTTACTTATAACCCAAAATTCAAAGCTCTTCGAGTACTATATATAAAAGTTTATTGAAAATCAGTCCGTTTTTGAAAAATACGGAATATACACTGTATAAATATAGCCAATTCTTTTTTAACAAAAGTTAGTCGAGATAATTTGAGCCTCTTAAACATGGATATCCTGTATAGTACATACATACAGTCAACTGCCCGCAAAGCATAATCTTTGTTTACCACATGTAGCGGCGTGTTCTGTCCTTGTCTTGAATGCTGGCTATGGTAGAGTGCCATTGCCCACCGCATCCCAAAATGCTGGCATTTGCCTTCTTTTCAATAGTACCTACCTCTTTTGTTCTATTATAATCCTAAGAGAGTAAATGCTTAAAAATTAACCAAACTTATTTAATTAACAATGTTGGGCCTATATTAAATGAATCAACCTAGTCATTTCAAGAAAGTAATTTTTAACAACGCATTCTATAATCTCATGAGAGTTGAAATCACAGTGGGCTCTCATACTCTAGCAGAATGATGAGTAAGTACCTTCCTTATGTTGTTTTTCAGCTGCCAAATGCATAATAAATATATGTTCCAATAGTTGTTTGCTATTTACAATAAGAAAATTTAATCTAAGTTTCTGTTGATCCTAACGGGCTCAACAGAGCCAATAGGAAGTAAATATTTTTATAGTGAAAAAAATATATTTATTGTTCAAACACAATAATTCCCCAGTGCCGTACAGGATAAAGCATTTTTTGATGACATGGGAAATGTTCATGTCATGTGACAAAATGAGCTCCGCCTAAAATAAGATTAACCCATAATTGCACCCCGAAATCCGGCCTGCCCATTAATAAGTGTGAATCCCATATATGATGGGTTGCAAGTTGCAAGTCATGATAAAGACTGGCATGTTGAAGACTCTTCTATAGGATGTTTTTGAAGAGAAAGTAGAAAATTATCGAATAAAATTGATACAGATACAGGGTGGTGCCTATAAAGGTAAAATATGATAATCTTAACTATCTTAAGTTTTTCAGGTGAAAACACAACCCAAAAACCAGGATGATGTACTTTTCTTCGCAGAATCCGGATTTAGCTTCAAAATTGTTGAAAAGTTGTGGCCAAAATCTGATTTTACAAAAAATAAAAGTCACTTCTATAGTTTTTTTTTATAAGGGTTATAATAAAAACTGCTGCTTTTTTAAATTGAAAAAAATTGTGCCAATCAAGATATTTTTTTCCAAAGAAACCATACAATGTAAAATAATTATTTGATAGTCAAGTGCCTCGTCATAAAATTGCTTTCTTTAGAGCAGAAATATTCTTTTCCCGCTCCATCCCCCGTAAGTTCACTTTTACATGCTCGCCAACAGGTCCGAAAGTGAAATGTTCGAGGTACTCTATTGCTAGGTACAAAAATTATTGCCTAGCAACGATGTAACGATTATACAGCAGGGATCTTAAAACCATTAATAAAATATATGTAGCAACTTGAAACTGGCGTCAAATTTAATATGTTTCACATCGATTGCTTTATAAAAAAGAATGTGAATTATGCCAAAGAAAAATAAAGAATATGGATATATTTTTCAGTGTCAAATAATGTGGCAATAAAAGCGTCCAGATAGTAAACCGTAGGTCACGGGTTAGAGTCCCACACAAAACCCAATTTTTTTTTATTATCGCATTCTACTTGTATTTATTACTGATTTTAATTTTTAGTAATTGAGCAATGGTTATTTTGAATATTATTACTCACAATCTACTCCATAGCGTTTAATTAAAATTACCTACCTACACCTAATAGGAACTTGTCGGAAGAAGGAAAGCACTTTTTTAGGCCTCGGAGCTAGGTATTTAAACAACCAAAAAAGTGGACTTACACATCTTGCAATGTAAATAACTAGTATTCAGTGTTATGGACTGTTACCTTGACCATAATTATTTTATAGAGTGTGATTCCCTTCCAGTGGAGACACTAAAGAAAAATTCTTGATTTTTCATTTGGATTTTATTTTAGAAATATAGGAAAGGGCAGTTATTTGATTTTCTTGGGACCTTAATTAAGTTAAAAATGAAAATAGAAATTTAAATTTCACTGTTCAGGTCAATACGAGGGCATTTCCAAGAATACAAGGAATAATTGTTATATAATTTATACTTCTAAGCAGCAATTATAATTTATTTACAAAGAATAATCTGTGTATACTTTAAATATCTCAAAACTTATTAAATATCAAATAATCCCTATTAAACGGATTTTTTTCACTTTTTTAAATTACTTTTTAAAAAAGTCCAGGTGAGTGTCTCCAAAAAAAAAGATGTTAATAGCCTATTTTAAAAAATTATAAGCCCAAATGTAGAGCTCTACGAATAGTATAGATTAAAAAATTTTTTTATTGAACATCGCCAGCCTTTTAAAAATTACGGAATTGTCTCCTCTCAAAATGGAACACACTGTATTAATTATTTTTAAGATCTACATACATTTAGTGTTTGGCTCTGCGTAAATATTCTAAAGAGAAAACTTATTTGGAATTTTGCCGTAACATGCAGAAAGGGTTATTTTCCCCAAGCAAATTTCATATTACTTTTTTTGGCAAGCAAAAACTCTACAAAGAGCTACATTTTCAAAAAATTAGAAATTAAATTTAATTTTCTCCACAACACCTGTATACATAACGTTTTCAAGATATTGGCCATTTTGCTTGGTTAACATGAAATAAGGAGGAAGTATTTCTAACAACCAATTGAAAATTTACTTAGAAAGTCATGATGACATAATTTGTTTCTATGGGATCCAATAACGGCCCTCGTAAAATAAACTGGACCGCCATTGGGCCCTAGTTCCTCCACCAATTGTTAGCCATCCAGCAGAGGGCACTGGAGCCCGCCTAGATAGCTGCCATATTGGGTGCATTCTAGGGGATTAAGTGTGCATTCTAGGGGAAAAGTGAAATTTGTGGTGGCAACACAAAATGACATTTGACAACGGCCAACCACTGCCCTTGTGCATTTTACCACGTGCGCAGGGTGGCTTAAGAAAACATAGAAAAATATTTTTTGATTTTTTTTAATGATCTTTAAAAAAAGGGTAAAGACCCCTATTTTCTCTGTAAATCTCCGCCTCTAATACGTCATCTAATATGGCTTCGGAATGTACTACTGTCAGCTTGAAGTTATTTTCGCGGTGTTGCCATTGTTTTAGCAAGGATGAAAATACCTTTTTACTCAAACAAGTCAAAAAAATACATAAAACAATCGATTTGAATCTGTACAGCCTTACCTTACTTTGAAATTTAACTGACCTCTTAAGCCCTAGACAAAGGCGTAAACCCCGTTTTGATTTCGTTCTTTTAGCGCGCAGTGCAGAACCCGAAACGACAGTTTATTTTCAATTAAAAGCTCACCCAATGTCCTTCCATATTGTGCAACAGCTCGGCTGTCCCGATGCAAAACACAGTTAACAATTTTTTCAAAGCGTCGAGTACCGGTCGGTCCGCCGTGGCAACACTTCTTGATTTCCTGTATCCGGGACACAGGGCGTCTCCAAATTCTCCACAATTTTCCTTCTCCTGCCTCTGGCGATGCTCGAGGCTTCTCACTACACTCCAGCTTCCCTTTTTCTCCGTCTTTTTATTCCCAAAAACCTCGGGACCCGCGAAAATAACTGCTACAACGTGTGCCGTTATCCATTAGTATCCTCCCCTCTTGGCTCTCCCGCGCAAGTCACTTCACGAATTTCCCCTATCGCCTAAATTAAATCAAAGAAAGGTTTCCCAGTGCCTTCACCTGAATTACAACATCAGCACACGATTCACAGAAAACGGTATGCTAGCTAGGAGAACGAAAATTAAACTCTTCTGCACACCTACGTCACTCCGACAAAAGCGCGGCCAACTTATAAAAAATAGTTCTGAAATCAGTTTCACTTTCATACATCAGTTATCAATTTCAGGTCAAGTTAAATTCAAAAAAAGAATGTAGGCACCTTGAGACAGCTTGATGGATATGTGGTTGCCTAGCTCACAATAAACGAGTCAAAAAAGGTAGATGATTTTGTCGAATGAGCGTCACCGTTGACGTGACAGCATCTGCGCGCGGTCAGATGCGACCGTATTCCTTATTGGAATACGGTCGCTTAGAAATAACAATACAACTAATAACTAATTAAATGGGAAAATTAGGTCCTGGCACACCAGACTTGAATCCAATGGATTTTTGTAGTTGGGAATACAATGTATCATGTCATGAAGGCGATTGTGTACGAACAGGAAATCGACAACGACAACGAGCAGCAGTTAGGTGAACAGCTACTGTAGTGCTTGTGCAGTTGTGTTTTTTGGTTACCCTTCGGGGTCTTCCTGGCGGAAGCGGAGGTGATCCACCTCGTCGTGGTCGCCAGGCTGAGTACCTCGCTTCAAACAAAAGGAATGGCTGAGGGGAACCAAGAGGTTCCCAACAGATTTAGAAAATGTGAATGTTGTGTTGTGTAGTGCTGTGCTGTGTGACTTTTAATGTAAAAAAGCAAAAAAAAAAACAGAAAACGGTGCGATATTCAATCCTGGAAATGTCAGTAAGGTAGGTGTTTCATAGGCACTCTACATGTTCCTTAGAAAGTAATCGTTTCCAACAGGAAATCGAAATTTCGTGGTGAATCCTCGGATAAATTGATAGACGTGGTAACGCTGCGCTATTTCATTACCTGTCACTACCATTGACATAGGCGAAATTTTGGAACAGATCACGGCGGGCGTCCATAGGCGGCGTTTTTTTGAGGGGTTTTAAATAATTTGAAAAAAAAAATTTTCGGGCTTAAGACAAATGTTAGAAAATTTTTGAAAATTTATTTTGGCAAGTCTAATTTTTCTTTATCTACCATAAAAAATTTTGTACTAAGTGATAGTTAACCCTGTATAGGTGGGACAAATGTTTAGGTTGGAAAAACAGTCCAGTTTATTTTACGAGGGCCATGGATCCAATATAAATAGATAGTTTTCGCAGTATCTCTGATCATTTTTGAAATTTAAACTAATAAAAGGAGCAAAAAATAACGCACTGTAACAGAAACAATACCTAATTTTTAAATGAAATTTTGGCTAAACATTTTAGCTTTTAGAGATTTGGTTTTGGTACAAAACTTCTCTACGATTTTGAACATTGTGACTTGTGTTTATAACCGTGCAGCAATTTCAGTGAGGCCGCAACTTGGAACCCTTCAAGTTGGAGGCATTCCAAAGTTGGCCCTTGTTATCTTAAACATAATCCGTAGACTTCCCGTATAACGAATTATCCAACCATTACAAACAGGTTCCTATCAACAGATCCAAAATAGAAATTAAAAAATTACGATATTTCACTGTTTTCATTCTATTGAAGAAGTCTGTATACCTACTCTAGATTTGTAATTATTATTATCTGTCCTTGTATGTAACTATTTAAAAGCATGTTGTTGTTATGCTAAATAGCTTAGTGATAAATAAATAAATACTAATACATCCTATATAAGATTAGTCAACAGGCGGACGATTGTTATCATATACTTCGGTAAAATTTTTAACATGTGGATTAACACTTACTACCTCCCCCCCTCCCTCCCCGGTAAGCAGGTCCCTTACTCGTCCTCCCACGGGCACACCTCGCTCGCTTTGGCCTCACCATCAGCGGCGGTGGCGGCTGCACCCTCTCCGTCCGGTTCGCCACCGGCCTCTATGTCTGGCGGGAGCTCGCTGGCTGGACTCTCGCCGTCTGGCTCTGCGAGCGGAGCCAATGGCTCCAGCGGCAGGGCCAGCGACGGGGCGGGCGCAGCCGCTGCACGGGAGCCGGCGACTTCCGCGTCTAGGTGGTCGGGGGGTAGCTCCTCCGGTGACGGCTCTGCCTGTGGCGTCGATGGTGGGGTGATCACAGCTGCCGAACAAAAGGAGAACCTGACAGTTAGCAAGTCTACCATTCCAGAATTTATAGCATGATACATGATGTTCTTGTTACGGTATGGAACTAGGTTTTTTGGTAGACATATTAAACAGTGCCCATATAGCAGGTTCAGAGGCACATATTATGCAAAATATGTACAGGGTGATTCATTTATCATGGGAAATGTAATTTTCTCGTAAACGGGTAGAGGAAAATTCGAACTGCAGAAAGTATGTTATTTTGGCACATCTTCACTCAAGTAGAAATTTTTTTAAATTCTAAATTGACGATAGATGTCATGACACCTCAAAATTTTTTTCTCAAAACTACACCTTTTTTATTGCATATTTTAAAAGATTGCTAAATTCTAAGTATTTATGCTTAAATAAGTTTTTTCTGTACTAACCGTTGAAAAAGACTACCATCAATTAAAAACTAGAAAGTTATTAAATTAGATTTAAAAAAAAATTGAACATTTTAACAGATGCTCTATATAACCGTAATTAGTTTCAAAACACAACGTAAAACCACCTTCTTAACTTACTTTTTGGACACTCTTTTCACCATCTCACCACTTATTCTATCACATGTCATGTTTCTGACGTATTTATACAAAAAAATGGTAGGCCTTGAAAATTCAAATATTGTTTTCTGCTTGCATTCGAGCTCTCAGCTAGTCCCTTGTGGGTGGTATTGTCACTTATTTATTATAAGTAATTTTCTAGACTAGAATCTACTATCTGGAAGAGTGTGTTCGGGGTATTGTGGTGCCCCGTAGATACCAATGAGGTACCCCGTATATACCAACCAAAATTCTCATTTTTATTTTACCAAATAACACGAGGCAATGTTAGCTAAAGCCTTGAAATTCTTCAGCGAGGAATACATTCACGTACTATTTTCGCAGTTTTTAGTTATCAGTTTTGTTATAACGCTAGTATTGTTCGCTACATAGGTTTGAAACCAGTTACTAAAATTTAAAGATAATTATTTTGCGCTAAATTCTTTATTGTCGATTCTTTTCTGTTATATTTACTTAGTAATATTTTTAATAATTCATTTTGTTCACGTCTGTGCATCCTCAATTCATTTACTGTGTAATTGATAACCTGTATATTTTATACGCCATAGGCGTACCATTTACTTTTTTAATATATGTATTAAAATTCCCCTGTTGTTTCCATTAATTCTTAGGCCCACACCAAAAATAAATTAACTTATGGACCACCTTTAAAGGTACCGCTCGACCAACTAACATCAAAAACAAAGGTGCGCGCCATAGTATCTTTCTTCACAGTTTCCTTGCCGCCAAAGAATTTTTTCCAGCCTCCATGCACTAGCAGTATACACTGGTGACAAAAATTAGGGCATATCGTAATCTTTCAAATATTTTACATTTCAAAATATCCTCTAATTTTTGCCACCAGTGTGTCAACTTTCTCATTGTGCATAAACATTTTTTAGCTTACTTATATTTTTACTGATTTTAAACAATATATAAGCCTTAATATCACCCGCAAGTACCTAATACTAATTGACAGTTCGAAAACAAGTAACTGACAGTATTTAAAGTTTCATGGCCTACCATTTTTTTATTTAAATGCAGAAAATGTGATAAAATAACTGGTGAGGTGACAAAAAGAGTGACAAAAAAGAAGCACAACAGGTGTTTTTTTTTTGGGTCTTGAAAATAATGGCTGCTTAGAGCATCTGCTAAAATGAGTTGTCTATTTTTTTTTCACCTTTATATATTGAAGTATGAAGATTGGAGAATTATTTCAGTTAATGTACTTACTAATTTCGGAGATTCAATGGCACTTATGAAGCACTAATATCTGGGTCCATGATCCCGGTTTGTAGTATATTAATTTACACTAATTCCATTATTATTTTAATAATGTTTTAAGGCACAGGGTTTTACACGCGATACCGGTATTTATTTACATTTTTTAAAGTGTAATAGAATAAATTTGTAGTTTAGAATTGATGGTAGTTATTGCAGTTGGTTTTCTGATGGCAACTTGATTTCACAGAACTAATATAAACAGCATATTTATAGAGTCGGGCAAAAAATTACTGATAAATAATTAATAAAAACTAGCTTATAACTTTTAACGGTTAGGTATAGAAAAAATATTCGAAAACAAATACTTAGAATTTAACAACCTTTTAAAATATGCAATAAAAAAGGTATGGTTCTGAGAAAAGAAAAAATCGATGTGTCGCAGCGCTTAGTGTCTACTTTGGATTTTGATAAATTTCTACTCTATGCATTTCATATGATAAATAAATCACTCTGTACATACTAATATTTGTGTTATTGGGTAGTTAGAAATGTCAAGAACAGTTCAACCCTTAGACAATTCAATAGGATAGACATAGCATTCTTTACCCCCACCATTAGCAATATCTAGCGATTCCAAAAATGTATTGGTCGATAATTTTCAAGGAGCTCTAATTCTGGATAACCCTTTTTAAATACCGTCAATTGATAATTTTTGGGCCAGAGGAAACTCACTGCCAATATAACAAATAAATTTATAATTTCATTTAGGAAGGTTGAGACTATATCACAGCATTTCTTGATTATTATTATTATACTTATAATTCCAACAGAAACCTTATATTTTAGCGAATTAATTAGATTTTTTGTTTCTCCCCTGGAAAATGGCTCAAAAACAACCTTGCATTATGAAGGCATTGGTAAGGTGCAATCTTCCATTTCATGAGAAATTCTGATCGATTTGGCCTTCAACTGCAGTATTAAAATATGTAATTGACACATGTACCTGCGAGATTTCTGTTGTCAGACTACTGAGTTTAGCATAATTTTTTGTAAACTGTGTTTTTAAGGTATCCCTATTTCCCAGAATGTTTTGCTTTTACTTTCCTAAGAGGCTATTGAATTTATATACAATTTTTTCTTTTCAAATTCAGGCCTTTAACATGTTTCTTTTTATAGTCTTTAAAGTGTTATTTACTTAAATTATTTAAAAATAATTTCCTGTTTATTATTGCCACAGTTGTAAAATGTATGTTACGTTCGTGACGCACATTAAATATTCTGGTGACTTCACAACAGGGCACATTTTCACTTGTTAAATGAACAATTTCAATTTTTTCTCTCAAATAAAGATGATTCATTGTGTTACAGAGTCAGCTAAACACGTTTCCCATTACCTGAACTGTCAAGTTTAAAATGTAAAGTCTATGCAAGTTACAGCGGCAGTAGATATAGACACAGTCACATGACCCCATTGCGATCGATTACCAGGGTCTGACTAATATGAGATTCCCAGTGGCTTGTAATTCTGAAATTAAGTAGCAAAATAAATTTGCAGAATATACCGCTCGCGATCCGATCTAAAATATGCAGGAAACTCGACTGAGGGAAGGGACGGCCCTGACATTTTATGACGGCCAGACCAATAAGAGAATAGGTCACGTGGTGGCCAATGTTTTGATCCACTGCCTCTGTAACCTGGATAGACTTTAGGCGTTGACTGACATATTAATAAGACTTCTCACGGCTATAGCTTCATGTCCCGGAAAACAGATGGCGCCTGGCGTCAACAATGTATTTTGCATTGTATTTTGTCTCCGGGAAGCGCATGGTGAGCCAGAGAACTGTCAAACATGACAGCCGTGAGCAGTCTTTATTAATACGTCAGGTGTAAATTTAATTGTTTCAATTTCCATGACAAATAAGTATGTTTTTTTCAAATATCTCTGCTTATACCACTAGGCAAAGAGAACCCAAAACAATAAAATGGTACTGTAAAAATAATAAAGTAAATCCAAAAATTATTTTTTAATTGTGTTTTAAATACAATAATTTAAAATTCATTGTTGTGTCAACATTTTATTTTAAAGATAGATGGCAGAATTTTACTTTGGCACCAATGAAATGTCTGATGTGATGGCCGTTGTTCCTCTTTACTCAATGCTGGTAGTTAACTTTTGCTACTAATTTAATGACCTTAAATTTTTTTTTCCACAGTAATTGTGGCAAAAATGAACATTTATTTTTGATTTATTGATACCTATTTCTTTTCCTTTTCTTTTTCTTATATTTTTGGTGGGAAACCTTAAAGCACCCTTTAAAGTTCCATTTAAACCAGTGCTCACCTCCGGTCAAATTTGTACTAATAATTATTAAAATGTAGCCAGTCGTACCAAAAATTAATTCAAATTATTACAAACCCCGATTCTAAATATTTTAATATTTATGGTAATGATGAGGGGATTTTTTCATTACCAAAACATGTTTTTAAGAAGGAAACATTATTTTATGAATTAGATGAGATATGCTTTTACCTCATGATACAATATGTGTTCATCATGCTTCTACCTTATTAATAATACAAAAAAAAACCTTACTACATGTCACTAGTATACAAGTTATTAAAAAAAACCTTAAAATTAAATTAGATATATTTAAAAAAAACTAGTTTTTTCCATAATTAATATTCTCTAAATATTTTAAAATAAGATTACGATTTTTATAAAAAGTGGCAACGTTGCAGACTTTAAAGTAGGATGGCGGATGGAGCAGAAACAAGGTCCCAAAACTCAAAAATAATATGAACAAACGGAAATTTTATTTTAGTGTTTTAAAAAATAATTTCATAGGCGTCCTAAGGCGTTCAATTGTATGGGACAAAGTGTCACCCTGTATAAGCATAATTAAAAAAAATAGTTATGTAAATACATACCTATCTCAACATGCTGTTCTTCTTCACTGCTTAAATCCGTTGGTGCATCATCTACTGCTGAACTAACGCTAATAGTTGGTGCTGATGTTTTGGCAACACTGTGGCTTTTCTTCAATGTTTTAGCTGGTTGTGTTGTATTCTCTTCTCCCTAAAGATTAAATACAGGTGACACCCATATCCACAAAAGTAATACCTACGAAGTATGAACAATACAGTTTGCTCTGCGAATGTTCGGCCCTACGTCACAACTCCCATCCTTGTCTGACTCGTGAATATACGACCGATATCCATCGTATATTCATGAGTAAGACAAGGACGGGAGTCGTGTCCTAGGGCCGAACATTCGCTGAACAAACTGTATCTACAACTACAGATAAATAGTGTATAGTTTGCACTATGGTATTAAAAGTGGAAAATAAACACTACATTTTTGGTCGTATGAAAAATGCTTTCATATAATATGTTGTTTGCTTTTCCCCCAAAAAAGATCATAGTTTCACTTAATATCTGAAACAATACTTTGTTTATCCCAATCCGCTAGAGATATAAGAGGGAATATGCCACAAATGTTGCATTTTTCAAAAAATCAAATATGTTAGGTTTTGCCTCATAACTTTGTCTATTCTTCTAGGAAAAATCATCGCAAACAGATTTGTATTTTTTCATAGGGGTACGTCCAAAAAGTATCATTATACACTTTGTGTCTAGGGTTTATTTTGGTCTAAGGTCATAATTATACCTTCTTTTCCTGCTCCCTATCTTTTTCCAGTCCAGCAGACGAGGTGGACATTTCCGATGTGTTCGTGTCCTCGAAGGAGGATACCTTTCGTTTAGCATTGTCTGAGGATGGGTGTGTAATGGGCACTGATACACTGGCTCTCCTGGGAGCCTCGTAGCTAGTCAATAACTTTTTGCCACCACCACCGTCCACTGTATGTTGCTGGGTTAATACACACGATTTTTGCACCTGAAAATATTTGAAATACCTAATGTGGGGCCCCTGTCACCAAAATCAGTATAGGTGCAGCATGTGGCATTTAATCATGTCTTATAGAGCGTGTTACAAAACAGCAGGTCAATCCATTGACAACAGGCTCTTTAGACTACAATAATGTGACTTTTCTTACGCCATTTTCTGTTTCAATTAATTTAGAAAAACGAATTTGTTTCTTTGTTTTTATGATACAGTAATGTCTGGATAATCCAAACAGAAAGTTGGCAGACTCCAGTCGGATTACCCAAACATGGATTATGGAATTCACAATAAATGATATCTGATAAAGTAGTGCAGCAAAGTAACTTTTCCGCAACGTTCCCGAATTGGAAATCAACTTATGGAAAGTCTTATTTTTCGTAATAATTATTAGTGACATTATCTAAGTAATAACAGACCTATGCAGGTACATTATTGCTTTACTCTAGCTGAGATGGGCACTGATCCCCCATTTGCTCTCTTTGCTCAGAAAACAATAGTTTGCCATCGAAACCATTGTTGTCGGAGCAAAAAGAGCGAATGGAGGAATGGAGGTATTTTCTTTCTCTTTGCCGTAATAAATATCTTTTGGAAAAATATTTTCTTTATTTTCCCCCTTGCTGGTAATTTTGTTCCTAATTTTGCAAAAGGTGTCTTCTCTACACTAGACTGCACTTGTTAACTTCCTAACTATTATCTTAGAATGAAAGAGTTATTAATGAAAGTCGGTCATAATAAAAATAATTGACATACTAAAAAAGAAGCTTTTTACATAAAATCTTATTGAAAAATTGTATCTGAGATATTTGTTAGGCACAAAATCTCATAATATTCGCCATGCTTTGATAGTCTTGCACTTTTTTTTATTTCTTTCCGATAGGTAAGAACTTGTTTCCTGTAAAAAATACTTCTTAATAAGGCGATGAATAAAGTCGAGTTACTATGAAATTAAAAAGTTCTGAGCCTGTGGAATTTAAGTGCCTATACCATGTTTTTTTTTATAAATCAAACTTGGCTACATACTGTTGGAATCGGGAGAATAAGAATATATAGGAATACCAAAAAAACTAACTCAAAATATAGAAAAAAGTATGCCATGTTCACTAAAAAATTGTATCATGCCAGAACGTGTCATTCGCATATGGGATACGGGACCTATTTTCTGGGCTTGTTATGCAACTATCATAACATATGTTACCAAACACGTACAAGAAATTGTTTCAAAATAGGTAATGTCATTTGAGTTTTATTCAGTGAATTATTGTGTTAATGCATTGTATGTATACCTTAAGTGTTGGTCCAGCCCAGTCCGCATGCCTTTATCAACCACTTACCTTCTCCGAGATATCGGCAACAGCAACGCTGACGTCAGATGATGAACTTCCGGAATCGAGATGGACGGAATCTCGGCGAGGCCATCGCACGCCTGCTGTTGGTGATGCAGACGCTTCCCACGGACACACTTCCTCTGAGGTCGGTGCCGACGTGGCCCCTCCGCCTTTTTTCACCCTGGACAATGAAGTTTTGTGTGTACGAGGTGGGACCTTAGCTATAAAGGGGGTGGGAACTGGTGTGGCGATTTGGAATACCGGCCAGACATACCCTGCATAGGGTATCTATGTAGAAAAAGTGGATGTTCCTTTCACACACATTTTGGGATTTTGGGGCATGGTTTTCTCATTTAATTTGTGCCTTTCAAAAATATATATCGAATTGACAAAATTCTGTCTTTTGGTAGCCATATGACAACCAAAACAAAATCATGATGCAGAAACAACTTATTATTAGATGAATTTGAAAACTTATGAAAAGATTTCCATTAGGATGGGTCATTTTAAATTACTGTTATACACATTTGTGATTTGCGGCTCTGTTCTACAAATAACAGCTTGAATAGTGTGTTTAAGTGTTTGAATTGTTTTGGTATTATTGGCACAGAAATTTTCTTTTATGTTACCATGTGCGAGTTGTAGGCTGATTTTTGAAATTACCTATTGTTGTACACATGTCAGAATGGACAATCCTGTCTTTTTGCAAAAGTTTTAGCCATATAAGTCATAAATATAGTGAGTCGGTGGAGCATATGTCGCTCCATTTTTAAAACTGGATAGTATTTACTTGACCACAATCCAGAATTTCCAGCTGTATTAGATAAGTATTATTTGCCTGTTATAAAAATGCCAAGAACTCTACACCATCTCTTAATGGAAAACCTTATAGATACAGACCTAAATCTTTGTTTATGGATACTCTATATAGTTAGCCAATGTGTGTGACATTGTCATAAGGATATGAAGAATTACTTACAGGGAATACAGTGGGCAGATTTTACAAAAAATAAACTTGTCCAGCCATTTTTATAACAGACGTAGGTAGGACAGAGCCTAGCTCCTAGGGTTTTTAAGATAATCAACTTGACCTTGATTTTTGACACAATGGTGGGAGGGGGCAAGAGGCACATTTTAAAAGCACTTTTGATATCCAGCAATCATGTGATAGAGGATGGCGTCAACCTAAGTTCCTTTTTTTAAACGAAACACCTCCATTCTTGAATAGCCCTTATCATGGCCAATCCAACAATATATGGGTTAGGGGGTTTTGGCCAGCACTCTTGGAGATAAGCTAGTTTAAATGAAACAAACAGGCCTTAGCTTAGTTTGGTCTCTCATACACCCTGTATTAGGGAATATATAAAAAAGTTATTTTTATTTGAAAAGTAGTGCTATTAGTTTTAGTCCCCGTTAATAATCACGTTTTTCTTACAAAACTCAAATGGAATGACCCAAAGTACCGGTGGAAAGAGCACAAAGAGAGCTGTCCAACAATATCATATTACATGAGTTTATTTTCATTTCTCCGGAAACTCTTCTAAATGTGCGGGTTTATTTAGTAAAAATAATTTGCGCTTTTGAATAAAAGTTTCAGATGAAAATACTGAAAATAAAGCTATAGAATTATGTGTTATCATTGGAAAGCTCTAGTTGAGCTCTTTCCACTGATTGAAATTGTAATGAAATTGGGTGATTTTATTTGATTTTATATGATTTTTAAGAAAACTGCATTTTTTAATTGGACCTCTTGAATAAGAGTTTCCAGAGAAAATACTGAGTATAAACATATGCAAACTCTATTTGTGCTCTTTCCATCGGTACTCTCACTCTGAAAGGTAATTCCATTTTTTTAAAGGAAAAGGTGATTTTTCAAATGTTCCTCATCCTGTATGATGTAGGCAAATGCGACAACTGTAATAATGGGGACTAAAATTATAATTGCACTATATTTTTCAGTAAGAAGACCTTTTCGATGTCTCCCTTTATGTGTACCACCCTGTTTCAGGTGATCGTTGGATATCAAAACTGCTTTTAGAATGTGCCCCTTGTCGCCCCCCACTAAAAATCAAGTTGATAGATATCAACTTTAAGGATTAAAAACCCTAGGAGCTAGAGTCCGCCCACACACAAATGGGACGCCCTGTATGTCCCTATCATAAGCGTGACTACAAATTTACATATTATTCCTAATGTGTTCAAGTCTAAGTAATTCAATAAAACCTTGTTGCGTAGTAAGTGAAATTTACTCTACTATTTACATTATGTGTGATATTCCCAGTTTATTAGACATTTGTTTACGAATGTGCCCAGAAATTTTATCTTTTTCTATGCATTTTATACAGTTGTCCAGGTCGATATTACATGGATGTGCGGTTTGTATATCTATATAGTTGAGAAGAACATCACACATTGTTTTCACAGTATTTAGGATTAAACTTCTGAGAGCCAAGTAGTCTGGTTTTTTTTTTGTAATTGAAGTCTAAGTTGGCATAGTGTGAATTATAAACTAATCATAAACTAATATCAATGAATTAGAGATCAATCACGGAGTATTGTGGACTAGAGACAGGATACCCGAAGATGCGGGACAAAGCTAGTGGTCTTGATCGGCAAAGACTCCTGTCACAAATACTGAGACCTTGCTATCAGCTGTTTCCACAGCATCTCGGTTTTTAGGTAACCCAAAACAATAAAAACATAGGTCAAGAAAGAAAAGGTCCCGGCATTTGTGAAGTGACTCTTTGCCAATCAAGACCAGTGGCTTTGTCCCGCATCTATGTTGTTGGGGTCAATGAATTCAATTTTGGCATTATTTTGGAGAAAAAAAGTGATAATATTTGCAAGGGGATGAAAATAAAAAAAGAAAGTCATTATGTCAGTTTCTACATTGTATTATTTTAGGATTTGTGATTTGGATTTACTATTACACAATGAAGCAATGAAGCACATTAGAAGCTGTTTTATGTTTTTAAATTTTAAATACGTCTAACGGAAACTTGTGTTGTCAAGATATAAACCGAACTTATGTTGAAATTACCAAAAGGTATTAATTTAAGTATACAAAAATTGACCCCATTTAATGAATACGTCACGACGGCAATCCCTACTGAAATGTTCTTAGATTTTAAATGAGAAATTTCTTTGGTGTTGATGATTTCTACTTTGGTGAAGCATTTTATTTAGTGAAATAAATCACGAGTGTTAAAAAACATCTATAAAACTAAAATTATCTTCCAATAGGGAGAAAAACTGAAACTAGAAATAATGAAGAGGTTCATCATAATATACATTCTGGACACACATTTTACAACGAATTAGATTAACTAACTACTTAGTTATTTTTAGCATTTACATTACTTCCCAAGTTTTTGAATTTCTATAAAGGTACCTACAGAGTAGTAAGAAAGAGTGTTAGAAGAAAGCACGCTGCAGGAGCACATCAAGATAGCAGCCATGTTGCAACATCAACTTCCAAGAGCACATTGAGCAGAGAGACTGGAACGGTTTTAAGAGGAACACCTAATAATAATATAATTTATTAATTAAAGTAATCAAATAATTATTTTTGAGATATTCATTCTAAACATTGCGTAATACTAGGTCTGGAAAATATGTACAATAATGAATGAAGAATATATGATAGTTGGATCAGGAGATTAGTTCATATACAGTAGAACGTCCAGTAATGGAGCTAACATGGGCTTGACTTAACTCGGATAATCGAAAACTCGGTTTTACCCAGATTTATTAAATGCTCAGTAATTGTTCTTACAAAGAAAATATTACAAACATTCTTAGCCAATATTTTACAAAAAAAAAAAATAAAAATACATAATATAGCATTACATAACAAGAAAATTAAAAATGCATATCATAGGTGAGTAATATTATTTTAAAAAATCTAGAATTTTAGTTTGTTTCATCTGGTTTTACCTTTTTCTGGCTGAAACATCTCTCCAGTGTTTTAATAACAACAAGTCTGCCAATGAGGAATCCCACAACTATAACGTAACGGACTCTGATAATCTGGATATTTATTTACCGAAACTCAGTTAACCCGGATGTATACGTTCTTAGATGAAATCTATAATAGGCTCAGTTTCAATTTACTCCCCTAATCAGATCTGATCAAAATATTATCCTTAAGTGCAGACTAACCTAGACTAGAGCCCCTTCATCAGAATAAGGCTCTGGTAATACAACATCAAAGTGAAGTGAAATTTTGACCACTCAACCACTTTCTTGACAGAACCTGACAACTAATAAAAAATAGGTAACTTATAACAAGCTTTAATCTTAAAATCATTCTTAGCGACTATTAGCCTGCATACAAAGAAAAAATTTATCAGTAAAGGATAGAATGATGTGCTCAAAATCGACGAATAATGACATTAATGATCCTGTATTTACCCGACTCATATAAATGACGGGGATTCTAGCCTAGTCTAGGGATTCTTCTTTGGAAGAGTTAATCCAATGCAATATCAAAAACAGCTAAATTCATGTGATGATAAGAATGAGGTACCTATGTATATAGCAATGTCTTTTGGTGAATAAATTTTTAAAATGCTTCCTTAGCAACTTCTTTCTTGTCTACTATTATAGACAGTTTTAAGGTTATAGGACTTGCCAATTCCTTCAACTGGCAGAATGCTTTGTCCATAGACCATAGACACAAGTATTGTTTTTGTGCTGGTAATCTAGAGAGTTGCGTCAGATGACAGAAATCTGAACGTTCCAGCTTTACATCAGGTAAACGTCAAATTAGTAGAAAGTACACAGACCACGCCCAAAAAAGTGGGCTTTTAAACTACATTTTCTAATGAAAATGCATGTATGTTTATGAAAAAAAAATTAAAGTATGTTCTAGAGGTCTGAAATCTGGTACAGCGGTATAAAATTTAAATGTGAAAAACTTTTCTATAAATTTTGAGAAATAACGGCATTTCCAGAATTCAAAAAATATATATTTGAGAGATAAGAAAGTCACATTTACTTTTGAGCACGTCATTTGACATTCTTTTTAAGAAAAAACAATTGGCTACAACACAATTTATGTAAATAAAATAATAAAAACACAATGAATAATAGGCCTGCTTCGGCAGAACTTTAAACCGTTTGAAAACTGTCAGGAGCATCAGTTTCATTTTGACATTCTAAAAACAAAACCACACATACTCCTGTCAGTTTCAAACCGATTTGAAATAGCTTTAAGTTATTTCGAAGCAGGCCTAATATATTTGATATTTGTAGGATTTATGGGAAATATTGGAATTTAATATTACACACCCTTTTTGACCAATCATGAACCTGCATTTTCAACACAACAGTTCAAGCTAAATTTTCAGCAAAAGTGGGATGGTTCAACAATCTGTAAATTGTAATTTAATTGCAAAAAATGACTCAAGAATATTCGAAATAATTTCAGATATTTGAGATGGCAAAAGCAAATAAATGTTTAAAGGTTTGTTGCCGGAGTGGTCGAAAAATTACAAACAAACATTATGCAGAACATATTTTAATAGAAATATGCAATGGAATAGATGTAAGTTCAGACTATACTTAATACATTTTTATTTTTATGTAGATATTATAATAAATATCTAATAGTTGGGGAAAAAACATAGTACTCACAAGTTATGGTAATTACTCATTCAGAAAACTCTCCTTGCTCTGTGCACTTAGGATGATATTAATGACTGTCATAACCCCCTCGTTGAGTAATATACTATAAACAATATTATGTGGAAGTAGTGATTCAATTGCCTTTTTTTATATCATTATCACTATGGACAACGCCATTAAATTTGCTCTTTATTGGTGTATCACAACTTGATAGTGCTTAAATTAGCATTGAAAATTCAAAGATATTGTTATGTCTCAAAAGTACAATATTTTCTAATTTTCACTAATATTTTAAACACAATTATCAACTTATGACAAGTAAATATGATATGATGCACAAATTTAATTCTGTGGTGATAATAAGAAAATAGGTTTCCGTTTGAAGAAATTGAAGACCATTTCATTGTTGTTTACATTATGGAGTGGTGCTACTCGACGAAAAAAAAGCGACTTATTATAGGTATGCCAGTTTCTGTCATATAGAGTGTCCGAAATTTTGTGTCCCCGGATTGAGTTCACATCGACAATAACAAAAAATTTTCGAGTTGAAAATTTGAGCTTCTGGGGATCAGCCCTGCTTGGTTTGAAACTAATTTGTGACATAATTTTAGTTTTGAAAAATCACGTATGTCTTGGAAATTATTAAGAAACTAATTTTCCACATCAGTAAAGTGCAGTTATGTAGGTTTTACGGCAAAACATTATTAAGGAAACTTGTTCAGAATGAAAAACTGAGTAGGTTTGCGCAATTTTGAAAGTCTAGGCCTATACTTTGATTTGGAAATGTGCCATTCAGGTAAACTTGTCAAATTAAAGGAACATAAAAAACAAGTACTTTATTTTAGTTCGGATATTAAATCATGTTTTTATTAAGTATATAAAAGATTCTGCAACAATAGTGTTTTTAGCATTAAACCACCCTGTCGATTTTGTTCATCGTAAGGTACCAGTGGCGATCGGTTGCGGGTTGAAACAACACTATGCACGGGTTTTTTAATATAGTGTTGGTCCAGGTTAAACATACCTATTATTAAAACCTAAAAAGAACAATATTCTGAAGACAAAATAAATAAATGAACGAAATTTTATGAAAAGGGCTAATAGTAATAAATAAATCAAAAGTTCACTATAATAAAAAATAAACTACGTTCACAAAACTCACAATAAATAATTACCTACAACCTATTTTCACAGTAACGCACTCTGAAAAAGACTATAAGTTTGCACACAGGCACCTCTGGCACATAGCACGTTTCTAATCTACAAGGCTCTGGCATAGTTAGTAGTTGTGCCATCTGCCATATATTAAACATTTTTTAAATTAATAGGCCTGGTTTGCTACTTGGTAATCTACCTATCATACATTATTTTTGATGGCACCTATCACCTTTTTGTCAAATAAATCCCACTTTATATTTTTAGTACCTAATCTAACAACAACATATGACAATATTGTTTACTGTTCAAGTTCCTCAACTACTTTCATCTATGGATGAAGCATTCTGCCAGTTGATTTAATAGTAACATCGTTGACTGAGGTATTAATAAAGACTGCTCACGACTGTCACATTTGACAACTTTTTGGTTCATCATGCGCTTTCGTGCGCATCATGACCTAGGTGTTCGTCTCACAACTGAGCTCCATGGCAAACCGAATAACCGGAGTTCGCGAGGCAGCCGGCAAGGCGATGCGACTTACGGCGTAGGCGAGGTGAGAGGGGGCGCGGGGGGCGGCCGCGGCCTGTACACAGCCCTCTGTTGGTCCATGTCGCCCCTGCAAGCACCACCAACGCATTGCGCTCACTACTAGCTGGCCTACCTGTCTGCCACCACATAGCTTAGGTGCCTACCTCAGGGCTGTTTCTTAATAGACTTCAGAGAGGAAAAATTACAAGTGCATATGGGAGGACATCGATACAGTGATTTAGCTTTATTCTGGGACACTTCGACAAGTGAGACAAAACCACAGTATAATAAACCAGTAGCCCAAGTGATTCTTTGTTTTTGGCCAGCGACATAGGCATATATTTACGTGAGGCCATTCTACCTCATTCTAGCATAAGACATTATTTAAAAAATAGATGCCATGAAAAACCCTAGAGAAAAATAAATCTCAAAAATATCTGTTGACACTAAAGGGAAGGAAAAGCTATGTACCTGTACAATAATTAACTGAATTGTTTATACAGACTTTGGCCATGCAAAGTTCATGTTGCAGCTATGTACTTTGAAAACGCGGATGGGTACGGCTCCGTCAGAGATGGTCTGTTGCAGAGCCCTCGTAAGCTGACAATAAGCTAAACTTCTTATACGCATACGCCTCATTTTCGAGATACATGGTCTTTAAATTCTCAAAAATGTTAACAGTTTATTTTTAAGTACAGGTACACTTGATAACTTTTTTATTCTAAGCAAGAAGTGCCTCTTGAAAACTTTTGTGTTTGTTCATCGCAAAATTATAGGTTTTTTCGTTCATTGCGTCCTAGTAATTCAACAAAACAATAATTTCTCATCCATAGCCAACTACTATTTCTCTGCCTATTTCTTCTTTTATAATCGAAAGTCAAACTATCGAAAAAAATACATAAGTAAGTACCCATAAGTGGTTTTTGACAGCAAGTTTTAATTTTTTCAACCATAACACTTTGTTTAATATCCTCTGGCCAAATAGAAATCTGATGGTGCCATTTTTCAAATTAAATAATTTTGTTTCTCACATTTTAAAAGGGAGTAATGAAAGAAAAATTAAATTAGTAGTGAAACTGTGGCAGATACAAAAAAAATGAGAGGCAATTTCCCTTTAAAATAAGAAAATCTATCCAAATATGGAAAATGGCCTTATCAGTATTTTTGGATAAAATAAATTTTGTATATACTAGGAGTACCCCAGAAGCAACCACATGCTTGTGCGGGGGAGGGGGGCAATTACTATTATTTTGTCTTCGTTGCCATTTGCGGCTAGGGCCGACTTTTTTCCCGATAGAACTAGGATAGCATTCGCCCAAGTACTACGGAAAACCCTAGAAAACCGTAGTAATCCCAGTGAGTGTAGGACAATTAGTAAATCACACGGATAAAGCTATTTAGGAGCAATACCGTGAACCCACATTTGTCCAGCGCTCTTGGCCATAGCGGTGTTTTTCTTTAAAGACATGTGCATGTGCCTGCCTATCTTTGTATATACCCATATCTCTGCCATTAGTTACTTGAGAACTTGGTATTATCACATTTTGTGACACTTAATCACTGCATGCTGTGTACCAAATTTCGTTTGATATCTTTAACAATTGGACAAATAACATGAAATAAAACCTTAATTTTTTAGAAATCTAAACACCATGCATCACGAAAACGAGTTGGCAGTGGAAAAAAGTTATACCACAAAATATTCTTATTTTATGATTTTCTATATCACCACCTGTTGAAGTATCCCAGAATAAAACTCAGTCAACATGCACCTGTATAATATGCTGTTTTTACACATCACATCAAAATTTATTTTTTAAACTGTCACTAGCTGTCAGTTGCTTGTAATTGTGTGCATTGTAACAGTAATAAATGTACTTTTTTTACTCAATTTTCTGTGTACTTAAGTACTTAATAAGTTATAATGGCACTTAAATTAAGTGAAACGGAAAGAATACAGGTTAACATACTAAGTACTTAAGTACACAGAAAATCGAGTAAAAAAGTATATTTAGTGTAACGATGTACACAGTTACACAGCTAGTGACAGTTTCGACAGTTTCGCATTGTTCTGATTTTGGCATGGCTAACTTTATGTTAATAATTATTTTGATAAACATTGTCAATAGCATAATAGAAAACTAAATTTTTTTGTATTTTTTTCTTATGCGACCCCATTAAAATTGTATTGTATCTTATTCAGAAAGTTCCAGTGTATCCATTTTCACCAAAAAAAGTATATGGTGCCATTTAAAAAAATTAAATCGGTTACCATGGCTACCACATTTTTTGTGCTACGAAAGGTTGCTTGATATCACTAAACGGGAAATAATTTCCCCTAACACTTTTATTAAAACATGTTTTTGATATGAAGAATATTTTAAGAAATATAAGCAACATTCCGCAATTTCTATCCACACTGTATACCTATGGTTTTGAGTTAGTTATCTGTGACCTTAATATGCAGAATAATTTTCTAATCTTAAACTTAATAGAAGGTAGTTAAAGTTGGTTCCTAATATTTGATGCAATAAATGTCCATACATAGTTATACAGGCTCATTAGAATTCTTATTATTCCTTTAATCAATGGTTAAAAGAAATAAATCTTCTAGGATAAATCTAATGTTTTTCAATCCTGCATTTTTCATTTTCCAAAAAAGATGTGTGCCCTTGTTTGCCTACGTTTATGGAACATACTGTCATTAGCGTTAACTTTAAACACAACTGATGACATACCCTGCGAAAAAATGTAGGTACCTATGTCTTTGGGAATTATGGGATGATCCGTTCAACCAGTTGAAGAAGCGAGAATTGTAAATATAAAGCCGGGTCCAGACCAAGCAGACAAAAATGCAACACTATTTGGAGACAAGACACGAGACAAAGTTGCGACAAAAAAAGGTATTGTCTACAAGACAAAATTGAGACAAACTGTCCACACCACAAGGACAAAAGTGCAACAAAGTTCAGTCGTTGCGAATACTTTGTTTAACCATGTGGCGTTTCCACCAGGACGATGACGAAGAATTATTGCTAGCAGCCAGTGGCTTTAGTTTTCTCTCCTCGGCATCCAATGTTGTAAGAAGAAAAACCAAAAGCTTTCTTGTAACGATTTTTGTAGTCCTTGTTTTTAGAGTCCCATAATAATGGAAGTTCTCTGTAAATTTCTATTAACCCTTTCACTACCATCGCCAGAGAACAAGGAAGGGGAGAATTAAACTCAAGGGGGCGGAGGTAGCCTGCGCATCTGGGCGGCGCAGCCTATATCAGCCATGTTTTTTGTTTAGCCAGAGTAGCGTTTCGAGCGAACAGATCTCCAGTGGCGGCGTTCATTTGATGTTTTCTTTATTGCGAGTGTGTTGTTTTGTTCAGTGTTTTGTCTTATGATCATGAGTGAGACAAAAGCGGGGGTGTTATGTGCACAGCGAAAGGCTGCGGGAGTGAACAAAAGTTACAACTGCAGATTATCGTTCTTCTCCTTTCCAAAGGAGCATTGGTAGATAATTAATTATGAAATCTCTGGGAATTAGTTGCTGTTCAGGTGCAATTTACTGTATTATCATAACCTTCCACCTCAGTATCTAAAGGCAGACTTAATTTAAGGATTTAATTTAAAAATCATAAGTTAAAACACTGAAAATGCATGGTGTAGTTCAGGCGATTTCGTATATAAAATTATCGAACTTACATGTAATTTAAGACAAAAAGCCACAAAAACAACAAAAATCCTTTCAAATCAAAAATATATTTTTTTGGGCTAAATTTTATATGAAGCAAATGTGGATAAAGAACACATAATTTTATTTAAAGGGTTAAATTAAATCATAAATCCTGTCCTTAAATTAAGTTTGCATAAACAGGCCATATGTTATTGTTACCTGTGTGGGTTTACTCTGTTTACCTGTGTTCATACCTAAGTACCTATTATGAATACCTACTAATTGCTTAGTTTTTTTATCAAGAAATTAGGCACCTTTCTAAAGTACATAATAGCGACAAACACGCCTAATATAGTACCTACGTAGTGCGTAATAGCATTAAAAATTATAAACAGAAATTGAAAATGTACAAACAAAAATAAGCTTATTATATGGAAAAATCAATAAAGTTTATTTTATGGAATAATAGATTTTTGTACTAAGTATATCTATTCCCATACAAATGTCCAAGTTTTTTCGCATAGTCGTAGGTACCTACTGATTTTAATGAAGGAGACAAAAACGAAACTGTTTTAGAACGGGGTAGCCTATATTAATTAATCCGATGAAGACAATATTCTAATACAGATACCTATGTTTTGTTTTTCATTTGTATTCTACAAAATGACTGCTTAAAAAATATTGCTCAGGCAGTCATCAAATTTTAAGATCAATAAAATATTAAATTTTTGGAATAAGATAAGAAAAATCGCCTTTCCATACCTACTAAATATTTCAGTTATCTAACTACCTTAAATTAAAAATATTCCTTCAAAATCCAATTAACATTTTTGCCTGTTCCAATCTTCAGTATATATGATTTGTTTTGTGTTTATCAATGAATGATTTAAAATATCTGAGTACAGACCTGCACTATCCCTTCAGTAAATTCTAAATACGGCCCTGTCTTCTACACAAAGAACATGGCGACCACCGGCTTCCAAAGATCAAAGGCGCCGCCATCGAGTTTATATTCTCCCCTTCCTTGTTATCTGCCATCGCCGTATATATACGACAGAAGAAGCGTGCCACCGCACCCACTGCCGTATATATACCTTCAGTTCTAGAATGGTCTAGACTCTAGACAACCGATGTCATATATATGCGACAGTATTTATTTTTGCCGTGCCTGCACTCCCACTGCAGTAAATATCCAACACCATTAACGTGCATCCAGACCCAGTGCCTTACATATCCGGCACTGATACAAAACCTCCACATCCAATGCCATATTAATACGTCATTTAGCCAGCGCCTCTAGCGGATGAAACCCTCACTCTCGCTGTGCTGCTGGAATTTCATAAGTCATGTTTCTATCCTATTCTGTTGTTGAGCACTGCATAAGTGTGGAGTTTCTTTGTTAAAAATATATGAATTGTTCAAAAGATACAAACGAAAATAAAAATTTATATTTAAAGAGTATCAGCAGCATTTTTCTGCATTTTTTTTTCATGCCTGCCGTATACATACGACAGTGGGTCTGAGGCCATGTAAATTGGTTGGGAATGGTGACACTAAACATTTGAAGCAGGTCGGTAGCGAAAGGGTTAATTTGCACGTATTTTCCATGTTCCACTTTTTTTTCTCCTGATGACATTTTTTTAAAGACGGAGTATTTCACTACACAAGAACAGAACTAAATTCGTTTGTCTCCTTTTGTCAACATAGGCCGTCCACACTGCGTTTGTCGTAAAATACGCGGACAAAACAGAGACTCTTTGATCTTTACCGACTCGAGACGGGACATGCAAAAGTCTCCGAATTTGGGAACAAAACAAAAATGAGACAAAAATGTTTCAGAAATGTCGCCTCTTTGTCGCGAAACATGAATGTTTCTGTCTTGTCGTTGTTTTGTCTGCTTGGTCTGGACCCGGCTTTACATTTTGGAAGAGGCAAGAACATAGGCAAGAACGAAAATGCATAAAATTGTTTAAAGCCCCAAAGCAAACCAATAATCCACCGCATACAAGGTGTCCCAGTTGTAAACCACAATTTTGAAAGAAACGATGGAAATTTTTATTTTGAACAAAAAAGTTCATGTGAACATGGTGTTAAAATTTTTTTTCAACGGTTTTTAATGATATCTCAAAAACGACAAATAATATTAACTTTAAATTTGATACACAGTATACGGGTATAAAATGCAATAAACTGAAGCTACCAGCGTTTTTTTTGTCATATCCAGCGGCGTATGGGAACTTTAACACCTTGTATCTTGTTCACCAGAACTTTTTTGTTCAAAATAAAATTTTCTAACGTGTATTACAAAATTGTGGTTTACAACTGGGGTATATAAAGAAGAAACTGAAAAATGTTAATGTGTATGCCACCATATTCTTAACCTTGGAAAAATATTTAATAATCCTTTATTTAAAAATAAACTTTGACTTATACTACAACATACCAAAAGGTACGAAAATGTCCTCTCTTTTGCATTTAGACTGGGTTTCTTAAAAAAATTATGGAAATGAAATAGGACAAAAGTGTTGCAAGTTTTTATTTTATAACATATTTTTCAACAATGGTATTTGTAATACTAAACCACCCAGTCGATTTTTGTCATTTTGTCAGAGGTCTTTAATATAGTTTCGGTCCAGCTTGTACGATAGTTAATCTGTGATTTCATGACCATCAACACGGTTATTATTTATTTGCACTTTAACTTGGTAGGCACCTCGCTATTTTAATGCATGTTTAACTTAAAAAGACATTATTAACAAACATACAATCTGTAGAAAAAAAGCTCCAAAATAATATCAATTATTACTAATATGAACAGGTAAACTGGAAGTAAAATAAGTTTCTATAGATTGTTTGTTATGTAGTAAAACATATAAAATAAATTCCTCTAATTACAAAGAAGTTACCATATCCAACCTGATTTAATTCAATCTAATTGGTTGAATATAGAAACCACACTGCATTTAAAAAAGTGTTTACACGGAAGTCCCAGCTAAGACATGTTTCATTTTGGTTCCTCGACAGATTTTAAGATAAATTCATAAACGGTTACCTATTTATATAACACAGGAGATTCCTAAACCCAGTAGCTTTATCACAGAATTCACTATAGTAGCTGCACTGGCTAAAATATTTTCAGACTCCCATGTTTCATCTACTTTTGGCTTGCTCACAGACTGATTGTTTGCCCCTTCAGGTCATCTCTGCCAAAGGCAATATAAACAATTCCATTAATTGCACTCGCATAGATATTTTTCAGTTTCCAACGAATATTGAATGTTAAAAGTGTTACTTTTCTTAAGGTTTTTCTAGTGCTTTTTCAGGCATTGATTTATTAAATACGGTTCTGTGCTACCTGATGTAGAATAGCCTCAAGTAAGGCAATAGCAACTACTCGCAATATAAGTATCTGGTAGTATCTGCCTGAATCGAGAATAAAGTACCGACGGAGAATGTGGCTACTGGCATATACTGTGATCTTATCATAAAAATATTTTAAATGGTCTTCATATAATGTTCTCTTAGTTTTTCTAATCAGTATGAGTATTGTTGTTAAATCATGAATTTATCTCAAAAATTGGAGAGAATCAAGAGCATAATTCTTTAGTTCGGACATCCTGTACACTGAAAGTACACACTGGTACACATTAGAGGCCCTGCATTAGAAAGGTCGGGTAATACAACTTCAAAATAATATTCCATTCGTTTTTGAATATGAATAAGAAATGATGTGATAGAATTCTTGAAAGCCCTTATTCTAAATTTTTGATCCTTTTCTTGCAGAATCTTAGCAGCAGAAGTCCTGAATAGACAAAACCGTTTAAATATAAATCTTGTTCCTGTCCAAAATTGACGAATAATGACTAAAATCAATGTATTACCTGGCTCTTCTAGATGACTGGGACTGTAGTACACATCAATGCTGGTCATATAAGGCAGTACCTCTATTTAGCTATGCCGTGCACAGCTGACTGTTTCATTCAAGCTTACTAACTCTATAGCCGAGGAACATCATTATATAAATTATGATAGTCTACAGGGTCCGCCACTTAAAACTTCTTAGGTGGTCCCTGTATATATGCTATAATTAAGTAAACAAATTTTGAACCCACTCAGTTATTTATTGTCTAACACAATTAGTTATTATTATCTTTATGTTGCTTTTGGTTTAAACAGATATGGTAACATGGAGCAATAAAAAAATGTTGGTGAATATGTTTCCCGATCTCAACTAATGGATGAGTCAAATACTTAAATGTATTGTCCATTTTTCGCACATTGAAGCATTTCCAAACAATAGTCAAGATTCTAAGCTATATTATATTTTTGGGTATGTTGTAGGAGCATGGGATTTTTTTGGTAACATATCCTATACCCTTGGGACAGCACATTTAATTTACAGTTTTTACGTAGAATATTTTTAAATAAAGATGAGTACATAATAATATTACGAAGTGATACTCTACCTCTTTGACACAGTCTCTGCAACATTTATAGCCTCTGTTTGAAGAAACACTGTTCCATTAATGTGCTTGTGTCAATATAGATCCACTAGTGGAGCGGGAATATGTTGAACTGACTGTATAAAATCATTCAATATTAAGGCGCTACGATACCCCCCATTTTCAAGGGTTTCGTAGTTTACATCTCCTACTTGCATTTCTTAATATTTTCACTTGATTTTTTTTTGTGGCTTAGATAAAACTACGAAGAATCGTCGTTGTGTATCACGAACTGTGCAGGACTAATGCGACACTGTGAAAAAAAATGCCAAACATACCCGAAATTCGACTATATTCGGTTAAGAATTTCGAGTATTTCCACCACTCAAAAATAATTCGAAGGACACAACGACGATTGAGGCATTCTATAACATTATTTTAAGACTACTTTCAAGTCGATACGTTTGTTCGTTTGGCTATGATTTGAAAACTACGAACCCATTGCCCGGCAATAAAATGATCCGTGAATTGGCCATTCGAGCAGGAATTAGACGTACGGAGATAGGCGGGCGGGCGGGCGTTCGCTGGAACTCGTGGTTCCCCTACTTCGGCGTACCTCACCGGGCTCGGAAACCACGTCAGGAGAACTTTCAATCGATATCAGATGGTTCATTTTTCATTTTATTAGTCTCAGTCTCCCTTATTTGTGTTTCGCTTGTTTTGAATGTTAGTATGTAACAAATATTTATATTTCCGAGTACCCGAAGAAAATATTTTCTACCGCGACATTATGTATGTCGACTGGCATATAATAATACTCATTATTATTATTCCTCCAGGAATTATAAATAAATAATTATTAATCCATTGCGCCACAAATAAATTTTAGAAAATAAATAATTATTATTCACAAAGTACCTACTTTTTGCTTTTGTGTAAAATGGTTTAATCCCTAGGGCATAAAATGGCCTGGTCGTGCAAAAAGAGTAAATTTAAATTCTAGACCAAATTGTGCGCTTCATTTTTACTTTAAAAATGTGATAGGTACAAGTAATAATTTTGCCAAATAAATGGGTCATGTGAAGCATTTTTTGAAAACGAATTCCTATGTAAATCGCTGCATGATAAAAGCTAATTTATATACTTTCCAGAGGGAACGATAATAATTCTGACATCCAGTCAGTTTTAGAAACTTCTTCGTTAGAAGATTGTTCGAAAGTCATTGGAGTTGAAAATCGGGCAAAATAAAAATAGTACATTTTATTGTTCCAGTCTGTCGAATTTATGACATTTTAATACATTTTCTAGGATGTTCGATAATTCAGATTTGTCAGAATAAGGTTCTGAAACTGAACCGCAGTCAGGGCAAGAATACCTATAATGTTTGATAATGATGTCACAACAGTCACATGTAGTGAAACCAATAGGAGTAATTTGTGGGCTTGAGTGCTTTTATTCCCGTAGGTACCTAATATGGTTTCCAGAATTTGAGAGAGGGGTACCTACATATTTTGCATTTTGCACACTTATTCGGATTTAGGTATAAGTAGTACTGCAGGTGCATAGGGTTTGGGAAACAAACTTTCTGGGAAAAACAGGGCTTTGAATGGAACATTTACAAGGGATTAGAAATTAATAGCTCCTATTATCTCACAACTATTACTTTATTTAAAAAGGGAGACCAGTTTCGTAACTCTATAAATTAGTCCTTGAGGATGTAATTTTATAGATTAACGAAACCGTTGTGATATAATATGGCCTATTCACTCTAATCCCTCTAAAGTGAACTCTTACAGTGTAGAAAGTTTTTAGTTAGATTTATTTATTATTACACAAATGTAAATATGGAATACCTACTAGTTATATAAAACATTTTGAAGAAGTAGACTTTAGACGCACTTTTTTAGTCGTAGCAACACTATTATGCAGAACAATTATCCAATCAAACATTAATAGATGTTCAACTGACCCTAATGTGGTTCAAGAAGAATTCGGTAATCGAATCGTTAATTTAGATTTTATAATTGAGCAATTACAAGTTTTTTTTATACACGAACCCTTCATAGCATGCACCTTTGCTGATATGAAAAATAATAGTAAAATTGCTTCGACGCCAAAAAGCTATGCAGTGTGTTGCCAACGAAAAGTGAACGCCCTGAAAAATATCATTTTTGCAATAAAGCAAACAGGCCACCGCCGTTTTTTAAATATATATTTGCGCTTCTTCGTCGGCATCGGCGAGACTCGTGTGACCCCGGCGGCCGTCGGCGGCGGCCGGCACGTCTACACAGGAAAAAAAGACTGTTGTGATTTTAGTGAGTTCGTGTATATAGTCACTTTTCCATTACCTACTTTAAATATACAAGCAAATCCATGTGGTCCCAACAATATAATCTATACTTTTGACGTAATTGCAGATGAACCAATAAGTTTAAAATAGTTTGAATTTCCGTTAAGAAGACGTATTGTCACTTCGATACTAAAATTGGCATACTACAATGAAAGCATAACCTCGGTTTTAAAATATCTTATGTTTTATTTAAACAATTAAATTTATTTTATTTGAATAATAATAATTCTCACCCTCAGACTACTCCAAACTATATAAGAGTACCCCAGAAGCAACTGAAAAAACATTATAATTCATTGGATGAACAAAAAACTTAATTGCAACTTTTATATTCATCAATGTAAGTAATCATAGTCCAAGCAAATTGTCATTTTTTTATAGAGGTAGAAAAAAAAATGATTCTTAACAGGTAGATATTTTCAGGGTTGGTTGTGGGTAGCGTCCTGAGTATAACCCCAAAAAATCACCGTCGAAGTCGTGTTTCGAACCCCGCAATAGGAGTGGTTTTGCAAAAAATTTTTTGCAATTTTTTTTCTTCTCATGTGTACAATTTTTCTTCTTCTTATGTATACATTATTACGTTCTCTACAACTTTCTCTCATGAAGTTTTTTTTTAACTTCAATACTTCACGAGATATAGGTAAAAGATCACCACTATCTAAAGTGCTTTATAAGGGTAAAAAAAAATTCTTTAAAACAAGCTGATTTTTTCAGGGTTAACTTAGGAGTGCACACAGTGATCGCAAATTAAAGGTTTTGAATCAACCCTACACTCTATATCGTTCGTAGTCATAATGAACACTGCAAGTGAATGGCTATAATTGATATTAGTACCCACAATTAAGTATTACAAATCCAGCAAAAATTCAGTGACAATAGTTGTAATTTCAGTATAATGAACAGTTAAATGTATCCCTATTCAATTCAACACCATGAAACGTTATGTTGTTCTGACAAAAGAATGTGCTTAGAAAAGAAATATTATATAATCAATTCCAGAACACGCTATTTATTGAAATAAAATATTACATTTAAATTATTCATTAGAATTCAATATCAATTGTAATTGAATTGATTATTGTTAGTTACAAAAAAGCTTCTGCTTGAGTTTGAGGAATAATATCTCATATTGAATTAAACAGGGTTTTTTACAAAGTGACAGAGTTTTCTCAGTGTAGTACCCACGGCCGGCCTGCCCCTCAATCGTAGCACTATGAAGGGGCAGGCTGGAGTGGGGAGTCGTGGGGACCAGAGGAAGGAAAAGGATAGGCATATCTAATCGAGCGACGTTTGTCCTGAATTGAGTCGGGCATTTCGGGCGGATTTCATAAGTATCGTAGCCTCTTAATAGTTATTTTGCTTGGAAATGTCAGGAAGATTATAACCAACCAACAGATATCCAGTATATACACAGATTACAGCTTGATTCAATTGAAAAGAATTTTGTGCGATCTCATCTAATCTTCAGTTTAATATTTATAGCTACAAGTTGTCTCTCTTTAAATGAAATACTATTTTAGTAGCGAAATCTCTAGGTGATCTACTGTAGTGAAATTAGTGATTAACCTATCCTACCTGATCAGTAGAGTAACCCAAATATGCAAGTCGAAACCCTAAAAATATGCGCATAAATATGCAAATAATTTAGTCAAAATATGCAGGAAAATGTTAAAAATATGCAAATTAAGAAATACTTTAAAAATATAAATTTATTGTTTTATTTACAAATAAACATACACAGTGCTATTCATAAAGTTTGCACCAAATGGGAAAAAATTGTATTATTCTATTTTTTGAAAATCTGATTTTGGGATATGTTGGGGCATGTTTTGTTTACACTTTTGCGCCTAAAGAGGGTCATGACGTCAAAGCCCATGCCTGTCAATTTTGGCATTTAAAATAAAAAATTGGGAAAAATTAGGTTTGCTTTGAAAAAATCGGAAAAAGTTATTTAAAAAATATGTTTGCATTGCATTATTGTGCCCCTATGCAAATTTTCAGAAGGATATCACGATGTTCGTTTTTTCTTAATTATTTCTCGTCAAATCGGTACTCGATATTTTTCCCGCAAATAACCGAAGAAACTTATTTAGTGGTTGCTGTTTTACTAAATCATAACAATACAAATAAATTTCAATGCAAAGTTAAAGAGAAACATGAGATTTTTTAAAATAGCTATTGTGTAAAAACGCAATCTTGGTGCAAAGACTCTTTAATTTTAAGATAAGTTTATTCCTTGGGCCAGTGTTGTAATATTTTTACATAAACTGGGTATTTTTACATAAACTCTACTGATCAGACATATACTTTTGCTTTGTGTCCAATATTTCCTAGATCTAGTTTGGCCACTAAAGAGCTTATGAAATTTTCTTTATAATTGCAAATGCTTCAATCGATTTTGATCAATTTTGAGGTGTACGTTTTTACTTTCTACCTTCAATCGTCACCCTAATGGGATTTCCCATCAAAAAGTCTATCAGTTGCTCCGTTTTCTTCTTAACTAGGCCGAAAATTAGAATTGAAATTTAAAAATTAGGTACTTGCTGATGACAGCAAGAGCCCATAACGGGTTTTCTATATGATTCTGGCTAAATTATTTAATAGGTTTACTTCTTTTATAATGGTGATGAATAGATTTTGACTGTATTGTATAGGCTTAAATTAGGTTATTGAAATTAGTGATTGAAAGTATTAAACCCTATCAGGTATGAAGAAATTACCCCTTGAATTTTCAGCAATGTTGGATCAGTGCCAAAAAAATGTCAGTCCCATTATGTCAAAGTTATCAATGGCTTTCAAATTGTTACTTCGTATACCTGGGTTAACCTAATTATATTATTATATTCTTATTTAATTTATAATAATCATATGCAAACTAATTCAATTTAAAGATTTTTAAGAATAAGAGAATAAAAAGGCCACTGTAATAGTCTAAATCCATCTATTTTAGGATTAAGGACATTTTGATATACAAACTTATAACTAGATTAATTTTAATTGAAATTGAGCAGTGGCTGTTAAAAAATATATAAATATTCTCACTAATTTCACTAGAGTATATCAACTATGGAAAACGTTGTAACTTGACCTCTGCGTTTAGAACCACCATGCATGTTGATAATTCTTGGTTTGCACCCCCTTGCCTGGTACCTTTCGGTCCAGCTTATCTCACCTACCTGTACGGCGCGTCGCTGAGGTTGCTCTGGGAGTGGGAATGGGGCACCCGGGGCAGATCAACGCCGGAGCCGGCACCGGTCGTCACACCACCACGCACCCCCGCTGCCGCCAGCTCGTGGGCGCTGCCGCTGAGGCTGCGGTCGCTGCCACGACGACGGGCCAGGGCGGCAGCCGCCGTCGCCGAAGAAGGTCCGGCACAACCGCCCGGTCCACCGCTCGCCTGCTGTAGCAGCTGAGATGCCGTCGGCGTCGTAGACGTCGACGATTTCTTCTTGGCCGGGCCGAAACCGAAAAACCTACAACAAAGAGAATTGTTACAAAAGGAGAAACTGTATTATTTTTTCTAGTCACATACTAAACCTACCCACAATAGGGTGCTTAAAATAGTTTTTTTGAATTTAGAGGATTTTGGGGTTTTATTGCCAACCCCATTTGAAAATACCTCTAACGTCACTGATTTGGAAATGGTACATTTAGCAACTTGGTCAGTCTAAATTTTATTTCTATGATTTCAAACCCCTGTCCACGAGAGGAATTTTATACAAAATTATCTTACAATGTCAAAGATGATAGTAATATAGTGTTGGCAGTCAACTGGTCACAGTCATCTTAAGTGATCAATTACCGGTCAGTCAACATTTGGCGGTGATCGAGGACATGGTCAACTTGATCAGTCAAGTTGATCAGTTTGACCGAATTTTAAATTTCCTGCCAATTTTTTAGGAACTTTCATATCTCATATCAGAGACAAAGGACAAATGTTGTCTCTGACCTAAACTGTGCTCATATCGTGTATATGTTTGATCTGTGTTATACAGCGTGTCCCGCTCTGATGTCCGGAAGAGGGAAAAGTTTTTTATTCGTGGGATTACAAGAAAAAGTCACTACAAAACGCCCAAAACTGTTAAAATATTTTTGTGTTTTTATACAGGGTGTTCAGTATTTCAAAAAATTTTGTTAGTCACCAAGAGTAAAGGACCGTTGTTTTTGACAATATCGAAAATATTATCAAGGATGTTATTTAGAATCCACAGCGGGTTACAAATTTGAGGTTTCAGCAATTTATGTAGAATTTTTTTTAACATGGATGGTAGAATATTCCGTATTTTCCAATCTTTATAGAGCTACATGTAACCAAACTTTAAGAATCTTCATCTCCTGACTGTACCCTGCATTTATCTTCTTGAGGTCTTGAAGTATGTCAGGATCAATATTATGGACTTTACCCCTAATAATGTCTATCAAACGTATAAGTACTAGATTCGGTGAGGATCTCAGGGTGCCACTACATAACTTGTCTTTTAGTGAACATAATATCTTCTATGCAGGGGTGAAAATATATTATAGACTTCCAGCTTACATTAAAGACACTCAAAATTTTGAAACATACAAGAATACTCTGTTTGATTTTCTCTCAGATGGTTGTTTTTACTCTGTGGGTGAGTTACTAAATAGATAGTGATACCTGCATTCACGTGTCACTATTGCCTCCTTAGATATATATTGCCTCAAAATTCAATATCTCATCTAAATATCTCTAATATTTGTAAACTGATTGTATTTATTTACTTGTAGGTCTATTGGTAGAATAAAATTATAATTATTATACTGCACCACAACGGCAATCATCACTGTAATGGGAGCCAAGATCAGGACGATTCAAGAGTCGAAACGTGCAAGACTAGAACCATGGGAGATACGACTATATCGGAAGATCGATAGTCTCCGTAAACACTTAGGACAAGAAACGGAATATGTCAGAGGAGTTATAACTAGGAAGATACAGCCCAAACTGTCCGGAAGTCATGGAAACTGCAGGAACATACACCAACATTAATATGTCACCTAAGGCCCGATAGCATGGCAAGGGTCTCGTCGTCTTGTCTGAGCCAGATCCTTATAGTATCTGCGGTGCCTGGGATCTGAGTGAATGTTCCCCGTAGTAGAGGCATGACTTTTGGCTAAGTCGACATAATATTAATAATAATTCTCACCTTCACCCCAAAAGTATATAGGGTGTTGTGACGGCCGATATTTTTCAATTTTTCGTATTTTATCGGTATCGAACAAATATCGATTTTGGAAAATTGTTCAATACCATCCGAAAAATTTCTGGGGCGGCCGACATTTCTCGGCTTTTAGTATTTTATTGGTATCGAATGAATATCGATTTTGGAGAATTGTTCGGTACCGTCTGAAAAAGTGCCGGGTCGGATGATAATATTTCTGAATTTTTAGTACTTTATCAGTATCAAACGAATATTGATTTTTGAAAAGTGTTCAATGTCATCATTGCCGCTTCCGCAACATTTTCTATTTAAGAATATTCCGACTCGCTCCTTTTATAGGGAAATTTTTTTTGAAAAAGTTTGATTTCACGAATTTTCCTAAAAGTATAAAAGCCTGTTATAGTTCGGGATTGTTTACAATTAAACAGACCTCCCCTGGTAATGCCAGTATGTTAGAAATGTTTAAGGCCCACTTTTGCTTTTGTTACTATACTCTCACTGCTGCAACAGATTTCAAATTAGACATACAACATATTCTGGACAAGGTGATTTTCTCTAAAATATAACGGTTTCAATTTAATTTGTGCAATAATAATAATATAATCAGTAGAACAAATCTTGTAAATAACATGTTACACTTCGTGACTTCATGTAATAACAATTTCCATGTTGCTTGCCTAAAAGACACTCATTGCGAAACTTGTTATTTAAATAGGTAGCTATTTGGTAATTTCGAAATAATCAGTGGACTTTGGAGACCTTTCAAGCGAATATCACTCATAGGTGCCAACTTCAGATCCTAAAAACTGAAATTGACAGTAGGTAAATCTATTCTAGATAAAGCATGTATTTCTTTGCAATATTTTAAATAATCTCAATTTTTCAACATTTTTTTAAATAATTTTAATCCCCTCTAAAACAATTAATTCTGTCCAAATGATGTGATTTATCTCAGTAAAAATTTTGATCATCTCTTATATTATAATAGGGTACTTGACGAAATTTTACAAACTTGATAAAACAATTCCTGGATACTTGCCTAAGACCCTACGATTATTTAAAAAATATATATTTACGTAATTAGCAAGTTATTAGACTTTCTTTGAAATTTGACGGGAAAGCACTTATGACGTCACAAGTGTTTTATAACGGCAATTTGGCAACATAGCGATACCACTGAAGTGTTCTGAGACATAACCTTATTCGGCAGTGAAAGTTGCAAGGAAAGTTGAAATTTTAAAATTCTAACCTCAAACTCCCAAACCTATGATGCCCCGTGAAAGCACTTTTAGCATTAATTGATTCCTTCCTCCATCGACGATTTTAGTCAAGAAGGTTTTTTTCGTAAATACTTATTCAATCGTTTTTCTGTAAATTTTTTTGGCTAGGTTGGGCCTAAAGTGCGGAATTCGGGCTCAGTAGGTACTTCTAAGCACTATGGCGTCTTCATAAACGCGCCTTCAAGATGGTCCCTAGGCCGAGGTTCTCTCTTTATTAATAACTCATAATACTGTATTCTTACTACAACGTAGGTACAAACCTTTGCAGTTTTATCCCATGGATTTCGGCAGACGCTAACAGCATCCAATTTCGGCAAATTACGGATTGTCCTTTCAGGGTCCATGTCCATGATACCTTACCTTACACATCTAACAATACGATAACTGGGTCCGCAAACAATATATAATAGTAAATATCAATAACAAACTATAATAAATGGCATAGATATTATCTACTAATATTTTGATTTAGCAAGAAGTGAGATACGGAATGACAGTTGGCATCACGGGATGTCATCTGCCGATCAGAAAACCATACGTGTTAGATGACATGTGGATATAAGAATATGGTTAGATGCCTAGGTGGGCGGGTAACGTTGCCAAATACGCGAATATTTCCCCCATTATTGGTACCTGAATATTTATAGTATGTTCCGTATACAGATATTTTAACTAAAGTGTTACGTGGCAGAGATGAAGGATATCGTGCAGCATAAACAGACACCATTTCGATATAGAGGAGTCAATATACGGAACATATTCGTAATAAAAAGTCTTTATGTGACAAAATTTGTGTGTGCAATTACGTTAGTTAAAGCTCAAAGGTTTCAATACATTAAGTAACAGATATTCATAGGCAAGCTGGAGATACTTGAATAGAAAACTGCAATTTGCCTTTGTTCCACGAATGATTGCAAACGGGCACCGGCAACGTTACAGTTCCATTTCTCCTGACAGGCACAGAGTTGCCACGTTTGGCGTTCTGGACAATAGAACGACGAAACTGTAGATTTCAGCCTGAACAAAATTGTGCAACTTTGTCTTTAATTATCATGAAAAATAAGGGTTAAAAGCCGTTGTTTCATTTATTACGCATTATGTTGGTGCATCTACTGTAAACGGAGTACAATTTTAGAGCAATTAAAAATATTGTCAAGTACCCTATTATCATGATAAACATAATTCAATTTTTCACAGAAAAAACTTGGAGATATAAAATTCTTCATTTTATATATAAAAATAAGTGTATTTCTCAGTATAGTTTGATTAACACTTAACATGTTTAGATTTTGATGCATCGAAATTACATTCGTACGTTTGTTAATTCTAAACGCTTTATTCTGTAATTCTTGTAAATTCTGGATATTACCGTTATTTAGCATGAACAAAATGGTAGAACAATATTGAAAATGAGGAAATATTATAGATTTGGCTTCTAGAATGCTTTTATTTTCAATTGCGATATTAATTAACTTCAACAACCAATCAGATTTTGAATTTTACTTTTAAATAGGAAAGGAAATATTATAGATTTGGCTTCTAGAATGCTTTTATTTTCAATTGAGATATTAATTAACTTCAACAACCAATCAGATTTTGAATTTTACTTTTAAATTCAAGATTACTTTTAAAAATAAGTTAAATAAATAGTTTTGATATTCTCGATAGCACGCCAATTTTTTTACTAATTTTGTAGAGAAATAATAAACATGTTCGTTGAAATCTAAATTTCTGTCCAAAAAATTCCCAAGTATTTCATTTTTGAAATAAGCTCAATATTTTCATTACTTATTTTCAAATCAAGTGTCAAACTTTCATTTATTTTCTAATTAAACTCATAGACAGTATGTAGAAAAGGTCTAAGCCATTTACTTTCATATTGGGAGAATTAGAGTCATTTACAGTCTGGGTTTTGCTTATTTTACTTGTAGAACAACTCAGTAAGTTTGTTTCTGTATGCATAATGATTGCAACAGGCTCCTAAACTTGTGGGTCTCTATAGTAGTTGTATATTTTTAAAGTTTTACGGCCAACCCTTACCGTTTTTTCTGCGATGGTTGCACACCATTAGCTAGCAGACCCTTATAGTATTCGCTGCGGATGAAACGGGGATAGCAGTCTTTTTTGAGCAACAGATTGTAGACGTGCTCTTGCGCCGCATCGAAGCAATAGCGGCTGTTGTTGCGCATGCCCTCCAGAACGCGGTCCATTGTCTGGTTGTCGATGTTCACTTCTCCCGGCGATCCCAATCGCACGTACTCGCTGGAATAGATGAAAACTAGATTTGTTTTTGCTAGCTTACTAGAAAGGAACACAAGTTCAATTTTCCACACCAAAAACTATACAGGAAGGTACACTTTTCTGCACGCTCATAAGAAAGATGTGTTTTATCGAGAATTCAAAGCCTGCCAATATGAACCAATGAAATGATATGATTTTTGAAATATTAACCAATCAGGTGATGATTTCAGCGATAATACCGCTAGTGGTATTTTCGTATGTAATATCACAAGTGCCGGAAATTTTATCGATAATTTTTTCGAAAGCGCTATTTTGCCTAGAAAGATCACGAGTATAAATTGGTCTTTTATTTTCTGATAAAATCCCGAGAGCGAAGCTCCAGGGATTTTATCTCTGAAAATAAAAGCCAAATTTGTACGAGTGGTTTTGCTAATGGGCAAAATAGGGCTTGAGAATAAAATTATCTAGAAAAATTTCCGGCACGAGTGGTATTTGTCGAGATTATTTCTCGAATACGATTTAATAATTTCTGTATTAATTTTTTCTATGTTTACATTTCCAAAACGATTAATTTTGAACGAGTTTATTGACAGCTTCAAGTGTAGCGTTCGAGTAAACAAACATGACTCTTGGATATCCAAGGAAAATGCGATTATACCTATACTTCAGTCTGGATAAAATAGAAAGTAAGTCAGTCATGCGCAGTATAGAATTCGCCGATTATTTCTATGAAAGGCACCATGGGCGTCCCCATATTGTTTAAAATTCCCTAAATGGCCTAAATGAAGGTGTTTCCTGCATTTTTAACTTATAATTATTACAATAAACATTCCGAAATAAGGTGGCACAATCTACAGCACTCACCCCCTGCCGTAATGCAAAACCGCGGTTTTCAGTATGCACGGGAGAAGGTATTCGCGACGTGATGCGCCCATGGATTGCGGACCCTCTAAAAATAGATATTTGGCGCGCTCGGCCTTTAAGAGGCGCTAGAGCTGACAGAAGGAGAACCTGGAATTCGAGGTTGCCATATCAACGAGGCAAGTGATCAGAAATCGCGGGTTATGGATTATATTTCGACGTGGAAAGAAAGCTTTATATGCCACGTTTGGCAACTCTGATTTTGATCATCGATCCAAATGCTGCATTGCGCAAGACTGACCTACTTTCTATTTTATTCAGACTGGAGTATACACCCTGTCAGCGTTGGTTTATTTTCTGAATGTGTCATAAATTTAAACGGAGACGGAGGTCCAATAACAAAAATTTAGCAATGTAAAAGTTATATAAATTCATTGATACAATGCTTAATAGTACCGCAACATAATTTATAAGCTGCATAATTTAGAACAGTGTGAAACACACAAACTTTAAGAAGTAGGTACGTGTTTGTATCCAACAGATTCGCGGTTGCTAAGCAATGAAGTGATAATTTGCACAAGTGCAATTACCGCGATTATTTCCCTCATACTGCTTGCATCCAATAAGGTAGCTCCTTCCATAAAAATCCGACCAATGATATGCCTCTGCTAGCGATAATTTGCACTAGTGCAATTACCGGTAATTGCACTTGTGCAAATTATCACTTCGTTGCTTAGCAACCGCGAATCTGTTGGATACAAACACGTACCTACTTCTTAAAGTTTGAGTGTTTCACACTGTTCTAAATTATGCAGCTTATAAATTATGTTGCGGTATTATTAAGCATTATATCAATGAATTTATATAACTTTTACATTGCTAAATTCTTGTTATTTAGACTTCCGCCTCAGTTTAAATTTATGACACATTCAGAAAATAAACCAACTCTGACAGGGTGTAGGTATAATCGCATTTGCCTTGAATACCCAAGCGTCATGTTTGTTTACTCGAACGCTACAGTCGAAGCTGTCAATAAACTCGTTCAAAATGAGTCGCTTTGGAAATGTAAACATAGAAAAAATCAATATAGAAATTATTAAATCGTATTCGTGAAATAATCTCGACAAATACCACTCGTGCCGGAAATTTTTCTAGATAATTTTATTCTCAAGACCTATTTTGCCCATTAGCAAAACCACTCGTACAAATTTGGCTTTTATTTTCAGAGATAAAATCCCTCGAGCTTCGCTCTCGGGATTTTAAAAAGGAAAATAAAAGCCCAATTTATACTCGTGATCTTTCTAGGCAAAACAGCGCTTTCGAAAAAATTATCGATAAAATTTCTGGCACTAGTGATATTACATACGATAATTTGCACAAGTGCAATTATCGCTAGCAGAGGCATATGATTGGTTGGATTTTTATGGAAGGAGCTACCTTATTGGATGCAAGCAGTATGAGGGAAATAGTCGCTGAAATCCTACTCTCTTAGTTACGACCTAGTTATGCTAAACCAATATTGTGGCAGCTAAAACTGATAACCCGATAACTTCTTCACATTACCAAATTTAATATAAGACTAGAATATATGTTTTCAGTTAACACACTGATCTTTAAATATCATCTATTAGCACAAAAAACATATTCAGAACCGAAAGTTCAATCTAAATGACAGCTAGCTGTCAAACTAACTATTTGCAGTTGTTAAATTCTCTTTTTAAATACAACTGCCTAATAATAGATAATACCTTTCCTTAATTTATCACTCATTATAATCCCAATGCTAAGAAAATACCACTCCTGCTGCGCAGTTGTGGTATTTTCAGCTTTGGGATTATAATTCGTAAAATTAACAAAAGGTATTATCGATAATAGGCAGACCACTTGTTATATTATCCCTGATAATATCATGGCTAGGGCAAATATTAAAGAGAAATATTGAAAGGCAAAATATATTCTGGTTTAAATAGATATAATTTACTGATTCGTATCTGCACTGTTAGAGTGAAAGAAGCACATGCTCTGTTAGTTGGTATGTTTATAATTGCATTGTTACTTTAAAATAGCTCACTTGTAGATCTCCTGTATCTTCCAAATGATCTGGCTCTGAGAAGATCGACGCAGGTCATTGACTGCCAGCCAGAACAAGATATTCTCCTCACTTTTCTCTTTCCGCAAATAGTTGGTAAATTCTTGCACACCTGTTGGATCTGAAAGTAGGTCCTCCATAGACAGCGCCCACTTTTTTACACGTTTTTCCGTCGGCACTTCGACCCTGTGAATAGAAATATATTCTAGATTATAAACGAAAGAACTAAAAACAAAAAGTTAAGGAATAGTAGTTGTAGGTACTGTACATGAAGTGCAAATATATTTTTTCTTCAGTTTTTGTAACATCAACTTTGGTGACGGGATAATGTAGCATAAGAATAATACAGCTGCTTTATCCGGTTTATACCCAGGTTTGTTCTTCACTCTCGTGAAGAACAAAAAGTTTGAGTTGAAATGTCACTTTCTGGAGCTCAACCTGGTTTGGTTAGAATTTGTGCTGCAATTTTAGTTTCGAAAAATAACATCTGCCTGAGACATGAAAAAAATTTTCCTGCTCTTAATACAAAGTGTTTTTTGGAATAAAGAGAAATTGTATACAGGATGTTTCGCAAATGCATGGCAAACCTATAACTAGAATTTATTTTTGCATTTTTTAAAATCTGCTCGTCAAGGCGATCAAAATATTTTCATTATTAAATGATGAAAAATATTTATGAAATTCCAAGTTTTAAAATTTTCTAAAATTTCATAAATAGGTAAATACTTTTAGTTAAATTTCAAAATAAAATAATAAATCATTAATAAAAAAATCTGTTTGCATTTACTGATAACTCTCGCAAACAAATAAACAATAGGTGTGTAACTATTATTTCCATATAAACCATAATTTCTCAACTAAATACACTATAGAATATCGTGTTGGCTGTCTTATCTACAGCAACTAAAATATATGACAGTTTGTCTCGTTGACTAATATTCCTTCTAGTACAGGGTATCCCTAAAAGGTCTTTACAACACTCTACTAGGTATAGTGTAGCACAAGAAAAATCAGTTTAGCTAAACTTACCTTTACCTTACTAAGGTATGCTTGGCTAAATAGATTTTTTAGGCCACACTATATCTAGTAGATTGTTGTAAAAACCTTTTAGGGGCACCCTGTATATTGCCTGTAAAAACGCTCCCAATATCTGCCTATAATATGAACAGAGCAGAGAATACATAATGAAAATACCTCAGATGGAGCAGGATACTCACAATGGCCCATTTAGCTGCCAGTAGGCACTGTCTTCGGCAACCCAGGGATTGACTGGATGTGGGGGAAATAACATCGGGTCATAGTCAGCATAGGCAGCGGCGTGTGTCAGCAGCGCATCCAGTGCCTGCGATACCTTCACACGCGTGCGATACACACTACTACGCAGCTGGTCCACCTGAAACAGCACAGAAAAATATATTGCCTTTGGACCTTAATCTACAGTGTGTCTGGTTTTTCGTGTAACACCCCTGAGAATCTAAGTAGGCTGGGGGAATTGAACAGGGCAATTTTTTATAGGTATATCCCTGAAAAGTCATCATTTGCGAAGTATTGGTTTGGCATTGCCGCGAAATCCTGGCCTACTAAACATGGTAAACTATTTCCAGGATCCATAAGGGCTGCCTTTATTGGGCCCAGCAAGTGTGGCAAAACGAATGCCTTTTTAAGTTTAATATTTAACAAGACTGGTCTTAAATTTGAAAATATTTGTGTATAGTAAAAGTTTATACCAGCGAAAATATCAGTTACTTCAGAATGTCTTAAAAAAAGTCCCTAAAATAGGATATTTTCTATTCAAAGCTAATGATGATGTTATAGACCCATCTGAGGCTTTGGAAAATTCAGTTTTTATTTTCGATGACGTGGTTTGTGACAAGCAACGTAAAATACGAGAGTTTTATTCGATGGGGTGACATAAAGGCGTTGATGTTGCATACCTTTATCAAACTTACTCGATAATAACTAAGCAACTCATTCGAGATAACTGTAACATGATTGTTCTTTTCCTACAAGATGATATGAATCTGCATCATGTTTTTGATGAGCAGGTGTCTCCCGATTTAACTTATGATCAATTTAAAGTTATGTGTAATGAATGCTGGAATAATGCTTACGGTACTTTAGTAATCGTAAAGGACTTTGAGTTAAATAATGAGCGTTACAGAAATGGTTTTGATAAGTACAATATAATGCTGTAACTTAGCCACATTTACTAACTTGAATTCATGCCATTAACAACGCAAGATCAAATAATTAGAGTGCAGCACACAAAAAAGACAGAGAACTCGCTGTTAGAACGCTGTTAGAAAAAGTATGCCTATGAGGCTAGGAGGAGTAGAGATATTTTAAACGTATCACTGTTACTACAGACCTATATAGCTTCGCTAATATAAGGTCTGTGCTGTTACCCATATCTCAATGTTACCCAGGTTCCCCTATATGGATTGAATATACAGTGTGTTTCTATAGGTAGGTACAGCCATTTAATTAACTTAAATTAATAATAATAAATTAATTAGAAGGAATATTTTTGAGTACAGTTCTCGTAGTTTCCTCTAATTTGATGTTTTTCTGATGTAGAGTTAGAACTTTCAGATTTCTGTCATCTGGCAAAATTCGATAGATTCCCTGGCAAGCGGACTTTAAGATATTTTTTTTTTGCCTTATGCCTGGGAGTCATGATACTGTAACTGTAAAAATAAGATTATATTTTTGCAGAACGAATTTTTAACTGACTTGTGCATGTTGTCACCGCGTGACAAAATTTATGCCGATATCAAATTTTCCATCATTTTCGCGTTATTATATTATATTTTACCCGAGAAAGATCGTCGAGCCCAACTAGCATTTTGGGTCACCATACCCAACGCCTGACTAATTATCGACTAGCGCAACGTTGGCAATCAGTGTAAATAATGGTCACCGATATATGATAAAATTCCCAACTTTGTATTGTCGATGTCCCAACGTTTTTTCCAGTTTTGGTGAACGTATATAATGATGGTAAGACGTCCGCAGACAACAAAAAAATGGAAATATATCATTTCTCTATATCCAACATTGGCATAACGTCAATAGCCGACTATGGCCAGACGTATTTTTATCGTCGCCTAGTCACGTTCTTACAATGTTGTTTACTGACTCAATTCTCAACGACACATCATACGACGTATCTACAACGTATTTCCAACCTCGTTCTCGAACACCTCAGAAGAAGAAGAAGAATCTAACCTATAAAAATTCGCCGTAAGCTGGTGACAGCTGTCTGCCGGAAAACTTAAAAATAGTGAATAAGTAATGAACAACCAACCAAAAAGAAGCTATTTAAACATTCCGCCACCTTTTATAGACAGAAAATTTAAAAAATATAGCAGGAAGTAAAAGACTTAGGCCGACTAAAAGGGTAAAACTTGTAGTCTTAGCTCCACAAACACAGTTTATTCAGAGGAAACTGTACATATGTTTCAACCCATCTAGGGGGTCATCTTAAGCAGCAAAATTATTTTAGTAAGCCAACAAAGCTTCCTAGCTTCCTAGACATGACTACAAGTCTTACCTTTTTCGTCGTATATTCTCCTACTCCACTTTAAGATATGGAGTACTTCCTCCGTTTAAAAGACTTTGGTGTTGCGCAAACCACGTGCAAACTGCAAACAGATAATTTCTCTGGTCGGCCGGCCGGTGTTCGCTACAAAAACGGAAATAAAATAAAGGTGCTGGCCACTGGCGTTCCTCAGGTCGGTAATGAGGACGTTTTGTAAAGTCTATCCTACCTAAAGTAATTAAAATTATACCCATGGTTGTGAGAACCGACTATTAGTAAGATTTTAGTATTATCGCGACTTTTTTACAACCTTGCCATTTTATGTCAACGCAGCCTCGACCACCATCTTTAAAAAAACAATATGTTGAAATCTCCCATCATACAAAATTGTTACAAATGTGGAATTAAATAAACGAATTCTCACAAATACAATGAGAATTGACCATTCTGTTAATTTTTCTAATTTTCAATAGCCACAAAAATGTTTTTTAAGATTCACATTTTTTAGGTAGTTTTTTTTTATTCAGTATATTTGTATTTTCAAAAGGGATCTGTAATATTTCCTCCTATCATCTCCACATTCATCAGTAAACTTGTCTGCGTTTCCAAATTTAAGTACAGGAGTTGTCTGTTCGTGTTGTTACAAAGCCTGTACCTTGTAGGTAGAATTTCTTCCTATAAGTTATATCCATATTGCTTTCGCGTTTGTGGGAATTATTTCGTTGCAAACTCTCTCTGAAATCCCGACCTCGCGTCGTGAAAAAGTAGGATTTGTAAAAAAAATTTGCACCAAAAGTCAACTAGGGTTATATCGAGGTAAACACGACGTCAGGTCCCAACGTTTGGTCAGAATTTGAAACGTTGTTGCAACGTAATAGTGCTAGTTGGGAGCCTCCGGACCGCCGCACTTGCTCCTTTTTATCCTTCTAAGCGGCGCGGGCGTGTGGCGCTGTCTGATAGTCGATATGATAGGTGGTATATGAAAAAGCAAAAGTTTGTGCCTTTTCTATAATGTGTAATCGAACAGCCCATAAATGCATAATAAACCATATTCAAAATTATTTGTTTTGATCTCAAAACCCCAAAAACCCGATTTCGAAAGGAATTACAACCAATCTTCAAACGATTTTGTCACCCGATAACGCATACATACAAAACAACGTCAAATATGCGCTTGAGCTTATCTTAAGTACCATAATTGCTGCTCACTAACGGACCTCGTATTTTTTTAGGTAGACCGTTTATTCACTACACAACTCACCTCCCTGGTCCAGTCGGTCAGCGTGCGCCGACGAGGGCGGTTGCGTGCGGGCACCGGCGCTGGCTCCACAGCACTGGGCACACCTGGTGGCGGCCGGTGCACGCGCCAGTACGCCTTCTCCTGGGAGTCTGCTACCAGCTTATCGGCTTTCTTCATTGATTTTGCCATGCGCACCTGCCACAAGGAATATACATGCTGAACCGATTGAACAAATTAACTAGAAAAAGGGCTCATTTCTATTGGGTAAAATAATTAACAAAGAAAATTGCCCATCCATGAGCTGACCTCGCGCGCCATTGCTTGACTTGAATGACCGCTCTACCTTGATCAAGCATGATATGCCACGGCGCAATAGACCAAAATACTTATAGATTTTTAAAATCCAATCCAAACTACACAAAGTATTTAATTCAAATTTGGTATACAGTGTGAGTGCACATTACTGCATATAACTTGTTAGTATGGAGTATATTACCCAACCAGTGGCGAAGGTCTAGGTGGTCGACACCTTTAATTTAACCCAGAAAATATTACACTCGGTATAATGTTAAAATAAATAAAAGTGATGTCTTGAAATTTTCTAGTATCTGTCAGAGTTTCATGGAAAATCTCAATTTTTCGATGATATTGAAGGAGATATTTGTCTAATTTTTTTTCTTGAAATGTTTTCGAAAGTGCTTCTTTCTTTCTTTCTTTCCTGTCGTTCTGAAAATGAAAATCCAGAGCCATCAACTATTGTTTTAGACCTCGATTTTCATAAAAATAAGTAGCGATATTTTAATTTAAAATCTGAGACGTTCGCGTTAATCAAGATCTTTAAAAATCCTCATGAACCAAATTTGGCTAAAAAATATACTAAAAGTTCCATTCTGCAAGGTGTCAAAGTTGAGGAAAACAGGAATTTTAAATTCATCTAGCGAATCAAATGTGCCATGGAATTACTTTAAGACAATAACAGTGAAAATTGAAGGTAGTTCAAAAAAATCATAGCCAGCCCTGGGTTCACATTTTGAGACCGATACACAGTTTTCATGTTGTCAACTACGCAAACAACATATTTAGGATTTCTTATTTACTGGCCACTTATTAAAAGGAAAGATCATAGTATTGACAAATTAGCCGCAGATACTTTTTAATTTTCTTTTATCTAATACGCTGGTGACAATCAAAAATTTGAATAAATAATTAAGTACTAAAAAATCAAAATAACAACAATATTAGAGCCTAGAGTAGCTGTTCGAAATGTAGTCCTAAAGAGTCCCTGAGAAAAATAATTCTGTGGAAGAATTGCACGAGGATTTTCCCAAGACCAAATGTGTAGGTTGTGATGGTTAAACACACCTCTTCGAGTAAAGGAGGCCTCATCTGTCATAAAAAAAAAATTAAGGGAAATTTGATTTTCTCTATAATTATCCGAAATCCAGTTGCAAAACATTATACCACAGACCTACATAGCTTCGCCATAGGTCTGTGATGATACGCTTAGCTACGTCAGTAGGTAGTAAATTTTGCACTGGTTGAAAGTGAAATGGCTTTCTGCCGTCTCTTTTTAATATTCGTAAAACATGTGACAAGTATGTTTTAGTTCCTTAGTTGAAAAACAGCTCTTCAAGAACTTAATCTGTCAAAAAATCTACAAAATGTTATTTTCTTGTTGTAAGTTAGCATTTCTTAGTTGTTCTTATTCCAAATTGTCTAAGACACATATGGGTTTCAATAAACACTTTTGTACCTGGCAATCTTCTATTTGGAAAGTGCCTGGCGAATTTTTGTACCGCCTGCCTTGCATTCCATCACAAAAACCATAATAAATAAACTGTATGTCCGGCGTATATTCTTCATTGCTGAAGGTAAAAGGCAGACAATCTTATTTTTACTCAAATCAGACTCTTAAATTAGTTTGAGAATGACTGCTGTGATAGAAATTACTGTTTTGGTTTCTATGGCCAACTGATATTTTTTCAACGGAAATTTAAGCAAGTTGCTCGAGAACAGGCATTTCCAAACAAATTAACAAACAATTAAATGTAGATAATGTAATTTGTTAATAAAACAAGATATAGATTTTTTTATAAAAATATAAATAAAATCATAACCACAGCTTACTCATAACTATCATAAAAGACATAAAACTTTTTTCTGTAAATATAAATATAATATAAAAATATCAAAACACGGTAGCGTAGAAGAGCCACACCTTTATGTTATTTTTATTGAAGTCGAAATTCTGACTTTTAAAGTCGAAGTCCGACTTTGAAGTCGAAATTCCGACTTGACAGCCGAAATTCCGACTTTGAACTCAACATTTCGACTTTGAAATTCGAAATCCGACTTCGAACTCAAAATTTCGACTTTGAACACGAAGTTTCGACTTTGAACATCGAATTTGAAAGTCGAAGTTTGACTTTCAAATTCGAAGCCCGAGTTTCAAAGTCGAAATTACGACTTTCAAAGTCGATGTTAAAAGTCGAAACTTTGAGTTGAAAGTCGGAATTTCGAGATCAAAGTCGGAGTTCGACTTTTTAAAGTAGAAATTCCGACTTTAAAGCCGAAATTCTGACTTTGAACTCGACATTTCGACTTTGAAATTCGAAATCCGACTTCGAACTCGAAATTTCGACTTTGAACACGAAGTTTCGACTTTGAACATCGAATTTGAAAGTCGAAGTTTGACTTTCAAATTCTAAGCCCGAGTTTCAAAGTCGAAATTACGACTTTCAAAGTCGATGTTAAAAGTCGAAACTTTGAGTTGAAAGTCGGAATTTCGAGATCAAAGTCGGAGTTCGACTTTTTAAAGTAGAAATTCCGACTTTAAAGCCGAAATTCTGACTTTGAACTCGACATTTCGACTTTGAAATTCGAAATCCGACTTCGAACTCGAAATTTCGACTTTGAACTCGAAGTTTCGACTTTGAACTTCGACTTTGAAAGTCGAAGTTTGACTTTCAAACTGGAAGCCCGAGTTTCAAAGTCGAAATTATGACTTTCAAAGTCGATGTTAAAAGTCGAAACTTTGAGTTGAAAGTCGGAATTTCGAGATCAAAGTCAGAGTTCAACCTTTTAAAGTAGAAATTTCGAGTTCAAAGTCGGAATTTCGACTTCAAAGTCGGACTTCGACTTTAAAATTCGAAATTTCGAGTTCAATAAAAATAAAATAATGGTGTGGCCCTTCTATACGCTTCCGTAAAAACACGTAAAGAAATAATAAAACAAAAAAGAACAAAACAAAAATATTTATGGCCAGTTGCACCGTTGTATCGTAAATTAATTACTTAACAACGATTATTGTAACAATTGCGGTCTTTTGTTTTGTCAATAGTTAAGAATGTCTTAAAATTTAAGATACGAGGGTGCGACAGCCGATGAGCCTCCGGGCCTGCGGCCCTCCGGCCCTTCGAATGACCGGCCCACCGGGCATTTGCCCGGTGTCCCGGTGGTCCCATCCGCCCCTGTTTCCAAACTAAAGTTACAAGATCTAAAAAAGTTTATTGAAACCTATGTGCGTCTCAGATAATTTTGTGAGATGGAGAACCACTAAATGTTGACTCAGACTTAAAAATTAGCTTTGAAATTTTTAGGGCTATTTCTTGGAATACTCGTAAACCTGCAATATCATCGAAAATTTTAGATTTTCCATGAGACGGTGGCAGATATGAGAAAATTTCAAGGAATCATTTTTATTTAGAATTAAATTCTACATTTGACCAGGATACTATTTTAACATTATACCGAGTGTTAAATTAAGGATGTCGACCACCCATACCTCCGCCACTGGTCTTATAAGGTGGCTTCGTCGAAAATGATCCAATGTAAAATATTTTTTACATGTTGGTTGATATTTTATAAAATAAATTATTTTTGTGTTTATTAAGCAATTTTTCAATATATATATATATATATATATAATAAATCCATGTCACTGCATATTCCTAAAATAATAATTCTTCCGCAGCATATAGGCTTCTGTAAAACTACTTTTATTATAGGCCAACAGCATCATCATCATCATCGACTTAATTAAAAAAGTAAAATGAAAAGATTCACTAAAATGATGAACCTGAAGGGCCAAACAGATAACCTCATAAAAGTTATGAGTATAAAACCCATTGAGCTACCCTGCCCCTCTGCCTCTGGGCGATGGGAATAAACTGTTTTTGCAAGAAAATATTACACTTCAGCAACTAACGGATTGCACCAAGTTTCATTTAATTGTATAACTTCTGTAGAAGTTACTGCAAAAAATATGTTGTCATCCTGTAAATTCCTTATTATGCATTTTCGGATCCATAGTTTATAGGAAATTTATTGTTCAAAATGACATTTTCTACCTGTCACATTACATTTGCATCACAACATCCTGTATATCGGCAGAATCAATAATATATTAGGGTGTTCCATTTTAAAAAAACATAAATTGTGTTAGTGTCTTGACAACACCCTGTATAATATGATCTCTGATGGCCCTATTACTCAGAGGAACATGTTTTACAACTTTTTTATTAACATTTTTTCCAAGTCAAAACATTAAAAGTTACGGAATGCGAATCCTACGTGAATCATCCAGTACATTTCTTATTTTGCATTTCTTTGAGACCTGAGAATTGTAATAAAAGAAAAATATTCAAACAATGAACTAAGTATCATAAACTTCGCAATGCCTCTAGCTAGACAGTGACGGTCATGTCTCTTTTTGCTAGCTTTCAGGATTTTTATGTTGTTTGCGTGCCCAAATGAGCCTCAACTCAGTTCCGCAGAGAGGGACAATAGATTCCTTAATTTGAGAAGAACGCAAACAGAAACATTTATTACAGCCTTTTGTAGGGGCGTGTTCTCATTTCTTTTCCTCAGCTCGCTTTTTTTTAAGTAAGTTGTTATTTGTCATAAGGATGAGCTCTAGATTTTATGGCCAAGGCCCAAGACGACGAGATTAATTAAGATACTCTCCTAGGTAGGTATTCTGGTAACACAAAGTAACTAGATAATTATTATTATGTATCTTGTATGCAGAGTAAACAATAATTGTAGACATATTTTTTGCTAGCCTTGGAAATAATAATCAATGCATCTTGGGAATATAGCAGTAGTAAAAGGACATTAGGTAATAAATAAAAAAGAATAACAACTATTTTTTAAATTAGACATGAATTATGGAAATGGAGGCAGTGAAGGAATTGTTGACGGCAATAATTTCAGAGTCAACAGGTCAACACATACGAAGAATAGTTGTAAATCTGTATATCTGTATATGACGTTGCCATGCAAACAGGTCAATAATATGTACTAATAGTGCAGTAGTTGCTTCAGCTGGATCAAAGGTTCCTCGAACTGTAGTCTCTACCTCGTCGTGGTGGTGAGGTACTTATGTCTAAATAATAAAAGTCATATTATGTGTACTCAAAATATTGAAAAAAATATACATATTATAAGAACTTGTTTAGGTACTATTTTATAAAAAATACACTATTTTTTGAAACCCTCTAGAGAAAAATGAAATCTGAAACTAAATTCGTTGAACTAAAATGAAAATAGATACTTAGGCGTTAACGAAATTTAAACTGATTTTTCGTAAATAAGAACTTGTGAAAAGAACGATGTCATTTTCCGTTTTTCCATATCTAACTATAATTTTATTTTTTTCTCTTGGTAGTCTATTGATTATTTTAATAAAAAAAATCATGGGCTTTCTACCAATGTGTATTCAAATTTACTTTGTGTACAACGCGTTTTAGCACTTTATGCCATCTTCAGGTACAATTTTTTTTCTGTATGTTGGAGCAACAATTTTTGGGAAATTGTGGTCGAAAAACGGATCTATCCAGTCAATGTTTAAAAATACATAACTCATTAAACCTAAATAATTAAATGGTTAATCAATGGAGATAGGTGGATGAAGATAGGAGTTTCATATTGTAGGTGTTTTGACTTAGGCTACATGTTAGCAAGTTATATAGAGTTATGAAGCTATCCAAACCTTAACCTAAAAAGCTGAACATATTTGTGATCTTTCAATCTCTCCCTTGGTTATTACTTTAAATGTTTAGTACCAGAATTAGGGAAATAAAGTCTATCAAATTAAAGTGTCTACGGAGGGAATGTGGGCAAAAAATACGAATGTTTCCAAATTACCAAAATTTATTCATAGCCACGCTGTTTGCTTGACTGGTATATATAGAAGTTGAGGTGATTGCACAGTTTCCTAGCCTTTTGTCCTAAATGTCTGAAGTTATTATACAGGGTGTCCCAGGTTTTTTTGATCAGGACTTTAACAGACCAAAAACACAGCAGTGCCAAATTTCAGTTCAGCAGCTTGATTATTCTGGGAGATATTGCCACAATTCAATTTTGAAAAGGGAACTGCAATGCCCTGTATATCAATGAGTTTTTCTACAAAATGTCAAAGTCCGGATCAAAAAATCCGAAACACACTGTATAGTGCAACTAATAGGCACCTACCTGTTCTTCCGCCTGTGCCGCTATGAGGTCCCACTTGTTGGCAAGGTTCCGACGTAAATTGCCCATTGCTTCCAGTTCGTAATCCTCAAGTGCATGGCGTTGTTTATTGCGGAGAGCGCGCTTTGCCAGATAGATGGCGTAGTCGACGTTGTCCGGAGGTTTGCCGCGCCACGGCCAAAACTGCGGCGACTACGAAACGAAACACGGTTAAGTCTGAGCTTTCATTTGGAGAATAATGGCAGTAAACAATTCTGATCATACTACTGTAACGTTTAATGAGTGCACCTTTCCTTTTAGTTTATACAAGTATCTCCTAGGATTTATTAACAAAATGGTGTGAATGTGTTATTTGTTATTTATACAGGGTGATTCATTGGGAATGGGAAATCTCAAAACCGGAGATAGAGGGATCAAATTATGATGATTGAGTACAAATAGTTTGTTTAAGATATATCGGGCTTTAAAGACCTTTTTTTAATTGAATTATGACTATATCTACCAAAATAATCAAGCTGTTGAACTGAGACTGAACATGCTGTCTTTTTTGGCATGGAGAATTAACTGAAGATATCAATTTCTACGTATCTCATAGAGAGTGACACTTGCGATGTTACTTTTTTATCGTTTTGGTCTTGCTGGGTTTTTAGTGCATATTTTCATTCAGCAACAAAAATGCACCTACTCTTGATTCATAACGGTAAAATCAATCATTTGCGTTCAAATCAGCAAATATGCCTCAAAAGATATGTTAACTCTAAAATTTAAAAAATAAAATTAACGGCCACCCCTTTCAAATTTTGCAGAATAGAAATGCCAAATGGGCAAAACACCATTGGTTTTCTTGAAATAAGGTGTTCAAATTTTGTCGAATTCAATTCGTTCCATTTTGGAAGCGGACAATTTTTGATATATAGTTCATAAGGACTTTTTTTCTTAATTTCAATGTTACAATTAATCGGCAAAATTTAAAAGAGATAGGTGTAACTTGCAGTTTTACATATTTAGGGAAAATTTTGCCGATTTCAACGAAAACTGTCGATCTTATCCTTATGAAACAAGAGTATAGGTACCTTTTTGTTGCAGAATAAAAAGATGCGCTAGAATTATAACCTAGCAACACCAAAAAAAGTAACGAGTAAAAGCCTCCCTCTGTAAGAGGGTAGAAATTGATATCTTGAGCAGATTTTCCATCCTAAAAAACATAGCGGTGCGAAATTTAAGTTCAGCAGTGTGATTATTTTTGTAGATATAGCCATAATACATATAAAAAAAAGAACTTCGATGGCATGTATCTATCATACAAGCACCATTATTTGTACGAGTATAAAGCATAACAACATTTGTCTAAGGCATATTGTCCTCAACTGTCGACCTATCATATTTTGAACCCCCTCCCCCCCAATGTACGGTTTCGGAATTCCCCATTCCCAATGAATCACCCTGCATAGCTAATTTTTAGAGTATGAACTATTCAGCTCCACTTTCCCTAAGCATTGCTAAGGCAATGGAGTGTAAAATTTTTTAATTGAATTTAATTTTCTTTCTTATACAATAATATTTATGTAAACTCCTTGGGAAATAACTGTCTATCTACCTATAAGATGCATGCAGCACGGATGTACATATGTATGTATAAGAAGAAATCGTGCATTTTGGGGAACATTTTATGAAACAAAGCCTATCCTTAGTTTTATAGGGATGTAGAAAGTTTTTAAAAATTTAAAATATAGTACTAGGTATTAAAGTGGTAAATTGTATATGTTGAAATTCAACATATGGAGGCTACCCTCTTCTTAAACACTCACCTGAAATCTGTAGAGTGAACTATCATCTTTTACTACCAAGTTTTTTGAGTCGCTGATAGGAAAAAAGTAACCGTACTGACATAGCTGATTGGCAAGATTGAGTGCCTCTGAAAGGATAAAATACGTTATTATTTCCTTAATAATTAATGATTTTTAAAACTTTTGTTAGTTTTGTAGCTTTTTCCAAGGATCCAACACTGCCAAAAAAAACATTCCCAGAGCAAAGGAGAAGTTATGGACAAAAAAAAGTTTTTTATTTAAATGAAAATATCTGCTTATTGTCTTGCTTAAGAATATTTAGAACAAAAACAGCGTGTTTACTTTTTTTTATAATTTCCTGCGAAACTCTCCAGGGTGCAAAACAAAGCAATGTTAAAACACGGCATCTATCTTCACTGAGCGACTGTGACTTTATGTGGCTATATTCACAAAAATATATATATTCCAACATTCAAAATCCTAAATACCTATCTTGTAAAAGGTTAGACATATAAAAAAAATTTCGGAGTAGGACTACTTTAAAAAAATGAAAGATTACTTTTGATTCGTGATTTATCGGTTTTACCGAGAAAACCTCTGGAAACATTATATTTGAGACACGCATCCACATCACATTAAAAGGTGATGAACTTACCCGATTCTTCAATTTCAAGGCGCATCATCAACCATTCTATTAGATCGTACCCTGAAATAGAATATTATTATTATTTTTACAATAACTGTGGTAACTAGACGTTTTCGTTTCTTGCGAGTACGAGCCGCAGGCGAGTTTTTCAATCATTCTATGTTGCTAAAAATCCAATACCATACATCCACGCAGTGTTTTTCAATTTTGCAAAAAAAATAAAAAGAAGTCGACATTTTCGAATTGGACAGGTCTCAATTTGACAATACTTTTAGGAGCGATGTGACATTGTCATAAGAAGAAAGAAATACAAAGATACAGGTCATTTCAATTTTTGGGCCAATGTTGCTTTTATATCAATATGACGCCATCACACATATTGGTTATCGTATAAACAAGGTTATTATATTTGATCTTCATTTTATCATCTATTCAAGTTTACAGGCAACTTACCCATAAAGGCAGCTGGGATACAGGTTAAAAATAACTTTTGACTTCGGACAGGGACACCACCTTGCTCGTTGTCCTGCATTTCTCTGACCAGTGCTTCCATCTGGAACGAAAGATTCAACTTGTTAAAATCCACCATAGCTGCTAATCACAGAAATCTTATTTAGATCAAAAGTAAGGTATATAACGGGTGCGCCAAAAAAAATTGGGCTTTTTTGTTTTGGTCATAATTTTTTGTTTATGAACTGATTTTAAAAAAGAGGCATCGTTGCTTTCAGAAAAGAAAGGACTACTGGCAGAAAACTTTAAAATAGCCAATTTTTTAAAATCCGGCGGTGATGTTTTTAAATTTAGCCCTCTGTTTGGGCTAATCTTTTTGAGGAAAAAATGTCGGAATGGTGCAACCAATACAAAAAGTAAATAAAAGTGGGCCTTTTTCTTAATTTCGGTCCATCGGGGGCGGAGCTATACACAATAATAGAAAGAGTCATTTTCATCATTGTTATGCTGTAGTACTGAAACTGCCTTCGTTAGTTTGTTCATAATTTTTATTTTTATTAAGAGAAAAGTTCAAAAGGGTAAGTCAATAAAAAAATTAAGGGCAAAAGAAAGACGGAAGTTTCAATATTACAGCATATCAATTTCTGTGAATTGTCCGTTCTTTCCTGCAAACAACGATGCCTGGTGTTTTGAAATTGGCCGTCACATTACCAATTTTTTTTCTAACACATCTCAAAACGAGCCTGTACCAAATTTTACCAAAAAAGTTTAAATAATAACGATTTTGTGGAAAAATTGAAAATGCACATTAAGTACTTATTTATTTTTAAAAATTCATGCAGAAAAACATGGAAAAAAACTCAAATGAAATAACTTGGTAATATTCAATGATCTGTATAGATCATTGGTAATATTAATATGGTCTTATATTTATGCTTGTACAGAACAAAAGAAAACAAATGAAAAATCCATCACAAAAACTACTAAATTTAAAATAAACAAGCACAGTTTGATTTCAGTGGCGTGCACAGATTTTTTCTAAAATAAATGGCTAATGTGATTTATGAAAATTGTGCACCTAGAAACTAGCGTTGTAAACCTTGGATTTTTGCACAAAAATGCAGTTTATCAAGCTCTATAATTAAAAAAAAGCGATTAAAGCGCAAAATAAAAAGATATTGGAGGGTGACCCAAAAACAAGTGGGTCATGCCAGTGGAGCAGAGTGGGGGATAACAATCGTGACAGATATACTTAAAAATTTTACTTCGAAAATAAACTTTATTTTACTTCACTTAAAATTGAATGTTTGTGGTCAAAATATGCATTGTTGGGGAAAATTGTTCAAATTTTCGAGGTCAAACAGTTTAAATGTAAGAAAAACCTCTAAGCAACCTGCTACAAGCAAAAAATATTATATAAATCAACCGGTGGTAATTTCGTTTAGCACTTTGTTTCCAAATAACTCCCTAACTAACCTAGGTGAAAAGCAGCTCAGTCGTATTTTTTAAAAGTCTTCTAAAAGTCTAAGAGCAAATTGGAAGTACACTTGACATTTGTCTCACTGTTACCCAGGCAATAAGAGGAACAGTGAGATGAAAGGACCCTTTTACTTTTAGGGAAAAGATAATTATACACAGAATGTATGCAATTTTATAGGATTATGGCTCAAACAAAATTGAAAACCTTTAAATTTTTAGCACGTTTAGCACATACAAATGTAAGTAATTTTTTTCTCTTATATGGGGAACAGTAATATATTGGGTAACAACTCAGAGAAATAATCCTTGGTTATTTCTCTGAGGGTGACAGTAACGAGTGGCACTGTTCCTCTGTTGAAATTGTCTCATTGTTACCCAGGGTACTCCGAAATAAAACAATACTAATCTCAAATATTATTTATGAATTTTAATTACACCAAACACTGTTCCAACACTTGAGGATAAAGCCCCTATTTATTTAAAAAAATGTAGCAGTTTCCTCACAGTTCTAACAGAAGCTAAATCTAACCGTTAAAAAATTAATATGGCGCACAAACTTTACACCTGCAGCATCACAACTTGTAAACTGATGTCCGGGAACTTTGAAAGTAGAGGGGAAGGCTGACTTATGGGTATTGCCATGGCCATCTAGATGGCCGTGGTTTTGCTAACATGCACACCTAGCGCCATCTATCAGCCATTTATAGAAGTAGAGCTATTTTGAATGCCTCCCTGTTACCACAGTGGTTGCGAATATATTTTTTATTTTTTAAATTACAATTAATTTTTCCAGTTAATTTATATCAGGGACTCTTTAAAATAAGGGGACCCAGCATATCACAGTCTATCGCATAGGAAAAGTGAAGCCTTGAGGGGAAGTTTGTTTTCTGTAGACTCCAAGGAGACCACAATGCATATTCTGTACTTGTAGACACAAATTGTCAAGTCTAAGTTTTAGAAATCATGGAAACCATTATTAATTTTTACTAATAATCAAAGCACCTGTTATATTCATAGATTCTCCAATAAAATGGCATACTTGGCATCACTGATACCATTAGAATGAGGAAAGAATAGCCCTCACTTTGGAAAGTATAATGCTGGGACCCCCTTCCTTTAAAGGGTCCCTGATTTATATAATAACTTTGGTTGTCAATTTACCTACGCCTAAACACTGAATAATTAAATTAATTGCAGTTGTTAAATTCTCTTCCTAAATACAACTCGTGGTATGCCTAATAAGCAGATAATACCTTTCATTAATTTATTATTTCATTATAATCACAATGTTAAGAAAACACCACTTCTGTGGCACAGTCGTGGTATTTTCAGTTTTGGGGTTATCATTCGTAAAATTAACGAAAGGTATTATGGATAATAGGCATTGTTATTACCCCTGAGAACTTAACGTCTGCTAACGTGAAAGAGTGAAATGACATAATTTTTAAAATAATAACCAATCAGGTGATGATTTCAGCAATAATACCACTAATGGTATTTCCATCCTAAGAAAATACCACTCGTGCTGTGCAGTCATGGTATTTTCAGCATTGGGATTATTATTCGTAAAATTAACGAAAGGTTTATCGATAACAGGCACAGCATTGGTTATATTATTCCTGAAAACATGTTTATAGCATTTAGGTAAATTCACCACAATTAATTAAAACGTCAGATATATTCTTTGTATGAGCTCGAAAGCATGCCAAAACAAGACGCCCTTATATTAGGGTATTCCAAGTTTCAACCCTTTTTTGGTTTAATTAAATGGATGCATAAGCTTATGACAGCTTCTGCTGGGCTCAATTAAGAGCGACCTAATCAAGGTCCTATATCATTTTCATTATGGCGAGTGTAGTATAAAGTAGCGTTGCTTATTAGGTTATACTCATGCACCGTAGATTAGATTCTCAATAGTACAGGAGGTAGGGGCCCATTTTGAGCAATGTTTTCATGCCACTAGGTTACTCTCCTTATCAATAAGCTTGGACTGATAAGTAAAGTGAACGTCAGCTGAGGCACCAGCGGTGGCGGCGCTTGTGGGAGGTTGTGGAACTTGGAAAGAATGAGCTGGTATGAAATAACTTTAAAAACATTTCGATAAGTTCCATACCCTCCCACAACTGCCTCCACCGCTGCTAATGGTCATTTTCGTCATTCGCTATATTCTTAATATCTTAGCACATGGCTCTGACAGAGATTATACATACAGTGTCGAGACAGTTCCGTATTTCTCAAAAGATGGACTTGTTTTCAAACAACTTTTTTTCAACCTATAGTAGATACTCAAAGGGCTCTACATTTTGGGTTATAATTTTTTGAAATAATACTACTGTTATTAAAAGAAAAATCCCCCAAAAATAAAAAAATCCATATTAGGTACTTTTATGAACAAAATGGATCTTGCCATCGAATTGGCCATAGTTCAAAACCTTTGGTACAAAATTTCAATAAGTACCTACTCAAAGTTATACACGGCGTTCGTCAAATGGGACCAAAGTTCGAAAGAATTGGGTTTTCCGGAGTACCTTATATAATTCTCGAGCTTCGCTCTCGGGATTTTATCAAAAAATAAAAGACCAATTTATACTCGCGTTCTTTCTAGGCAAAATAGCGCTTTCGAAAAAATTATCGATAAAATTTCCGGCACTTGTGATATTACATACGAAAATACCACTAGTGGTATTTTCGCTGAAATCATGTAATTTCATTGGTTCATATTGGCAGGCATATGTAATATCACAAGCGCCGGAAATTTTATCAATAATTTTTTCGAAAACGCTATTTTGCCTAGAAAGATCATATCATGAGTATAAATTGGTCTTTTATTTTCTGATCAAATCCCGAGAGCAAAGCTCGTGGGATTTTATCTCTGAAAATAAGTTAAATATAAGTTAAATATATAGGCTCGACCCCACAAAAATAATGTTGACAGGGACTAACTAACTACCTACGAGTGGCACGACCGCATTCGGTTGATTCTGGGATACCCTTTTAGATTTACATAGTTTTTTAGATAATCATATAATGATGCATATTCAGCAATTTCTGATGCAGGCTTAACAATGGAAATTTCAGTTACTTACTTTAGTATTCAGCATTATGGCAGGAGTTAAATTCCTTAAGTTATTAAGTAAGGAACCAGCCTCGTTTAAGTTTACGAATATTGCATGAGCCAAGTTCCGTTCCGGTGGGAATTGGACAATTTGGATGCAGAGATAGATCTGCGGTAGTCAATCGTATAGAAATAAATATGAAACATTAGTTTATACTCTATAACTGCATAATATTAGTAAGTATATGTTGTAGAATGTTGTTGGGAAAATGAATTTGCCCCATTATAGAGAATTTGATTTATCACCATAAATTTTGCAATTCCAGAATTTGTTTAGGGCATTTATTTGTATGTACCTATTCTACAGGGTGTTTCATAATTGAATGCTGATCCCGAGGCTGATCCGAAAAGACAATAATCCTTACTTGATTTTAAGACAATTTTTTTTGTTATAAACATTGGTCCGCAACCGCTTTATTTTCTAAGATATAGGGTGTTGAAATTTAACAAAAAAGGCATTTTTCCCCAATATCTCTAAAACCGCTTCGTTTTTTTTTTTAATTTTGGTACATGCAAAGTAGGTACCTACCTACGCATTTTTTCGCATTTTTTCAGGATAAAGGCTATTTCAGTTTTCATCAGTGGCGCCCCTGTTAACATGCCCTGCAATATTTTTAATCACAAAAATGATATGCCACTGCTTATTTTTTAAATAAATATTATTTTTAAAATGGGCCTCTATCTTCTCATAAAAACGATCTCTTGACCCTTTTTTAATATTTAATTATCTTGTAGGCTAGAAACATCTATCATGCCAAAATTGAAAAAAATGCAAAGCAGTTTTAGAGATATTGGGAAAAATGTTTTTTTTTGCTAAATTTCAACACCCTGTATCTCAGAAATAAAGTGGTTTCGGACCTATGTTCATATATTTTTTTCTCTGAACGTTATCCAAGGATTATCATCCTGTAGGATCAGCATTCAATTATACAGGGTGTGTTCAGTTATTTGCGTTTTTGGCGAAAGCAATAAAGTTTTTCGAAAAGTAAAAAACGTTTATGAATAATTGAATTCTTCATAAGATAAAGTAACAATTTTGTAAGTCCGACAACGGACAAAAAAGTTCTGTCACATTTTTAGGGTGCATCACTATGTATCAACTCTTTAAAATGGTACAATTGAAATATGCTTTTTGTCTATTAATGCCCTTGGTACACCCACAACGTACACCAAATTTGGTTTTTCCAAGTTCTAAAATAACTGAGATATATTTTTTTTTAATTTCAAAGCCCACTTTCAAGGCCTATAACTTCTCTTCTTCTTTTCTTAAAAAAATCGAAAAAATCATGTTTATAAAACGATGGTTGACTTTTGATTTTTTTAAAATCATGATTTCTATCAACCTTGGTACCTACGTATTCAAATGCCGATAGATCGATTTTTGATCATTTCGATTTTGCCAACAACTTCGTTTCTGCGTCCGAATTAAACGTAATTCTACCGTGAAATGGGACTTTTCCTACATAAATTGACCAGCCGAATCAATCTAGAATGGTCCCGAAGGCATTTCGACCCCTCCATTTTGGAGGTTTGGACAATTTTGGACATTGAATACGAAATTCTTGGAAACGACTGGACGAAATCGAATTTAACCTTTGTTTCCGACATCTACGGGTCCAACTACGTCGGAAAGACCCATTTTCGGGGCAGGCTAATATTTTCGGAAATTCAAAAAAGTGCGCTGGCCGGGCATTTGGAAATTTTTTAGAGGAATTTGGAGGCCGGATCCGTGTTCTGCGGGTCAATTTACGTCGGATAGGCTGGTTTTGGAGTCGCCCCAAGCACGTTTAAAAAGTGGCCATTTCGGAAAAGTGCGCTGGCCGGGCATTTAGAAGCTTCCAAGTTCAATTTCGACCGGATTTTCGGTTTCTACGGGCCAAACTGCGTCGGATAGGCCCGTTTCCGGCCAATTTCATTTTTTTCGCGAAATGGTCAAATTTCAGTTAACAAAGGGGTTGACCCCCCCGAAAATCTCGGAGGAATATTCGCTACGCTCGCAGTTAATTTTTCGGGTGTCTGATTTCACCCTTACTTATACATCTCGAGCCGCTGCGTCGATTGGTGCAAGGTAGGATGTGGTAGCTCTAACTGTTTCGGCACAAATGGCCTTCAAAGTCAAATCGAGAATGAAAACTCGAAGTTCGGTTTTTTAGTTGTATCTCCGGATCGGCTGGAGGGTATCTTCCGCCCATCCAGCTACTCCTAAAAGGCGCGGGTTTTCGGGATCAGCGCCCTAGGTACCTACCAGGGTTGAGATGATTTAAATAAGTTGACTAAAATCGTGATTAAAAGCATGATTTCAATCAAAGCGTTTTTTTTTAATAAAATAATTATTAAAATAAGGATACTTAAAAATGTATCTATCCATAAAAAGAAAACCTTAAAATCGTTTTGGATACAAAAACAAAACTAACAACTTTTTATAATAATATTTATTATAATACTTGAAAAGGAATTTAGCAGCTTTTCACTAGTAGCACAGAATAGCCACCGTAATGGCTATTCTGTGCTAGTAGGTAATCGCCCTAATTGCCGGGATTTTTCGAGTAGGTACACGAATTTTTTGAAAATTATCACGAGTCGCGTAGCTACGAGGGATAATTTTCTGAAAAAATCGTGTTAGAGTAAAATTGCCGGATATTAATTCAAGAACGTGGGAGATTCGGTAAGAAAATTCCATACCTACACGTAAATTAAACGAAATTATTATCAACATTTTTGTTGAGTATATGTTACAATGTCACATTATAATAATGACATCTGTCAAAAAATTTCCGCTGTAATCACCTCCTGCTGCCTAGAGCAAGTGAGAATATTTCAGGAATTTTTTTGAGTTGCCATGAAGCAAAAAACGAGCCTCTCATTGGTCAAAAAAGGTATGTATGGAATTTTCGAAAAATCCTCTAAAGAAAAACGAGAACCTAATCTGAAAAAAAAAAACTTAATATTATTTAACTTTATTGTGGTTTATTGTGGGTAAAATGACATGTGAAGAGTATAAGAAATAAGAAGTAAGTACTTCACTGCTCTGAGTGTATTATTCATGCTTGAAAATATTTTTTCGTTTTACGAAACAAGATATAAACAGTTAAAGACTATGCATGTTAATAAAAACTATAAACTAGCCAACATTAATTTAAAAAAAAATCGAAAAAATCATGTCTATAAAACAATCGATGACTTTTGATTTTTTTAAATCATGATTTTTATCAACCCTGGTACCTACGTATTCAAATGCCGATAGATCGATTTTTGATCAATTCGATTTTGCCAAGGGGTATGCATAGAAAATTGTCAGATTTTCTTACAACTTCGTTTCAGCGTCCGAATTAAACGTAATTCTACCGTGAAATGGGACTTTTCCTACGTAATCGACCAGCCGAATCGATCTAGCATGGGCCCGAAGGCACAGGGCTCACCGGTTTCGAGCAAATAATTTTTTTGAAAATTCGACTCTTCCATTTTGGAGGTTTTGGACAATTTTGGACATTGAATACGAAATACCTACCAGGGTTGAGATGATTTAAGTCAGTTGACTAAAATCGTGATTAAAATCTTGATTTTAATCAAAGCGATTGTTTTAATAAAATAATTATACATATCTATTCGTAGAAAGAAAACCTTAAATCGTTTTGGATACAAAAACAAAACTGACAACTTTTTATAATATTTATTATAATACTTGAAAAGGAATTTAGCAGCTTTTCCCAAAATTAAACTTTCAAAAAATTAAAAAAAAAACGAGAACCTAATCTGAAAATAAAAACTGAATATTATGGGGGTTGCCGACAGCGAAAGTGACAGTAAATTTCGTATTTTTTTAAGTTGTATAGCATAAAATCTAATAACATTTTACCTGGCAAAAATTTAGTACAAACATCTCTGTCTTCATTTTAATCATAAGATATTACAAGCAGTGTTTTGTTTTATAGGTTATGAAAACCTTGGGAAAAATAATAATTCCAGTGCATATGCTTTTAAGATCTTATGATTAAAATGAAGACAGAGATGTTTGTACTAAATTTTTGCCAGGTGAAATGTTATTAGATTTCAGGCTATACAACTTAAAAAATACGAAATCTAACTTCATTTTCGCTGTCGGCAACCCCCTCTTCTTTATTGTGGTTTATTGTGAGTAAAATGACATGTGAAGAGTATAAAAAATAAGAAGTAGGTACTTCACTGATCTGAATCTGAGTGTATTATTCATGCTTGAAAATAATTTTTCGTTTAACAAAACAAGATAAAAACAGTTAAAGAGTACGCATGTTAATAAAAACTAGCCAACATTAATTTAAAAAAAATCGAAAAAATCATGTTTATAAAACAATCGTTGACTTTTGATTTTTTTAATCAATATTTTTATCAACCTTGGTGCCTAAGTATTCAAATGGAGATAGATCGATTTTTGATCATTTCGATTTTGCCAAGGGGTATGCATAGGAAATTGTCAGATTTTCTTACAACTTCGTTTCTGCGTCCGAATTAAACGTAATTCTACCGTGAAATAGGACTTTTCCTACATAAATCGACCCGCCGAATCAATCTAGCATGGCCCCGAAGGCATAGGGCTCACCGGTTTCGAGCAAATATATTTTTTGAAAATTAGATCCCTCCAGATTGGAGGTTTTGGACAATTTTGGACATTGAATACGAAATTCTCGGAAACGACTGGACGGAAACGAATTTAAACTTTATTTCCGACATCTACGGGTCGAACTACGTCGGAAAGTCCTATTTTCGGGGCAGGTTAATATTTTCGGAAATTCAACCGGATTTTCGGTTTCTACGGGCCAAACTACGTCGAATAAGCCTGTTTCCGGCCAATTTTATTTTTTTTGCGTAATGGTCTTATTTCAGTTTTCAAAGGGGTTGACCCCCCGAAAATCTCGGACGAATATTCGCAACGCGCGCAGTTAATTTTTCAGGGGTCTGATTTCACCGTTACTTATACATCTCGAGCCGCTGCGTAGATTGGCGCAAGGCATGATGTGTAGCTCTAACCGTTTCGGCGCCAATGGCCTTCAAAGTCAAATCGAGAATGAAAACTCGAAGTTCGGTTTTTTAGTTATATCCCCGGATGGTACTAGATATTGTATAAATATACACCACGTAAAGCACAAAGTGCGTATAAGCGTATAAGCATTATAAGAACCGAAATAGCAGTTTGTACAATAAGAGTGGATATGGTGTAAATATATGTATATCGAATGAGGACGAGGGCATTATGGACATTCCACTCGAGTTGTACGTGTAAGACATGCTAAATGAATATTTGGATAAACGGTGAAAATAATTTGGCATTTTGAAATAAAACTAATTCAAGGGTAACTATTGATTGTCAAAACGCGTCAGGGGTTGATGTGGATCTTATATCCTACCTAGAATGGATATGAAACTACATCCGGTCAGTTAACTGGATTTGAATAATTATCCATTCTGTAATAGGCTGTGAAGAAAACGACATATCCATGAACACAAAAATCATAAAATATATTAAGTATACGCATTAAAAAAGCCCCTCTGGAAAACTGGAATTTTCTATGCCATTACATTATAAAATTCATCATTGCTGCTGCTGGAGAATATAGTAATAATTCCTGACACGTAACAACTATGTTTGATCAGAATCGAAGTCACGCATAGGTACTGGTTCCCTCGTGCACAATTTTTCCTGGAGAGATGTTAATCAAATGGGAAATTATTTTTTGTGGGATTTATGAGGTAGTGATTTCATGTGCTGCAAAATGAAGCACAGAATAATGAAGATCTGTTATTCCCTTAGACAAGTAAAGAGAGGAGACTCCTAACAGCGCTCGCGGCAGTGTTACCGACTGCCACATCGCACGACAGGCCAGTGGCGTAGCATGAAACGCGTTCTTAGCCAATATCACAAAAATGTTAAAAATGAAAAGGTAGTTAAGTAATTTTGACTTACATGTAATTTCCCAAATGTAAAGCTAGTGTCAAGAGCTGAAATACATATATTTATTTGCGGCGATTTCGAATCAATCAAAATAAAATAAATAATCGAACGCCCATTAAAACCAGAACATATGTTATGAAACTATCATAGACTACGTTTATCTCGACGCGTTCCATCCGATTGAGTGAGGTTTGAATTCACTGAAGCGGACTCAACTAGACGGCGTAAACCCTACAGATTGAAATTCAATCATATTTAAAATTTCAAGTTACGCCTCTATTTCCAAACAGAAGTTGGCCAGAATGTGCACCAGCCTACTGTGGAATAAGTATAATAAGTTAATGTCCCTAGAGAGGATTGAAAACCATAAGATTCAATACTGATAATGTAAACGTAGAATTATGAAAGATTTGACATAACTCAATCGGATCCATTTCAATCCGATCGAGTTGTCACGAGATAAACGTAGTCATAATCAGTTAAGAAATTTTCAATAAAAACAATGTTAAGAATAGTTATTTATGTACCAAGGCACTGAAGTTCAACTTTTTATGACTCATGTGGAGTTTAGTTGCTGAGGCCTCTGGCCGAGGCAAATAAACCACATGAGTCATAAAAAGAACTTCAGTGCCGAGGTACATATTATATTTTTCTTGAAATCGGAAAAAAAATGTTTTATTAGGCAAGAAAATAATAATAAGGGATCACCCGTCCACGAACCGACTACGCGCGGCGTTGATTGACTTTACCGATCGCTCTACCTAGGACAAGCATAATGATGTACGGCACTTCTGACAGAAAAGCCAAACTGCTGCTTCTTGTGCAGCTTACACAACAAATCTATTGTTTTTCAAATTTACTAAAATATGTATACTGAAGGATTGCGCTTCTATAGGAAACAATTTCGCAATGTGTACGAAAAGTTAAATGAGCCTTTATCGGCCGGGTTTTGAATATTTGGTCACTTTTGACGGGCGATTTCTCCGCGTCTGACGTTTGATGTTTACATCTCGCCAAGGCCTACTTATTGAAAAAATCGTACAATAATGGGCTACATTATTATACGATTTCTGTGCTTTTAATGACGATTTTGGGACATTTTAATGCCGATTTCAAGAAAATAATTATATTGGTTCTATTTACAAACAAAACAATGCACTTTATCATCTAAAAGGTAGAAGGAATTTGAAGAAGTTATATTGAGAAAAAATAAAGTTTCAGGGCATTTTTCAAATTTAACGAAATTAACTCACAACGTACTCGCTTTATATGCCACATATAAAATGGCCGTCGTTAAAAAAAGACGTAATAAAATCTATACAGGGCAGAATACGCTAAGGTTATTCCGCATTAGTGGCATATACAGAGGATGAGTCTTTGACCCGTACAAAATGTTAAAATAGGCTTGAAGTTGAACGTTGAACCTCTGGAGTACGTCTATGAAGTTTTATAAGTCAAAAATAAAATTTTCGTTTTTCCAAGATTTTTTTTAAGGTTAACAACCACCGACCTCATTCCATTTCTTGTGCGGGGGAGGGGGGCAATTACTATTATTTTGTCTTCGTTGCTATTTGCGGCTAGGGTGGACTTTTCCCGATAGAAGTTGTAATCCCAGTGAGTGTAGGACAATTAGTAAATCACACACATAAAGCTATTAACCGAGCAATACCATAAATACACATTTTTGTCCAGTACTCTTGGCCATTGGCGGAGTTTTTTTTTATAAATACATGTGCAGGTGCACGCAGTCTGCCTCGGCCTCGTTTCAAACCAAGGTCGATCGAAACTTATTTATTTCTTTTTTTTCTAAGAGAATTAGGTAAAATTTTTTAGCAAGCGATATATTGCCTAATATATCGCTTGCGCAATATAATATAGTGTTTGTTTGGGTGCGTTTGGTTTTATGAAAAACTTAATTATTTTTAAAAATAAACACCAAAAACACATTTGGGTTGAAAATGCCACCTTATAAATTTTTAAATTTAGCATGTCTTACACCTACTACTATAATTACAGCGCAACATGGCAACGCCGCCGTTGCCGCCGCGTTCATATCACTCGGCGGTATTTGTTTTGTGTTCGCCCAGCAAGTCAAGTTTTCCGATTGTTTACGTATGTGTTTTTGGTGTTTTCAATGTTTTTTTTTGTTAATTTATAGACTATTTATTAGTATCTAGGATATAGTGACTGATTTTGTATACAATGGGACGCAGAAAGTGTGTGGTGCGTGGCCAAATTGATATTTCTCAGGACAAAAGATATAACCTATCACAGGTAAACGTTGTACACACGGGCGCGTAATGTTTGTTTACTTCGGTAAATCTCGGTTAGATGTTGGTTGACTACAAACGTGTGTATTTTGATGCTGTTGCTCCCTCTATCCTAGATAATTTCTCTGAGATCGTATCCTAATAATTGTAAGACATTACAATTTATTTGTTTTAATTGTGTTTTCGTTCCAAAATTAAAGTTTGAAAGTTGGTGTGCCGGGATTTTTTGAGGACAGTTCTAACAGTCTATGACTCCTTAATCTACAGTGTGCCCGCGCGTTTGCTTGTGAACACTAGAAATCTATGAAGAGCCGAGTAAAATTCGGCATTATATTTTTTTATGGATTGACTACCTAAGGAAAGATATCTTACAGACACTTCTATTTCGATTGGGTGATTATTCCATGGCTAGCTATGATTTTTTTAAATGACTAATTTTCAAAATATACCATATTGGACATTCTTTTAAGAATACAAAATATAATGGATAAAGCCATCGAATTGGCGATAGCTCGAAACCTTTTGTACAAAATATCAATACCTAGGGTAGATGCACCGGTTTTGGCCACTGCATGGGTAATGGCCACTTTCCTATTTAATTTCAATAAAATAAGAATTTCATCTATTTAAACCAAAATTCAAATAGTGGCGCCTTTTCTTCCATCATTTTGAAGCAAGTTTCGGCATTTCGTTGCCAGATGGCGCTAGTTTATTCACAATGGCTAACGGCTGAAGTTCAAAGCTTTTGGTACTGGCCATTTCCTTAAGAAAGACCGTAAGGGGCAAGGGTAAGTTCGTGATTTTTTACTAATTTTTCTACTAAACTCACATATAGTAATTATATGATGTACCTAATAGATAAAGTAATTATGAAAAATTAAGAAATTTTAAACACAATTTCAGTTGTATTAACCTAAATGTTTTTTTATTGGGTGGCCAAAACTGGTACAACGATTTCCATATATTTCTAGTTTTGGCCACTGTGATGGCCAAAACTGGATTGAAGTTTTACCAGTTTTGGCTACTTTTAATTTCTACGTCTTTTTTTTAGTTTAATACATTATGGCAAATTTAAAGAAAAAAACCTGACACCAAAAATAAAAAAATATATATTTCAATATGACGGTAACCAATTGGCATTAAAACATGCCAATTGGGCGCAATAAGGCGCGAGCTAATATAACGCCTGAAAAAATAAGAAATTGGTTTGATGAAACTAAACAATCCCTGGGAGAAAATTTCAAGATTCTCCTGAGTTGACAGGAAAAATCGGTCCTAACTGTTTAATAATGTTTTTTTACAAAGACACCCATAATTGTCATTAAAACAGGCTGAGTAGGTATATAAATAAGGCGTGAGCTAATATAACGCCTGAAAAAAATAAGAAATTGGTTTGATGAAACTCCCTGGGAGAAAATTTCAAGAGTCTTTATGACCCTTGCCTAGTTTGAAATATGGACGAAACGCTTTTTTCTGAATCCTACGAGTGGATTGGTTATTGTAGAAAAAGGAAAAAATGTTTATTGTACTTCCGCCAAATAACGATAAAGAAAACGTATCCACACTTTCCACCCTGATAACTGTAAATGCTTTAGGGGACTATGCGCACCTCCTTTAACTTTGTACAAATGCGAAAGGTTGTCCAGCTTGCATGCACAATCGGTACCAAACTATTGGGGAATCGGATAATCCAAAAACGGATGGATGACTTCTGAATTGTTTTTTGAAGTGGCCCGAAAAAAAAAAGATGTCCTTTCTTTATGAATTTGACGATATTCTGGAAACTATAGGTAAATCGAACCAAAAAAATTCAAGAGGTGTCTTTTCGGTACCTGAAATAACCAAATATTAGATATAGAGAACATTTATTTTTATATAAATTTATTTAAAATAAATACTAAATAAATATATATTTATAAGTAGATAGGTCGTTTTTTATTAAGTATTCACACTATTATAATTCTGAACAAAAAGTGGCCAAAATAGGATATCTAGTGGCCAAACGCTTAGCGAAAGTGGCCAAAACTGGATAATATCGATGGCCATAACTGGTGATTGGTGAAGTTGTGGCCAAAACTAGTGCAACGTGCATTGATTTGCATTTTTTATTTTTTCTCTCTTAAAATGAACATAATATTATAAATCTTTCATATAAATGCCTTTCTAAGTACCAAAATATGAATTTATGAAAAAAAAAAAATCTATAGATGAAAACTTAATTACCAATTAAGTTTAAAATTAGGAACCTCCTTAAAGTGGCCAAAACCGGTGCATCTACCCTACTCCAAGTTCACAAAGTGTGGCCAAAATGAATTTTTTAATACTTACATTTTTTCATCAAATTTGATTTTTACGAACACCCTGTATGAGCTAAACTGACTATACTACGTACAATAATACCTTAGGCAAATAGCCCCCTGGTTTATACAGGGTACTTCGGAAAATCCCATTTTTTAACTTCGCCCTGTATAACTTATTGATATTTTGTACAAAAGGTTTAGAGCAATGACGTCAGAACCTATAGACAGGTTTATTTTGATAAACGCTTGACGCCCAGAACTAATCACAATCTAAGCGCTCCATTAAATTATTCCGAAAATGTCGCGAGATTGTCAGAAATTGCCCCTTTTTGTCGAGCCGTAGCGAACTTATTTCGACTCTGGGCTCGGAGGCTGGCGTCGTTAGACCATCCCCCGAGTCTTCAGGTGAGGTTCCGATGCTTCCGGCGCCCCCAAACAAGAAAAAACATGCGATATCTAAGTGTGATTCTGGAGGAACTATAACCGAGAATCACCGGGTGTATAGTTGGTTGATGGTTGACTTTCTATCTTTGTTTGTAGCATGTTTTTAGAGTAGTATGGATATATTCAATCTTGGAGTCAAAATAAAGGGCATTTTAACAATGGGGCACCACGTCTATAGGTTTTGACGTCATTGGTTTAGAGCTATGGACAATTCGATGGCATCATCCATTTTATTCTTAAAAGAATGCCTAGAATATGGTATTCTAAAAATTGGCCAATTAAAAATCATAACTAGGCCTGGAATAATCACCCAATCCAAGTAGTTCTGGTGGTGAGACATCTTCCCTTAGGTCAATCGAAAAAATATAAATATATGATAGTGATGAATTTTACTAGGCTCTTCATATACATAGATTTCTAGAGTGTTCACAGGCAAACGCGGACACACTCTATGTACAAAACAGTTTCGTTCATCGTTACAAAAATTCGACGTTGATTCCTCTTATGGTATAAAACTTAAAATCTGTTATCGATCTTTTTTACAAGCAGATGGAGTGCGGAGTGCACTTCTCTCAAGATAAAAGTGCATGCATGACACAATTCACAATGCGGTTTTCTGAAAGAAAAAAAGACGAGGAGCTCTTGTGGTGGGGGACATTCAAAAATATAAGGTTCAGTTTTAAGAAGTTAAGTTTTCTTTAAAAGTTAGGATACGTAGTTTGTAAGAAACAAATAATTTTTTAAGGCAATTAATATTGTTAAATTAAAACGGAGAACGGTATAGAACACACACACAAACCACAAAGACACCCAATGTTTTTTTCGCACAAACTTTGGTTTTCGACTTTTTAGAATGTTTTAAATTGATTTAGCGATTAAAAAATGATATATACTACTACTTTTTTGCCGAAACCGAGAACAATACATACTTATACCACAGAGAAGACTAGAATACGAGAGTCCATCTTGTCAAATGTGTCAAATGGAGCCCAACTTTTACATAATTGAAAATTATTAACTTTTTTAGCGTTTATTGACGTATTAATAAAGATTGCTCTTGGCTGTCACGCCGACACTTTTTCAACTCACCATGCGTTTTCTGGAGACAAAATACAATGCAAAACACATTGTTAGCCATCAGAGCAATCTGTTTTCCAGGACATGAAGCTATAGTGAGAAGGCTTATTAATAGGTACGTCAGTCAACGCTTTTAGGTTGTTCTGAATATTTTGTCATTTTTTGAGATTTGTGTGCAAACGTAATAAATAAATACATTTTCGATATGTTGTGCAACTGGCAACTATTCCGATAACTTTATGGCACCTGCACGCCCCGGGTTCGCTATAGCGTTGAGTGAGGGATTATTCCTTTACTCAATGGCTATAGCCTCGACTCGCGAGTTTACTAGTTGACCACCTGAGTGCCGATAATAATAAGGAGTTTTAATACACTTCTGAAAATATATTTATTATTTTTTGTCGAATTTCGGATTCGTATGTATAAGGCTATTTTTTCCACCTGCGGTTAATTTTTTTTACATGTAAGTATATTTATACACATTTTCAGATGTTCACGATTTGGAATACTCGATCTTCAATTGAGGTGTTCATGTTATTTCTGGATGTCCACGTTATGGGAATGTTTACTTATACAACTCTTCTGTACTGTACTTTGAAATTAACGCATATACACTAGGTACATCTTTCTTGGGTCCTACTTTTGTACGGGAGGCATGGCCCCTCGCGTTTCATAGGTTTGGTGCAATTAATGTGCTTTTTCTATCCATACCATAAAAATCACTCAAGCTTGGTGGACCTCATCGTCCTACCGAATGATATTGCAAGCTGGGTCGTAAACTTGACTACTGGGCGGGGCTACGCACAAACTGGTTTGTTTCTGGGGAAATTGGTGCACCCTTTGTTTATCTCTATTGTACACATAGGTTACTATACAGGGTGGCCCATATGAATGGAATTATGCTTATATCTTCTTAAAAAATATATTTAGAAAAAAATGGTTTAAATAAAACTTACAGTGTGACCTATTCTGCATAATCCTAACAAATGGGATCATATCATTTTTAATCGATTTCTGGAATCAGCTACTTATTCTGCATACAACGGCATAAAAAAATCGACAGGTTACATAAGGAAAATTTTGAAAAATAAATTATTTTTATTTTTTCCGATTTAATAGTGGACGTTATCAGTAAACTCGATGGAGGCAAAGCAAAAAATATGCTATATTAAAATTGTTTGATGGTTTTGCTACTTTTTTTTGCTTTTCTTATAAAAAAATTCTCATTGGTCGATAAATTTAATCAGTAGGTATTTTATGTCCTGCAAGTTAAAATGGCACATTTAACTGAATTCGAATGATTTATCATTCTCATTATGGCAGAACCATCAAACGATTTTAATGTAGCATATTTTTTGCCTCCATCGAGACATCTAATAACGTCCACTATTAAATCGGAAAAAATAAAAATAATTTATTTCTCAAAATTTTCCTTATGTAACCTATAGATTTTTTTATGCTGTTGTATGCAGAATAAGTACCTAGCTGATTCCAAAAATCGATTAAAAATGATATGATGCCATTTGAAAAAAAAGCTCGTTGCCATAGCAACCACATTATGAGAGGTAAAACAAAATCGACTTGATATTTTTTAAGAAGATATAAGCATTATTCCATACATATGGGGCACCCTGTATATTACGCCAACTTTATTACACCAATTGTGGTTTTCGTTTACCCAAGACAAACGGAAAGCGATCCTGTATGTGGACGAACAGGGTCCGAACATATGCAGGTATATGGAATACGAATAACCTACATAAAATAAAGTGTGCAACGTTCGTCAGTTCTCGTCGTGCGCGGAAGCCAACAAATCGCAGAATCCGGAAGCCTGTACCCCGGGAGACTGGGAGACCTGATTATCTTCCAGATGCGGGCATTTTTCCCGATGTTCTGGCCTCGGGCGGGATCTGAGCCGTCCGAAATGAAATTCCAGGCAGTGCGGACTATGCGAAAAATCCGGGAAATTAATTCCGGGGCCCGTACTCTATCCACGGCACGGGCGCGATTTATCCCCAAAAGGAATGCCGCCATCTCTGATGGCTCTTCGTGACGGACAGGTAGGTAGGTACCTACCTATAATTACTAATTTTATGGAAAATTGTGACAGTTTTGTGATGATGCTCATGAATATACCGGATCCAAAAATATAAAAATATAATATTACACGAGAGAAAATTATTTAAACCTTTTTCTAAAGTATGTGTGCGATAACAGAAAAAGGCTTAAATAATTTATATATATTACATCCTTATATATATATACATCTTTATATATATATATACATCTTATATATATATATATATATATATATATATATATATATATATATATATATATATACACATATATATAACTACTTTTTAACTTCCATAGACCTCATAGACGCCTATTTTCACATAGCTATAAACCTCAATCATTGTTCGTTTTGAAATAATTGAGAATATCCTTTACTCGCCCTCCCCTTTGGTCTGGCATCTTCGCAATTCAGCTTCACTAGATAAAGATCCTACAGACCAGCGCGAAGCTTACGCGGTGAAATTCGCCGTGTCGAATTTCGCGGCAATCTCTTTATCTAGACTGACGTGCAACAGTAAATATTTAGCAATTTCTGGGGCTTTGCTAGCAATAAATCAAAAAGCAGGTTAAAACCCTCAGAATCTTTAGTCTGAGTTAAAACCTGATCGAAGTTGCTGGTTTTTAGCAATTGTCCTAGGCTCAGTGAAATTAAGAATTCTTCTGCCTGATTAAAAGAATATTTTCCGTGAGTGTAACATCATCATCGTAACATTGTGTGTGCGTTTGTTTTCTTAAATAAATCTGACTTTACACTTAATAGTGATGTACACGGTGTTAACACGACGGGTAGGGATGAGGGATGACATTCGCGAGTTACCATCGACCCTACAGTATGTACATAGACCTGACGGAATCCCTGGATTAGCACAATCAGTATTTATTTTATTAATACACCGCTCTTCCAAATTATATAAATACCGCAAAATCAATCAACTAGTTACCAAGCTAGTTAGTATCGTATTGTCCAATAAAGCTTTTTAAAAAAGAAGAATCTCCATCTCCGAATAGGTAGGTATACCTGAATCGTGCACCGTTTGCCACCCTTTATTACTAACTGACCGGTCTCTGGCTGTTTTGGGTCCTAGGTTATTTACCTCTCTATACTAAAATCGAGCAACTCTTACGCCTGGCGTAAACAAGAGCACGTGACTTGAGATATTGGCCAGTGCCGCACTGAGGCACGACCTTTATTTAATTTTAGTTTTACAATTGTTGACATCAAAATATTTCGGAAAAGAATTATTGGCTTAATTAAAATGGTTCAAAACATCGATAAAATTATTTGTGGCGGTCTCTAAATAGCTGAAAACAACAAGATAAAACCGCATAACTATACTTTTGCGATCGAGTACGTCCCTGTTGCCGAGTCGGGTGAAACTTTATAGTCTACCGACCAATCGCGGAACGTCATTGAACACGTGGTTTTATTTACGCCAGGCGTACGAATTGCTCGATTTTAGTAATTTAAACGTAATATATTTTTTTTAGTCGATAAGTGTTTTATATGGTCGACGAGTAGGTACCTTACTTTCTGCAATGCATGCGTCTTTTCCCTAACTCTTAGGTACTGTGTTTCTTTTTGATATAGCATTTAAAATTAAAATTGAATAGTAGAATTGATATGTTTTTCTGTGCATTTAAATGCGTTAGTTTTGTTTTATTATTATTGTTCCATATAATATTTTTATTATTTTATTATTAGGTATCTTTGTAAAATCAATGTATTCTATTTTATATGGAGTCCAACTTTAAGCGGGACCTAGTTGATCTAAACAATATACAGGGTGTAACTAAACTGATGGTCAAAAATGAAACCACGTATTCTTGGAGTCAAAATAAGGGCACTTCTTCATCTATTTTTTTTCTCCTACGGGCCATAGTTTTTTTTTATACAGAGCGTAGAAGTTTGGAGAAAAATACACATATTTCTTTGTATTTCTAGAAGTATACGAGATATTTTCTTCAAACTTGGCGTGTCACATGAGCAGATGAGCCGTCAAACTTAAGGTTGACATGAAGCTTCTGAGGCTCCCAGTTGCGGAGATACAGGGTGTTAGTAAAATTAATTAGTTCAGAAAAATATGAGTACCCTGTATAATCGCATTTTTTAAATTTGTTTTGAGTGGTGAATAGAATGATAAACAAAAAGTATCTCTTAGTATTTTTTCATATTCGCAGCCGTTTCTTAATTATTTTTAAAGGACGGCAACGCTGCAATGAACAATAGTCACTTTAAGAATAAATCTAGCAATGTGTGGATGTCAATTAAACTTTATTTGACAAAATACAAAAGCAAAAACAATAATAAAAGAAACGTATTGCTATTAGAAAATTAAATTATTAAATGTTCGAAATGACCGCCGTCTCTTTCAATACACGCAACTATGCGTTTCCGCATGTTTATTATTGCCATTCGCAAGGCCATAGCAAAACTGCATATCAGTCAATTCTTCAAATGAAAATATAATTTTTCAAAATATTGATACTAAGGTGCAAAGTTGGCAGCCAAATGATTCAAATAATGCCAAGTTTAATTGACATCCACAGATTGTTAGAAATTACTTTTTTATTGCAGCATTGCCGTTCTTTGAAAATAATTAAAAAACGGCTGAGAATATGAAAAAATACTAAGAGATACTTTTTGTTAACCACTGAATTTACCATTCAAAACTAATTTAAAAAATGCGATTATACAGGGTATTCATATTTTTCTGAACTAATTAATTTTAATAACACCCTGTATCTCCGCAACTGGGGGCCTCACAAGCTTCATATTAACCTTAAATTTGACAACTCATCCGCTCATGTGACACGCCAAGTTTGAAGAAAATATCTCGTATACTTCTAGAGATACTAAGAAATATGTGTATTTTTCTCTAAATTTCTACGCTCTGTATAAAAAAAACTATGGCCCGTAGGAGAAAAAAAAATATATGAAGAAGTGCCACTATTTTGACTCCAAGAATACGTGGTTTCATTTTTGACCATCAGTTTAGTTACACCCTGTATTGGGAGAGTGAAAATTACATTTGACATTTTAACAAGCGATCTCTGCATTCTGTGTTCTCTGTGATCGAACGTCTTAAGGCCAATAAAAATAAACATTTTAAAATAATGAGAGGGCTAACTCAGCTTGAAAGCACGTGATATTCTCGGAATTTCTTGGTATTACCAGAGAACAAGGAAGGGTTGTTCTCTGGTATTACCACAGAAAATATACTACTATATTTTCTGTGGTATTACCCTCCGCTTGGCACGGAAGATGGCCTTGCGGGGAAGTGGGGGAAGTCCAATGATCTGTCATCTCTGGATCTGTATTGTAAAAATAGCCATGGTCATAAACATAAACGGGTGAACTTCATTGTTTCATATTTAACTTTCATAAACAATGGAATATTCTATTCTTGTCTAACACATACGATTACAAAATACAACAGCTTGTCCGTATATAAAAATTAAATCGACTGACAACGTACCTATGCAATTTTCTTTATTAGTGCTCCTACTCTTACTTATTTTATCACGATCGTAAAAGCTCGCCGCAAAACTTTATAGACTTTGCTACCTACACACAGAAGCAACAAGTAGGTAGGAACTTTTGTTATTACAACATGTTTCGAAACAGCAGTTACCAGTTCAAATATTGCTGTTGATTGCCACGGCTATCGGTCGACAGCAGTAAACTTCAAAGGAAAGTCCGAAGCATAGTGCTGCATACCAAGAAAAACCCCTGACAAGTTGTTTTGGTGTGGACACTTTGCTCAAATAATCAGTCTCCATAAGTTGCTTGTTGTAAATCACGTGTCGTAGGATTGACATAACAATAATACAACTCAAATCTGCAAACAGTAGCATATAGAGACTGAAACAATCCCTGTTCGAAGAGCGATTTTTACATTTTTTATTATTTAACAAATATCTTTGCTTTGACAGATTTAGAAGTGGGTATTTGTATTTATTTTGGAAGGCACTTACGGCAACCTATATGATTTAGCCTCCTATCACTCTATGTTCCGTGCGTTTTGCTTACCGTGCGATTGTGTTTACAATTACAATGTGTAAAGTTGAACTTACATACATGGTAGGTAGTGCGTTTTTTATGGTTTACGGTAATGGTATTGTGGTTGAATCACAAAGTAATTCAATTGATTGAACTATACAGGGTGTAACTTTGATAAGTACAGAAATTTTAAGGGCAGGTCGGGAAAAATGCACTTGTTACGCCTATGCAATTAAAATTTTTCTAAAGTGCATATTAACGTCAGAAATAATTTTTTTTAAAACGCTATTAAAACCCCTTTTTCCGACGCTACGGCCATGGGTCCTTGACCTTGCCGGGACCAGCTGGAACTGAGGCCGGTTCCAGCGGATCCCCCCCAATTCCGCCGTGCAGCGTTGTCAGACGTATAGCTCTTTCACAGTATTTCAGGAATAGTCTTTCAACTAGTTTTTGAACAAATCTTTAATGGTTCTTTTAGCGAATAGCATGCAAAAAAACTACCTTTCGGATGCCTGGATGATTTTCCTTGCGGGTGTCGTACTCCTTTCTTATGTTATCCAAAAATCCTCTCGAAAATCACAAGAAGCACTAGGTAACTGGTTGCCAGTCGAATCGCTTTTTCCGAGGCTTTTTCGCAGTATTTGAAGAATATTGACGCAACCATGTATCATTTGGTGTATGTGGAGATTAAATAAATAAATAAATAATTTTTGGAGAACTCCTTAAAGGTTCTTTTAGCGAATAGCTCGACGAATAGCATGAAAAAGCCTACCTTTGAGATGCATCGATTATTTTTACTATTTTCTTGTGTTTAGATACTATCCAAAAATCTTCACAAAATCACATAAAGCACTAAGTACCTACCTAACTAGTGGCACTGTTTTTATACGATGGTCGCGAAGGTATAACACTTCGTAGTCTCTTTTTACGGAAATACGAACAAAACACTTGTTTTTTTTTCACTGCACACTTAAAGCGGCGCGATGCCAAATATTAGGGACGTCTCGGTTTCCCTCAGCTGATTTATTCCAACGGGGACTCGACTAGGTGGATTGTACAATTAGATCCATACCGTATGCGTCTAATAAAACCCGAATTTTCGCGAACCCTTGAAGCTGCTTCTTTTATCCTCGCGCGTAATTGGGGTACCTAGTAGGAACCTATCTAGCACTGTTTTCATACGAAGGCCGCGAACGTTTAACACTGCATTTCTTAACGGAAATATGAAAAAATCACTTGTTATTTCACTGCAAATTCGTAGCGGCAATTGCAACAGGTTTGGACATCACTGCTGGTCCAAAAAAATGGCGAACGGATCTGGAAAAATGTACAGAAGCAGGTTCAGTTCCGACGACAGTTCGTAAAACAAAGCAAAGTAACGGAACAATATCGGTTAGCGAGACGCGACGTTTGCATACGCGTCCACGTTTTGGAAACAGAATTGTTATACCACAGAATAGCCACACGTAAGGCATTCTGTATAATAATAAATTGCTTGTTGAAGCTGGCGCTCCCAAAAATTACAGGCGGACGCGGATCGATATCAATCAGCTGTTAAATCCCAAAATCGGACGGACGATCTTCGACTAGCGCGTCGGCTACGGCGCGGCGGTACGGTGACGGAGACGGCGTACGTGCGCACAAGCTTTCCCCCATACCATTCAATACCACTATTCGGTGTTGCCGTTTATGCCGACATGTCCCCAAACTGACTTAAAGTCCCTTAAATCCGATTTTTGATTTTCGCGGATTTATACGGGGTTTCATTCGTTATAAGTTAATCGACTATGTCGTATAATTATTACGCACAAAAACGGGTAAATCCATGTAAAAATCCACTACACAATTAAATTTATACGGAATTAAATTACTAAATCAGGTAAATTTTCAGCACACTTGGCAACATAGTAGCGCCGCCCCGAGAGAAGTAGGGGCCGCGAGCCGCGATTGGCTAATATCGCCCACTAGTTATGAGTAGTGGGGATCACCTGTAGTGTCGATGTCAAGTGGCGCCCCGCGCTTGCGCTCCTCGCCCAGCTGTAATTTAGTAGGTCGGCCGGGCCGGGCGGCGTGGAAATGGAGCAAAATCGAGTGAATCAGTGCCAGTGAATTCATTCGTAATTGTAATTATTGCGCGATTCGGCGCGGCGTCGTTTTTGTGTGAAGTTGGCGTCGGACGCCAGCGCCCGACGCCAACGTCATATGCCCGCGCCTGGCGAATCTCGGCGAAGGAATGTCGGGCAGTAGTCAAGGGCACGCAGAAGCTTAAATTCACCAGGAGGAGTCGCTGTTTTTCGGTTTTTGGGGACATTACGCGACATTTCGCCACCAAGTTTTTACGAAAAGTAAGAGGAATGGTAAGGAATTAACTTGAGAGAGTTCCGAAACGGCAAAGGGTTAAAAAATGCGGAAATGATAAGCACGCCAATTTGACAGTCTTCCCCAACTATTTTCGGAACCGAATAATTTTTTATTTACAACCATGTATGTAATATCGACATTTCTGACTTTTTAGAAGTTTGAAAGTGTCAATTTTTTGACTTTTACTTCCCGCCCTCCCGCCCGGGTGGAAAGTTTACTTTATCTCGAGACACCTCGGTGTGTAATATACTATTAAAAGTAGACAATAGACAGGACAACAACCCTGAGGGGGTTTAAAGGTGGCGCACTATCGGGTAAGGGTTGAAAAATATTAAAAACTATGAACAAATCGAAGCCGCGCGTTAAATTCACGTCAAATTACAGTCTTCCCCCACTTTTTTCGAGATGATAGGGCTACAGGCGAACACTCGCTAAAAAAAAGTAACGCGCCGCTGCTCTACGCTCTACCCTATGGGTGGTTGTGGAAATTTGCAATTTTTACAGATAATTTGTATTTTAAAACAAATACTTTATTCAGTTGATTGCCGATCAGAAATTTATTATCCCAAGGTGTCCCAAGAGATGGCTAATTATTAGTATAAAAAAATTGCGGCCTGAAAATCAGTGTAAAATAGGTAGGTAGGTAGATACCTACTCCACAAAAGACTTGTCAAAAAATTATGAGTGTGAAATCAGCAATGAGCTTTCTAGGAATGACTTCTCCGAGCGGCGCTCGGATACATTTCTGCTGCCTAGGGACTTAAAATAACAGTAAAGTGATAAAAACTGACGTGTTTGTTAAATTATTGTGTGCGCCTGTGAAGAAAGCAATAAACAGTTCGTCACAGCAACCGACATCATAAAAAACGTGGATACCTACCAGCAGTAATTTTCAAAGGTACCTAGGTACCTAATTCTGCAAGCAGATTTATTCCACTCTGACATGCGGCAACGTCGCGGTATTCCCCTTCCTAATCTAACGTTATTCCCCTCCATCTCCTAGGGAGAGGTTAGACCTCCCCTCTAAGCGCTTCTAGTGACGATCCAGCGGCGTGCATTGAGCACGGATAAAGATTGATTTGCCCCATTTTCTAAACATCGATTAAAAAAATTTTTTTTTTTCATTTTTCGGTTTTATGAACGTCCCCGATTACGTGGTTAAAATTTCTGTACCTATCAAAGATACACCCTGTATATACAAAGAAGTCAGATGTAAGTATATAGGATTATAGGATCGAAGGTGGCATCAGTCATTTCCTATATTTTCCTCCACTACGCTTTTTTACGAATTATAACAAAACCTACTGCAGCAATTAACGCATCATCTTCACCACACCACATTCTGTTAAAAACTCGGAGCGCAACGCGCAACTGAGACTACTGAGAGCCCAGAAAAGAGACGAATCAGAATATGCTCTCAGCTAGTTATCGTGGACAGAGGAGTATTTTTTTTTGGGCGGTCCCGCGGGTGTTCCAACCCATGCGCGAGGGGGGGAATTCGAACCGCGAACATCAAAGGCGCCGGTCACCGAGTGAACCGGTGTGCTGAGAGTATATATAGTCCAAAGCACGAAAGAAAACGTTTCTAAAGAATGCGGGCAGCGTTGCGAGATTTCCTATTATTTATTGGCGAATACAAGTTTTATCATATTGAAGCCGAATTTCTGAACTCTGTTATACCGAAAAAATAAAGCTCGCATCACGCGACCACTTACCCATTTTTGTTTATCATTTATTTTTAACGCGGTGTGATAAAACAACACCTAATATATTTTTTTCAACTTCGTCGCGTCTACCATCGCCTTTGAAATACGGCAACACAGCACTTCTACCAAGCAGTCGGCTGACAAAAGCAGTTAGCCAACGCGTTTTGTGCCTGTTTCTATAGTTAAATACGTATTTGGTCTACCACACAGACCTCATTTTTTAGGCCGCTGGCAAGTTTTTTCCGCCGGCTCAGAGAGCTCAGTGAGTGGCGTTTCGTATGTTCGGGAGTTAACGTGTGCAATATGAGTAAACAGGGAAGAACGTTGCATTCCCAAGCACGAGAAATAATTGCCAATGTTATAAGGGTTTGCCTTCCTCCATAGTCTAAGGCATCACCGTTAAGAATAATATTAACAATAAATTAAATAACAATTATGTATACGAAAATTAAGTCAGTGAGTTACACAAAATTGAGCTACGCTCCTGAACTGTGACTAATTCTATAATATTTGCGAATTCTTCCCCCTTACGTCGCACGCATTCTGCCGTAAGGAGGACTATAACAAGTTGCTTTGTTGTGGGCACCCTGTTTCCAAACTACTTTCATGGTATTGACTTTTCGCGATTTAGAGAAACATGTTCCATCTGTGTGGACAGAATGTTTTCATTTGGTTTGTTGTTAAAGCTATGTCCACACAAGCTATGTCGATGCAATGTCGCAACTTTATGATACGTCCACGCGTCCACAGGCGCTTTGCACCGAACTGGGAATTTATCTAGGTGCCCTAACGTAGTGTGGCGAGTTTCTTCATCGATTTTCGATATACATTGTGCCCAATATGTGGCAATATCGCCTGGCCCGAGCGCTATTTATTATTGTGCTTGCCGCTCCCCGCTTCCAGGCGGGCGTTCCTTAGCGCAAACCGGTGCCCTCCTTTTACAGGAACCGGAACAAAATAAAATAGACCGGAAAAGCGAGGGTAATTCCTGTGCAATATGGCCACCATAGTTTACATCCTACACTTATGTAAATAGACAAAGAAATATTGGCCAAAAATAGATATGTAACGGAAAAGTGAAATTAACACGTATTAAGCGTCTCCTATGGACATACTACAATATCGTGAAAGGCTGGGTGTGGTATTCTGCAAGAAAAATCGTATTTCAAGGTCATTGCTGGTCAGTGACCTGGTCGCCAACAATAGCGGATTTTGTACGTGTCATGCAAGACTCCCAAAGAAATGCTTTGGATATTTTAAAGGCTTGCCCAGACCACCTCATGGATTAAAAAAATGGTTATCCCAATACGGCACGTTCCTCCTCTTTATAAACTCGTAAGGACATTAAGAGCGCTATCTCCCCTTTTCACTGAACAATTAGCCCAATGCCTTAATTGGAGTGTTTTATTATCTGCCACGTGCCAACGAGCCGAGTCTTGCTCTTTCAAACCGCAAGGAAAATGAAAAACGGAAAGCCACTCTTATCCACTTTAAATATAAATGCGTCACACTTTTTTATGGAACACACACTGTTGAGATTTGGCAGCCGTTTCTAATAAAAAAATAACTTTGGCGTTGGTTGCTAAAGCTTAATAGCTTTATCTACATGGTTTACTAATAATTATTTCCCTGTACTACTGGGACTACTACAGTTTTATAGAGGTTTCCGCAGTATTTGAGCAAATATACTGAATCGTGAAGAAAGTCGGCTCTAGCCACATACAATAGTAATTTCCACCTCTCCTCTGCATAATTATTTGGTTGTTTCTGCAGGTTAATCCTAATTTGGAGTATTATTAAGGGTGCGATTTATTATGCATACACAATAATTGTGAATTTTTTATATATAAAATATAACCGACACCATTTTTGAAGGAAAAAAGGTGCTCTGCAAATTTGTTCTCTTGGTTCTCTGGTGATATTAGCGAAGGCTACCAAAGCGAGAAGAATGCTCGAGCGAGTTTGCTTCACGCTTGAAACAAAATTTATGCATTCAGCTACAATTCTGCGACAATTAAGCAATTAATCATAACCTATATCGACAGAAACAGGTTCAAGATATACCTATGTGCTTTAAACGGAAGAAGCATATCTAGAAATACCTACTTACGACATCGTGTTAGACTTGCCAAAACCCAGGTAAGAAACCCTTCCCTCGGCACAAATATTGAACAAGTTTAAACGGCAAATTTTAATAAACTACTCAGCCTACAGCATATATTCTTTTAAGGCTGCATTATGTCTTCGCTTCGCAGGATATTAGAGGGCAACCCAGAGTACCTAAAAATCTTAAGAAGAAGCAAATCGTATCTAAAAATGCTCGCCATACCTTTCTATACGACTCAGTTTTCCATTCTTCCTATTGGGCCGGAACGGGGCAGATTACTTTCGTTTCTCAAGCTTGATTTTCCAAGAAATAGGTAATCTCCAAATAGTTGATCTCCCGCGGCGTTTTCTAAAATATTACACGAGATTTTACATAAAAACCTACACATAACCTACAGGGTCCCAAATCGCTACGAAATTTGGAAATCCTCCACACCAAAATTGACGACAGCTGATATAATGGACGGCCACGATGTTAGTATGTTCTCGCCAAATCGCAAAAAAATGGAAAAGCGGACCAAACGGAGGAATGGCATTTTCGATCGGAGGGTCTTCTCGCAGGCGAGAGGCCCATAATATCCGTCAGCGGCCCCAAGCTTAAATTCGGCGCTCCCCGTTCAAATCCCTAGCTCTTTTTGACCCGTAGAAATTTCCAAATATTCAATATTTTGAGATGGCACAGACAAAAACACCCTGTATATGTTGCATTGGATCTTTGCATACCAACACTCTGGGTTGTCCTGTTGACCATTCAACTGTTTTGATGGGATTCAAAGGCACACTTGACTTGCCAGATGCCTTTAAAACTCCTATTTTGCTCAACTTTCACAACCCTGCATAGTTTTTGTTCCAATTTGGTATAATGTGGGCTTTTGTGGTGTCTTGATTAAGGCTGTGGTGTCAGATTTTAAATAAAACACGCTAAACGGTTTTCGCGAAAATCGAGTATAAAAAAATCGTAGCTGGCCCTTGATTTGCATTTTGAAGGTCATAAGAAGCGGTTTTTTAAGACCTTTCGAACAAAGAAAATTCAGGCGATTATCTCCAAAAATAAAGATTTAACGGATTTGCATAGGTTTAAAAGTAGACGACACCCTGTATGTCATTTTTCACAGATGACCATGTATCATGTGACCATGTTTGAGAGGGTATATTTCAATCCTTTTTAAAGAAAGTTAAGACCAAAGTTAAATTTCAAATAAATTATTAGTAGACATCACGGGCGTAGCCAGGATTTAGTTTTGGGGGGGGTTTAGTTTGAGAAGTAAATAAAACAACAAAAATATACTTACATGAAATTTAATATCTATATATTCATCCGAAAAACTACGACATATTTATAAAGTTCTTAACTTTAAATGAAATGGATAAATTAATTTCGTTCCTCTGCGCTAAATCTAAAACCATTAAAGAAGAAATGTTCGGCTTTTTCTTTTAAATATATCCACTACTTCACCTGCATGAATTTCTGTTCCATAGTGAATGTTCATTAGAGCCAAACCATTAAGTCTGTTTTCACTTGTAGTGTTTCGTAAATAGTTTTTCAGTCTCCTTAGGCTCGAGAAAGACCATTCTGGGGTAGCAGTGGATACAGGAATGGTAGCCAAGATTTGTAGTAATGTGTAAATATTAGGATAAAGGTTTTTATCGCACATATCTAGGCATTCCAAACTAGATTTCGGGGTAGGCAGTCTTCTTATCAGCATGCAAGGTAGCTGAAGCTTTGATAGCTAAATCCAAATTTGTTTCTTTATTAGAAACCCCTTGACCTTGACTACACCACTTTTTCCAGTAGTCCATACCTTTAGGTTTATCACCCTTCCTTTTTTTCCCCTCCATTTTTCGACAGTAATAATGATTCACGTATCTATCCTTAACAAGGTCATCGAATAACAGTGCACTAAAATTACTCACTTACACGGTACACTTAATTCTCTTCACTATTCGTTCACCACTTTTCACTTTTATTCGCTTCGAGTTCGCATGGAACAATACTGCCGTAAGCGCGGTCACGCGCCGCGGCACCGCTTCTATAGCAGCCCAGAAGCCGTCCAGAAACTTCCACGAACTTCCACAAAGTTCCGCTCATTTCGACCTAGGGGCGTGGCGAATAATCGAGAAACAACGCAAAGTGTCCCTACAATACAAAATAGTTCGGCTGCAACTGCGTCTGCCTCTCGTCAAAAGATGGCGCTACTATTACTACATAATATATTCAAACGTAATAATAATTTAACTCTTCACTCCTCGTATTTTTTCGGTATAATATTAGGTAATATTTTGCTTATTTCGGGGGGGGTTTGAACCCCCGAAACCCCGCCCCCTTGGCTACGCCCGTGGTAGACATCCTCTGTACCTGGTACCTGGATTTTTTCCTCGGCACGAATGCTTTGAAATGATCCGCCTGCGACTATTAAAATTTTCGAGCTTTAGGAATAATTTCCGGTAATAATTGGGCATAGTTTCAACTTTCAACCCAATTGCAGTAAGCAGTTTGACACTAGGTAAGTATATATAATATTTAATATAGTTCCATTCGATAATTACCAAATTTGAAGGAAAACGGTCGGTTCATTCAAAATTTATAGCCGAAAACCCGAAATTTAGGGCTACATGTAAATACAAAACACTTAATTTTTTGCTCAGATTGAGACCCTGATTGATACGTATAGTACATGGTACATGTATATGTATAACAAATAAATGGAGGCGTTTATAAGCCCACCGCGGGGCGACAACTCGGCATCCCTTAGTTAGAGGCGCTCCGTGGAGGCTACTTGTTACTTTTGTTAACCCAATCCGCTGACATAATGTATGTTGACTTTATCAGTGTAATATGTGTACATTTTTATATGGATGAATCCCACTTCCGGTATCATAATATAGAACGTAGGGGCCTTGAGGCCAGCAAAATCTGCGAAGAATATCTTGTATTGATATGCGGGACGTAAACACGTCGGAAAAGTTCGGGAAAAGTATTCGGGGATGATGGAACGCAGCTCCCCAAATATTTAACAGAGGAAAATCATTACCCTGTGAACGGAGTCTATAATTTCCGTAGAATTATCATAGGTAATGTCTGACTGCGCGTGTATAATGGTATCGGCGACCGGCGAGGGGGAGGTAGCGCAATAATTGCCAGCGTTGCCCACTACACTGATTTATCATGAGATCTCATGATTTCGATATTATGCACTGATATAATGTTTTTGACGCTCTACCGTTTTTTAAGAAATATTAAAACTGGGAAAAAATTAGTAAGTTTAATTTTCCTGAATACCCCATTGTAACGAGAAGTACAATCTGTAGGAAACTATCTACGGACAGGAACCCAGGACATTGAAAGGAGTGCCGGCTAAAATAATACATTTATGCCGCGGCAACATTCCCCTTGCAACTTGGCTAATATCTGTAGACAATTTCATGGTAGGTTGAGATACTGTGAGGAAGGCGGCATTATTGAGCCTCCCTTAAAAGAGGAATCTAAGAGTTTTTTATACCCATTATTTTTACTTTTTCTTTTTTCGGAATTGTGTTTACTTAACGCCTAAAGGCCAATAAAAATAGACATTGTAGAATAATGAGTGGGTCACCTCTGCTCGAAAGCATGTTGTAGCCCCCCCGCACAAGCATTCAGTTGCTTTTGGGATACTCCTAGTTTGGAGAATTGTTAGGGTGAGAATTATTATTATTATTCCCGTAAATTCTGGGTATTACCCTCCGCTTATCAACACTGGAACGGAAGATAGCCATGCGGGGAAATGGGGGAAGTCGGACGATGTGCCCATGTGACGATGTAAAAATAGCGACGGTCATAAACGGCTTTCTAATTGGTAAGGGAAAATGATAGGAACTTTAAGTAAAAGGAAAAATAGGTGTTTAGTAAATTTCATGGTTTTAGATGTATCTTTCATAAAGAATGAGATATTCTATTAACCTTATCCAGGGCCGTATCTGAGGGGGGGTTTTGGGGGTTCAACCCTCCCCCCCGCCCGAAATACCACCATTTTATATGCCTTTGCACCACCACTAGAACGAGCTCCCCGAGCATCAGTGAGTGTAATAATTTATTCAACTGGTTTTCCAGTAGAGCATGGAAACCCGCCCAAAAACTGCCAACAAAACATAATTTTTGGATCAGTGCAGTACCGACTTTTATCATCAGGATATGCTTTCAGACAAAATAAAACATAACTGGCAACACTGGACAACAGTAAACGGTGAACGGTGGTGCATGGCTGCGTGCGCCATGGATTAGGAGAATAGAGGATTCCCAAAGTCTCTTTTATGTATAGATTATATACCTAAGTTGTATTTGAAGATTTATTTATTTTTATGAAAGGTTCAGTTAGGCAAGTGGCGCGAAGAAATCTTTTACCATACCTACTGGCAATTCTAAAGGTGTCGTCAGGCCAGGCGAAGAATGTGTAGGAATATATCCGTAATAATCAGGAATCAAATAAGTAGAAAGGGATAGGTATAAATGCGAGAAGGAATATTCAGCTATTATTAAAACTAATATTTAATATTTTCAAGTTTTAATGTTAAACTTGTTCAACTTAAACCTGTTTCAGTTTTTTATTAAAAATCGTTTAAAAATAGTAGGTTTTTTAAAACCTTAAAGCTATTTCAACTTCAGCAGCCACTGGTCTAACCCCTCCAGGGCCGGCTCTAGGCGGGTGCGAACGGTGCGGCGTACGCGGCCTGAATTTTGACTGATGGCCCCGCGCCTTAGAGTCCCGTGTACAGGGTTATCCAGTTAGTAGCGTATTTAAAAAGGCGGGGCCGAAACCATTTCAGAATTTGAAAATATTCACTGCGGCTTGAAAATCTGAACCTATTGGGATTTCCTAAGACTAATTTTAAGTAATTTTCCTTAACATTGCTAAAAAATTTTGCCTGCGGCGCATTTTACAGGATTATTTTAAATGCACTTATTTGGAAAAAAATGCACAAAAATTGTCCCTCTCCACACGAAATTAATTTCTATATACGACACTAAAGTGATCTAAACTCATCGCCCGGCCTACTTTTTTAAAAAGTGGCATACAAAAAATATATCATTCTAGTGGCTTGTTTTTCAACAAAATCGCCCTATAGAGTGTGAATAAATTATTTCATCACTATTCGTTTCTATACAGCATGTTCCAGAAATAACGAGAACAATTTAAATGAGAAACACTAAAGAAGGCCAAAAATACTTTTTGCGCTAAATATACAGGGTGTCTCAAAAAACTTTGACTCTCACTTGCGGCCAAACCTACTTCTCCCCTGACGTTAAAGGTTTAGTAGTATAAGGGTAGCAAATATTTACTCCACTAAATGAATATTTACTGCTCCTATACATTCGGTTGTCTAGTCAAAAATGTATTTAGATGCTGAGAAAATTGTAACGGAAAATTACAAATTTTAGTTTTAAGTACCTTATTAAATTAAACAAATATTTTTCGAAGGGTTGTTTTTTCGAACAGATGTTTTTCGAACAAATTTCCGCGACCCGATTTACACATTTTCAGACATACATAATCTACATATTTAGTAAATTTAGGAAAATAAAGATTTGTAATAATGTATTAGTTATTGATAATCTTGACGACATGCCTTTAAATATTTTTTATCCGTCATTATTGTATACCTAATAATAGTATAGTATAGCAGTGTTGCCGGAATTTCGCTAGGTGGGTATGGGAAATGAGATGGTAAGTTCAACGATTATCGGTTTAGTCGTTATCGGTTTAGTCAATTTTGAATCCAATCAGATAATGTTCAAACCCTTGACCCCCCCCTGCCGGCGACCATGTTCCGAGGCGAATATTTCAGCGCCATATAGGTATTTTCCTTGTTTCGCGTTGGTGTGGACTGTGGAGTACCCTTTAGGTTGATAATGATTTTGGTACGAAATCGAATTTAACTGGATTTTTAACATTCGCAAGTTGCTGGCTAATAATTAACTGGTGTTTGGTGTTTGCTATTTGTAACCTAAGTTTTTTTCATTTGGGTATTTTTCTTTGAAAAATGAACCCCAGGAAGAACAAATTTGGCGTTAACCCTGGGCCGGGATAGTCTCTACATATGACGGGATGCCCTTTCCGTTTTTACAGTGGCGCTCACCTTTGAGTTGTTTCGACAAACTAATCGAGGCAGAAATCATTTTTCGTGAAATAAGTACCTATACAATACAGGCAAAACATTATAAGGCATGTCTGTGTCTTTAAGTTTAGGAATCCTTGATAATACAGCAATTCTAATTTTAAATTTCCAATTGTGAAGAAGTAGCTACCTACACAAACGCCTATGCCACTTTAGTGCATGGCCCCAAAAGTTAATTTGAATTACAAAATTAGTTACCGATGGATTATTATCCTCAGACATTTTAGTTTTGGCGGTCAGGAAAGTGCCACAAGCCGCACAGCTAAGCATAATAAAAGTAAAAGTATCTAAATACCACATACTGCCACCTATCCCGTGTCAGATATCAAAATATTGTACAAAAACTTGGTTACTAATCAGCGCGATTTTCGTATTTTATAATATACATAGAGTTTTGACTCCTTCCTGGGATTCTTTATTCAAAGGTATTTTTATAGTCTGAAAAATTATGCCAGGTAAAAGTAAATGTGTCATAGCTTTGTGCAAAAACCGTACCTATCAATAGGCGAGCAGACTCAGCTTATATTATGTTTGGAATTTGGAACAACTTTTGCAAGGAAAAGCGCCTGGCTTTATAGAGCTGGGCTGGAGCCATAACATGTAATGATTTTAGTGAACATATATTGAAATTTTTTTACTTATCTTTTCAATGTATTATAAAATTTTATTATTATATTTACAAATATAAATTAAAAATGGAGGCACAAGATGGCGTATGTCCAAACCTTCCCTTTTAGTAACCTTGGTCCTAACCGATAAAAAAGACTGCTGATTATGATTGTTAACTGGCCAGTAGCCAATCAAAACGTCTAACACTATCTACAGAAGAAAGAAGTGGCAACTCCTGTAACATTCTGCACTCAACAAACTATTTATTTCTAAAGGTGCGAATCCACGATGAGATATTTCCATGAGATTATTGTTTCGTAGATAGTTTTCATATTTATTTGTCCTCCCTCGTTCGGATTTCTCTCCTCGCCTTGCGGGTAATTCTCCCGAACGAGTAATGACTATCATAACCCTCTCATTGAATAATATATAATATAATAATAATAATAATATGCTATATGCTATATTTATCGTCACTGGAGAAAACTGTTACACTAAAAACTTAAAAACTCTAGAAACATATAGAACTTTTCAGTTTTCTCAATGTTTCGACATTTTTTGAGGCTTCTGGTATTTTGGAAAATAATTTCTTATTTCCGTTTGGTTGATTTTAGATTTTTTAAATTTAGGATTACACTAAGCTATTTTTTGCAACTATATCGTTAAGTATAGGGTATAGGTCTGTAGTAATAATAATAATAGGTATTTGATATTATATTGTATAGGTATTTGAGTTTGATATACATATTATTTCGATGGATTCTAACTTTATCAATAAGTAGCAGTTACTTGTCCGTAAATAGTGAGTTTACTAGTACTTCAATAATTTCCTTTACCTCTCCAGCTATAGACCCCTAGGTCGGCCTGGTTGTCCCTAAATGGCATTTATAATCGCCCTCCCTTTACTGAAGGACGTCTGTTCTTATGTATGTATGTTTATGGAAGCTTTTCGGCTCTTGGATTTTTTTCGAACTTTTTTAACTTTTCATAAAGCAACAAATAAAATAGAAAGTTGCGATATGGCAACTTTCAACTTTCTCTGATAACCAGCTGAGAACTCGATTTACAGATTCTAAATTCTAAAAAATATAAACCCAAACTAGAGGAATAAAAATACGTCCTATGTAGGTTTAAAAATATCCAGCTGACGTTGGATGCCTTTTCCTTTTGCCATCGATAAACGAAACGAACCGAAGTAAACACAAACATAATAAAAGAATCAAAACATATTTCCCCTTCCGTAAATAAATGTCCAATGCCTATGTATGCAGGGCTGTATGCCGTTCCATTCATGCTGGAAAATTCAATCTGAGGACCGCAAAACCCCGCCTATATTGTTTGCAGAATTGTAATGTTGCCGCTTGTATACATTATTTTCCTTTTATAGGTATTGGTATTGGTATTGGTTTAGGTTTATCGATCACTCAACGGTAAAAATTAGGTAATTTATTTCCGAATACCAAATATTTTCTGACCCCTGCGCTTATACCTATAGACTAGCTTCCACTTACGAGCGTAAGATCGTGTCTGACAGACGCGTACCCGTCCGCGTTTTCGTAGTACATATAGTTGCAATATGAACGTTAGGGGACCGTTGCCTGGCCAAAGGCTGAATAAACAATTCAGTTTTTTTCTTTAATTTTTCCTTTTTTCTAGCGGTTTTCCACACCCGTTTTCCACACCCTTTTTGTAGGTTTTACATGTTATTAAGGAAAGTTGTTCAGAATTAAAACTGAGAGGGTGTTCAAAATTTCAAAAGCTTAAGTAGAATAGAAGGTACAAAAAATAACAAATAATGTAAATTAAAAAAAATCTTGTAGAGAACTTAATAATGTATGTATGTATGTATGCAGTATTCTAGGTCCAATTTTATTCATATTATATATAAATGAAATTCAAAGTATACTAAAAAAAAATTCTGTAGAAGTAGTTGCTAGTGATACCCCTTGTTTTTACTAAAAATAAATCTTTAAAAGTACCGATATACAAGACTTAAATGTAAATGAAAAGTTAAAATAAGAATGCAATAAATTAAAAGTAAATGTTTCAAGAACAAAATCTGTTAGATTTGGAAAACAAAATTATTACAGGAGTATAAATATTTTGGTAAGTAGTTTTTTAGTCTTTGTTTATATTTTTAAAATTAAACACAACTTACTTCCAGTTTGTTTAAATATAAATACATTAATTTTAATTTTGAACATCATAAGTATACTTAGGTCCCGAAGTGACTTTCATATACAAAAATTCAAAGTTTTAAACGTGAATTGCCAAAACTTTTATTTGCCTCACAGGATTGATATTGATAATAATCTATTTCTTTTGTGATTTCACTTATTGCCAAAATAAGAATAATTTAGAAGAAATGCAAAAAATGCATTCATGGTAAAGTATAAATGAACTCACTTGGAATATACGGGGCGGGATCTATTTCATAGCATTTATCTGCTACTGGTAAAAATAGCAGACCTATCAACAGAAATCAGTATAAAATTCAAAGGTTTTTACGCGGTCGACGTCGACCTAGTCAAAGAGGCAGCCAATAAGAAAGCAATCGTAGCGATTTGATTGGTCGGCGTTTCGGAGATCCGCATGGAGCAGGTGTCGACGTGAGCTAGTTAAAATCTGTATAATCAGTGCCGGGCCCGGAAATAAGGATTGCGCTTTATTTTACGGATTTTGGTTTTGTGTATAGATTTTTGTGTGGTGTTGTTTTGTGTGTAACAAAATTATTAGTTTGCTTTGGTTTGAATTATTTCAAAGTTTATTTTATTCATTTTTAGAGCATTTAAATACAGTTTGTATAATATTATTAAGGGCCGCGCGCCCCCTGTGACTTGGTCTTGTTTTATAAAGCAAACGCCGTCCAAGCGTTTTTATGCTGTTCCAAAAGGGAGTTCATTTATACCATACCACAGAATAACTAATTCTGTGACCATACCAAGAAGTCCAGGTCCTATTGGGGGTTTTGCCTCAAGTCTTGGGAGAACTAGAATTGGACAAAATACAACTGTTTCATGTGTCACCTGGAAACTCATTGGACGAGGAAAATATTTCTACCTTGATAAAATGATAACTTACAGTTTAATGAAGAACCGTGTCTTGCGTGCTCTCTCTTACCTGCAACAAAAAATATTAATTAGCTAACATAATATTCAATCTCCAGGATTTAGACAATAATAATGGTAGGTAGTGGAAAAAAATTTTTGGCCACTTTTTTTCTCTTTACCAAAATCTTTGTTTCAGTAAGAAGTTAGGTAAGTACATATTGTTATTTTATGCACATTCCGTATTAAAAAAAATAATAATAATTATATTAGGAGTTAACATGGAAATAAAAGGCGATAAACTTTGTGTTGCCGGACTCTAGTGCAGTAATGTTGTCTTGTGTAACACTTGTGCAATTCTATAGGTAGGTATCGTCTTGGGTTAGTTAATATGTCTTTGTTCTACACGATTTTTTAGAATACGAAATTGACACCGAATAAGTAAAATTATATTATATACAAACATGGGCCGCAAAACTGAAAATATCAATATCATCATCATCATTATTATTTCCGGGGTAGAAAAAGTCGGCCCAAGCCGCAAATGGCAATGAAGCTGAAATATTATAATAACAGTATTGTCAGCTCCGATCAAATTGATCGGAGATTGTCAGTATTAACAGTAATTGGCAGTATTGACACCCGTTCCGAACACAACCATATGGTAGCTTTTATTGCGAGGGTGAGAATTATTATTGTTATTATGTTCATATATAATGTATAAAGTCCTCAGAAAAATATGTTTTTTATTTTTCTGAGATACGGAATAAATTCATCAATCACCACGCTGTATTCATTTCATGTGTAGGTAATTCTAATTTTGTAATTTTATGAAATAATCCCTTTCGAAGAAAATGTAATTTGGAGGACAATGTGCCTCAAATTAGCGTCATTATTTTTCTTAATGATTCGGTTCGTCAACACTGTAGGGAACACGAGTGGAATGATGAGAGGGAAACCGAACCGGAGGTAATTTAAGATAGCGACATTATTTCTGAACCATAACAAATGAAACCATGATAAACCACTGGGGGGAGGGGTTGTTAGCGAGCAAATTAGACAGATAGTGTTAATGCTACAAGTCACTAATGCATTCAATGAGTTATTTCTTGTTCTCACGTTGTTTCTAACATTAAGTAAAATATTCTCGAAAATATTATTTATAAGTACCTACCTAAAGAAGAATAAATTCGTTCATTGATGCCAAAATAGTAAGTCGTCATCTTTGAGCACCCTTTATTTTTTCATCTATGATCCTTGAGCAAATGTTGACACAACAATGCATTTTGCATTGTGGCTATACATCACAATGGTTCTGGATATTTGCGAATATATCATCGTCATCGTACCACAAATTTAAGTTTTGTTAATATTATGTGTATTCTACACCTAAAAATTCGTTTCTTATTAGCACAAGGAAAAACTTAAATCATTTACTATATAAGGAATCAATTAATTACCGAAGCAATTAATTGATCATGGAGTATTATACAGGGTGTATCTTTGATAGGTACAGAAATTTTAACCACGTAATCGGGGACGTTCATAAAACCGAAAAATGAAAAAAAAATTTTTTTTACTCGATGTTTAGAAAATGGGGCAAATCAATCTTTATCCGTGCTCAATGCACGCCGCTGGATCGTCACTAGAAGCGCTTAGAGGGGAGGTCTAACCTCTTCCTAGGAGATGGAGGGGAATAACATTAGATTAGGAGGGGCAATACCGCGACGTTGCCGCATGTCAGAGTGGAATAAATCTGCTTGCAGAATTAGGTACCTAGCTACCTTTGAAAATTCCTGTTGGTAGGTTTCCACGTTTTTTATTGCTTCTTCACGCGTTATTTATTGCTTCTTCACGCGCGCATACAATAATTTAACAAACACGTCACTTTTTATCACTTTACCGATATTTTAAGTACCTAGGCAGCAGAAATGTATCCGAGCGCCGCCCGGAGAAGTCATTGCTACAAAACTCGTTGCTGCTTTCACGCTCATAATTATTTGACAAGTCTTTTGTGGAGTACCTATCCTATCTACTTTACTACTGATTTTCAGGCCGCAATTTTTTATCATAATAATTAGCCATCTCTTGGGACACCTTGGGACAATAAATTTCTGATCAACAATCAACTGAATAAAGTATCGTTTTAAAATACAAATTATCTGTAAACATATGCAAATTTCCACACCACCCATGGGGTAGAGCAGCGGCGCGTTACTTTTTTTAGCGGGTGTTCGCCTGTAGCCCTATCATCCCGCGTAAAGAAAAATTGGTAATTATTTAGTGCAGGCACCCGCTGATTTTCTTGAAATTTTGGCTACCCCCTATTCCTGAGTTCCCCCCTGAACACGAATCTGACCTTAGCTTTTGGTGCTCCGGAGTAGTTTCCGAGAAAATGAGTTTTCACATTTTCACAAAGTTGAAAATTCAAATTCATTTTCTCGGAAACTACGCCCTAGCACCAAAAACCAAGGCAAGCGATTCGTGTTCAAGGACTTCGAAAACTGAGGGTAGCCAAAATTTCAAGAAAATTGGGGGGGGGGGGGCGCACTATGCTAAATAATTACCGAAAATAATATCAAACTCACCTAGCACAGAAGCACTCATCGTAGGTAACTTAGTAATAATCACATTTACCACTTAACTACAACTTGTTTCACTTTTCACAATATTAAGTTCACTACACAGCTCACCACTTCTCACTCACGACGCGACGTAGGTACCTACCTAACTTTTTCCCGAGCTTTTTCCATAGAATTTAATCAATGTCTTTTCACAGAAGTTGTTCGAAATGTCGTCCTCCATTCCTGATACAAGCCTCAACTCTTCGCTGCATAGATTCTTTTATTTTGTCTAATGTATCGTGGCTATTTTTTATATCATTTGCAGCGGCTTCTACACGAGCTCGTAGCTCTTCTAATGTATTTGCAGGAGTGGAGTAAACGATTTGTTTCATGTGACCCCACAAGAAAAAATCACATGGATTTAAGTCCGGTGACCTCGGTGGCCAGGCAACAGGCCCTCCTTGACCGATCCATTGATCGTGAAAATTATTATCTAGCCATTCTCGTACTATTCTTGCCCGGTGGGGCGGGGCACCATCGTGCTGTATCCACAAATTTCTGATCAAATCTAATGGCAAATCGTCCAAAAAATTTTCCAAATTATTCCTCAGAAAGTCCAAGTACATAGCTCCGTTTAGCCGCCCTTCAAAAATATGTGGTCCAACAAGATTGTCATTAACAATTCCTGCCCACACATTTAAAGAAAATCTTTCTTGAAAATGGCTTTCCCGTACTTCATGCGGATTTTCATCTGCCCAGACATGAGTATTGTGCACATTAAAAATTCCCTCTCGGGTAAAGGCGGCCTCATCTGTCCATAAGACATGTTTCCCAAAATTATCATTTTCAGTGCTCTTTTGCCTGTACCATTCACAAAACGCTACTCTTCTTGGCAAATCTTCCTCCTTGAGAGCTTGCACTTTTTGTACGTGATAAGGATGTAAACCTTGAACTTTCAATGTGCGAAAAACAGTCATGTGCGAAATGTTGAATCTAGCGGCCAATCTTCTTGTACTCGTTCCAGGAGTTTCTTCAATTGCATCTAAAATTTGAGGTTCTAACTCTCTTACTCGGGCAGTTTGCTCACGGGCAATATCTTGCCTTTGGTGTCCAAAGTTTCCAAAATCTCTTAACCTTTGGACAATTCTAACAAACGTTCGCGCATTCGGAGTATTCCTTTGTGGAAATTCTTCACGATACATTCTTTGTGCGGCCATTGCTACCTCTCCTGACAAAAAATATGCTCTCATCATATCTACCATTTCTGCATTGAAATAAAATGCCATCTTTTATCACTATTATCACCTACCACAACACTAAAAACTTAAAACACTTTTTGCGTCGCTTTTTGCACACCACGAGAACGACGCCGGGCCGAATCGCGCAATAATTACGAATAAATTCACGGATTCACTCGATTTTGCTCCAATTCCACGCCGCGTGGCCGATCTACTAAATTTCAGCACAGCGGGGCGAGGGGCGCGGGTGCGGGGCGCCGGCTACCCACTTCAAACATCGACACCACAGGTGATTCCCACCATTCATAACTTGTACGCGATATTAGCCAATCGCGGCTCGCGGCCCTACTTCTCTCGGGGCGGCGCTACTATGTTGCCAAGTGTGCTGAAAATTTACCTGATTTAGTAATTTAATTCCGTATAAATTTAATTGTGTAGTGGATTTTTACATGGATTTACCCGTTTTTGTGCGTAATAATTATACGAGATAGTAGATGAACTTATAACGAATGAAACCCCGTGTAAATCCGCGAAAATCAAAAATCGGATTTAAGGGACTTTAAGTCAGTTTGGGGACATGTCGGCATAAACGGCAACACCGAATAGTGGTATTGGATGGTATGGGGGAAAGCTTGTGCGCACGCACGCAGTCTCGGTCACCGTACCGCCGCGCCGTAGCCGACGCGCTAGTCGAAGATCGTCCGTCCGATTATTATGGGATTTAACAGCTGATTGATATCGATCCGCGTCCGCCTGTAATTTTTGGGAGCGCCAGCTTCAACAAGCAATTTATTATTATACAGAATGCCTTACGTGTGGCTATTCTGTGGAATAACAATTCTGTTTCCAAAACGTGGACGCGTATGCAAACGTCGCGTCTTGCTAACCGATATTGTTCCGTTGCTTCGTCGGAAGTGAACCTGCTTCTGTACATTTTTCCAGATCCGTTCGCCATTTTTTGGACCAGCAGTGATGTCCAAACCTGTTGCAATTGCCGCTACGAATTTGCAGTGAAATAACAAGTGATTTTTTCATATTTCCGTTAAGAAATGCAGTGTTAAACGTTCGCGGCCTTCGTATGAAAACAGTGCTAGATAGGTTCCTACTAGGTACCCCAATTACGCGCGAGGATAAAAGAAGCAGCTTCAAGGGTTCGCGAAAATTCGGGTTTTATTAGACGCATACGGTATGGATCTAATTGTACAATCCACCTAGTCGAGTCCCCGTTGGAATAAATCAGCTGAGGGAAACCGAGACGTCCCTAATATTTGGCATCGCGCCGCTTTAAGTGTGCAGTGAAAAAAAAACAAGTGTTTTGTTCGTATTTCCGTAAAAAGAGACTACGAAGTGTTATACCTTCGCGACCATCGTATAAAAACAGTGCCACTAGTTAGGTAGGTACTTAGTGCTTTATGTGATTTTGTGAAGATTTTTGGATAGTATCTAAACACAAGAAAATAGTAAAAATAATCGATGCATCTCAAAGGTAGGCTTTTTCATGCTATTCGTCGAGCTATTCGCTAAAAGAACCTTTCAGGAGTTGTCCAAAAATTATTTATTTATTTATTTAATCTCCACATACACCAAATGATACATGGTTGCGTCAATATTCTTCAAATACTGCGAAAAAGCCTCGGAAAAAGCGATTCGACTGGCAACCAGTTACCTAGTGCTTCTTGTGATTTTCGAGAGGATTTTTGGATAACATAAGAAAGGAGTACGACACCCGCAAGGAAAATCATCCAGGCATCCGAAAGGTAGTTTTTTTGCATGCTATTCGCTAAAAGAACCATTAAAGATTTGTTCAAAAACTAGTTGAAAGACTATTCCTGAAATACTGTGAAAGAGCTATACGTCTGACAACGCTGCACGGCGGAATTGGGGGGGATCCGCCGGAACTGGCCTCAGTTCCAGCTGGTCCCGGCAAGGTCAAGGACCCATGGCCGTAGCGTCGGAAAAAGGGGTTTTAATAGCGTTTTAAAAAAAATTATTTCTGACGTTAATATGCACTTTAGAAAAATTTTAATTGCATAGGCGTAACAAGTGCATTTTTCCCGACCTGCCCTTAAAATTTCTGTACTTATCAAAGTTACACCCGTATAGTAGTAAATCTATCGTCTAGGCACGTTTGTCTATAAATTGATAGTCGGGTGAGCCATACTGATGAGGGATTACCGTCCCGAAACAGTACTATATATGGTCGACTATCACTCCCCCCTTTTTTTGTTTAAATCATTTACTACGTTTTTATGGAGTATTCAATTCGGTTTGAAAACAATTTATGGGTACTGAATGCGACTTCAGTTTCAAGGTCGATTCGTCCTTTTGTGGGATCGTATCGGGATTCAAATGCATAAAAACGGTGATCGTATCGGGTTGAGACTTGTGCACTGTTATTTATACGTCAAATTTCCAAATTTGGTTGCTTTTTTGTGGTTTACAGTTTTTGAAAACATAACCTCGACACTGTGCTTGCCTTATTCGATGCCAAAAGTTATCAAAACAACGAAATCTATACCTAATAATATAAAATTTAATGTAATGAAGGAGAGAGAATCAGTGCAAAAGGTGCAATTCAAATTAATTCCTTCACATTTTTCTGTGTTGTTACAAGAGGGTAGGCCATGAAAATTCAATACAGTCTCCTGCTTGCCTTCGAATATGTCAAGTGCCTATCATATCATGAACGCGAAATTTGGCCACAGAATAAATTATAGTCCAAAGCACGAAAGAAAACGTTTCTAAAGAATGCGCGGGCAGCGTTGCAAGATTTCCTTAGGAGTAGTCGTTATTTATTGGCGAATACAATTTTTATCATATTGAAGCCGAATTTCTGAACTCTGTTATACCGAAAAAATAAAGCTCGCATCACGGGACCACTTAGCCATTTTTGTTTATCATTTATTTTTAACGCGGTGTGATAAAACACCTATTATATTTTTTTCAACATCGACGCGTCTACCATCGCCTTTGAAATACGGCAACACAGCACCTCTGCGAAGGAGTCGGCTGACAAAATCAGTTAGCCAACGCGTTTTGTGCCTGTTTCTATAGTACGTAAAGTTAACTGCGTATTTGGGCTACCATACAGACCTCATTTTTTAGGCCGCTGGCAAGTTTTTTCCGCCGGCTCAGAGAGCTCAGTGGCGTTTCGTATGTTCGGGAGTTAACGTGTACAAAATGAGTAAACAGGGAAGAACGTTGCATTCTCAAGCACGAGAAATAATTGCCAATGTTATAAGGGTTTGCCTTCCTCCATAATCTAAGGCATCACCGTTAAGAATAATATTAACAATAAATTAAATAACAATTATATGAAAATTATGTCAGTGAGTTACACAAAATTGAGCTACGCCCCTGAACTGTGACTAATTCTATAATATTTGCGAGTTCTTCCCCCTTACGTCGACTATAACCAGCCAACTGAAAAAGTGCCGCATCGAATTGTCAGGAGTTCGATGACTGAAACGTCGCGTCTTGAAACCGTCTTTGCAATGCGTAGTTTGAAGGATCATACACAGAGCGCATCATTGCCAAATGTACATTCGATGTGCTGACAATTTTATACCGGGCCTTTTTCCTTGTAGCTATTGTAGCCTATTTTTATTGTAAGTTATTTTCTAGAATAGAAAAAAATCTTTCTATATACAGTCCGACAAACGAAAGAAGTCCAATGAAAAACTCAATCTATCCGCCTACGCCCACATTAATAACATATATGGATGGCGCTTAGACTGAGTTTTTCATAAGACTTCTTTCGTTTGTCGGACTATAGAAGAATGCGTTGAGGAAATCTACCTTCAGAGCCCCTTTTCCGCCAAAGAGTTTTTCTCAGTCCCTCTATCAGAAAATAGTCCATAATGAATATTTCTCAAAACATCAAAATGTCGCATTCGCCCTTTTGGAAGAACACCATCGATATTTGTATATTTTTAAACTAAAAGTTAGGAATCTATTTTTCTTTTCATCATCTTCCGCCCCTCTCCCTAGTAAACCAAAATATTTAGCGATGACAAGTCAGTTTCGCGCCCCTTCCCCCCCCCCCTTAAAAATGAATTCGGAAGTCCTCCCCCCGTCCCATGCGCAGCGCCCCCTCAGTTCCGGCAGTGACTCCCTCTCGCGGTGTATCTAGGTCAAAATTGTGCGAGCTGCTCCCCGCGCTCCAATATTTTCGCCTCTAAATATAAAGTGCTTTCGGAATAATGAGCGCGCGTATATTTAGCCGAAATTGCGGCGCGTTCCGCGACAGAGCCATAATTTCCTCTCGCAAATGACGCCAAAGCACACGCGGATCTGTGATGCGAGAACATCATAGGTACGGCCTCTCCGGGAAACAACACACAGAAAATCCGAAAATTGTCATCGCAATGACGATTTTCATAATTTTTCTTGGTTTCGGAATTACATTAACGTTCGCCAGTTGACTCAAGTATACTTCAAATTGGTAATAGTGTGGAGTCGCCTTTTATCTAGTTACTGAATACTTAGTACCTACCTATACCTATATTTCATTACGAATCTAGAAAACAGGCTTTTCTCGTGCTAGCACGACTTCCCAGGTTCGGCTACGCCTCACACGGGCACGGAAAAAGCCTTTCTAGATGAGTAATGGATGATATTTTTCATGAATTTCAGAAATATCTAAAAATGGCACTTAATATTCTAGAATTTTAATTTGAAATTCTTTTGGTCACATCAAATATAATATTTTGTTATTACATTCATCCTCAATTTGGTGTAAGAGATCCACAAATAGAAGTTAATTAGATTTAGTACTTTTGTACTTGTTAACGGAATGTGACGAGTATATTTCAAAAAGCTGAAAATTTGTAGGGTGTTCACATTAAAAAAACGAAAGTTTGGTTTGCCTGTTTTTTCGAAACCGCTGTAATTTCATAGTACAGGTCACAAAAAACTTTTTGTAATATGATATACCTTTTGTTTGAAAAGTTTTTTGTGTCAAAAAATTAAAGAGTTTAGGGAGGTGGGATTGTGTAACGCCAACACAAGTCATAATTTTACTCACGTATGCCTTGGAAATTATGAAAAAACAATTTTTCCACATCAATAAAATGCCCTTTTTGTATGTTTAACGACAAAATGTTATTAAGGAAACTTGTTCAGAATGAAAAACTGAGTAGGTTTACTTTGATTATTTGGCATTTTCCACTTTTTTTTAGAAAAGTGCACTTTGTGTAGCTTGCACATCAAAATGTTATTAAGAAAACTTGTTCACAATGAAAAACAAATTTCGAAAGGCCAGGTCGACTTTGATTTTTTCTGCTAAAAAATTAAAACGCACAAAAATCATAGTAGACCTACGCTTTTGAATTTTTTTCACACCTATCCAGTTTTTCATTATGAACAAGTTTTCTTAATAACATTTTGATGTGAAAGCTACAAAAAGTGCACTTTTCTAAAAAAAGTGGAAAATGCCAAAAAATCAAATTGAAATTTGGCAAACCTACTGTGTTTTTCATTCTCCACAAGTTTCTTTAATAACATTTTGTCGTAAAACTTGTAAAAAGGGCACTTTTTGGATGTGGCACTTTACTGATGTGGAAAATTAGTTTTAAATTTCAACTCGAATTTTTTTTGTTATTTAGACTCAATCCATGGACACACTGTATATAAAAAAATTAAAACCCGCCGCTCCTGTTTGATGTGGCTTCTGTATCCCTGGGCCGATTAGTAGGGCACGCGTCCACATAGGCACAAGCAAGCCGCGCGGCTCATTGCGGGCGCGGTGTGGACACGTCTTTAATAAAGTAGTCGCTTCGAAAGACTGCGTCCGCGGGGAAGTGGGGAAGCGCGGGGTACGCTTTGTTGCTATTGGCTGGTCGTAACAACGCGATGCAGCGCGCTTCCCTATTCGCAATTATTAGACCCACCCAACGTTGAGAGGAGAAATGATTATCCACAGGCGTGCGCCTCGAAATTTATAGCTTTGAAAACTTGGTAGTATTTTCGAGATCATGATTAATCGCTCAATGTGTACATACAATACATAGCCAAGCGCAATTTCATATTACATTTTTCTTACAATTAGTTGCATAATAAATTGGCCAAGAAATTGTAGATACCATGGTACGTTTTACACCATCAATAAATTGGTCAATTTATCGTGCAATTTCAATACTACCAACACGAAAGCACAAATATGCAAACATTAATAAGTAAATAAATAACTCCATGAATTGTTCAAATCACACGCAAAAATCTAATAAACAATAGTTATAAATTAGTAAATGTGAATTCTGAGTGAACTGGAGCATAATTTCATTTCCCATAAAAAAATTTAAGTCACTAAAATTGGCCAAGAAACTGACAAAGAAATTGAAGGTAAATTGAAGGATTATTGACGAAGTGTAATACTGGTTTAAGTAAAATAACAATTTTATTTACTTTGATAAAAAGTAATCTTACCGCACGCCTATGCTTCCTTCGTCGCTAGTTCTGCCCACAGGCGGATCTCCACCCCTCTTATTTTCCTCACAGCAGACGCACTCTTGCTCTGCGCGTACTTATAATAGACAATAATGTGAATATATCATGAGCATGCGCAGTTTCATTTTCAAGAGCGCAAATTTTTGACAAGTATTTTTCGAGTTATAGTACTTTTACTGGTTTAGTGATAACCCAGGCCCCATTCAGCTGATGTTCTCACCTGAAATTTTCTCTCATTTCTTAATGATATGGAATAGGTATCCCCCGGGAGGAGGGGAGATAACTTTTTCCCGAGAGATAGGCAGCCCCCTCCTCATTTCCGCTAGTGAAGAACAGGAAATAACGGAAAGGGGACTGGCGCTGACATCGAACGTACTTACCCACTACGTAAAGGAATCGCTGCGTCAGCGCGAGTAAAATAAAAAGCAGAGTAACATTGGCCCTCCACATTTATAGAGGCCCGGATTTCTTTAGTTATGCTAAACCGCCAGCACTCTTGAACTGCCCATACAATGTCCAGTCAAGAATATTAACAAAGAAAGATTTTTTAGTAATTAAAAATAATAAATAATGTTTTAGTGGCATACCAGGTAAAATATATATCAATTGAAAAATGCACTCCAGCCGGGACTCGAACCCGCGGCACTCCTACCGTAGGCACTTACCTGATATGCCACTACACTTCTTTCAAATAACCCGCAGCTTTCGTTCAATGTTTTGAACTTCTTCAAGGCTAAAAAATAATGTATTAAATGTAAAAGATTCAAATAAAATTGTTATAAGACACTTACTATTAGATTGAAGTAGGTATTAATTTATAGGTTTATAAAATGCAAAATACAAATGTATTTTATTACTATTATTTGAATTTTTTACATTGAATCATTGATTCAATACTCAATGATAGAATACACATTTTTAGCCCCGAAGAAGTTCAAAACATTGAACGAAAGCTTGATTATTTAAAAGAAGTATATTAAATATGTTTTGGCTGCAAACCGGTTATTTTCAATTCTAAAATTTATCATTAATATGTTGCATAGTCCAATAACGGCTTATAGGGGTCGCAAAAAATCCAAAACAGAATTATTTTTTCATTTTTGCTTGGGGACTGCCTCCTGATCCTGAGTGTTTAACCGTTGACTGAAATTTTCACTCAACGGTTTAACCAAAAGATCACACTCTAACTCCTGGTACGAATTGAGCGGTTTCCTAAACAATACAGGTGATTTCCTAAACAATATGGGTGGTTTCCTAAACATTTTTTTATAGCAAAATGACCCTAATAGTAGGAAATCAAAGTATGAAAAACGTTTCCTCATAATTTTTTTTCTAAACTTTTTTGTAAACATTTTTTTACAAAAAAATGACCTTAATGAAAGTTTTAGAGGATGAACTTCTGGTAAACTTTTTCTTCTAAACTTTTTTGTGTATCCCATACTTAATGCATGATTTACAGAGCATTATATTTTTTAATTAATTTTTGTCATATTATAATGCCCTGTAAATCATTAAGCATTAAAGAAAAAAAAATATATAAGAAAAAGTTTACCAGAAGTCCATCCTATAAAACTTTTATTAAGGTCATTTTTTTGTAAAAAAATATTTACAAGACCACCTCTGCTGAGTGAGGAATTTTTGTCAGATAAGTAATGAGCTGTATATAACTCGTTACGTATTAGCAAAATCTAGAGAATACTATCTAGACTTTGGTATTAGAGACAAAAGAAAGAATTATGAGGCAAAAGTTGTTCATATTTTGATCCCCTACAACTTTTATTATGGTCATTTTGCTCTAAAAAATGTTTAGGAAACCACCCATATTGTTTAGGAAACCATCCTATAGCGAAATTCGTACCAGGAGATCGAGTGTGATCTTTTGGTTGGACACTCAGGAGGCAGTCCCCAAATATTTTTATTGGAATACAGTTTTGTTTTAAAGAGGGACACTTCAACAGGTGATAGAAAACCAAAAAATTAGCGCAAGATTATTTCAAATGTAATATATTTGCAAATTCTTAAGTTTTATAATATTTCTGAAAATGGGGGGCGCATTTATCAGATTTGGCACCGGGCGCAATCTAGGCAAGTTACGGCTCTGAATATGCGAGGTAAATAATGGCCTTCTCAACCGAAGTGTATATAGAATTTTTTTACTACTTCTAACATTGACTACGTTTATCTCGTGACAACTCGATCGGATTGAAATGGATTCGATTGAGTTATGTCAAATATTCTATAATTCTACTTTTATATCATCAGTATTGAATCCTACGGTTTTCAATCCTCTCTAGGCACATTAACTTATTACACTTATTCCACCGTAGGTTGGGGCACATTCTGGCCAACTTCTGTTCGGAAATAGCGGCTTGACTTGAAATTTTAAATATGATTGAATTTCAATCTGTAGGGTTTACGCCGTCTATTTGAGTCCGCTCCAGTGAATTCAAACCTCTCTCAATCGGATCGAACGCGTCGAGGTAAATGTAGTCATTGAAATATTGCCATATTTTACATATTTGAATAGATTTAGCCTGGGAGTTCAGTTGTCAAGCTGACAAAATGAAAATAATTTTTAAATGTCATATAGAAAATGTTTCATTATTTACCTTTTAATGTTAGGCATTTATGAATTTTCAAAGTTGAATCTGAACCAAACCACTGACAAAGCGCGAGAACTTTTTTAGCACTGGTTTTTCCTGACAACTCGGTTTGTTTCAGATGGCGAAAAACTCAATTAAGAGGGGATTGCCGACAGCTAAAGTGACGTTAGATTTCGTATTTTTTTAAGTTGTATAGCATAAAATCTAGTAACATTTTAACTGGCAAAAATTTAGTACAAACATCTCTGCCTTCATTTTAATCATAAGATCTTAAAAGCATATGCACTGGAATTACTATTTTTCCCAAGGTTTTCATAACCTATAAAACCAAACACCGCTTGTAAGATCTTATGATTAAAATGGAGACAGAGATGTTTGTACTAAATTTTTGCCAGGTAAAATGTTATTAGATTTTATGGTATACAACTTAAAAAAATACGAAATCTAACGTCACTTTCGCTGTCGGCAATCCCCTCTTAAAAATCAAATATAACCAAGGTTATTAAGAAGAGGATGTTGGTTAATGCCACCACTTTGTACTTTTTCTAATATATTCCAAAAAGAGGCGTATATAAAAGGGTATTGTGCTATTTTAAAAACGAAATTATAGAAAATAAAACATTATTATTGTTATTATTGTGATACTACTTTCCTGTAATCACAGATTTTAACGAGGCGTAATGTTACAGTAAATTACAAAAATAATTCAAATTACAATTTACTTGTACTAATAAGAATTTATTACAGTCAATTACAAAAAGTTATCTAAATTAAATGTTCAAAGTGCTGTCCGTTACTCTAGCAGGTTAGATTCCTTCATTTAGATAACTTTTTTTAATTGACTGTAATAAATTCTTATTAATTCAAGTAAATTGTAATTTGAAACCTTTTCTGTACTTGGAAAACCTTAAAATCATTTCAAACTTAATTAAATGTGCGCTAATTTAAACCTTCTATCAGGCCAATTTCCTTTATTACCATCTCTTGTTTTGAATTCAGGGCAATTTTGCAAACATTTTGAAGGTATTTATTTCATTTGTCAAATGTGATATCCATACCTAATTACTAATTACTAATTACTGAACCAAATAAATTTGTACCTACCTATTATTGATACTGTTGGAAATCAGTTTTAAAGAGCTTTTCAACGATGTATCACAAGTAGGGGGTTGACATTTAAAATTTTAAAGTTGGGGTAGGTGGGGCCTATGGGGTTGGAGGAGAGACGTCACTTGATACGCCATTTTGGTTTCCCTTCCATACTACCGAAACGGGTTTTGCCGTTTTTTTTATCTTTTTTATTTTTAGAGATATAGCCCATTGAAACTTTTCAAAAGATCACCCAGTATTTAGGCCCTTATGAAGTAACAGAGGATACCAATCCAAATGTTATTTTGAGGATAAATAATATATAATAAATCTGTAGAGATACATAAGAATAGGACTAAGCTTTATTATAGTTAGAGGTATAAATACAAACATATTATTTTTTCTACTCCTAAGCTAGTAACATAGGGACCTATTAAGTGACAGTTTAGGTTATAAGTAAGTCCATTGTTACAAACACTGACACGTAATGACTGACACGTAATAAAAAAAATTACGTATCTGTTCTTAATTGAAACGCAATTATCACGGGTGCCTTGTTAGTGCGGTATCCGCGTCACCATAGCAACTAACCAACATACTATGTTGCCTCTCAGATAATCAGAAGTATAGTTTATCCATTATAATAGTTTTTCTTTCGTCGAAGAAAAATTATAATGCAAAACTCGAGTTGTAAGCTTATTACATAGGTACTCGTGGAATTACAGCACTCGCCGCTGCGCGGCTCGTGCGCAACTTTTCCACTCATACGTAATAAGCTGTTTACAACTCTCGCTATGTAATATACTATTTTCTCTGCCCAAAAGAGGTGTAAATAAGACCAAGGAAGAATAAATCCGCATTTCAACATTTTGTTCATAGTTTAGTAATATATTGTAATTATTGGCAAATATCCAACGCAGCTTCTTCGCGTAGCAAGTATTATCTAATAAGGTTAGTAGTTATTGCTTACTTGCAAGGTGTAAGGATATATAAAAATGTATACGGACCTAGCGTATTCAATGTATTATAGTACTTAATCTATCGACGACCAAGTAGCCAAGTTGTTTCTGTCCACAATGTCTTCATGAACCTGAGTTTATATAATACCATAGAAGAACCTACTACAGATTCTTCTATTCTAAAACCTATTAATACAAGGTGTTTCGGTCATCAATTCTCAACAAGCGCTCGCCGAGGCTGGACCGACACCCGAGTAAGACGTCCTATTTCATTGTTGTTTGCGGACTGAAGTGGCGCTACTCGACGAAAAAAATGGCGACTTATTATAGGTTATAGGGGGGTATAATTCTGTGGTGCCAGTTTCTGACGTTTTGAATATCGCATATTTTAAATATCCAACTTTATTACCATTTACGTTCTTTTTACGGTAACGAATTCTCTTTGCGGTCAATATTTCGTAGTTTTGTGATATTAACAGAGTTTTGAAAGGTAGATTTGTTTGTAAAAACAATAAACCATGTACATGAAGAAAATCGTATACGCAGACCATTACGTCAAGTGCAGAAGAATAAACATTTTTTTGGAATTATGGGATGATCTGTTCAACCAGTTGAAGAAGGGAGAATTCGAGATATTATATTCTGAGGAGTATTTTCTAATGTATGCAAGAACGAAAATAGAAAAATTTGTTTAAAGCCCCGAAACGAACCGATGGTTCACTATACCTATAAAGAAGAAATTGAAAAATCTAATGCGTTCTATACTTTACATCAAAACTAGCAATGGGCTTCATTTCAATCTAAAAGGTGCCAAAATACTCTTGCTTACTCTTTAGACTCGTTTTTCTTAAGAAAATTTATGAAAATATGCCATGTAAATTTGTGAATATCGCATATTTTAAATATCCAACTTTATTACCATTTACGTTCTTTTTACGGTAACGAATTCTCTTTGCGGTCAATATTGCGTAGTTTTGTGATATTAACAGAGTTTTGAAAGGTAGATTTGTTTGTAAAAACAATAAACCATGTACATGAAGAAAATCGTATACGCAGACCATTACGTCAAGTGCAGAAGAATAAACATTTTTTTGGAATTATGGGATGATCTGTTCAACCAGTTGAAGGGAGAATTCGAGATATTATATTCTGAGGAGTATTTTCTAATGTATGCAAGAACGAAAATAGAAAAATTTGTTTAAAGCCCCGAAACGAACCGATGGTTCACTATACCTATAAAGAAGAAATTGAAAAATCTAATGCGTTCTATACTTTACATCAAAACTAGCAACGGGCTTCATTTCAATCTAAAAGGTGCCAAAATACTCTTGCTTACTCTTTAGACTCGTTTTTCTTAAGAAAATTTATGAAAATATGCCATGTAAATTTGTAAAATTAAAGGGACATATCAAACAATAATGTTATTTTATTTTGGATATTAATTTCGTTGCAACAGACACATTTGCACGTTTTTATCTTACAAATATTCTGCAAAAATGGTGTTTTTAACATTAAACCACTCTGTCGATTTGTTTCGTCGTGTGGCGCCAGTGGCGATCGCTTGAAACAGCGCTATGCACTATAGTGTCGGTCTAGGCGAGGCGATTTTCCCTCTCCCGAGACAGCTTCCCCTCCATCAATTTTAGATTCTTCCACGTTATTAATGATCTCGTTGCTCCCTCACGTACTGGTTATTGCTGTGTTCATACGCAGGCACAAATAATTTAACAAACACATAATTTTTTATTACTTTACCGATCTTTTTTAAGTCCCTAGGTACAGAAAATTTGAAGAAAACTAGTGAAAAAGATAATTAAAACAGATCTTTTACTTAAAGATTAGAAAATCAAAACAATTTTTATTTTTCATTCGATTTTTCTTCTCAATAAGCGTATTTTTGAATGACGCAAATATTTTGTAGTTTTTTGTGGAGTACCTACCTACTTTACAACTGATTCCCAGGCCACAATTTTTTTATCCTAATTGGCTATCTCTTACGGTACCTTTGGGGCAATGAATTTCTGCACGATACAATCCAATAATAAACATAATAAATTAAGAATTATCCGTTATTATGCTGATAAAAAAAAAACCAATTACAAACAACACTTTTAGTTCCAAAACGAATGTGGCATTTTGAAATACATCAGACACCGGTTTGCCGGGAAGAATGCTGACTGGACGTGCTATGAAAAGAAATACGCATTTCGCGAATATCGTCAATGTAAAAATTGTTCAGTTCAGTTATTAGACACCGACTGCTTTGGGGTAGTGGCAGTGTTGCCAATATGAGACTGGAAAAGAAGAAAAGCCGACACATACTGGGTATGAAAAGTCGGAAATTTGTGCCACATGAAATGGCAGTTGTAATAAGGGTAAGCAACCCATAATACTTAAATATTCTGAGTTGTCTACCTAGGATAAGATTTTTATTTTTTTATCTTCAGATTGAAACGAAACCGGTCGTTAATTAAATTACTAAGCTCTTACAGCAGGCAGTGACTTCTTAGGCAAATGTGAAATAAAAAAATGTTTTTTGCAAAAACAAATTTTATAATTGTATGCAAACTAAAATATCAAAAAGTGAAAAAACTAAAATGCCTTAATATTATTCATTTATGACGTGACTAAAAATATCCTGAGTGATAAAAAGTCGCCAAAAATTAGCTGCTTTTGAAAAATCGCCGCTATACGCTTTCATGCGGTTAAAAAGTCGTCAGTTTGGCGTGGACGGCAATACCTATATTACATTGGTATGTTTTCAAAACATGCGGATGGCATGGGCGCATAATATACGCAGTATACGCACTACGCACGTCGAGCTAACCGACATTGTTCTATTGTTTTGCTATGTTTGATGAACTGTCATTGGAAATGCGCCGCGAAATGTGGTACATGCATGACGGAACTCCTGCACATTTTGCCAGACCCATTCGCAATTTTTTGAACCAGCATTGTCCAAACCGTTGGATAGGCAGGGGAAGACCTGAGACCTAAATCCGTTAGATTCTTTCTATTTGGGAATACACGAAAAATAATATTGTCCAAGAAACAGAGATAGACGGCGGTGGTCGCCGAATAAGTACCTAGGTACCCCGCAAGGTTGTTGGAGTGGAGAGGTTGCATCGTAACCACATCGGGAGGTCGGCCAATCGGAATTTAGATTAAAAAGCGCGCGAATACGTCACTCAGTTCCCAAGTTTGAATACGAGTATAAATAATTAATGATTTTCGCCCAATTTAAGGTGAAGATACAATTTTTAATGGCATTTGTACGACAGCGTAGAAGAGGCACAGCAGAGAAAAATGTACAATTTCGTAAAAAAGTAAGAAATTATTTAATATTATAGCCTGGATATAGAATATACAAGGATTATACATAATTTCGTCGTATATAATTTCTTACTTTTTACTTTTTTATGAAATTATAAATTTTTCTCTACAGTGGTCCTTTGAAATGTGAAATTCATATTCAAAAAACTGGCAGTAAAGCGGGAAGAACGAAGGAAATAATGTTGTAATCAGGAAAAGAAGAATACACATAATATTGGGTTATTGGATTTATATATTAATAATAAAAATAATAGTACTAATTCACAATTTTCCTCATTTTTTTTGCTACTTGTGACGAAGTGGCTTGCACTGAAAATGAATATAATCGTTTTTGCTGTTGCTTTTTAATTTGATTTCCTCTTTTTTTATTCATATCATCTTCTTTTCTTTTGTAATTTAAAAACCTCATTCTAATAAACACCCTTAATTTGCAGAAAGATTTTAATAAATCAGTAGGTACGTCAACATTCCCTGATATATATATTGCATAGTGTTAGTGACAACTTTGATTTTATCTTTAAAATCTTGTTTGTGCAACTTGCAAAAATATTTTTCCATTTTTTTAACAGTAATCATCCATTCACTGGAAGGCTCAGTAAGACCTCCAAATGACAAATTTTGCAGCCAAGAGGGCATCTCATATGTGTGTAAATCTTTATCTCGTTTCTGTTCTGATATATATGTATACTGGCCCAAAGTGGGGTAATTCTTTTTATGCTTTCTAGCTAGATAACCAGCTATATATATCAGCCCATCCTTTTCACAAATAGGTTTATTAACAGAAGAAACTGATGATAAGCTGCTTGTACTGGCAATACTTAAATTGTCGAAAATTTCTTTCTCAATTTCTTAGTAAAGTACCTACCTTTGTTTTTAAAAATATCAAAAATTATTACTTAGAAAAGTCGTTCAGACTTAAAAATAATTAATATAAATTATAATTAAAAATAATGTATGCCAGATTGACCAAGAAGGGCTGATCCTCACAAGCTAAAATTTCAACTCGAATTTTTTTTGTCATTTACACCCCACGTGCACTCAATCCCTGGGCACACTGTATATATCAAAAAGTTATCACTGGTATGCAGCCAAAGGTATACGAAGGAAGGCTTAGCTTTTTAATGGAAGTTAAATAAAGTTACATTTGGCTGCATATCCATGATAACTTTTTGATCTAACATGATACGACAAGCCGTGATTTCAAAAAAGTCTATAACACTGTATAATTTTAAATCAAAGTTGGATGCACATTTTTGTAACTTACCGGTTTTCTTCAATTTCTTTGGAGCACAACCCATAAGCCTGGATTTAATTCCATCTTCGAAATCATCATGTTGGAAGTGCTTTGAACATATACGTTTGTTAACTTTATATGCAAAAGCTGGCTTTTGACGGCACAGTCGTATCCACTCTTTGGAGATGATATCATCTTTAGGAAAGGTGAAAAAGCTAACCCGCTCAATATTTTCTTTGCCATCAACCTTACGGTATTTGCTTGAGCAACTAGCAATCCCACAGGAGTGTCCATCAGGCATCTACCAAAGTTATGTAAATATGAATTGAGAATTTAAAATACCTACGTGAATTTTCTTACTTACGTTTATAAAAAACGGTTATTCGAATCTTAAAACTCGAAAACTAAAAGCACAGACCGCACTAAAGCGGCTAAAAGGAACTGACGGACGTCACAAACATGGTGTCCCGATTCGGATAAGATCGGGTATTTTCGTTTCCCTAGTTACGATGCAACCTCTCCACTCCAACAACCTTGGGTACCCCGTTGGAATTAAATCGTCATCTGGGAGAAACCATAAGGGGTTTCTAATGTTTGGAATCGCCACTGCAAGTTTGCCGTGAAATAACAAGTGATTTGTTGCTATTTCCGTAAAACATCAAGGCATAGTGTTTTATACGTTCGCGGATTTTGTGTAAAAACAATGCGACTTGTGCTTTTTGGTGATGATTTTTTGACACTAAACACAACAATTGAGTAGGCCTACGACATTTGCAACGCAAATCACAAGAGCCATTAAGGCGTTGCCCAAAATTATATATTATACGCAAGAAGATTCTTTAAATACCTATGAGCAAACGCCATACGTCCGGCAATGCTGTACAGGGGAATCGAAAGGAAGCTCTACTTGCGGACCGCGTTGATATCGGGCGAGGTCATGGAGGCCTTTGGATACATAAGGGTCATAGATGTGCCAAAGTCTAGAGAATAGGATGTGCTGCTATTTGTTCAAAAAAAACAAGGGGGCAATTCGCCCCCCCCCCTCCCGCTGACCAGTACTTCCGACATCCCTACTCATTTCCCTCTGCTCCGCGGGTATTCTCTCGTAAGGGAGAATACGTTCGCGCATTAAACGTCTAAACCGAGGTTCAACTTTGCACTTTGAAAGAAAGTTGCTCGCACAGTTTCTGAGTTAGAGTCGCCTAATTAATTAGTTCCTTAGGGCACCCGGCACTAGGAAAAATACGAGACAAATATTTTTGATCTATGGGTTACTTTCTGACATTTTTATAAAACATGAAAACGCTAAAAAATCCCAATAGAAATACCTAGCACGTTAATTAGGTATTTATATTATTTATAAAAAGAAAACCACTGGAAGCTCATAAAATATTACTTTATCTAATCATTCTGATTCACGCTTACATTTTTACCTTTATTAATCCTCTCAATAGTACTCGTTAAGCAATGCATATTACATGCTAATGCATCTGGCTTTGCCTCGTGCCACGTGCATTCACATGCAATATGCTTCAATGCTTAACTTGTTGCACAATACACTAATTTCACAATTAAAAAGGGTTGTTGAGTTATTGCGTAACGCTCCATTTCTAATAATTGGGATGTGTCTATTTTACATTATTTACGATGACTTGAGCAAAGCATAGGTAATTGATTAAAAAAAAATGTATGGAAATGGTAACGCCCTCTTTATCCCATGGTTTGTCGAAATTCAAAACTAAAGGTCAGAAACAAAATTACATTTTCAAAAGTACTTCTGTCCGGCATGGTGCATGACATTTAAAACACATTTTTACAAATTGCAAATTATTCAAATAATGTGCTCAATAATGGCAACAGACTCGCATTCGTGCACCTCATTTTGTAGATTTTTGTTTGAATAATGCCTTTTATTCCTATCCACTTCTAAAAAGTATAAAACTGGTGAAAAAATTTACGACGTCGGGCATCAAAATTTGTATTCACAGAATCATGCCATTATTATTGTGTCGTTTGAAAGCCCGCTTTATTTAAAGTATTTTACCAAACATCCGCGTGGGCGTTTATAAGCCTGCCACGGTTTCTGTGCGGCGACAACTTGGCGCCCATCAAGTTGGTGGCGCTCCGAGGTCGGTACTTGTTTTAAATCCAGTCATGACCTACACGACGCGTATGTCTGTCCTTATATCCCGCGATTATTATTTACTAATACCTACAATCTATCGGGGCATAGCTGCCCAAATAAAACAATGCTTACTTTACGGGTTTTTTCTTATCTTGTCGATTGTAAGTCTCGGTAAAAGTTTTGGCAATAACCAGTTCGTGGGATAGCCCACGAAATCATAAATACGTGGATACCTGCCAAAAGGAATAATTTTATTTTCAAAGGTAATGTACATGTACAATGTGACAACATCGCGGTACTCCCTCTCTCAATATAACATTGATGGAGGGGGCATGGCCTCACCGAGAAGAGGCGGTTTGCTGTAGCGGTTGGTGTAATCCAGCGGCATTACATTAAACAGGGTCGAAGGTTGATTTGCCCTATTTTCTAAACGTCCAGTAAACAAATTTTGTTATTATATTTATGGGGCTCCCCGATTACGCGGTTAAAATTAATGTACTGATGACCGCTATACCCTGTATGTGTCTAGGAATAAAACACATTTTCACAAAAAAGAAAAACGGCAGTTGGCGAAAAAACGTGCAGTTGATAAACGAATCGCCCTGTAGAACATTCGAATATTTTACTAAAATGAACAATGGACTACAATCCACTCTGGGGTGCAACAATTAGGCCAAGTGTCCAGCTGGCGGGCAGTTATTGGCGAGAGCCGTAGATATTTATTATTAACAGTTAACCGCCCCCCCCCCCCCCCCGATCAGCTGACGCGCGGCGGCGCGTGACGTAGCGGCGGGCGGGCGCGGGCGCTCCTATCGATCCGGGCCGGTTCCGGGGGCTCCCGGACCCGGCCGATCGATCCGCGACCCCGCCGCTCGGGCCGGGCCCAAGGAGAGGCCGATTTCTTTGCTCGCGATGCTGAGATTTTTGAAAAATTGCTGTAGGCCAAAACACGAATTTTTTTTATCTCACTCAACGGTATAACTAGAGTCCCTGTTTAACTAGAAGAAAGAGTCGATCCGAGAAAAGTCATTCGGTCATTATTCGTCGATATGGCAGCAACAAGTTTGTTTATTTGATAATTGTGTCATGTCATGCATTTATATAGGGACTAGGCCGAAAAAGAAGCATTTTACGGACTTATACGAGTCCGTAAAATAGCTATTTTTGGGAGCGCATGACAAAAATTAAGTTTTCTCACGTATATTCAAAATATTTTATTACAGATGAATCATTTCTTACACATTTTGTTTTATTTTAAAACAAGAGTTTTTTTACACTGCTTAAAGGAAAAAATTTCAAAACTGGAAGACGATTTGCACACTAATTAAGCTTCTTCGTTAAATACTTCATTCCTCTCTATAAATAATATAATCCCCACCTCTGACGGTGACAGATTCATTCTCTGAGAATGTTTGGCCTGCTATAATTTTTTTAGAGATCGCTGTAAACTATTTTCTTCAGGATTAGCTTATCTTTCCAAAGCACCACTGTCTTCGATTTATTGGAAACACCAAATAGATAACAATGTTCATATTTGATACTGAAGGACAATTTATTTGCAGCATTTAATTGAATATTGTGTGAACAAGGTGGTTCTATTTTTTTTCTAAAATAAATTATACTAATTACCCATTTCTACGCCACTGGTTGTTCAAGATGTTTGATATTAACAGGTTTTATCACAGAAAATATACGCTACGCGTAGCGTATATTTTCTGTGGGTTTTATGCTAACCCATGCCGTTATAACGTGTACCAAATATGACTTAAATATCTCAACTAGTTTGTAAAATATTCAATAAATTCCACATATTTCTTGCAAATTTAACACCCTGTAACTTTTTTATAAGGCCTTAAAATGATATAGTTTATAGAAGAAAGTGCGGTTATTTTTTGGTTTTCTATCACCTGTTGAAGTGTTGCAGATTAAAACTGAATCACCCTGTATACTGGGACCGGGAAATCATCTACTTATGTCGTCTATAATTATTATTTCCATGGTATAATTCCCTCCTACCCCCAACCAACTGCTACTCCTCCTACGAGGGAATGCTCAATCTACTGTTATTTTAATAAATAGGGAAACTGGGAAAAATCCAATAAATTTAATTTCCAATTTGGCATGAGAAACATAATACGTTGCGGCCTCCGCGATGTCCAGGTATATGGCGCCCAAATACTTTTTTATGGGGTTATTTAAAGGAAAACTTGGCTAATGTCCGTAGAGAGCAGGTTCGGCTATTGTGGGGCTTAACAGGGGGGGATTTTTGAGCCCCTCTTAAATAGGCGTTTAGGGGCGAGTCGGGTAATTGGGCGAAATGACCATGCGCCAAATTATTTGGAAAAACTAATTGTATCACGTTAAAGACGACTTATCGAGCAATGTTTTGGTGTATAATGCTACAAAAAAAAGTTCAATACTTAGGGCATATTTCATCGCAGACTCCAGTTTGAGTAGAACACAAAAGCAGCTATTGTGAGTCAGTAATAAATCAACCATTATTTTTAGAAGTCGCAGAAATGCCGATTAGCCGTCGCGCACTATTACCAATTATAAGTATTATTTTTTACTCTTATCAGATATATGGTTTGTTAAACGACTCAAGGTCGACACACTGCGACACGGAAGACAGCTATGCGGAGAAGTGGGCGAAGTTACGGGAAATGGTCATACTGGATGAGGATAGAAATTTTAAGGAAGGGATAAAGAAGGGGTATTTAGTAAATATCAATGTTTTATATCTTTCTTAAACTATGGTATATTCCATGTTCCCTGTCAAACACACAGGAATCCAGAACAGACAACAGTGAAGTACTCGGTCTACATGTATATACAGAAAACTTTACTGAGCCCACATCTTCGGAAAGAAAAGAAATTAAAAATTTCCGCCGTGTCATTGGAAACTTTCCAATGGAAAGTAGACCATACTAAAGATAGGCTTTTTTGTTATATATGGACGATTTGCCAAAAACTAATCGTTCTTAAGATTTTTTTGCTCCCACATTTACATTTTATAAGTAACAAAAACTATATGATGGAGGATGTACGAAGATAAAGAAACAAACGACAGAGAAAAATGCTCCACTTCCAGATTTACCGGAAATTTGCACTTTCTGTTTTTTTTTGTAGATGGAACTGTATACTGTATATTCAAATAATTCAAGAAAATAAAATTCAATAGTAACTGCATGGTCATGTTTGGAAAACGTATCGTCGACTAATGTATTATCCAATTAAAATGGGTTTATATACCATGTATGTGGCATAATTTGCGCCCTTTGGCGACAAGTTCTAAAAACTGATACTATATTTGTCTGCCCGATTGGGTCGTGAGATACCTAAAACATAAAACCATATAGAACCAGAGCAAAGACCGTTTTATGTTCAAAGTCTCCTATGCGGCTTCACTTAATTACCTATCTAATAAACCGTGATGAGCCTTTAAAAGTGCATCGTCCCATCATTGGGTTGTATAATCCAATGCAGCGGGAAAATCGGGAGTCTATGTATAGCTGAATTTAACGGAGTTATTCACGATCCGCTGCGCCCCTTACTTCAATAGTAAACAGATTGAACATTCCATGATTTATCCACAGTGTGTATCACTTTAACTTGAAACAATTCATTATTTTTTGACGGGTTGAGCTTTGCTCAATTTTCTCCCATAATATACTAGGTACTCCAAAAGACCTACATCCTGATATATAACTTTTGAAAATTTGTATTTTGCATGGCCTGCTATGATTAAAATAAGACCCTCCAGTGGGGTATTTATAAGGGAGCCCCTCCCCGTAAAACCATTTCGGAATTTAAAAATATTCACTGCAGCTTGTGAATCCGAAGATTTAGGGATTGCCTAAGACTCGTTTGAAATAATTTTACTTAAAATTTGTCCCCGAATTTTGTACACCTGTGCCGGCTCAGCCGGCTGTGCCTTAATTTCTTGGGCAGATTATACAAGGGTGTTCAGATCTTCGGTATTTGACAACTGAAAGAGTTATTATTCGATGAAAAAAATCAGGATTATAATCTCGGTGTAGTCGCTAATATACAGGATGTTGCGTTGAAGTTATAACTAATGGCTATAAAGGGGTTAACAAAAAATTGCCAATTCCGGTTTCTGATTTCCGGTTTGACACTAAAGTGATCATCACTTGGAATCTTTAGGTTAGCTTCCTTGTGAGGGTCGCAAGGTGCGACTCTCACCCGCCTGCCACACGAGCAACGTCGCCGAAGCGCATAGAGCTCTACTACTGCGATTAGTTTTCTTAAATGTATTTCATTTGTTTCTTTTTCGTAATTGAGAACACTATAACCCATTTTCCAACAAGCGGTAATTTTAGCAAAACGTCCAGAGAAAACTTGCAAACAGTCGCACGAAATTGTTTTTAATTGGTACCTACACTGTATACCAAAAGGAGGCAACTAATAACTAATAATACCGAGAAAAACTTTCTCACGACTTTTGTTTGTGTGTATGGCCACCAGATGTTTCATTATTTCACATTTTCTTTTTAACTTAACTTTGTTATTGCCAAAAACAAATAAAAATTCTAATATCGAGTAAAGAAAACTATTGAACTTAGACATTTAAATTGGTATCAAGGCTTTCTCGACAGAGTAGGTGATTTAGCATATTTATAACACCGCGTGGATGATAATATCTAATTTGTCGAATTTTAAAGGGTATGTGACTTCTGCGATCTTTAAAACACCAGTTCATGGCGATAATCCATCCGCCAGTTTATTAAAAAAGTGTCATCCTAATGTAAAAATCTAACACAAATCAAATAAAGAAATGGTGTTGTCGTTCAGAGGAAGTGATGGTGACGTCGTTACTGGGGACAAAGTGATGGCCGAATTTCAATCACAATCGTTATTGCTCTTCGTAAAAGCTGTATCAGTAGATTGTGTCTAGTAAATTAAATATTTAAATATAATTTAGTTTCTAATTTAAATATTAAAAAAAGCTATTTAAATATGAGTTGAGACTGGGTGTGAATTCAGCTCCAAGGTGCAGTGCATATAACTATACCTAAACAATTTCAATACAGGCGTCACAGGCCAGTGCAAGTGTTGCTACGTTGCTACTGGCTTGGCGGTTCGCCAGTCTCGCTCGTTCGAGCCGACCAATACGTAGGTATTTATTACGTAGACGTAACTCATTGACGGAAGCATGCAATGATCGAATACGTAAAGTTTCAAAAGTACAGTTAAAGCATGTTTTAAAACGTAACGCTAAGACGCCCCCTGAAGGTGACTTGAGATTATTTATATCCCTTTATTGGACGTTTTTTGTTTCTCTCAAAATCGCCGAAAATAAGTTTTAAACGTTTGAGATATTTTTAAAATGCAATTTATAGTTGCTTCTTTACGGTTCTATGTTCGTCTATTCATCGTATCTATATTCCTAGATTCTAATCACTCGGCTCACAGTCGGCTGTTTCCGCACCAAGGTTTCGGCTCAATACCGCTGCGTTTCGGGTGTACGTACGTACACGCAAGTTTACGTCAACCAAAAGTCCACTCAAGGAAGGTACGCTCGAAAACTCTTTAACGCGCATGCGTAGCTATCATTTTCTACGCCTACGTCTACATATAGGGCTTTGCTTTAACTCTCTATATAATAATTACAATAGCAACGACGGTGACGCGCGTTACGGTGTTTACATTCACTGCACCTTGAAATTGAACTTGAATATAGCATTGACTTAGTTACCACGTGGCGAAGGAGGCGCCCGCTACGAAGGGCGCAACTTGGTTTGTTCTTATTAGGTTATAGATTATTTATTCATACAAACATCTCGACAAGTACATTATTGTATATTATAATATACTTATTATATATTGGGTTTAGTAAAATTTAACTTGTTACATTAAAATTTTCAACTTTTTGGTCAATATTCAGTTACGGGGAGGCACAAGTTAAGACACTTGACACAGGCGCTTCATACCCTCGTTACGACACTGGTGGTATGACACCAAACTGATTTTTCTATAGTACAACCACAGAAAATATACTACGTAGTATATTTTCTGTGGTACAACCTGGACCAGTCTGTCCGGGTACAACAGTCATTTTAGAACTTATTCTCTAGTTTAATTCCCTGGAGATGATTTTATGGACCAATCCAAAGGGAAACATCTCCCAAATAATATTCTGAAGAGGCACCCTCTCAGAAATGACTTAATGAAAACTATCTTCAGAATTGGATGTAGTCTAAACGGTAAAGGCGGGTGCCGGGGTGCCTATATAAAAGCGTAATTTATTTCATCGTAGGTTCAAATCCCTCACGATGCATTTTCTTTTCTTCCTTTAATTATCAACACAAATTAATACAAATTTTTATTGTTTACTATTTTATTTTACTATAAGTAATCCCAGGGAAATAAATTAAAGTTTTACATACCTAATAAATGTGATCTAGATTTACTGTAGGTCCTACTATGTGTACCTAATTGGTAGTCTTTTTTTAACAAATTTCTTTCAGTTCATAAATAATCCCTTCTATTTTTATTTATAATTATTAGTCGTTTTTCTTTATTCTTGCTACTTATGTAACTTCATTTTAGCTTTGTTAAATAGCTTGAAAAATTTTTTCCAAATTCTCAAGGTCAGCTAAAAAACTTTCCACTCATGAATCACCAGCTGAATCTTTTAATCTAAACTACCATATACTTTCATTCAAGTTTTGCTAAAATGATTTGATTTTGAAAAAATTTTATACACGGGTGGCTCCGCCATCAGCTTATTTATTCATCGCTATATTACCAGCAGGAGGTCATTTCGCTTACCACTAGGGTAAGCCTATTATATACAGTGTGTCCCTGGATAGGTGTCGGAATACTTAGGTGTAAGTAACAAAAACTTTTGAATGCACATCGCTTTAGTTTTAGCGGAACAGGTGCAAATAAAAAAATATCGCACAAATAATTATTAAAGTCGGCCGAGCCGCCTCGGAGGATTTTCCTTATAAAAGTTTTTCATATATTTTTGAAAATAATAATTTTAGTTTACTCTTGGGCATATTTTCAAATTTACCTCCGAAACACCCTATATATTGATTAATTCGACTTACCTATTTTGCTTATGAGATCATGCAGTAGTGATTTCCAAAATATCAAGATCCAACTCCATTTTGTTTGTTATATTTACACCTTTTCCTACACCTATTATCCAGGGACACACTGTATATGAAAACTAGTTTTGCTAAACTCATCCAAAATGCAGCTGGCTCCCGGACTATACAACGGTGATGCAAAAGCAAGGAAATGCGAAAGCGCCCTAAGCGTAACTACATACAATAGGTACCTACTTGAATTTATTGTAAAAATTATATGTACCAAATATTAATTTTCGATTACACAAGAAGAATGTTATTAATTATCCTGAATAGATAATAATCATGCCATGTGTTCAGAAGAGGAAGCATGCCAGAAACTAGCAAGAAGATTATAAATATTGTATATGTATGACAGGAAAATAACAAATTTTCCACGTAAGCTTCTCTAGGTCTATTTTAAACCTTAAATTATTCAATCTTGCAATTACTAGGAGTTTCTTGTCTTTATTTTATAAATCTTGCAGTACAAAATTGCCCATTGAATAATTTGAGTTCTTCTTATAAGCGTGGGTAATTCTCTAGAGGTCAATCAATAATAATAATTTCATAAGCACAAAGAGTCTATATCGAGAGAACAGCTATCTATAACCAATATTACAAAACAATAGCTTGATTTTTTGTAAACGTTTTGAAAATAGTCTCTTATTTAAAATACTTAAGTAATTATAACGTTACGTAAATTTTCCTAGTTTTTATTTTGTTGATAGAACTAAAGGCAAAAGTTCAAATTCACAATTATGTGAGTGAGTGTTTTTCGGCAAAAAAATACAAAATTGTTTACTGGCGTTTCTTGTATTTGGTTTAAAATGGTGTTTGGGGGAACCCACAGAAAGGGATGGAAATGAGGGGTTCAACACATTTTAAAATTATTTTTTCGCAACACGGTTAGTATATCGCTTACTCTATTCTTTGCACCGAAGCGACTAAAACTTTAACTCCAGTCTCTATTTTCTACCTCTTAGTTTCACTTTAGTTCCTAAAATAAAGGAGTAAACTGCAATGTTTACTCCCTGCCATGCAAAAACATTATTTAGTTATATACAGATTAGGGTGGAGCGATAATCGCAAAATTTTAAAAATTTTTAAAAATGGAATACCTACCAAAAGTTGCCTTTGGTAACGTTGTTAAAAAAGGCTTATTACAACTTTTTGATCAAATCACATCTTCTGCCCTCTACCGGCCGTTGAAAAAACAATATATAGGTATAGGGTAGACTGGGTAGAGGGATGAAAATAACATTATTTCAAAGATATTTCAATTGGGTATTATCCATATAATAACAAAAGGTACTTATTAACAAACATTCCAACTAAAAATCATAAGTTTGTATTTTTTATTATTTTTTATTTTTTCAAAGCCCGGTAGAGGGCAGAAGATGAAAAAAATTTGAAAAACCGAAAAATAGACATTTGTTTTGTAATACCAATTGACAACTTTTGCGCACTATTCCAAAACGATTTTCGAAATTTCGATTAAGATTGTATTTTTTATTTTTTTATTTTTTCAAAGCCCGGTAGAGGGCAGAAGATGAAAAAATTTTGAAAAACCGAAAATAAACATTCGTTTTTTAATACCAATTGGCAATTTTTGCGAACTATTCCAAAACGATTTTCGAAACTTCGCTCCATCCTAATACAGATACAATAGATAGCGAATAAAATTAGTACATGCCTAAATGTTAGTAGACAGTAGACAGTATAATATTATTTTATATTATTATCATAGATGTGGATTGTATTATGAGAATTCAAAGCCTGCCAATATGAACCAATAGAATTAGACGATTTTTGAAATATTAACCAATGAGGTGACGATTTCAGCGATAATACCACGAGTGTAGTTACTTTTTTATTTTTAAATCACATTTTCGAAAAGGCAATATATTTATTCTTTTTGTAGTTAATTTATTTAATAAGTCAAATTACGCCTAAACACTGAATAATTAAATTATTGCAGTTGTTAAATTCTCTTCCTAAATACTAAACTCCTGGTATGCCTAATAATCAGATAATACCTTTCGTTAATTTATTAACTCGTCATAATCCCCAAGTTAAGAATAAATTCTACTCCAGCTGCAAAAAGTCCAAAAGCAAAAAAAATAAATGCCACATCGAAAACCCGTTCGGCCCTTTGGGATATTTTGCGATTTGGGTGGCGACGACGGGAAGTGATTCGTATTTGGCGCGCTGCGCCGTTCGAGTAAAGTCCCTGGATATCTAGGGTCCCTAGATATCGATCGAAGCATCCGCAAAAAAAGGGTTGGTTTCGTCTTGGTAACAAGCGCCTAACCGGCCCTGCCGGACCATATAGGCCTTGTTATGGCCCCTGCTCCTGTGTAGTAATACTATGCTCTCGTCTACAGGACGCAGTTTCGATATTTCGAGCCCAAATTTGGCGTACGGCCGCACGAGCTCACGGGCAACAACCCTATTGAAGGGCGTCCGAGTCAGAAGAGCCGTTCGGCCCCCGGATTTTTTTCCCCGTTTTTTTCGGGAAAAATGGCTAGCGATTGTAAGGGGGAGCGCCGGTCGAATTCAATTTTCGCGTGGGGCCGCCTACGGATACGGGCCTCTCGCCTGCGATAGGGCACCCCGATCGAAAAAGCCGTTCGGCCGTTCGGGCCGCTTTTTTTTCGGGATTTGGCGAGGTCCCGGGGACCTCGTACTGTATACGTCGTGGCCGAAGCGCACGCCCGATCATTGTAAACATCGACTGACATTTGGTATTGTTTTGGTGTGGAGAATTTCCAAATTTCGTAGCGATTTTCGACTTTGGGGACTCAGAGGCCCATCTGTTATTCCATGGGTGACTTTTTCAGGTACGGGCGCGCTGTATTTTTATGTAAAATCTCGAAGAATATTTTAGAAAACCCCACCAACTATTTTTATGCCTTATTGGACTGTATCTTTTGAATCGTAATAGGTAGACACTTGAAATTTTCACAGAGTGTGTATGGCCGCTTTAACAACAAATAATAAAAGTAAAATAAAGTTAATATAATAGTTTCGATTTTTGTTTACAACAAAGACAATCCCATCGACACGGCTATCGAACACACATTTTCAAACAGCGAAGTAGCGTATATTAGTGGACGCGTGCTGGGCTCATAACTCAGACGTCCGGCGTTCGAAACCACGCTCTTTGGCAAACTTTTTTATTTCTTTTTTTTTATTTTTTACTAAAGTATTTCTTAAAAATATGTAGTCTTAAATATTGTAGGTACGGTGGTACGGAACCCTTCGTGTGCGAGTTCGACTAGCACTTGGCCGATTTTTAACTTTATACCTACTTGTGTTATAGATAGTTGCAGTATTTGGCATTGCAGGAGCATGCCGCAGAGACGAGTTACAGAAATTACCATTAAAAATTATATTAACGACATGGATTCTATCATAACTGTGAAAACTCCCGATAGCAAGACAAACAAACCTCGATCATTATTTGTAGTAAGCGGCAAAATTAGAAGTTTTAATTTTGTTGAAATATATCGCAAAAATGCATCCCTTTGTCCCCAATCTACCAGTCACACTAGATTCTTTATAAGATATTATAACCCCAGAAAAGGACGAATTTTCTGGGTTATAACGGAAAATGCTCCGTTCAACCTGTTGGTATAAATACTTTTAGTAAAATTTCAATTTCTAAAAAAACTGAAATAGCTGCTCAAATCCTGGAAGGTGAACCAAGTACCAGTACCAGAAACTTCATAACAATTCGAAAAAGAGTTTTAAGTGAAAAACCTGAGACCTTCACAGGCAATGAAGAAAACAAAATTCAAAAAAATACTGAAAATGAAGTAACTCGACTGCGTCTCGAGCTGAAAACTTCTTGCCTCGTGCAACAAATATGCACTTTTTGCACTAGTTACACAAATAACTATTTTTCTAAGTATAATAGAATTGTGTTCTTCGCATAGCAAAAAGATAAACCTTTTCAGGGTATATCAGGTGTCTCAAATAAAGTCCGATTATATCCTTAGTTTTTTAAATGAAAAGACCAGCTTAAAACCAGGATGATGCAGTTTTCTCTGGAGAATCCGAATCTAGCTTCAGAATTTATATACAGGGTGTTCTCGAAAAGTTAAGGACAAAAATACAGGGTGCCTATTTAAGAAGAGCCACTCGAGAAAATCTTGACAAATATGCATTTTTCTAAGAACTTTATTTGAAAAAAAAAAATTGATTTTTTGATGAGCTAACTTTGCGTAAAACACACTTGAGATCCATGGCCTACTTTCCGAGATATTTTTCAAAATCCCGAAAATCGCCAAAATTTCTTCGGCATGTAACTTTTTTGTTTCAAGAGTTACCGACAAAAATTCTTAATGAAATTTGTGGGCAAAACTGATTGCTTTAAACCTAGTTTATCAAAATTTTGAAAAACCATGGTTTGTTATGTGCTCTCTTGACACTTAATTTTTTTTTATTTATAGCTGTCATGCATACTAAATTTTAAAAATGTGAAAAATGTGCAAAATACCGATACCTCGCAAGAAATTTCCAAGATTTCCAACGTAGTATGTTGGGAAAAAAATACCTAAAACATGAAGGTACAGGATTCGAGGCCACGGCTCGCTATACAATAAAATGGGCACATTTTTCGGTGGGTACTAAGAGAGCACCCATTCAACCGTGGCATTGTTTTAAATTCTGATAAAGTAGGCTTAAAGCAATTAGTTTTGCCCACAAATGATATTGGGGAAAATTTTTCGGTAACTCTTGAAACAAAAAAGTTACAAACCGAAGAAATTTCGGCAGTTTTCGGGTTTTTCAAAAACATCTCTGAAAGTAGGCCATGGATCTCAAAAAAGCAATCATTCATTTCAACTAAAGTTCTCAGAAAAATAAATGGTAAGATTTATTGGGGGATTTGTTGGACGAAAATTGTTATTTGTAAAACAGGCTTTAATAAATGGCGAATTGTGTATAGGCGCTTGTAACCCTGCCGTGGTTTCAGCACGGCCACAACTGGGCACTCCTCAAGTTGGTAGCGCTCCGAGGTCTGTACTTGTTTGCTTTTTCGAGAATTTCTTAATTTTCTGGCGGTTTAGGTTTTTACTTCGGTTTTAAGTTTTGAAGCGGCGAACAGGTAATCCCGCGATGGGTCTACTTTTACTGTACCTAACCTAACCTATTTTGATTATACAGAATGCTCACTGACATCTTGATTTCCTTTGGGGGGGGGGGGAAGCTAGTGCAGAAAAGCTTAGAAAGCAGGCTGGGGGAAACTTAAGTAGGCCTTTGGTCTTGACGATTTTGTGGCTTTACATTTAAATTTGTAGGTGCTATTGTAGATTTTGTGCTATTTTTTATCCTTAATACGTAGGGGTGCCTTTGGTGAAGCCCCGTTTAAAATGAAGGCGTCTCGGAAGGCGTGCAGCAAAAGCATATTATCCTTTGCCATTTAAAGCACGTCTGTACGAGTCCTGGTTTTCTGCGAAAAGGTTCAGAAATTTGCTGCAGACGAAATTAAATTATAAAAAATAAAACTGGGATTAGGTACCTACCTACTTTGTCCCAGCAATAAAAATATTAAGGTAGATTAGTAGTAAAACTAAACCACCCTTCGCCAAGATCAACCACAAATTTCCAAGCACAGTTCTCACTGCGCATGCGCAGACAAACAATTCGTATGATGTCCGATAATAATCGGACATATCAGAGTCAATTTTTTCTTAATTCTAGACAGTGGCGTAGCCAGGGGGGGCACCGGGGCACGTGCCCCCCCCCCCCCAAACGTTACTGTATGTCAAATTAGAGGCTTTTTGTATTTAGGTTAGGTCAAATTACAGAAAAATGATGAGAACTCATGGGCAGAGTGTTTTTTTTTAATAGGAAACTGAAACAATGTATGTCTGGTTGCCCTCGATAAGATAACTTATATTAGGCGTAAAAAATATGAATAATATTATCGAATAGTTTAAGTTTTGGGTTGACAAAAACAGCAGCAAGAAAATATGACACTAAAAGAATGACACTGTCATTTCAATATTAAAATACGAGTAATTCAAAAGAAAATTAAAATATTGCACATTAGTTTTCTTAGTATTTCTGTGAGATACAGCGAAATTGACATTTTCAGCTTATTCTCCATCGCCAAAAACATAGCAGTGCCAAATTTCAGTTCAGCAGCTTGATTATTTTGGGAGATATTGCCCTAATACAATTTCAAAAAAAAGAACTACAACGCCCTGTACCTAAGTAACTATTGAGATTTGACCAGAGAAATGGAGTAGGGAGAACGCGCTTTGACCTACTGCGCATCCTATTTCCGTGAAAATCTTATGCACAGACCATTATGCAGAAGAAGAAACACTACTCTGGACTTCTGGGGTGATCTGTTCAACCAGCTGAAGAAGCTATAATTCTGGAAAGTATTTTGTCATGTTGATAGCTAACAATGTATTTTGTTTTGTATTTTGTGTCCGGAAAGCGCATGGTGAGCCAAAAATGTGTCAGACTTGACAACCGTGAGCAGTCTTTATTAATACGCCAGTCAACGCTAATAGATAAGCCGTAAGTAATATTCACAGTGAAATTCCTGTATCGCCTGATGAGGTGCTAAACGAGTTGTCTAAAGTAAATATAAAACGTAAGCTTAATATTAAATTGTAAGTTTTAAATAAACATTAAATTTTTGTATTTTTATTTTGTATTTTTAGACGGTGCCCCCCCCCCCCCCCAGACAAATTTTCTGGCTAAGCCACTGATTCTAGACAATACTCGCCCACACCACTTGACTGACTTGGAAATACCGACAATGAATTGGCCTGCATGTTCTCCGGACTTGAATTCAAGTGAATATGCCTGGGATCTGCTAGGCAGACGATTTAGGTCAAGAATTCCTTCTATTCAAAACACAGGACAAGTAAGAGATGTTCTATTTGAAATGTGGAATGGGAAGACAAAAATCCCTTTTTTGCATTATGGTGTTAAACTATTTCCAAAATGGCACGATTCTTTCCAAAACGAACTGCAATTAGTTATTTGCTTTTGTTTTAAGGGATTCATCCGTTCAAATTCAGCCCGATTTTTCATTACGGTACCACATTATTTCAGCCCAAAAAAAACAAATAAAAACCAACAAAACGCATATAATATTTTCATCGTTCCGCTAACTTTGCCGGTGAATATATTTATAAAAAACGGTTTGCGAAACTGTCCATTTCGAGGTTATTTTTGAGGTAATATTTATACGAACTGTTTAATTTTTTGGGTCGCAGAAGGCGTTGGTAAATTATGGCAACTTATTAGGTATATTGTTTTCGGATTTTTGTGAAAAATATTGAAATTTTAAGATTGTAATACGGAAGTAATAATGTCATTGGCACTGGTTGTTAGTAGAATATTAATCTCAAATAAGTTATTACGAATAAATGTGTCCCAACTAAATTACAACGCGAGCGCAGCATTTAATTTATTAACATGTATAACGTATTAACACATAAATTAAAAAATATATATTACAAATAATAACCATTCGGATTCCGCTAATATTTTCGCCCTTTCGGAGAAATTTCACTAGGTTGAAGTTACATAATTTGTAGTATTTTCATTACGAAGGCGAAGACAAAATAATAGCAATTGTCCCCCTCCCACGTACAAGCATGCAGTTGCTTCTGGGGTACTCTTATACACTCACCGGCACGAAAAACGGAGCACTTACAATTTTTATTTAAAAAATGTGAAATTTTAATACTTTGCGATGGTTTATTATTATAATAAGTTAAACGCAAACAACAACATGTTTTAAGTAATTTCTAATAACAATTGGGCGCTTTTTTTTAAATAAAAACTTTTGTTACAATTTAAAAAATTAGAACGATAAACCCACATTGGTGTTGTGGCAAAATGTCCTTAAATGAATCAAAACTTAAACGATTTTTGAGCAAAAACTAATGAGGAGCATTTTTAATAACGGGTATTACCCCCGCGAGCTCGAATGATTGCATGCATTCTCCGTGGCATGCCTAAAATCAAATGGCGAATGTCCTCTTGAGGAATAAGGTCCCATTCCTCTAAAAGAGCTTGTTTCAACTGATTTATGGTTAAAGGAGCAGGAACACGACTTCACATTCTTCGCCCAAGCATGTTCAATCGGGTTCGCATCTGGACTTAACGCTGGCCACTCCAAAACAGGAATGTTTACATCATTTAAATACTATTGAGTGATTCTTGCGGTATGAGGTCTGGCATTATCATGCATCAGAAAAGTTATTTCCAATAAAATCAACATAAGGGACAACAAAATCTTGGAGAATTTCATCAATGTACCTGGCAGCAGTTAAGGAGCCTCTTGGAACGATGTACAACTCAGTGTGTGCCTCCAGAGAAATTCCAGCCCACACCATTACTGAACCTCCTTGGTATCCTACTCTAGGACTGAAGGTACATTCTGCAAAACGCTCTTGTGGTCTTCGCCATACTCTCTCGCGACCATCTGGAGATCGCAGGCTAAACCTGGACTCATCAGTAAATAAAATTCGCCCCCAATCATTTTCACCCCAGTGCTCATGATTTCTGGCAAACCGAAGTCGCGCAACACGATGACGCCTAAGAAGCTCTGGACCTGTTGCAGGTCTACGACTGGTAAGATTGGCTTCGCCAAGTCTTCGTCTAACTGTACGTTCGCTTACATTGGTATTCCGAACATTATGAAGTCTATTTCTGATTTCTACAGCTGTAGCACGACGATCTCGTAGACTTTGCAAGAGGATGAAGCGATCATCATGAGCGTTAGTTTTTCGTTGGGGACCAGTTCCAGTTCGTCTGGTGTAAGCTCTAGTTTCCAAAAAACGTGTATAAATACGGTGCACAGTGCTATTGGATACGGCATATTGTTGGGCAACATATCGCTCAGTTCTTCCGTCTTGAAGCAACGCAACAATAGCAGCCGCTGTTTCAGGATTAACAGCCATATTTTTACCTTAAATAAACGCAGTACAGCTTTGAACTGTTTCACTTCTTTAAACTCAGACTTGTCAAAACAATAAAAACAAAAGAAAAGTCATGGCCAACTAAGACTTGTGTACTTTTTAATTTTTGGAAATTTTTATTCAAAACAGTCTAGTCTTGCTTTTCAAATAAACGTTTAATTGTTGTTAGATATTACTTAAAACATGTTGTTGTTTGCTTTTAACTTATAATAATAATAAACCATTGCAAAGTATTAAAATTTAACATTTTTTAAATAAAAATTATAAGTGCTCCGTTTTTCGTGCCGGTGAGTTTAGTATGGCGTATAGTGAGGATGAGAATTATTATATTATATTATATTATTAGAGCCCGATTTTTCATTGCGGTACCACATTATTTCAGCCCAAAAACTTGAAAAGGCGTTTTTAGATAAAAATTTGCTTGTAATTGTGATACCGCACATCCAGTGTCGTTTCGTCGACAACAACGCTAAAATGTAAGCAATTGGCGTCTTAGGGGCATGACGTCACGCCGATGACATCAGAACCTATAGACGTGGGGCCCCATTCGTAAAAAGCCCTTTGCTTTGTCTCCAAGATTAAATATATCCATATACTACTCTAAAAACAAAGATAGAAAGTCAACCATCAACCGTAGCCATTGACCTATCCCGGTGATGTGCCTCCGGAACCACTCTTGCTCTTGGATATCGTGAGTTTTTTGGGGGGCGCCGGAAGCATCGGAACCTCACCTGAAGACTCGGGGGAAGGTCTAACGACGCGGCTCCAGAGCCCCGAGCCGAAATAACTTCGCTATACGGCTCGACAAAAAAAGGCAATAATTCCTGACAAACTCGCGACATTTTCGGAATAATTTTTAGGTTAAGACGTACGACACATAAAAATAATCTGATTTCTCGCGGGAAAAAAGCTTAATATCTAACGATATTTTCTCTCTGAAAATCCAAAAAAGTGTTAAATCTCTTGTCTCTTATAGACAGACATTCCTCTCGCTTCCCATCGCGATTTTCCTCGCCCCAAGTCCCTATTTAAGAATCTTTTTCGACTTGGTCATGGTCACTGCGAAGATAGTTTTCAGGGGCCACCGTACCACCCGCTCTTTAAATAAATCTGTCTATATAGGTTCCGACGTCATTGCGTCAGGCCCCTAAAGTAGAAAATTTGATTTTAGCGTTGACTGACGTATTAAAAGACTGCTCACGGCTGTCATGTTTGACAGTTCTCTGGCTCACCATGCGCTTCCCGGAGACAAAATACAATGCAAAATACATTGTTGACCATAGGCGCCATCTTCTTTCCGGGACATGAAGCTATAGCCGTGAGAAGTCTTATTAATACGTCAGTCAACGATTTAATTGTAGCGCCTCCAAATAAATCGGGAAAATATATTTTTGAGCTTTATTTTCAACAAACCTACTTCACGAAGCACTTGCGCAAAACTTGACAGTCCACATATAATATGTCCCCCAAAAACCTTTATAATGGTATCATAAGTCGCTTTTTGGCCGTGAGCGTTCTGCTGCTAATAATCGCAATGTGTTGGGGTCTTAGGGTGCCACCTGCAAACAACAGGGCCAAATTTTAAATCAAACTTAATGAAGTTTTATACTAGATTGTCCTATGCTATGTTATAGATGGAACGAGACTGTACACTACAAGTTGATATTATATTATTATATGTAGATATTTTGTGGATGTGGAGCCTCGGGCCTCGGCCAACAGTTTTCCCAGAGGTTTAATCAAGAATAGGTCACCGCGGGGCGACTAGACGCTACGACGCGACGCTCCGCCCTTACTATGCTGGGCGCTAAATGGCAACCCAGGCCTGAGGTAATTAATTGTCTTTAAACAATGGAGAGCAAGTGGAGAATCTCCAGGGGATGTTGTGCGATTTTTAGAATCCGTTTTACCAAAATTTGACACAAGTTCGATTCTTATAAAATATAGTACCTAGATAGATAGTATAATTATTCACGAATTCTGATTCTACTAGATACGAAAAAAATATAATGAGACAAAAAAGTTGTATGTTTAGTTGCTTTATTGAAAACAATTCTTAGATAGTAATAAATAAACGAATAAATAGAAAAAATAGTCCATCTTCTTACAGTGGAGTAATGTGATAAAAATTAATAAAGCAAACCTTACAGCCGAAACTCCACAAACAGATTATAATCTCAAAAGGAAACTATAGATCTTTCAAACCACCAAGGGTTCATCTTCAGCAGTGACATAATTCATTATGAGGTATACAAAGCTAGAAATAGGTATAAGTATGAAAAATCAACAAATACAAAAAAAATTTTAACCTTACCTTCCAAGCACATTCAAAAAAATTATATTATCAAAAATTCATAGGAAAACTTCAAAAGTTAAATGGAGTCGAGTTGTAACCATAAAAAACCCAAAATTAAAAATTAAAGCTACCAAAAAGCTTTAGATAAAGTTCATAAAATTCTGAAAAGGTTTGCTTTATTAATTTTTAAATAAACGAATAGTTATTTACATTGCCAGATGCAAGTGCACTTTTTTGTCCGAGGAGGTTGTTTAAAGACCCAGACAACGCGGGCCAAAAAAAGAGCTTACGCATCGTGCAATATATTATATTTTTCATTCTACCGACAATTTCAGATTATAGCTGCTTTGAATAAAACTCTAAATACACTATGGAGTAGACTGTGAGTAATAATCTTCATATAAACCTTTGTTCAATTATTGCAAAGGATATTCAGTGATAAATAATGTAAGAGGCAGAATGCAGCGATAATAAAAAGTAAATAAAAAGGTTGGGCTTTTTGTGGGATTTGAACCCGGACTTACGGAATTACAAATCGCGTGGTCTCACCCTGTCATTAGCGAGGTGTGCCTGTCAAATTTGGTCTGTTGGTTTTTGGTATAGTTCGTGTTCTTTCTGATCCAAACAAGTCTGTAAAACGATCGTTGTGAAATTTATTAAAATTGACGAAGTTTCGCGTTGCTGAATATTATATTTTATTAATGGCTTTAAGCAACGTATCTCTGGACGCTGGTTTTAAGATCCTTGTTATGCCTAACGGATGCTGAGCAATACTTTTTGTATTCAACAACCACTTTTGCAGTTAGTAACCAAAATAACAGGGCACCTCGAATATTTGACTTTCGCTTTCAGGTCTTTTGGGGAGTATGTAAAGTGTGCTTACAGGAAAGGGAGCAGGAAAACAAAAAATAACATCTAACACACTATATTTCGGAAATGAAGCGATTCTGCGAATATTTTAGAAACTTTTTTCTTATTTTGACCCAAGGAATATCCCCTTAAATGTGTGCCGCATCTTTAGGAAACACCCTGTATAATGCTCTGAATTCGATAAAAAGGTGGAAATTCTAGCGCCGTCGTCGATCTCGTCAAGGGAGTAGATAAAAAGAACTATATTTATAAACCTCCGGAAAAGAAAGTATCGGAAACTTCCGGTGTCTCGTAAAACGCTCATTATATCATAGTCAAATTTACAAATCGCTGAAAATAGGTCATAGCCAACTTATAGGCTGTTTCACAAGTCAAATTAATCCGAAAAAATTATATTTCCATTTTTTTCTATCGGCTAAAATTAGAGAATAATTAATGGGGGTGTCGGAGTTTTCGCATGAAAGCGCCGTACCGGAGCCACCGAAAATTGCCTCCCCCTTAACTTTCGTATTTTTGGATCCTACAAAAGTTGTAGATATCGATTGTATTTTCTTTACGGTGATATCAAATTTTATACAGGATGTTGCACACAACCGTGACAATGTTTTTCTAAAGGAACATAGTATTATATATCTTTTTCCGTTTTGCAAATATTCCATTTTCAAATTTTATACTCGAATTTGTGGATCTTATGATAAAACGGACTATCGATGCAATAACAAAAAATATTTGTTTTAAATAATACTTATATTATATTATCTTGATTCGTTTGGGAGATACGGGGCGTTTCTCGTTTCGTTGAATTTCTTGAATATTTTTGATTTCGGTAAAAACATTTTTGGTTTATTTTTTACGTAGAATTTATTTGTACAGGAAGATATTTTATTTAGGCAACAGGTATCAAGAATCTTAGCTACTTTTTGCCTATTTCTTAGGGAAATTGGAGAAAACCCCCAAAAATACCCAATTTGGGACACCCCGTAGGTACATATCTCATAAACAAAGTGAGCCGTCAAAAATGTATAGTTTTATAGGTAGGTATTTGGCATTGAGCATTTGGCAGCATTTCCTCTGCGCTACATACATTTTTGTTGGAGGCTCTCAAAAATTTTATATCGCCTTTATGTTCGTTTTCTTTATCCAGTGTGGATAGAAATTGTGGAATATTGCTTATATTTTTTAAATATTCCTCATATGAAAAACTTGTTTTAATAAAAGTGTTAGGGGAAATTATTTCCCGTTTAGTGACTTGATTTTTTTAAATGGCACCATATACAAAAAAATTAAGTTTTCTATTATGCTATTGACAATGTTTATCAAAATAATTATTAACGTCAAGTTAGCCGGCAAAATCAGAACAATGTGAAACTGTCACTAGCTGTCAGTTGCTTCTAATTATGTGCATTGTTACAGTAAACGTACTTTTTTTACTCAATTTTCCGTGTACTTAAGTACTTAGTAAGTTATAATGGCGCTTGAATTAAGTGAAACGGAAAGAATACAGGTTAACATACTAAGTACTTAAGTACACAGAAAATTGAGTAAAAAAGTACGTTTAGTGTAACAATGTACACAGTTACACAGCTAGTGACAGTTTCGCATTGTTCTGATTTTGGCATGGCTAACTTGATGTCAATAATTAGTTTGATAAACATTGTCAATAGCATAATAGAAAACTTAATTTTTTTGTATTTTTTTCTTATGCGACCCCATTAAAATTGTATCGTATTCAGAAAGTTCCAATGTACCATGGCAACCACATTTTTTGTGCTACGAAAGATTGCTTGATATCACTAAACGGGAAATAATTTCCCCTAACACTTTTATTAAAACATGTTTTTGATATGAGGAATATTTTAAGAAATATAAGCATTATTCCACAATTTCTATCCACACTGCACACTGTATTTATAAAACTCTAGATATGATTCAAACTTTCTGTATACGGGATGATTTTTTTAGGACTATTAACGCGATTTTTTCGCTTATGTTGCGCAAAAAGTGGAAATTTTGGTCAGCTTGAACGGCATCCATAGTCAACTTGTCGCGCATTATAAAAAAAAACTCAAATTGGGCAAAACTATTATAGTAGCCGTAGCATGTTTATTGTAAGAGATAAGAGAAAATCTTTCTGTTGAAAATTATAGATGATGATGTTGACTGAGAATCTTTGTACGACCAGGTGCTCAGATAGTTTCAAAAAGGGCGATTCTCATTTGTTTTTTATTGAAGCGATTTTCTCGCTTACTCTGCGTAAGATAACAAAATATGGCAATTTTGGAAAGGTAGGCGACGCGACGTTAAAAAATGGACATCCATTGCGCAATACTAAAAAGACCTCAAATCGACAAACATGTCCATGGTTCAAGAGAGCCAAAGACCCCGTGTAATTTTCTGAAACTGACCCGGTTGCATAAACTTCTCAATACCATCAGTTTTCAATATAAAAGTTTTCTTAAACCGGTCCACAAGCAACGATGTATCGTACGATTTGCATGCGCAAATAAATCGTTACAGATAAAAATTATTAAATTAATTAAAACTAAAACAATAACTGATTTATTTTAAATTTGTTAAAAAAATATGTCGACCATTTCGCATAATTTTATAATTGAATTCAATGGTAAAATAGACTTCGTTTCAATAACCATGCTTTAGACCGCATCTAGTTCTATTTAAACGTTTCCTGATTTCCCTCTTCCTTTTAACATTTAAACAAAACGTCAAAATACTCCAAAAACCCTTCCTCCATGATTATTGTATCAAGCGAAAATTGCAGCTTTACTACGATAAGTTGTTATAATGTGGACGCACTGAATTTGTAACAATTTATCTGTAACGATTTACTTGCGCATGCAAATCGTACGATACATCGTTGCGTGTGGACCGGCCTTTACAATAACGTTCTTGTTTATTACGTTTTTTGGTGGTGCGTCAGCACTTATTGTCGTTGACTGAAGAGTGTATATTATATTATCCTCACCCAACACCCAACGTCACTGTGCTATTGCAATAATTATACACATCTACAGGTCGCGGCGGTAGTCCTGAAAAAGTCATCCGTATTATAGGTGCGGTCCTTGTCTATCCATTAGACAAGGGTGCGGTCGAAAGTGACTGACCTTGTCGAAAGCCTTTGGCCGCGCCGCAACGGCGGCTGGGGGCGGCGCGCCTGGGAGGGCGGCGTACCGGGCCGCCGCCGCAGGGGGCGCGGCGGAGGCGCCGCCGCTGCCGTCCATGCGTGGGGCACGCGCGCTGCGGGGCGGGGGGCCGCGGGGGGCGGGCGCCACGCCGGCGGCGGCGGCTGGCGGGGGGCCGCCGGGACGCCGCCCGCCCGCCGCCGCCGCCGCCGGCCGGCAGCCGCCGCCGCCGCCGACTCAGCCGCTGAAGGCCGGCCGGCGGCCGCCCTCCGCCGCCGCCGCCGTCGCCGCCGGTCCGGGGCGGCGAGCGGCGCGCCCGCCGCCGCTGCCCGGTCGGCCGCAGCCCCACACCGCTGCCGCGCGCGCTGCAACACACGAAAAGGGGGCCGTCATCACAGGTGTCCACATTTATTATTATTTTCTTTCCTTATAGCGTTGAGTGAGGAATAATATAAGAGGTGCAGCGCCCATATAAAATTACGTGTCCGGTCGGCGTGTGCTTACCCTGAAGCCCCCCGTTGCCCCCACTCGCTATAGTCGCCTAGCGACAACGGATTTTCACAACTTGTGTATGTTTTCGAGAACACCGATCCCTCTACAACGGGCTAGTACAATTTTATATATTTTATATTTTACTGGAAGGATATGTATTTTTTGTCTCGGACGCTTTTCTATCTCAGACGCTTTTCGGCCACGCGCTGCGTCTCGCAAGGCTGCATTTCTTATTATTCCTTCATTCAACGCTTATAGAGAGAGGGTGATTCAGTTTTAAATAATAGGTACCGGTACCTACTAATAGGATCAGTAGAATATCGAAAAATATTGCTACTCTGTCCTATAAACTTTTTTTATTTGAAGGCCTTAAGTTTTAAAAATATGAGAGGTTTACTGTATATTTATCAAACTAGTTGAGAGATTTGGTACGCGATATAAAGGCATGGGTCGGCATAAAAGTACTTGTAGTGACCGGCAAAAAGGACGCACCATATGGGACTTTTTTTCATTTTACATTTATCAGAAAATTTATTTCTTGCAAACTCAAAGCGCAGTTTTCAAAATTTGAATATCTCATTTCGTGTGCTGGGGAGTTTCGAAAATATGAAAAAAGCTCAAGAGAAAACATATATTATGAAATGTTGTTTAGAATTAAAAGGTAAGCCATAAAACACCCTTTCGGAATTTTTTACGATGTATCCCGTGTAGAAAATAGAAACTTTATTTACAGAGTATTTATCATTTTTTATGAAAATGAGTGCCATAAAAATTAGGATTTGTTTATGAACTTGGAAATAAAACAAGGTTTGCATAAAAAAAAGGTATTTTTTAGTTTTTATTTTGAACTACATACTGTTAAAAAAATAATTTTTGTGGCACTCACGTTTATAAATGATAAATCCTCTCTGAAACGGATAAAGTGGTTTTCTTTTCTACACGGGGTAAATCATAAAAAATTCCGAAAAGGTCTTTTATGGAATAGAAACTTGAAACTTCATTTTTGGGCTTATACCTTAACAACTTTCCATAATACATGTTTTCTCTAAAAATAAAAATAAAGGTGCTTTCTGAGCCATTTTCATATTTTCGAACCTCCCCCACGAAATGAAATATTCAAATTTTGAAAACGGTTTTAGTTTGCAGGAATGCACAAACTTGTATCAAAAATAAAATTTTCTGATAAATATAAAATAAAAAAGAATCCATATACCACGAAGGCCTGGAAGGGACTTATAAGTCGAAATATTAGTTCAATATTTCGACTTATAAGTCGAAACTTTAAAGCATCGAGTTATAAGTCGAAATTTTGGGTCAATATTTCGAGTTATAAGTCGAATATTATGTGGTATGGTTCCGTGGCAAATATATGGTTTTTGAATTTGTCGCATTGTTTCAAGTGATACAAAGTCTTTGCATCATGGTGTGTACGACATGTGAATGAATTTGATCGGTTCTGAAATTAGCAGCTTTCTACGCTTCTTGAAAGTTAAAGCAAGCATCAATCAAGATTGTGAACTATCAGCTGCAATGGAGGGATAATAAATGACCTGGACGAAAATAAAACCCTCGTTTGTTAGGTGCGGTTCGAGCGAGAACTATTAAACCTTTCGAAATAGCCGGGCCCTTCGGAGGAAGAGGAAAAAGGCCAGTGGATTTATAGCCCCATCGATTAACCAACCTCGTTGGAGTTCTTGGGGATTTGCAAATTGCATAATGGCAACTGGCAGTTAATGTACTTGCGAATATTGTGGAAGAACCTGTTGCTAGATTAAGATTTCATGGTGTGTTAGATGGTCAATCTGCTATCTATCAAAGATAGAAAAAAACCATAATGTGTCTGAATTATTGCTTACGCTAACACAGGAAGATTTAGGACATTTCACAAACTTTTCCAGAATGACCGCCACTGACTTCAAGAACTTATTACAATTAATATGTTACATAGTAAATATGGACACTTATTATACAGAAGCTAGACCGGCAAAATAAAGACTGTGTAACATTAAGATTTCTTAATTAAGTTATTTGTTTAAATTTTCAAAACAAAAGTGATTTCAACTATAATTCCCCAAGTTTGTGCTGCGCTAATAGAAGACTTGAGCTTGGGCAGCATTAAAAAGCACTGACGAGCATAACCTCAGACTAATTAGTCTGAGAGCATAACCACGGCATAACCCATAAAATGGGTTTGTATAGGGTGACCCATCCAAGCGAAAAAAGTGTGCTACGGTGAGACAGGTTAATATAAAATCGTCATTTACAGTTTAAAAAATGTGTTTGAAGATCTTTATCAGAAATAATAAAAGATAGGTATGAAAAATATATACGGTGTTAAAATATGATGGAAATCTTTTTTTCTAGGGCAAAAAATAACGAAGTAGTTCAATTCTTGACGGCGTACATCGAGCCCCCAAAATACATTTTTGGCTTCTCTACTATGTTGAACAAAAAAGTCCAGAAACATTCATTAATATTTATTTACCCATAGCAGTTTATTAATAAGTATGTTATGATAATTTCTTATAGTTGGTATTTCACACGCAACCATAACCACATATCTGAATTGAAATTATATTAAATAAAATATTTTTAACTGATTTAGATATGTATCTATAACAAATAATAATACTTATGTTTACACACCTACAGGCCTGCCCTACATTTAGAGCTCTCTATGGTTCTTTATGTTGTCTATTTTACATCGAAACTGAAATTAGAAGACGTAAAGGTGATAGAAAATTTCTATTATATTCTAATAATTAATATAAAATGTATTGGTAAAAAAGAAAAGGAGATAGGAGAGAATCTTACCTGGTGGTAATAAATAAATTGTCTTTAAAGGCATGAAAGTCCAAAAATCTCCGTATTAAAATGTCTATAACTTGTAAATTATAACTATTAGCAAAGATATATACTACTTTATCTTTGCTATTAGGAACAACTGAAAAATTGCTGGCGAAAAATATACCATTTCAGTGGCGTGTCAATTGGGATTAGATTAGGAAAAATATATTCAGCTGCGTTATGATGTCACACAATACTTGTAACTGTTCGAACTATTCCTTGACCAATGGCTCATCATGACAAGTCCGCTCCCCTCTTATTGCTCTACTTTTTGATAATAGAGAAAACGTTTTATATAAAAAGTTGCTCAGTAACTATCGGTATCGGGTTTTAGAAAGGCAGACTATAGTATAATTTGCATTATACTATTATCCAGGGTAGGGTTGTTCAAATTTGGTATACGGGAGTTTTAGGTTGTTCTGATTAACGCTGTGGTGTCAGATTTTAAATAAAAAAATCGCTAAATGGTTTTCGTCATTTTTTACTAGAAAAAAATTGTAGAAGGCCTTGAAAATTGTCATTAAGACCTGAAATTTTGCGCCAACGTAGAGTTTTTTGTGGTCTATTTTTAGAAAAAAACGCGGCTAAAGTCGGATGGAGAATACAAATTTGACGGGGGTCTTCGCACTTAAGATGAAACACCCTGTATATGCAATAGAGTGATAGATCTAAATATTAACTAATTAATTATATTATATACAGGGTGTTTCTCAACCTATACGCATAAACTTGGGAAATTGTAGCAGGGGACAAATATAATAGACATATTATTACTGTCCTGCTATAGACTAGATATAACAACAAAACCTAACTAAGTGAATAAACATTAATTATGGACAATTAACAAAGCCAATCATAACCATACCATAATAACCAACGGAATGTAGCATTTTCAAAACATTAATCACTGTAAAAAGACAAAGTATAGTTTATCAAAGTCCGAAGCCGACGCTAGGCGTCACGACGCCTAGGAATGTTCTCAGAACTATACCTACCTTTTTTATTGCATATTTTAAAAGGCTGGTGAGCTATAAGTATTTATTATTTAAGAATTTTCTAGTTTTTACAAATTATTTTCTCTAATTTTGTACCCACCCCTATAAGTAAAGCCGCTTCTGTCAAGTAGCCATCGGAAAACTAGCTGCAATAATTACCAACGATTCTAAAATATCAATTTATTAGAACAAATCGAACAGATACCTATTAAGACAAAAATGAAAATTATTAGAACCGCCATTATTTTCAAAACACAAAATAAGACACCTTCGCACTTCTTTTTTTGTCATTGTTTTCGAAACCTCACCACGTTTTGTATCACATTTTCTAATTCAAATAAAACAATTATTGTAGTTCATGAAAATTCAAATATTGTTTCCTGCTTGCCTGAATCACCCTGTGCATAGGAGAATTATTGCGTTTTCTTAAATCACTTTAGATGATATTAAATAATTCAAATTGATCATGTGAAGCACATTCGAATTCCTATCATTCCCGATTTCCGAAAATAGTCTATAAAGGTGAACTCCCAAGCCGAATCGACGGTCGATGAATATTATTTTATACGGGCACAGCTGTGCTAGGCCCTAGGCCTTTGCAAACTTATGAACTTATAGTATTATTTTAATTATAATTATAACGCCACAATAAGGCGAATCTACTGAGAAGGGCGAGGAACGACGTGCCGGTTCATTAGGCGATATCCTCGTATCGGAGAAAAACATCGCCTTCCGAAATTGAGATTGGCGTTGATTCCAAGGGTGGTACAATGTTTGAAATTGAAATAAGCCTAGAGAATTGAAACCACGCTATGCAAAGCCATTTCATATTTTTAAAAATGTAGTGGAATAATTATTAAAGCTACAATAGCAGCCGAAACCAGTTAATTTTGCAAGTAGCCAGTGTGCTGTACTATGCGTCCACTTTTAATTTATTACGTACCTATAAACTTCTTTCTATCCGCTATCCATCCACTACTGCATTTTGTATAGTTGGCAACGATTTGAACTACAGATTTTATGTTAAACAACACGTTTTGTCTGGTATTTTATTGTCAAGACGCCCCTTTATCGAACTATCCTGGTAAAATCACTTGCAGCTGAAGAAAATTAGAAAAACTAGACTTACTGTAGGTACATTTTTAGAAAGAATCATGTATTCAGGGTCGACGTTCGTAGGGTCGCGAAGTATTTGGTCTGCATGTTTTTTGCCTTCGATCGACCTTGGTTCTATTCGCGGTAAGAGTTCATGCTGTCTTTGGTCTTTATACAAAAACATAAAAACATCGCTGATGGCCAAGAGGTGTTGCTACTTAATAGCGTTATCTGTTATCTGTATTATTTACTAAAATTGTCCTACAGTCACTGGGATTACTACGGTTTTCTAGGTTTTCCATAGTACTTGGGCGAATGCTATCCTAATTCTATCGGGGAAAAGTCGGCCCCAGCCCAAATAAATAATATATAAATAATAATTCTCACCCTTACAATACTCCAAACTAGGAGTATCCCAGTAGCAACTGAATGCTTGTTCGGGGGACTGGGGGACATTTACTTATTATCTTGTCTTCGTTGCCATTTGCGGCTAGGGCCGACTTTTCCTGATAGAACTAGAATAGCATTCGCTCAAGTAGGTACTACGAACAAATTTAGAAAACGGTAGTAATCCCAGTGAGTGTAGGACAATTATTAGTAAATCACACAGACAAAGCCTATTAAAGAGCAGTGCCGTGAATCCACAATTTGTCCAGCTCTCTTGGCCATCAGCGGTATTTTTCTATAGACATGCGCGTGCAGTGTGCCTCGACCTCGATTCGAACCAAGGTCGATCGAAGGCAGAAAAAACATGCAGTCTAAATAGTTATCAATGCTCCGAACATTGCCACCACGGCCCCCGGCAATGAAGACAACAATAATAGTAATTGCGACCCCTCCCTCGCACAAGTATTTGGTTGCTTCTAGGGTGCTCTTAGTTTGTATTATTGTGAGGGTGATAATTATTATTGTTATTATGATTATTATTATTCGGTGGGTAAAATGAAATAACCTGAAAATTTTAAAAAAATAACAAAATATACTTCTTCTGAAACAAGGTGCGAGAGAACAAGTAACAGGTGACACTATACGCCATTTCCCGCTGTTTTAATTACTTCTCCTTCACTAAGTGGAATTCTCCACTTCTCGGTTTTCCTGACGAAGGTACGAAGTTTCTAGCTTTGCAGGCTGGGACAGGCCCTGCGAATTACCAAGGGTCCTTTAAAACCGAAAAGAGGATAAAATGAGAAAAGCTGAAAGTTCGTTTATGAAGTTACGGTTGATTTTCTTCATAGATCGTATTCTGTATTGAATGATGCCTTCACTTTATTCGAAATAGAAAGACATGGACATTTCAGGCAGAATATGAATGGTATAAGGTGAAAGAGTTCCCCAAGGAGACATGAACTGACTATATTTGCAAGTATGGAAGTATGCAAGGCATTTCACAGAGGATTACAATCCGGGGACGCCCTGTGTATTATTCAAAAATATATTGAACGTTTTTAAAAAGCCAAGCTTGATTTACCACGCCATCGTGAGCCGATATGTGCATTGTGTGCCAGAGGAGTCGCCGTAGGGTAGGGGAGAGATAATAGCAAAAAGTTGCCAGTTCGCTGTGAATATGTGCGATCGCGGTGGATTCCTTATTCTTAATTTATCATAGGTCAAAGTTTGATTTAGGAGCAATTTAAAATCATTATTACAGTACTAAACACCAAAGTTGTCGACGTTTCGGTACCTATATTTCTGCACCTATCCTGCTATTTGGAGACCTATGGACAATGTTATAGTGTGCATTAGACTTTACATCGTGTTTGACTTAAGAAACCAGTGAAATATTATGTTGGGATCTCGAAGATTGATGAAAACTGCGTGACGCCCATATCCAGTATTGCTTTTACGAAGCCGCTTTATGCTGTTTCAACTGACTTTAGCTAGCAATACTATACCTCTTCCTGTATCTATACTGCTTGTTTGGGAGGTACTGTGTAGCTTTGTCTATGGCGGTACCGAAAATGATTTAGGCACCTCTTAATCCATAGTGGGTGGTCTTGGTTTTTGTGATTCACGACCGACGCACCGCGGGACTGACCTTATTTTGCGTTGCGCAAGGCGCCGCATCCGTGTACGTCGATAGAGCGGTGGACTGTAGTTGTAGTACTGAAGGGCCGGGAATCTCTCACCGGCCCGCGTTCCTTGGTGGTGGCGCTCTCTCATTGGCCGAGAAGCGCGCGGGGGGAAACGCTATTGGTTAATTTTGCTCATATGACTGAGCTCATGCGCGGATACTGTTCGTAGTTCCGTGGGCTTCGAAGACTACTTCACAATGCGCGAATTGTTCAAAAATACAAAGATCGACTCGCGCCATAACACTGCTCATATTTTATCACCAGACGCTACAACACTGTGTACAGCCCACAAGACGGCCGCATGCGGTTTTTTATTAACCTCAACAATATTGTTTCTATTGTGTATAGTCAGAAAATAATATTGTGAGGTAATAATATGAAGATATATCTTTGTATGAAATGTCGATTCTATGTACAGGGTGAGCCAAACTCGAGGTCTCAGCTCTTTTATAAGAAAAATATATTTTAATGGACAGGTTCTTAAATGAGATTGAGTAAATTCCATTTTAAGCCAAATTCGCATATTTTTCCAAATTTGGAAAGTGAAGTAATGACGTCATCGAATTTTTTTCCCTAAAATATTAGGTAGTTACCTATATTTTTGCATATTTAAAAGAGCTAATGTTTCCGAACAATTTTTTTAAAGAACAAATTTGCTACCTTTTTCCGTTAAAAAATTATATGCAAAGTTGTTGCATCAGTCAATAATTAAACATTATTACTTATTAATTAAACATTAAGAAAACATAATATATGTTACTACTATTACCACAAAAATAAATAAAGTATACATAATCAGTACAACAAATTTTCAATGTAGCAACCTCCTATTTTCATTTATCTATATTGTATACTTGTTTTTTTTTCTGTGGTAATAGTACTAACGTATTATGTGTTAAAATAATTAATAATGTTTAATTATTGACAGATGCGACCAATTTGCTTATTATTGTAGATAGCAAATAAATTTTGTTCTTTACAAAAATCGTTGACGTCATTACTTCAGTTTCCAAATTTGGAAAAATATGCAAATTTGGCTTAAAATGGACCTTACTCAATCCTGTTTTCAGATTTGTTCCATTGTTTTTCTTCTGTTACCTGCATTAAATCTCAGACATCGAGTTTCTCTCACCCTGTATAAAATACTATTTAGTAGGTATTATACAGACTAGTTTAGATTAGTTTTCTGCACCAATAAATTACTGCGCCCAAAAGCAGCATTGAACAGGGTGATTCAAAACTCCATGCAAAAATTTTAATGACGAATTTTTGAGACCAAAAGAAGACTTTTTTCCTACAAACAAGTGTCCTAAAATGCACCCCCTTCAACCTGAAAGCCCTCCAAAGTTTCACGAAAAAAATTGATTATTTTGAACTACGGCTACAGATGTGCATCGAATTTCTTGCAAATTTGCATGCAGCTGTTTTTGGTGCGCTTTATTGATTTTTTTCTGTCAGAAATGACGTAAACTGAATTTGGAGGGGGGATTAAGGGGGTAATTTTTTTTAGGCCGGTAGGGATGCACTTTTGGACACATGTTTATAGGAAAAAAGTCTTATTTTGGTCTCAAAACACGACATTAAAATTTGTGCATAGAGCTTTGAATCACCCTGTATACCTAATATATTTTTATTTCAACGACCACTTTTCTCGTCGCCTATTCAGTCTACAATGGTGCCAGACCTACTGCACTTCCGAAAAAATGAAGTGTCGACTCAGATTCTCCGATTGAACATGGAAGTTAATAATTGAAAAGGGTAAGGAATAAAATCATTTTTATAATGTTTGAAATAAGGGTGCATAGAATATTCCGCAGACCGAATAATTGGCCGAATTTTCGGTAATTTTGTAAGTTTCGCTGAATATTGGGCAAAGCCAAATATTGTCTTTGTAAAACCGAATATTCGGCGAGTCCATTTATTACATACGATTTATTAAAAAAAGAATTAGCAAGAGTTACATTTTTATGCAAATTTAATGTAACTAACATTAATCTATTTACAAATAAAAATAAATATTGAAAATTACAATTTATATCTTTAACAATGCGTTTTGATAACAAATACTATAAATTTGATGCCGAATATTCGGTATTAGGTTATTGTTACATTTCCCCCTAGCCCTAGTTTGAAATCATTATTAGTTTTTATAGACATACTTAAGGGTTTTGCTCAAGATCCGCTGGGCGGTCTAGACATAAAATACGACTAAAAAGTTGGAAAGAAAACCATTTTCTAACGATTAAATAAAATAGTTGACGAGGTCGATATTTAGGCAAAACAAGTAAGTATCGGCACGATAGCAACAGCCCTTCCAAAAGCGGGCGCCAACGTCTTTGGTTCGCTCTCATCGATTAGCACGCGTTCTTCGGTCCACCGATCTAATCGGGCCAATCGACCGGTGGCCTCCATTATTTTCTCCTCAGATTAGTTTTTTATTGCTTCCGCGTCCGAAAAGAGGCGGGTTGAAGTCTAAATGCGAGTCACCATTTGAAAGGGCAAAGAGTAGGCCGCTCTAAGCTGTTCTTTTTTATTGCAACTAATACATTTTATCAATACACCTATCACCTATCTCCCAAAATAATCAAGCTGCTGAACTGACATTTTGCACGTCTGTGTTTTTGGTGATGGAGCTGAAGATCCCAATTTCTAAGTACCACTTGCGCTGTTTTTGGATCGTGCTTTAATGGTACTTACCTATACTTTTTTGCAGTTATCTTTTTGGTCTTGCAGAATCCTCATTTTAGTGCATTTTTTTCATTTTTCGATAAAAGTGTATACTTGTTTCATATCAACAAAATCTAAAACATCCTTTACCTCCAAAAATCGAAAAACAAAATTTTCACCTAAAGTTTATCCAAGATACAGCGGAAGTGGATCAAAACATTGGCCACCACGTGACCTATTCTCTTATTGGTCTGGCCGTCATAAAATGTCAAGTGTTTACGCGGCGAGCAGAATGCAGGGCCGGCTCTTCCCTCAGTCGAGTTTTCTGCATATTTTAGATCGGATCGCGAGCAGTATATTCTGTAAATTTATTTTGCTACTTAATTTAAGGGAATTAATAAAGATCCACGAAAGGCAGAAACACACATTTTAGAACTTCTAAAAGAATTAGTTGAGAATTACATGCCACTTGGAATCTCATATTAGTCCGACCCTGGTAATCGATCGCAAGGCGGTCATGTGACTTTGTTTATATCTACTGCCGCTGTATCTTGGATAGACTATAGGTACACTGTATTCAAACTAAATGCAAGTGGCGCGTAAACATTTACAAGATGGAAGCACGTGAACAATTCTGAGGGCTAATACGAGGCAAGGCCGCATTAAGGACGATTTATGAATTTTATACTATAAAATATTAAAATAATAATATGCCCCAGTATTAAGAACTTTAAAAACAAACTTTTATGACACACCTAGTCATTCACTTACCTGCAAATTTCTACTATTAACACAAATCGTAGCTCCAAAAATTAATAAACAGCGAAAGAATTATATCGGAAAAAATAAAGGTCCACTTGCAACTCAATACACCTCTGTAAGAAACACCGACTCGCTGCACTCGCCTGCCGGGCCAGACTTTATTGCTGGCCAATAGCAAGCCGATCACGTGCGAATCACGCTCTAGCCATGCAACAACTTTTGTTTATGTTTCACTTGCGTTTAGTTTGAATAGAGTTTTAGTGCTTTCAAACGTTACAGATTAATTATTATTATACCATTTAAAGTGAGAAAAAAAATACCCATACAGGGTGAGTCTGAAATGACTGGCATCCTTTTTTGGGTAAGAGAGATGATCATTCTGAACAACTTTTCTTAATAAATTTTTTCCTATCGCCGAAATGTTTCTCTAATTTACCCACCTAAAATGCCCCCTCTATATGAAGACACGGCACTGACGAATAGCGTAAACTCGGTCTCAAAATACTCTACTAGTTGATGATTTACCATGTTCTACTCGGTTGTTGGCAGGGCGCCAGTGCCGTGTTTTCATATAGGGGGGATTTTGAGGGGACGAATTACAGAAAAATCTCGGCGCTAGAAAAAAATTTATTAAGAAAAGTGGTTCAGAATGACCATCTCTATTACCCAAAAAACGGATGCCAGTTACTTAAGACTCACCCCGTATACCTATATACCAAAAATTATTGGCTTTGTATATTTTAGTCTATTAGCTACTATTATTTGACACTTACGAAATATTGATATCGTTAATTTTTCTTTGGCGTAATTTGTATTCTTTTAACGCTTAAAACCAGTTTATAAAATGATCGTTCTGAAACAAAATTAATTATTTTATTTTAAAAAAATTAAATACAAAATTAAAATTAATGGTTTTATTTTAAAGTCCTTGCTGCGGAAGGGTTGCTAGACAATATTTTTTTGTACCTATCAACCCCTTTTTGTACCTAGTAACTAAACTAATAGGGCACCTCGAACATTTTCAAATATTATTTTCCGCCCGTGTTGACTTGGTGCTTAAACAACCTCCTCGGCCACAAAAGTGCACTTACGTGTTTTCCAAAGTAAATAACTATTTCCTGCTCCATCCTCCGTAACTACACTTATTACTCTTCTGCACGCCCGAAAGCGTAAGTCAAATGTACGAGGTGCTCTGTTATTTTGGTTGCTAGCTGCGAAAGTGGTTGCTAGGTACAAAAAGTATTGCCTAGCAACCCTTAGGAAGCAGGGACATGAAAACCATTAATATAATAGTTATTTACGTTGCAAGATGCGTAAGTCCACTTTTTTGGCCGAGGAGGTTGTTTGAGGACCGAGGCAACGCCCGCGTTGCCTGGGTCCTTAAAACCTCCGAGGCCAAAAAAGAGCTTACGCATCGTGCAATGTATTATATTTTTCCTGCTTCCGACAAGTTCCTATTATAGAAAAGATATAGGTAATTTTAATTAAACGCTATGGAGTAGATTGTGAGTAATATTATTATAATATTCAAATAACCATTGTTCAATTACTAAAAATTAAAATCAGTAATAAATATAAGAAGTAGAAGATGCAGCGATAATAATAAAAAAAAAGGGTTTTGTGTGGGACTCGAACCTCGTGACCTACGGATTACTATCCTGACGCTTTTAACCCAGCACTACGGTCATTGCTGCTTGGCTTTCCTTTAATAGGTTTCACCTCGGAAAAATAAAAAACTTAGAAATGGCTTGCATACAAGTTTTGTTTGGTCTGCTCATCACAATAACAACCAATATGATAACTATATCATTAATGAATTCATCTTTTTCCATAGCGTAGTAAAACTAATAAATAATTAATGCTAAAATATCGATTGCTTTATTTGCAAACTATATGCACAGCCCCCCTCTCATTATCTATACTATACCATAAACCGTTCATAAACGGATATACCTACCTACGTAGGAAAATAACACACAAAATAAAACAAAGTCGAAAAAGCCACTATATACATCCAAAGCACCATAAACAATGCCAACACAAACCATCGGGAATAATCTTCAAAGCACCGTTGTCAGATTGGGCAAAAATCTCAGGAAAATAAAGCAAAAATAGTCAATAAAAATGGTAAATAGTTATGTGATAAATAACTGATATTTTTATGTGAAATACGATTGACAGCATAAGATATGGTATTGAATTTCTCTTGGGACAGCTTTGTTTTCCATAAGAATGTATTTATTAACCTTATTTTAACAGCACTAGTACTTTTTACATCGTTATAGCACTTTGTAATCATGGCAACCTCGCCTGTGGCCTATTGCAAATCAAATAATAAAAAGTTCTACAGGAGCAAAGATTGCAGAAGAGGAAGCAATTTCTGTTTTTTTTTTTAATGCTTCACAACGATCGTTTTACAGACTGGTTTTGATCAGAAAGAACACGAATTATGCGAAAGAAAAATTAATGATATCAATGTTTCCCCAGAGTCAAATAAGAGCTGCCTAATGGATCCAAATTGACAAAAGTGAGAGTGCGCGACTATAGTAATTTGCAACTAAATACATGATTAAAAAGAAAGAAGAAAGAAGTAATTCACAGGTCCCGGGTTCAAATCCCCCACAAAGCCAAATTATTTATTTATTTTTTATTATCGCTGCATTCTGCTGCATTATACCTATTTATCACTGAATATCATTTTTCGCAATTGAACAATGGTTATTATGAAGATTATTACTCACAATCTACTTTAGTGTGTATTTTCAAAGTATCTATAATATTAAATTGTCGGTAGCAGGAAAAACACAATACATTGCACGAGGCTCTTTTTTGGCCTCGGAGGTACCCTCGGTCAAAAAAGTGCAGTTACGCTCTCGCTTACGCGTCTTGCAATGTAAATATAATTGCGATGTGAAGTGTAATTAAAGAAGTAGGAGATAATTCCTCATCGAAAAAAAAAAACACTAAGTAATAATACTGCAGCTTTGATAAAAAAAAATAGTTTCAGTTAAAAACGGCGAATGAGATTGTATAAAATGCCACCTTCGATAAGAACAAATTATATACCGCTCTATCCCTTTGATTTTCTTAACCTCGATGGTATCTACCGTACTTTCACCGTTTTAGTATACATAGAGCGGAGCCGCCGTGTATTCGGCTAGGTTCGTCAGTCGTTGGCGGGGGGCGGGGCGTGTTTTTTGCTCGCAAAACTCGACTGATAAGCGGTGCGGGACCACTGTGTACTCCCCCCGCCAACGACTGACAAACCTAGCTGGACTCACTGCGACGCGCGGCCTATTCCCCTATGTCTACCAAAACGGTGAAAGTACGGTATAGATAATGCTACAATAGCCGGGCTTATCAGATCGAGCAGTTTTTCGTAGTTTTTTGTATCGATCGGCAGAGAGCAATGTTTCATTAATTCAGTATTAGAAAAAAGCCTCTTTGTACATCGCGTGCTCCGTGAAATGACGTGAACCGAGGAAAATGCCATGCCGCGTTGCGTTTTCCATTACGAAAACGGGAAAGAGCCATCATAATAAATAGGTATACCATGTGTTTAAAAGGCCAAATTTGAATTTTAGGCATGCCCAAAAAATGGAAGGTCCGCATAAAAAGTCTATTATTTTCCCGTGCGCCACTATTAATAAAATAAGTAGGTACATACGTAAGAAAAAATAAAGCGTTGACTGACGTATTAATAAGACTTCGCACGGCTATAGCTTCATATTCTGAAAAGTAGATGGCGCCTATGGTCAACAATGTATTTTGCATTGTATTTTGTCTCCGGGAAGTGCATGGTGAGCCAGGCCAGAAAACTGTCAAACATGACAGCCGTGAGCAGGCTTTATTAATACGTCAGTCAACGAATAAAGTCTATTGGAACGTATGTCCACAGTATTTTCAGGCCAATTTTAAGGAAAAATGAAGTCGGTTAATAATAAATTATCAATTTCAGTATGAACTGCAGTTTTACAACGAAGAAACCTGTAACTCCCTATATTGAATGTTCACTCTAGGTACTATAACTAAACTAAATGATACATGTTTTTTTTTAAATCTGAAAACTGATAAATTTAATTTCTTTCGGTGTGCCATAGACTGACTTGAGAAGTTAAGAAAAACAATTCTGTAATAAATAAGATCATCTAAAAAATTGGCAACGGTTGTTCAGAAATAGGAAAATCATCAAAAATTGCACCTTGTTAGTTGAGTTTTTCTTGAAACTAGCCGATCATGACCCAAAATAATTCTAAAGTCAATCTATGGCACACCGAAAAAAAAAACATTTATAACTATGTATTTAGTTTTTTTTAAAATCACAAATGTATCAATGCCGGAATTCTTGCCTGAAAATTTGAATATAGGGGTAAAATCAAATTTTGAACAACTTTTTTTATAAAATAAAGTTGTCTATATAAATGCATTTTTTTGTCTTTGACTTAATAAGATCAAAGTGTCGCGGCCGCGGCCAATGGACCTTCTATGGTTATACAGGGTGTTTCAGTAAAACCTGGCTTAACTTCTGGTGCATATACAACATCAAAAAATAAAAATAAAATACCTATTGACTATGTGTCTATCGTCTTTGGTTTCTTAGGTATAAGGCGTTCAAGTTTAAGTACGTTTTAAAACTCGTATATACTTCATTTTTATTAACTCGTACTTCATCGTTATTACAAGGCCTGTTTCCTGCAAGTTTTGTCATGTATTCTGCTCGACAAACCTTTCATTTATTTTTTAGCATTTATTCTAGGAATTACGGACAACTGTGTTGCCGAATGTTCAGTGGAATTCAGAATATTCAAAGAAAAGTTAGTATAGATAATTAAGATATAACACTGTGTACAAATTGTACAATCTACAATCGCAGCCAACGAAAAATACCGGCCGTGGCGCCGTGCGAACCCACGTGACTCTAGGAGTTCTCATTTAGGTTAGGTTACGTATTTTGTTGTTAATATTTTTTAACCTTGAGTGCCTAAATTTATCCAAATAAAATATTTACAATAATTCCAATGTATTGCATTTTTCCTACACTATTTTACAAGTGAAGCAATGATGAACGTATGCAATGCTAGAACTCCTAATGTCACGTGACCTCGCTCGAGCTGTTGCGCGCCACCGCCGGTATTTTTCGTTGGCTACGGGTACAATATCAGACAGGTGGCTAGGCTCTCGTTTCTGTTGTCATGACATTTTAACTTGACATTTATTAATCTGTCATTTCACTTTGACGTGCAGTGATCTTTGAGAAAGCGGAGGAAGATTATTTATTCTCCGAAAGCTCCGAAAACAAATTTGTTGAAGTTATTTTTTTATTTAAATGTTCAAAGTTTCGTTCATTTACTGTTAAGAATTTATGAATTTTCTAGGCAACACTCAATGTTGTAATTTCTTCAAAATGGCCGACGCTCCAAGATGGCGGATTACTTTTTTTCTTTACAACCCCTTTGATATGGATATCAAATGAAAGGGTTTGACGAGTACAAAACGATAAGGTGAGTGACGTCATACTAAATTCAATATGGCAGCCGCCCCAAGATAGCGGATTACCTATTTCTGCATAACCTCCTTGACATGGATATCAAATAAAAGGTTTTTCGGAAATTTATTTGTATCGCAAACAGATCCATTTAATTGGGTTTTTCGCCACCAAACTGATCAAAAGACAACTTTTTCGGTATACTAGATTGTTTTGTCACCAGCAAGCAAAATTTCAGCCCAATCGATTGGGTGGAACTGGTTTACAATTCAGTTGCAAGATTTGACCCACACATTACTAATAGATGAAATTAAATAATAGCTTGTAAAAAGAATGGTTATTTGTAAGTATTCGAGAAGATGGGGGACTCTTTGAATACTTATTGTAATAATTAATAAAAATGTCAATTCTGCGTTTGTATTATTATGTTGCATGTTTTTTTAATAAATTACTAATTAATAATAAAAGCAAGTTACATAATGTAAATAAATAGGCGAATAAACCGTTTGATACAAGTCTGCTCTACAAAAAATAACTATATCAATAGGGACTACGGACTACATAACTTAGTTGCACTCTGTTAAAATTTTTTCGAAAACGGTGAATTTTCGCGGATAAGGTAACTATTATAACATTTTGTTTCAAAATATAGGTAGGTACCAGAGCTGGGCCGGGTACTGGTAATTTGTACTCGAGTACCGGGTACCGGGTACCAGGTACATGCCATAAATGAAGAACGAGTACAGAGTACCGAGTACTTTACTCATTCCACAGCCGTTCGAGTACAATACCCCGAGTACAAATACTCGATATTCAAGAGTACTTTTTGGCAAGTACTTTTTTCTTGTTTTTTTTTTTGTTATTTGGAATTTTAAATGAATTATTAAGTCCAACAATATGGGCTGTGTGGAGATTTGCACGCGGAACCTATCGTGTTAATAAAAGTAATTTGGTGACAGGTGCCTACCTGATGACAGTAATTTAACCTAAAATGTTATGCATATATTAAAATGGGTACTTTAATATGGGGAAATCTCTATTTCCTTTAACTTATTTATTTTTTAGATAAGAAAAAAAAAGTTGATAAATAAGATACCAAGGTGTAGATTAGAAGTACAATTACGAATTTGAAATAAGTTTGATTTTTCTTATATATACCTATTATTATTATTTGCATTTTGAAATATATTGTTCATTTTGCCAAAAATATTATAACATTATCACATATTTAATAGTTCAATTGTTGTTTTGTAAATTGAAATTTTTAATATAGACAGCAGATTTAAAAAATGCATAAAGTACCATAGGGTATTTCATTAAAGTTTGGATCTTATCTGGAAATCGTCGTGTATAAGTTTTCTTCTAGGTTAAGCCCAGACAATTTCCTATACCTTTTGCTTTTTTTTTCTAACTTGAAAAGTAAAGAAATTATTCAAACAGGCGAAATGTTGTATACCTATACAGTCTACAGTACAAATCATATAGTGAAGTACATTTAGTTTTTTCGCAACATTTAAAACTTCGAAAAAAATTTCTCTGTAGATACACTCCCTCCGGAAAATTCAAAATTATAAATAAAAATACTGCTGAACTGACAAGTCCACACTTGCGTTTGCGGTTTGCGTGACTTGCATTTGTTTGCGTGGCGCTGTTGCAATTGCGCAGTAAAGTACTCAGAAAAATGTACTCGCCTAACAAACGCGAGTACCGGGTATTCTACCCGATATGTTACGGGTACGAGTACCGAGTACTTTAATTGAAATGTACTAGGTACCGGGTACAGAATACCCGAATTGTACTTTAGAGTACAGTATTTGAGTACTTTTACTCGAGTACTGCCCAGCTCTGGTAGGCACTCGTAGCAAATTTCACAAATGTAAAGGTTAATTTAAGTAGGCTCACTTGTCCTTGAACTTATGATAGGTACCTGGACCTGGAGATTTTTCCATAACAATTTAATAAAAGTATTTAAGGTATTTTCCAATAATGTTGCTGGACATCTTATTAACGGATAGACTATCTTTGTTATTGCTCAAATTTGCGATACCAGTCAACAATGCTTCTGAACATCTTATTGATTTGTTTATGAAAACCCTATACTTGCCAAAAAAGTTACCTACCTTTTTATACCTAACAATAACACAATTTTTTGCAAAATCTGTCTTCTGTCTATTATACAGACAGGGTGTAAATGAATAAGTGCGAAAAAATTCAAGTGGTGAATCTTTGAGTGATTCTAAGACGAAAAGTATTTATAAACATAGGTGTCCAGTAATGCTTCCTTTTCAAGATACAGGGTGTCAAACTCTTCTTAAAAAATCGCTTTTTCGTAAATATCTTAATAATCCTTTAGCCGATTTTGTTGAAATTTGGCAGTGTTATTTATGGTAGAAAGAGGCTAATTTAGCCCCTACTAGATTAAAATTATTAAGTACACTGGCGTCCCGAGGGCACCTTAACCAATAATTTTGTAAAACAAAATGTGGGCCACTGATTTTTTTAAAACTAAAAATACAACTTTTTTGTCTCTTGAATTATTCTCGTATCTCCCTTCGTTTTTGAGAAAAAAAATAACGAAGCATTAGCGGAAATATGTTTATATAGACTTTTGGTCTTAGAATCACTCAAAGATTCACCCCCTTGAATTTTTTCGCACTTATTCATTTACACCATGTATTTCACAGACATTTATAAATAAAATACCCACACACATACCAAAATTATTTCGCTGAAACTTTGGTTTTCGACGTTTTGCAATATTTTAAACCCATTCAGCAATTTTTTTCCTCCAAACATAGGAAGGTAAATTTAAAATTTTCTCCCAGAGACCTCAGATTTACTTCTATTTTGGTGGTTGTCTAAAATTAAAAGTATGTTTAGGCATTTGCGGAAATTTATGAGAAAACAAATTGCCACTCGTGTCACTTTATTTTTAGAGGTGCCCCACTTATTTATGAAATAACTTTGAAATATTCCAGTCAAACGTTAAACCCACCAACACAAACCAGCACTTTCCTAATGCATCCAATAAGAATAAGAATTCATAATAATAATCTTAAATTCGTGTAGGCGCACTGAGAGATTACGTCCGCGGGGAAGGGGGGAAGCGGGGAGCGCGGAGAACGATTTGTCGCTATTGGCCGACTGCAACAGTGCAAAAAATGCACCGCGCTTTCGTATTCGCAATTAAAAATAGAACCAAGGCGAGGTTCAGAGGACTGATTATCCCTAGGCGTGCGCGTCGAAATTAATAATACTAAGAAGTTTTCATAACTATAAATTTCGACGCGCACGCCTAGGGATAATCAGTCCTCTGAACCTCGCCTTGGTTCTATTTTTAATTGCGAATACGAAAGCGCGGTGCATTTTTTGCACTGTTGCAGTCGGCCAATAGCGACAAATCGTTCGCCGCGCTCCCCGCTTCCCCGCAGACGCAAACTCTCAGTGCGCCTACAATACGTGTATTAGAACTTAGAACGTACTAATAAGTTACTTAGTAATAACAAATAACCACTACATCCAGAACTATCAGAGTGGGCACCTATATAACTAAAACAATTTAAATATTTCCGGCGTAGTTGTAGCAAAGTCTATAGAGAATACTATTTATACTAGACAATGGCTGTAGTTTCCGTTTGTACCACAAAAAAACTCATTCATTTTCAATTCGCCACTTACTATCTACATTTAGGTTAGGTTAGGTTAAATGTAGGTATCTACCTTATTTGAAATATTTTGCTTTTTAGTTTTCCCGGCTGTTCGTTACATATATACATATACGGCTCACGGCTCTATTCTCTATTATTATGACCCGTTATTGTAACGAAAGCGGACAGGCATTCGCCTACAACACTCCCCAATATTTTAAAGTATAACCCATGACCTATTGAATGGTCAGAAATTACTTTGTAGAGCAAACACATCCATTTAATTTTTAATTGGATTTTTAGGCACAGAAACCTGAACCAAACTGATTAAAAGACAATTTTTTTTGAACGAAACTTTGAACGTTAACTCAAAAAATAATTTCAACAACTTTGTTTTCTGGGCTTTGCAAGAATAAGTGTTCTCCTTTCTCAAAGATAATATCAAGTCAAAGTGAATTCACAACAAAACAATAACCTAGCCACCTGTCCGATATTGCACCAGTGGCGTAACTACGGAAGAGTAGGCCCGTGTTCAAAATTTCAGGTGGACCCCTGTGTTTCTTTTTATGTTTGAAAGTGGTGTAACAATGACAAACATTGTACAGGATGTCCCATTTTCGATACTTTTGCAAGTTATATTTATTTTTGAAATTCCTACCTCCTAGAAAAACCCGGGTACGCCACTGAATTCTACATGGAAAAATCTATAAGGGTCGATTTTTATCATTTCAACAAGTTAGCGTAATGGATATAGTGGCGTGCCTGAAAATGGCAAATTTTGAAAATCCCCTTGTGTTTAAAAAACTAAGGAGGCCCCATGAAAATTCTGTATATGAGCAAGAAAAAGTAGGTCAGTGTCCCGAAAACCGCAAATCCCTATTTCTAAAAATAACCGAGATACCTCGCAAAAGTATAGAAAATGGGACACCCTGTAGGTGCATAGAGAATAATCCAACTAAAACTTTGTTTTGACCAACAGTTAAAAATAATGCACATTGCTCACTGCAGGTCGAAAAACGCCATTTTATACGTCAAAATGTTCAATCACCATGTACCTACGTTCTGTACAGGGTGATCCAAACTCGACGCCCCAGACCTACTGCAGAAACACAAAAACTCAAAATAAAATTTCGAACAGGGGCTCTTAAATGGAATGGAATGAAAAACATGGAATTTTTTCTATTCACTAGGATCGGTTTTCCGAAATCTAGCTAGCATGAAAACAATTGCGATAGTCAGAAATTATTTAAGAGTATGTTAGGGTGCCTTGAGCACCATTTAATTTGTTCGGCTGGAGAATTTTTTTAAATTTTGAATTGTGGCTTGTTTGCTATTCTAGTTTGTTACAAAAATTGTTTTTTAATATTCCAGTTGAAAAAATTTAAGGGTGCACAAGAGCACCTAACATTCTCTTAAATAATTTCTGACTATCAATTGAAAGTAAATTCTTAACAATAAAAGATACAGAAAATCTTTTCCCATAAAAGTTGTTGAGAATGATAAGGACTTTCAATATTTAGGAAAAAATTGTATGTTTCTGAGGAAAAATATTGATGACGTCACAGCGGACATATCCCCAAACAAAAAAGCAACTTTTCGGTCATAATTGGGCCTTATAGTATGTCCCATTTAAGAACCCCTGTTCGAAATTTTATTTCCAATTTTCGTGTTCCCGAAGTAGGCCTGGGGCGTCGAGTTTCGATCATCCTGTAGGTTCATTTTACTCTTAAGTTATTATACATTTTTTGTACTACCCTTGCATTTTTATTGTTGCGAAATTTCAATCGTCCTCTATGTAACCGATTAGATTACGCAGCACCACATCAATCGGAAAAACCGAAATTTATGAGCCCTGCATGAATCTTGGTGGCGGTGGGCCCCTAGCAGCTCTGCGCCCGTGTTCACCGCACACTCTGAACACCCTGTGGCCTGTAGTTACGCCACTGTATTGCACCCTGTGTTATATCAAAGAGGATACCAGAATATAGAGTTCATCTTGTCAAATATGTTAAATCGAGCCCAACTTTTACGTAATTTTTCACACACACGATAAGATCGTTAAGATAAACTATGAAGTAGACTGTGTTCTTCATTTTAGATTAATTCAAAACTTGGAAAGAAGATCCACTGTGACCTACAATGGATTTATTACCTTTTAAAGTTGGGCTCCATCGAGGCACACGGGCGTGTGCCTCGGCTCCATTTGACATGATGAACTCTCTATATTCTGGTATCCTCTTTGGTTATATCTAATTATCTATACTAACTTCTCTTTGATTAAGTGGTAATAATATTATACTGAATTCCACTGAACATCCAGCAACACAATTGTCCGTATTTGGTATTTCCGATAATAAATGCCCATTCCTTAATGTTTCGCCTATTCCCTACTCCTTTGAGAATTGGTTGGGACCTATATCACAAAATTCCACGATTGTTATTAAAAGAGTGTTCACATATTTTAACGAACGTTAAATGGCCTAAAAGTCTCCCCAACACATAACCACAGCTTACCCTAACATGGTAAGCTGTAACTGTGACATAACTTTCCACATTCACAAGGAATTTCATAAATGCAATTTTTTGATCTTTGTATCTCATTAAATCGTTTCGGTTTAACTAGCATCGATCTTATTGTGTTTTTGGTTTTGACTTTAAAAAGATTGCCTTTGCGTTTTAACTTATCTGATAGTCCAGGAATATAGGGAAGAGTTAAATTTACTGGTCGGTCCACCAGATTTATTTCTCCAATTCTATTAGCATTGTTGTTTTGTTGGCAATCTTGAAAAACTTTGTCCACAAATTCTATAGGATACCTGTTCTTCATAAGGACTTGAACACGCACACTTTTACTTGGCATTTATCATTCTGTCATTTCATTTTGACTTGACAATACCTTTGAGAAAGGAGGAAGATTTATTCTCCGAAAGCTCAGAAAACAAAGTTGTGCAGTTATTTCTTGAGTTAGCGTTCAAAGTTTCGTTCTTTTAATGTTAGGAATTTATGAATTTTCCTGGCAACTTGAGAAAGTTTAGTTTGATCCAGGTGTCTGTGGCGAAAAACTCAATTAATAATTAAATGGATCTGTTTGCTCCACAAAGAAATTTCAGAGAATATCATTTGGTAATTCTGTGACAACATGTGATGAGACGAGTAAGGCCATCATTCTGGCTTTCCTATTGCGTCTTGTTTTTGATTCACCCCATGTACAAAGTGACCCATTTATTTTCGGGTCACCCTATAAAAAATTTATTAATTGTGCAATTTGACCCGGATTTTTTAAAATTATAGAGCTTCATAAACTGCATTTTTTGAGCAAAAATGATATTTCATGCAAAATCCAAGGCCTACTATGCCAGTTTCTTGGAATAAAATTTTAATAAATCGCATTGGCGTTGTTTTTTTTTAGAAAAATATGTGCACGCCACTGAATTGAGCACCCCTTAAAACGGGCCTGTACCAAATTTTTTCAAGTAATAATGATTTTGTGGAAAAATGAAAAATGCACATTAGGTAGGTACCCATTTATTTTCAAAATTTTGTAGTTAGCCATGAAAAAAAATAAAATTAAACAACTTAGTGATATTAATATGAAAACAATAAGGCTGTAACATTAAGGAGTGGAAAAGTATCGTACTATCGTACTGATGATTTTCAAATAGCATGAAACACGCGTATACTGTTACTATTTTTTTGTTGATTTTGAGTGCTGTCCCATTAGGTATCACTTTTCCTTGTATGTATATCGAGATGTATATAGTTTTACACTCACTAATCTTACATCCATTTGAAATAGGAGCACCAGTAATTTTTTTATTTTTCATCTGATTTTAGCAGTTTTTTTTCAGGAGATAGATATAAAAAACTCTTTTTTTTAATTTGGTGCAAAATTTCAGGTCTTAATCTCACGAATTTTTTTTAGTAAAAAATGACGAAACTTATTTATCATTTTTTTGCTTAAAATCTGACACAACAGCGATAATTAGGACCCTAAAAAACCCACCTAGCAAATTTGAACAAAAAATATACAGGGAGTTCCATACTACAGGGTTTCAAAGATGAGCAAAATAGGGATTTTAAAGGCATCCGGCTAGTCAAGTGTGTCATGGAATCCCCTCAAAACCGTTGAATGATCAACAGGAGCACTGAAAGTGTTGATGTGCAAAGATTCAATACAAAAATATACCGGGCATTTTTCTCTGGGCCATCTGAAAATGCAGAATTTTTATGAAACATTATACCGAAAAATTTATATTGGAAAAACATTAATAAGCACAAAAGTAAAAAACAACTTAAATTATTGGACCTTTCTCAACAAACTCACTGTCTAATGAGACGATACATTTTCTGTTGAAGCACACCAGCCACCTTAACTCATGTGGACTTACTGACTGGCAGGCTTCTGTATTTTTTAGACAAATTTCAGTATTTTGAGATGGCACAAAGAAAGACACCCTGCAAATTTTGCACTGGGTCTTTACACATCAACACTTTGAGTGGTCCTGTTGACCACTCAACTGTTTTGAGGGGATTCCATGCTACACTTGACTTGCCAGGTGTCTTTAAAATTCCTATTTTGCTCAACTTTGACAACCCGCAGAACACAACTCCCTGTATATTTCTTGTTCAAATTTGGTATTTGGGGGTTTTGGGGTGTCCCGATTAACGCATTTTTGACAGATTTTAAATAAAAAATTGCTAAATGATTTTTGTCATTTTTACTAGCAGGCTTTGAAAATTGAGATTAAAGACTTCAAAGTTGCACCAAAGTAGAGTTTTCTGTGACCTATCTTTAGAAAAAACCGCCTAAAATCGGACGAAAACTAAAAATTTTACGGGAATGCTTCTATTTTAAATGGGCCACCCTGTATATTATAGCTAAGTTTTAGTGTGTGTGCCATACATCATTGAAAAAATATATACATCTAGGTAAGACCAAAGATACTACTATCTCTGGACGCTGATACTACCTTTGATCTAAGTTCCCAGCTGTGAACAAAAGTAAAAATCCGCTAAAAGTAAAGAACTTTCTCTAACAATTCGCATTTGCAAAAATAAGCCAAATAATTGATTTGCCGATGAAGGAATTCAACTAAGAGTTCTTTGTCGTTTCCTCGAAGCCACTGAAACTGGAATTTGAGGAATTATTGTCAATAGAAAAAAACATATTTTGGGATTTTAAAAATTGCGGAGCTACAAAAAATAATCAATAAACACAATTTTAAAAAAGGTACAGCACAACATAAAAAGTAAAATAAGAGACCATTACATCGATGAAAATACTTGTTAATTATTCAAAAACTATAAAAAAAATTCAATGTAACTTCGATATAGTAAATTGTAGGTCTTGAACCGTAGAATCATGTCACATAAACAAAATGTGGTCGTTCCACTTGAAAAAAAGGCAAATATTTTCGGAAACCTAATCTGAGCAAAAAATATTAGGTACTTCAGCCAACTTATTGACTTTTTCTTTTTTTTTGGGCTCATAATCATTTGTGCAGTAATCGAGAAGTAGCAAAGTTATTGTTTTGTAAGCGGGTATAAACAAAAAGTAAAAGTGTCTGATTACTAAAATGCACCGCAGGCGAAATTTTTTTGAAATATTAAGGAAAATGCAACAAAAACATCCTGATAAAGGTAGAACCGTGGATGCATGGAATAAGATCACCTCGTCTGTTGGAAATAACCAAACATATGACATTCGAAAATAAATTAATGTAGTTTATTATAAAGGGTGTTTAAGTTTTATTCTGAGAATACTTATTCAACAGGGGATATAAAATTATAAAATAAGGCCATTTTGGAGTATAACTTTTTTCAATAGCCGTCTCGTTTTCGAAATTTACGGTGTTTACTTAAATTACCAACAATTTCAACGTTTCATTTTATTTGTCCAATCGATAAAAATATTCAAACTAAATTTGGTACACGCTGGTCAAGTGTTACAATCATTTTGAAAATGTATACCAAGTTTCGAAAATAACCACTGGCGGAGATATACGAGGGGGGAATAAAGGGGGGAGGTTTAGGCCACTATTGATTTAGTGCCCTGATTTTGCGAGTTATTGAACTTAGGGGCAATTTGTTTACTTTACACAATAGCTCAGATATTTGTGAATCATCTGGCATGCATAACATTTTAAAAATTGTATTACCAATATTGTTGTATAATATATTCTTTCTCCTCCCCCCATCCTTTGGGAGAATTCGGCTGCCCTAGTGGGACGTTTCGGCCTGTTAAAATATTATTATAACTACAACTAAATGCTGTGACACTGTCGTAATGATTTGTTATCATAAAGAAACAGTTGGCATCAATTATAACATGAAAACTTTAGTATTCCAGTAAATAGGTAAGTTTATCTTAAGACATATCCACTAAAATTTAAATGAAATCTGAACGAAAACAGTGTGCGGGAAGTTGTAGGTGGAGCAGCAGGGAGCTTAACAACTATATCTTCCTTTGTAACCCACATTATGTCATTAACGATCGGAAAATAGAAATTTGAGGATGTTCCGCGTCTACGGAAAAACTTTATTTGAGCTCCAGACTCGCCAATGTTTCAGATCAGCCCAATAAAGTAGCAGGAATCGTTTTTCTTCTGAGCTTTTTCCTTTCGAAATTTTCCAAATAAAAAATCACCTCAATTAAATCTGTGTCATCAGATTCATTGGTACTTTTATTGTCAATTGGGAAAACTTTCTTCCCCACATTACTCTTAGAAACACTGCTTTTCCTTTTCTTCTTCTAATGCTTGTTTTTCTAGAAGCTCTGGGGTCTCCGTATATAACTTTGATTCTCGTTTCATATTTCTTTTTTTTTCGAACACCATTTTTGGCAGAGGTCGAAGCTGTTGTAGTCTCGGTTGTAGTATGCTTTGAGTTTTGGAATTATTTTCTTTATCCTTACATCGAATAACATTTTTTGTTTCTATGTTTCAAAATTACATTTTCTGGTGCGATTTGCCTTTCTGGTGTTCTCTCAATTCTGTCTATTTCATCAGTGTTTCCCCTGTTCTTTCATTATTCTCTGAAATCTGGATGGGTATTGTGCGATCGAGAATTTCACTTGGTTTAAAATCATCTTTAAACACAAAGCGATTTAGTGTCAATATTTTTTTATTTTGTTTTTAAAAGACCTGATGATATTACTGGGCGTAAAGTCATTTAAAAAAGCGTGATTAGACAGCATTGCAATTGGTCTTAATGATATAGCTTTGCCAGGCAGCCAGCCAGTCACTAAATGCAGTGGCTAGCATAGCTTTAAATGGCCCAAAAATTGCCACATCGAGGGGCTGTAAACTGTGCGTGGTATGTGGTGGAAAGGATAACAAGGTTATACCATTGTCCCGACAATACAAAACTGCCTCGACAGATGTATGGCTTTCATGGTTGTCTAGTATTATTAAAATAATTTCACGTACATTTAATTTTTAATATTTAGAACACTCCGAGCAAAACACCTACGAGACTTCAAAGGATGTGCACTTACCAGCTTGTTTGTTGTCGCTACAATTTCTAGGAATTTCGCAGTGGGACAGCATTGTACCAAATTCATATGCCAGTTTTTGGATTTGGGCAAACCATAATTTAAATTGAAGCAATGTTTTGCTGACTGCATAGCTGGTTTTCTTGGTCCAGAGTAAAAACTTCTTTGTACGTTTATTGCGGAATTTGCCGATTTTCGAATCCTCTTCAGCACTTTCATGTCCAGACTCCCATTTTCTGTATCTTTAAATAAAGTGTTTTCAATATTGATTGTAACGTAGTTATTTTCACTCCATATTGTCGTGATGCCTCATTTAGTCCCATTTGCTTTTCAAATAAGCCAAAACTGCATGTTACATTTTCATTTCATCTACTTTTCTATTTGTTTTTCTTTTATACACCCTCGGCATCTAATAAAATAATGACTTCAGTGTGAATAAATTAAGAACTGGCCCTGCAGGCTGAGGACGAATCCTCCCTGCATGTACCTACAGATTAATAGGTCCATATACCTATATGGCGACCATAATAGCTCACATTTAACGGATTTTTTCAAGTTTAAATCAAGAAATACATTGTTAAAATCCAACGCTTATGCCAAAATTAATATGATAATAAAAAAACAAAACTCGAAATAGATAAGGCAGAAGATTTAACAGCAGAATATTTACCTTTAAGCTCAAAAAACACACTGCTAGGAAAATTAACTCAACACTCAGCCCAACCGTAACTACCTACTGAGGAAGAATGAAGGCAATCATATTACCGCATCTGTGTATCACTAAAAATAGCGACAAATTCAAAAACATGCTGATATATTAATATTGGCTAAATCCTCCCCCCTTTTCCCTACACAAAATTTGTTTTAACAAAATAATATCTACAGCCCATTTAAAAAAGGTATTTTCCACATTTGGATACCTTTTCTTATTTTAAAGAAAAGCTGTTATAGTATATTTCCTAACAAGTGCGGAAAGTGCCACTTTTCCGCACGCGATTGCAGTTGGCTGAACAACGCGTAGCGGAGTTCAGCCAAGAAATCGAGTGTGGAAAAGACACTTTCCGTAAGAGTTAGGAACACTATTTTTTCTACAAGCGTGCGGAAAAGTGTCTTACTTTTATTTACTTTTCCGCACGCTTGTAGAAAAAATATTTTTGTATTTGCCAGTTTCATAACAAAATTAATTTTCAGCCATTATATGTCTTTTTAAAATGCGAAATACAGAACTACTCGTAAATTAGGTATTTAATAGTGATACCTTTAAATTTCTATTTGGCCAGAAGGTATTAAATAAAGTGTATTATTATAAACTTAATTAGGTATGTATTTTTTTGGCAATTTCACTTTTTAAAGAAAAAATTTGCCGTGAAACTGTGTGGCAGATACAAAAATGGGAAGGCACACAGTTTTTTTGCTTAGAATAAAAAGTTATCTAAGTGCACAAAAGAAAATTCCGTAGAGGGCCGTATATTAGTATTTTTTTATAAAACATTATATGATATGTTTATTCTCCGCCACTGGCTATTTTGGGGAATTTGGTAAGTATTAGCTGGACCGACTGTTGACTGACGTATTAATAAGACTTCTCACGGCTATAGCTTCATATCCTGGAAAGTAGATTGCGCCTATGGTCAACTGTATTTTGCATTGTATTTTGTCTCCGGGAAGCGCATGGTGAGCCAGAGAACTGTTAAACATGACAGCCGTAAGCAGTCTTTATTAATACGTCAGTCAACGATATTAGTGTTGATCCAGGTATTAGTTATCACATTTTGTGACATTTAATCAATGCACTCTGTGTATTGGGTAGGTATCACATTTTGTTTGAATATCCTTTTAACAGCTGGAAAAATAAAATATAAAATGTTAAAATTTTAGAATTTAAACACCATACAGGGTGTCTACTTTTAAGTGTATACAAATCGATAAAAAAAATATTTTGTGAGATATTTTCAAAAACCTTTTTTTGTTCGAAAGGTCTTCAAAACAAAGTCACTGTCTAAGATGATACATTTTCTGTGCGTTTCCTGTTGTGGCACACCAGCCACCTTAACTGATATGGACTTACTGACTGGCAGACTTCTGTATTTTTTAGATTTAGTTCGTTTATAGTGTGTGTAGCGGCAAAGATCATAATATTCGAGATTATGATCTTTGGTACATACTTACCTACCTACCTTGACTCTAGAAAATAGTCATATCTTATGGTTTTCTATCACCTGTTAAAGTCATCCAGAATAAATCTGAATCACCCTGTATAAATACGGAGAAGCCATCTGTTAGAGTTGGAGCGAAGGGTTGGGGGGCATGGGGGGGATGCTCGCCCCCCCCCCATTTTTAGGGACCACACACTGCAACTTGTAAATCCGAAGATTTTGGAATTTGTTAAGACTGATTTGTATTTTTCCGTAGCATTCATAAAAAATTTCACCTGCGGCGCATTTTGGTGACCATCTAATGATTTTTTAAAATAGAGGTAGGTACACCTGTTTAACTGATCCCGCAGTTTTGGAGGTCACGCTAATGCCCCTGGTTATCTGTTATTTAGAAATACATAGAGAAGTTATCTTTGAGATCGTCGGGATGGGGCACATCTTGGTGTAATAATTTTTACCGCCAAAATCATTAAGTTGCGTGCCCCACAGCCGTGCCAGTCCGCTATTTGTACAAATCGGTAAAGCCACCAACCAGCAGACGTTGGCGTTTTCTCTTGAAATTGGCTAAAATTAACATAGCACCGCTACACAACATCGGCAATGGATCGATTTCTTTTCGATTTCTGGATTGATGCTGCGGCAGTCTCATCAAAACCAACACTGAACTGAAATGCGGTTTGGTCACAGAACTATTCTGTGGTTTGGTCGTGACGTGCTCGGCTCAGCAAACGTACTTATCGTTCGTATTATTAGACCGCTAGACGCCCGCAGTGTGCTCGCAACGGACGGACCTCACACCATTTCTTAAGTACTACGAGTTATGAGGTCCGTGGTGCTGGTGCAGAAATTTTTGAGGAGCAGCGTCAGCAGCGATCGTTCGCTCGTGCTCGGTTGGCCATAATATGTATACGCAGCTTTCATATAACAGCAGGGGTTGATGTTGGTGCGAGCGTTCTACCAGCCCGAGGCGCAACAGCGTGCGTCGCGTGGAGGACTCACCAGCGAGCGCGGGTGGCGCGATCATCCGAGGCGGGCGTAGGCCCTCGGGGCGGCCTAGCAGCCGCGGCGCCGCGGAGCCGGCCGCTGCCCCCCGGCGGCCCCTTCCTGTCGCCGCTGTCCTGCCGGCGGCGGCGCGCCGCCGGGCGTCGGCCTCGTCGCGCGCGCGCGCGTCGCTCTGTCCGGGGTGCGCGGCCGCGTCTATATGGGTCGCGTTGGGGGCACGTGCGTGCGTCGCGGGCGGATGCCGGGGCGCTAGTGCTGGTGGACGAGCAAGCCGACGACGGGCGGCCGGGCGGCGCTTCGGCGCGCGGGCCGCCCCGGCCGGACGTATTGATCGGGGACCGGAGGCAGAGTCGGTTCCAGGAGCGGGCGAGGCCGCCCGCCCGTACGGCAAACACCAGCGCTGGACATAAACAAAGCAAGACGCCTCGCCGTCCATCCGCGAATGTTTTCCCGGTTCCCAGAGTTCCCACCAATCCTACCGGGTCCCGAGTCCCGAAAATGGCACCCTAGGATTCATGAGGAGGGTGGTCGAAAGCACGCCGAAAGTACGGGCACAGAATATATTATTCTGTGGTGTGTGGTGTCGTAGTGGTACGGGTCGGGGAGGGAGCGAACCACCCCTCGGGAGTCGGGAGGAGGGGAACCCCTCTATTTGTGTAATCACGGACCTCCTACGCCGGCTCCACACTCTGGAGCCAATGTTGGCTCCAACAACCAACAACTTTGACCAAAGTGTGGATGAACCTTTGAATAAAGAACCCCATTCAAATAGGTGAACAAAATCTAGCCAAGATAGCGTTGGCGCCAACTTTGAACGCGATCTGCCGACTGTCGATTTTTTGATAAAACGTCAAAGGGATTTTGCTTCAAAAGTTGGCGTTGCTGACCATCACCTATCTACATCCGGGACGGGACCAAAATCATTCACAAATAAAAGTTACCAAACTGAAAATACAGAAGGAAGAGCCCATAACGACGATACCTATCTGAACAACCCACAATAACGCCTTGTAACTTTTTATTTGTGAATATTTTTCATTACTCCAGCATTCGTGAAAAGCGCTGTTGTCTGTAGTTTACCGTTTTAAGTTATAACATATTAAGATACCCCTATTAAAAAATATATTTTTTGTTATAACTCAAAAACAGAAACATTTAGAAACTTACCGTATATCCAGTAAATTACACTGAAATTATATATTTCAGTCAACGATTACACATAAAAAGGTGCCCTAATGTTTTTACCAAAATAAGTCACAAATTAAAAAGTTATACCTACTGGGCATTGAAGAAAATGCGACATCTTGAGAAAAACCCTGTATCTCCTAATCTAATCAAGATATTGAGATGCGGTTTACGGCATTCAATTTTTTTCGAAAATCGACCCCTAGACAACACCTTACCTAATTTATTTAATCTATTCAGGAAATAGTGAAATAGGAGAAATCCCCACAAAATTGTCAAATGTCGGACACCGGACACCCTGTACAATAGCAGAATTAAAAAGAAATTTTAAAACAGAGGGGCGTCCCAGGGGGGGGGACGCCGTCCCCCCCGCAGTTTTTACGAGCTTTTATTTATTACAAGCTTTTATTTAACTTCACTTGTTAGTATGTGTGGGTCGAATCTTGCAAGCTAAATTAGAACCACTTCTTGACATCCGATTGAGTTGAAATTTTGCATACACCTTTAGTTCTGGCAATACTCAGTATTATAATACTTTCAAAATGGCCGTCGACATAATACGATGGCGGATGATGTATTTTTTCATTTTTTGTCAACCCCCTTAATATGGGTATTAAATGAAAGGGCTTGAAGGGTAGAAAACGATAAAGTTAGTGACATCACACTAAATTCAATATGGCCGCCGCTCCAAGATGGCGGATTACATTTTCTTTTCAACCCCCTTATTATGGGTATTAAATGAAAGGGCTTGGAGAGTATAAAACGATAAAGTTAATGACATCACACTAAATTCAATATGGCCGCCGCTCCAAGATGGCGGATTACATTTTCTTTTCAACCCCCTTAATATGGGTATCAAATGGAAAGGGCGTGAAGAGTAGAAAACAATAAAATTAGCGACATCACACTAAATTCAATATGGCCGCCGCTCGAAGAGTGCGGATTACATTTTCTTTTCAACCCCCTTAATATGGGTATTAAATGAAAGGGCTTGAAGAGTAGAAAACGATAAAGTTAGTGACATCACACTAAATTCAATATGGCCGCCGCTCCAAGATGGCGGATTACATTTTCTTTTCAACCCCCTTAATAGGGGTATTAAATGAAAGGGCTTGAAGAGTAGAAAACGATAAAGTTAGTGACATCACACTAAATTCAATATGGCCGCCGCTCCAAGATGGCGGATTACATTTTCTTTTCAACCCCCTTATTATGGGTATTAAATGAAAGGGCTTGGAGAGTATAAAACGATAAAGTTAATGACATCACACTAAATTCAATATGGCCGCCGCTCCAAGATGGCGGATTACATTTTCTTTTCAACCCCCTTAATATGGGTATCAAATGGAAAGGGCGTGAAGAGTAGAAAACAATAAAATTAGCGACATCACACTAAATTCAATATGGCCGCCGCTCGAAGAGTGCGGATTACATTTTCTTTTCAACCCCCTTAATATGGGTATTAAATGAAAGGGCTTGAAGAGTAGAAAACGATAAAGTTAGTGACATCACACTAAATTCAATATGGCCGCCGCTCCAAGATGGCGGATTACATTTTCTTTTCAACCCCCTTAATAGGGGTATCAAATGAAAGGGCTTGAAGAGTAGAAAACGATAAATCAATGGATATTCAAAGCTACTAAAATATTTATACTGAAATATTGCGCTGCTATAGGCAACAATTTCGCTATGTGTATGAGAAGTTAAATGGGCCTTTATTGACCGGGTTTTGAATAATTGGGCACTTTTGACAGGCGATGGCCCCACGTCTAACGGTTGATGTTTACATCTCGCCAAGGCCTCCTTGTTGAAAAAATCGTACAAAAATGGGCTACTTCAGTGCCAATTCCTGAGCTTTTAACGACAATTTTGAGACACTTCACTCTGGATTTCAAGAAAAAAATATTTCAAGGGCTGGATTATTATTAACTACAAGTTGTTCGGGTGGGCAACACCTATGGCTTATCTGTGCATAGCACGCTGAAATGGAGCGTTTTGATTCATTGGCCATGTAAACGATATTGCATCTCTTTTGCGGTTACATTATGTACCTGGCTTCTTTCCGTCGCTATTATTCTAAGAGAATAACAAGAAACCTAACCTCAATTTCTTATAAAAAAAAATAGCAGTTTTCTGTCTTCAAGGCCATGCACATAAGCATTTTAGGAGGTTAAAAATTAAAATAGAAACTAAAATCAAGCAAAACAATACTTTATCATATTATGTATTTGCAATACATTGAAAAATCATTGGCACAGCTTGTCCCTTCACATAAATAATGCCACTTAGTTTTATGTCGTAGTAGATTCTTCTATGGTTTTATACACACATTGTTTACTGCAAGATGATCTGAAGATATTATTTTTTCTTTATAGCTGGTAGGATCAACTATAAACATTAGTTTCTCAAAATGCAGATTCATTTTTGCTTTAAATTTGGGTTTGCATAAAACCTAAAGAATAATGGTAAAATGAGTAATAATTAAATTAAAATTTGCCAAAAAAATATCCCCAAAAAAATATCCTATTTATTGGTTGGCTTAAAATTTCAAAATATGTCATTTTATTAATCGTATCTTTTCAAAGTATTAGGACTTCATGTATTTTTGTATGACAACAATCATGTATATGATACTCACCTCTGTAAACGACACTGTTGTTTGGATTCCGCAGCTTTTTATACACACCGCACAGTTTTTCTCCATTTTTAAATAGTCCACAAGCCTAACATCCACTTTCACAGCACTGAAAATCGTACGATGTTGGCTAAAGTAGTGCTCCAATGGAATAATGTTTATCGGAAGAATGTCCCTAACTGTTTTGCCACCAAATTAAAATCGGCAATTTTGATTGGCTGAAGAACTTGAGCATTCCCAAAAGTACCAAATAAACACATGATCAGTGTTTTCAATACAAATGGAATAATGTTTGGAAATACTTTTGGTATTATTTACTTTACATATGGATTTTTGATTGGACGCTATAACCATTGACAGAAATGTATCAATTAACGGTAGGTAATCCAGTGAAAAATAAATAGAGATTATAAAAATGGTTTTTGATGCATCTAGTCTTTTATAGAAAATTAACTATAGCACAAAACACTTGGCCTGTACATCTAAGCCATCTGGCCAGGTCCGAAAATATTGAAATCATCATTGCCTTGTTGTTTCATCATTAGCCCTTGCTCATTGGCCAGATCCAACAGTGCCACGAAAGTCAGCTGGCAGCTCAAATTCTTCTTCATTCCTTCCGACAACACTGACGGCAGCGCTGAGTACATTTTCGAAAATGCTGTTGGCTCCACTACCCCGGGTCTGTTAACCAGAATCTAAAAAACAAAAACAGAAATCTGCAAGCTGTGAGTTTTTCATGTTATCAAAAAATACTAATACAGCTGCTACAAAACAAATTAAATGTAACAAAAAGTATTCGCTACAAGGCTCATAAACAGTAAAATAAGGAATTGTAAAAATGACATCCACTACATTTTTATTATTATATCCTAGTAGGCCTTGAAAATTGAGATTAAGACTTGAAATTTTGCCGTTGTGTGTGTGTGGGGGGGGGGGCATCCTGGTTGACAATTTTTTGTAATACCGTGGAGTCTTCTCAACCCATACAATCGGATAAACTAAAAAAAGGTGGTGTATTAGTCCATTGGGAGAACATGATCCTAAAACTGCAATATATACAGGCTATATCAAAAACCAAATGATGGCGCAAACACTTCTAAATGTATTTGTGGATTTCAGTATAAAGACAGATGATTGATGCTGTAACAAAAAGTGTTACACAGATGCCTATAAGGAATTCTGGATGCACTTTTTCTGGGACATAAATAGGGTTCGTTGTAACTCTTATTAAAGGTTACAACTCAAAAATAGAAAAATTTACTAGATTTCGTAATGTAATATTTTTGGATTAGGAGGTACTTGTAATATTTCAAGTTCAATGCAGGCAATTTGCTAAATAAATAATTACTATTGCATAGTATACTCGCAGATTAAAGGAGCCATATATAGTCAGAAGAATTCTCAACAAACCGCCCGCAAAAATCCTGCCACATCAATTGTCAAACTTTAATTCTAGAGCGAAAACAAATTAAAACAGATAAATTGGAATGTCTTACAATTCTTAGAACTTGAAACTAAGTTGTATGCAAAATATTTGTCTTTGATATACTGTTTAAGTTTGGTTTGTACAAGTTGAAATAATGACTATTATTATTAATATTATTTTATGCAAACTTACATCTTTATCTACCATTATACCCGTCAAAACCTGCCACAAGGCAGCCTTCAACTTCTTCATATCCATTCTTTTAGGTTTCCGTGCATACGGAACATATGACGTTGTTGGAACCTACAAAAAAATTCCAGTTGTATTGAGACAGGTCATGTCTTCTGTAAAGCAACCTACAGTTACTGGAGAAGCAATCAAACTTATGCATCCAGCGACGTTTTCCCCTTGGCCTTGGTGCTTGTCGATGGAACCAGCAGCGTCCATAGGACCATCATTGTCTTCATTTGGATAATCATCAGCAGGGTCATTGTCGATTGGCCCAGAAGCGTTCAACAGGCCATTGTCGTCATTATCCTACAATCATATTACTAAAGAAAGATAATAAAAGGAGTTCTGTACACACTTGTCCTCCATTTTGAGAACATTGCGGATTGGTTGGATTGTCCGTATTCTTCACCTGCTTTTCGTCCTCTGGCTTTTTTCGTCTGGGGCACAACTCACCCGGCCTTGACATCACATCGTAAATGGCTGAAATAAATTCTTCACCAGATTTATCTTGTATCGGCATAATTACCCTACAAGAAGAAAACATTAAGAAGTGAACATACAATTCTTGAATTTAATCAATCACTTATGCAAAGGGAGGATATGGGGTTTCCTCTTCTTAACTGATAGTTTCGTGGTTAACCGGGCTTCTGGAATTTCATATAAGAAATCAATATATTTCTCCTCCTTCTTTTTCTTTGTGTGTTTTTGTTTTTTAACATTTTCAACATCTTGACCTAAGGAAAACAATAAAATAAACAGATCTCACTAAAGACATGAAGATCCCACCTGAATATCTCACTGGAGCACTTCGAATGTGCTTAAACTTCCAATGGCTTGGACCGGCCCAGATCTGATCCACATACTTGCCACAAGGCAACTTAACCAATGTATTATATGAATACTCAGATCTCGGTAAGTGGTAGTTAGTTTCGTTCGGTGCAAAGCTGACAGTATATGGGAGTTCTTCTTGGTGAAGTCGTGGCACAATATCTGCCCCAACAACTTCATCGTCTCCATCTACCCCCGCTGCAATATATTTAGTTTAGTATAAATATGAATGCTAAAAGTTAAAAAAAAAAATAACCAGCTTCGTCATTGCCATTGTCCTCAAAGATATCGCGAATAGGCCCATCAAGTTCATGAATCGGAATTCCATCATCATCGTAAACAACTTCCTCTAGCACGGATTTCTCGGAAGCCATTCTAAAAGAACAATTTATAAAAAAAATCATACAACTTATTTATTCTACTTACTGCTTTTCGTCTTCACGAGGTTTCCAATTATTGACAGAAAAATCTCTAAATGGAATGCATAGTTTAACATCAAATGGTATAACTCTCAAGGGATACTTTTTTCTATCGTGTTTATCATGATCTTTTAGCACTGAATCTGGATGATTAGTCCAATATAATTCTTTACTCCTAAATAATTAAAAATACATGATAATCTCCAGAACTCGATAAATAAAGAACTAATTTACTCACAACAACATGAAATTACAGCCGGATTTATCCATTTTCATAGTATTCGTGAACATATTATCAAAGGCACTTGCACCGAAATTAGTTTTCGTTGAAAAAACCGCCGGTTCTAGTTTTGGTAGAGGCGCCTTAAACGATTTGGGATCTTTACAAATGGTCCTTTTGTTGCCCCTCAAACTCTTCTTTTTCTTTTGTTTCGGTTGCTGCCCCTCGGCAACAGATTTATCGCCCACTTGTGGCTCGTCTTGGTCCTCAATATGTTCCGTTGCTCGGGCTAGCGTGTCGGCCAATTTCATGACTTCAGAATGTAAATCATCGACTCTTACTCCATAAACTTTTGCGCAGATATCGAGAGAATTGCAGGCAAGCTGCAAGGCATCTGGGCTGGAATCCTGCGCTAGATCTTTGAGCAAGTCAATGATGTGGAGATGCCACGCATTTTTGGCATTAATTTTCTAAAAAGAAAAGATAAGCAATGATATAAAAGGAATTAAACATTTAGCATTTCAATATCTTTTTTTGTTTGTGACTTTCTACTTACATTTTCATTAAAGAGCTTGGTGCAAATCTCCATGTGAGACTTCATATCTGCCTCACTCAGAAATTTCATTGTATCCGTGATCGAAATTCTCTTCTGAATGTCAGTGAGATAAGATCTTTTATTCACATCATTATTTGACCTTGGAGTTGTTTCTGATGAAATTGTTGAAGCAGATATAAAACTGCGTCTCAACTCTGAAGATTCTATAACGGATTGCAATAATGAACGCCTTTTATTGGCGTTAGAAGTTGAGGGAGTCCCAATATCCATTGCCTTCTTAGACCTGAAATAAAATAAATTATTATAAAGCATATGTATATATAAGCTGTTATTTTTATTGAAATCGTAATTTTTTTTGTGGATACCTTTTATTTTCATTGTTAGTGGTTTCAACCAAATTTGCTGAAGCTGAAGTAAGTATTGAACTTCTTCTCCTCAATGGAGTCAATTCTGTATCTCTTTCCACTGGCAACAGGGTTCGCCGTTTCTTAGTGCTTACAATGTTTGCCGAAGTAGACTCTGATGGACTTGACATGTCCATTGTATTTGAATTTGTAGTGCTTAAATTTAATAAATTATTATTATTATTATTAATCACTTTTCTTTGTTCTTCTTTTGTTTTTATGTAGGGAATATGAGCCATTAACCCAGTGTCGAAGATCTACCTTTGTTGGAATTATCACAATATACGACATATGACAACTCAGATACAATACATAATTACAGAAAAGCACATGTGTATTAGAAAGATGAACTCAAGTATTCCAGAACTGAGTCAAATGCATTTTTTAGAAGTAATGATTTTACTTGATAAAAGAAATTTTGGTTACTGCTATTTTTGATGTTACTAGGTAATTTGTTGTATATAACTGCTCCCACATAATAAGGGTTTGACTCAAACAATAATGTTCTATGTTTACTGTACTGTAAATCGTAACCATGTCTGGTAGGGTAAACATGAGAGTTATTTAGATGAACAAAATCATGCAGATTATGTTTAACAAATTTTAAAATTTCAAAAATGAACTAACTGGTAAGTGTTGAAATTTTCTTATTTATAAATCTATTTTTACATGATTCTCTATATAGTCCAAATTGAAGTTCTTGAAGTATACAGATTATATTTGCTTCGTGGGAATTTCCACAGCAGATTACGCCATATCTTATTACAGATTCGAAGATTGAAAAGTAAAAAATTCTCCCTTCCTTTCTCAAATCATGTAAGTCTAGTTTAGCTTTACCTCTGATTTTAATATTTAAGAAGTCGTAATCTGAGGGTAGTTTTCCATCAAAGTGGAAAATTGCACAAATTATCCCAATTTTTAAAAGTGGAGATAAATCTCTTGTTACTAATTATAGACCAATATCTCTTCTCTCGACTCCTGCAAAAATATTTGAGTCAATTATCACCAAAGAGCTGTTTTTCTTATTAAAAAATAAGATTGGAGATAATCAGCATGGTTTTTTAGGGGTAGGTCTGTGGTGACTAACTTGATTCCATATGTGCAATACATATATCATGCCATGGATGACAGATACGAGGTGGATGCTGTGTACGCCGACTTTTCTAAAGCATTTGATAAGGTGCACTATCCAACTTTGTTAGTGAAGCTTGAAAATGTTGGTGTGAATGGCAGACTCCTGGATCTCTTAAAATCTCATTCTGGAAGATCTCAATGTGTGAAGCATAACAACCTTTTCTCGGACTTGGTGACTATTATATCTGGTTTTCCGCAGAGGTCGCATTTGGGTCCATTATTATTTTCCATATTTATATCAGATGCTGGTAGTTGTTTTAATTTTGTGAGGTATGCACTCTATGCGGATGACTTAAAGATGTATGATGTCATAGAGTCGGAGCAGGACTGCAGAGCATTCCAGCTTGATTTAGATACATTTGTTGATTGTTGTGCCCTGAATAGGCTTTTTCTGAATGTGAAAAAATGTTGCCGTATCAGTTTTTCTAGGTTATGCAATGGCAATGCTGTTTATAACTACTATAGTATGCAAGTTCACTCAAACAAGTGGACTTCATCAAAGATCTGGGAGTTATTGTTGATTCCACATTGTCATTTGATTTTCATATTATAAAAATTTGGGGTTTATTCTTAGAGTAACCTCGTCATTTAAAAATCTGAACTCTTTGAAGGTGCTATAAAATGCTCTAGTTCGTTCACATTTAGAGTTTGCAAAAAACACAGGATGATTTTTATAGGTCTACCACCGCGATTTTCTCGCTCATATTGCGGCCTACAAAAAAAAACGTAAGAAACAAAAATGTGGCAATTTTGGACAGCTAAGTGGTGCTGCCAAAGAAATCGGCAAAATATGGCAATTTTGGTCAGCGAGGCGACATTAAAAAAGGAATGGGCCTCCATACCCAACTTTTCGCGGTGTACTAAAAAAACCTAAAATAGACAAAAATTTTCATGGTCTCAAGAGAGCCGAAGATCCTGTGTAATTTGCTGAAGCTATCTGAGCACCTGGGTGGATAAAGCTTCTTAGTGCTATCAATTTTCAATATTTTCAAGTTTTCCTCTGTCTCTTAAAATAAACATTCCGCGGCCATTAATAGTTTTGCTCAATTTGAGGTTTTTTAAATATTGCGCGACAAGGTGGCCATGGATGCCGATTTCTTTTGCAGCACCACTTAGCTGTCCAAAATTGCCACATTTTTGTTTCTTACCTTTTTTTTTGTAGGCCGCAAACTGAGCGAGAAAATCGCGGTGGTAAAAAAAAAATTTTTATTTCAATTGAATTGTCGCTTCAACAACACTCTTATAGGTGCAAGCTATGACACTAATTTAAAAAACATAATATTGTAAAACTGAGTAGCCGGCGATTGCACAATTTATATAATACTTATTTTACTCATATTGATATATGTAATCTTTGTTTGCATGAAGTCAGAAATTTAGCCATTCGGGTTTTCTCATAATTCTCATGTTTTCATGTTTTAAACGGGATCTTCCGTGGGTATGTTTTTTAATTTTATTTTGCATACTTATTTTTTCTTTAACTTTTCATTTCCGCGTTGTTTGTTCGTGGTGTCTTTAGTATAGGTTTTTTCTTGTATTTAAAGTCTACACTACTTTCTTTCTTCTAACTTTGTTCATTGTAGTTTACTCTATGTTAGAATGACTTGTTTGATTAAAATAAAAAATAAAAAATAAATAATGTCAATGTACAATACATAAGAAACTTATTTTTCTTGAAATGGGCCTTGGCGAGATGTAAACATCAAACGTCAGACGCGGAGCCATCGCCCGTCACAAGTGACCAAATATTCAAAACCCGGCCAATAAAGGCCCATTAAACTTTTCGTACACATTGCGAAACTGTTACCTATAGCAGCGCAATCTTTCAGTATAAATATTTTAGTAGGTTTGAATATGAATCTATTTTACATGGAGGTTGCAACAGACAGCAGTTTGGATTTTCTGTCAGAAAGTGCCGTGTCTCGTCATACTTGACCTAGGTAGAGCAATCATCAATGTCAAGCAATGCCGCGCGCAGTGGGTTCATGGACGGGTGATCCCTTATGATTATTTCTTCGCCTAATAAAACATTTTTTTCCCGATTTCAAAAAATATATAATATGTACCTCGGCACTGAAGTTCTTTTTATGACTCATGTAGTTTATTTGCCTCGGCCAGAGGCCTCGGCAACTAAATTCCACATGAGTCATAAAAAGTTGAACTTCAGTGCCTTGGTACATAATAGTTATTTATGTACATAAATGACTATTATGTATGTGGAGTTTAGTTGCTGAGGCCTCTGGCCGAGGCAAATAAAGCACATGAGTCATAAAAAGAACTTCAGTGCCGAGGTACATATTATATATTTTTTTGAAATCGAAAAAAAAAATGCTTTATTAGGCAAGAAAATAATAATAAGGGATCACCGGTCCACGAATCGACTACATGCGGCGTTGCTTGACTTTACCGATCGCTCTACCTAGGACAAGTATAATGACGTACGGCACCTTCTGACTGAAAAACCAAACTGCTGCTTCTTGTGCAGCCTACACAACAAATCAATTGATATTCAAATTTACTAAAATATGTATACTGCAGGATTGCGCTTCTATAGGAAACAATTTCGCAATGTGTACGAAAAGTTTAATGAGCCTTTATCGGCCGGGTTTTGAATATTTGGTCACTTTTGACGGGCGATTTCTCCGCGTCTGACGTTTGATGTTTACATCTCGCCAAGGCCTACTTATTGAAAAAATCGTACAATAATGGGCTACATTATTGTACGATTTCTGTGCTCTTAATGACGATTTTGGGACATTTTAATGCCGATTTCAAGAAAATAACTATTTCTTGAAATCCGCATTGAAGTGTCTCAAAATTTTTTCAATAAGTAGCCTTGACGAGATGTACAGGGTGATCCAAACTCGACGCCCCAGGCCTACAGCGGGAACACGAAAACTCAAAATAAAATTTCGAAAAGGGGTTCTTAAATGGGACATACTAAGGTCAAATTTTGACCGAAAATTAGCTTTTTTGATGTTTGGGAAAATGGCCGCTGTGACGTCATCGATATTATTTTGCCAGAAACATACCAGTTTTTATTATTGAAAGTCCTTATCATTCTCAACAACTTTTATAGAAAGAAATTTTCTGTATCTTTTGTCTTTTCAAATCTACAGGGTTAAATATGTAAAAAAACATGGAATTTTTTCTAATCATTTTTCGAAATCTAGGTAGCTATGGAAACAATTGATAGTCAGAAATTATTTAAGAGTATGTTAGGGTGCCTTGCGCACCCTTAAATTTATTCAACTGGAATATTTATTAAATTTCTGAATTGTGCTTGTTACTAACTTGTTTGTTATTATTGCTTGTTACAAAAATCTTTTTTAAAAATATTCCAGTTGAATAAATTTAAGGGTGCGCAAGGCACTCTAACACTCTTAAATAATTTCTGACTATCAATTGTTTCCATAGCTATCTAGATTTCGAAAAATGATTAGAAAAAATTCCATGTTTTTTTTACATATTTGACCCTGTAGATTTGGAACGACAAAAGATACAGAAAATTTCTTTCTATAAAAGTTGTTGAGAATGATAAGGACTTTCAATATATAGAGAAAAACTGGTATGTTTCTGGCAAAATAATATCGATGACGTTACAGCGGCCATTTTCCCAAACATCAAAAAAGCTAATTTTCGGTCAAAATTTGACCTTAGTATGTCCCATTTAAGAACCCCTTTTCGAAATTTTATTTTGAGTTTTCCTGTTCCCGCTGTAGGCCTGGGGCGTCGAGTTTGGATCACCCTGTACATACCTACCTAAACATCAAACATCAGACGTGAAGCCATTGCCAGTCAAAAGTGACCAAATATTCAAAACCCGGCCAATAAAGGCCCATTTAACTTTTTTTTAACACATTGCGAAATTGTTACTTATAGCAGCGCAATCTTTCAGTATAAATATTTAGTAGTTTGAATATCAATGTATTTTTCATAAAGGCTGCACAACAGGCAGCAGTTTGGAGTTGGGAAGCGCCGTGCCTCGTCATACTTGACCTAGGTAGAGCAATCGGACAGGTGATCCCTTATGATTTTTTTTGCCTAATAAAACTTTTTTTTTCTAGTTACATATCAATAATATGAATATGGCCGCCGCTTAAGGAATTCTAGGGACATGAAATATTTACCTACCTGTCACAATCTAGTGTACAATTATTAGTACAGCAGGTACGTGGTAATTCAACATTTTGACCCATAAAATGGCTTTTTTCGATCTGTATCGAGCAACACGCATAATTTTAAATTTTTGATCAATACCAGGGACCCTTTAATAAAGAGTCCCTGGTCACTACCAGGGACCATTTAAAAAGAGTCCCTGGTCAATACAAATTTTAATCTAAGTAATTACTCACTTTTTGAGACAAAAATTATTTAAATATATTTATCACAATGGCCGTTATTAGGCTTTTTGCGCAAATGCTAATAACGGCCATTGTGATAAATATTTTTAAATAATTTTTGTCTCAAAATGTGAGTAATTACTTAGATTAAAATTTGTATTGACCAAAAGTTTAAAATTATGCGTGTTACTCGCTACATATCGAAAAAAGACATTTTATGGGTCAAAATGTTGAAACACCACGCACGTGGTGTACATTGAGTCTTAAAAAGCGTTTTTAGATTAAATGGCCATATTTTTTTAATTCTGAACAACTTCCCTTGGTAAAATTTTCTTATATCAGGTACAAATAAGGTACATAGGTATAAAATCATTTTTCTCAAGCCACGGCCTACTTTGATTTTTCGAAGCTGAAGACAGAAATTATTTTCAAATCAAGCGGAGCGGGATCCCAAATGGTCAAATTTCACCCAAAAATGTTTTGTCTTTGACATCTCGTTTCACATATCTTGGGACTTGAGACGTACAACATAAACATGCAGTCAATTGCCAGCAAAGTGTTATCCTTGTTTACCATATATGTAGCAATGTGTTCTGTCCTTGTCTTGGATGCTGGCTATGGCGGAGGGCCACCGCCCACCGTGTTCCAAAATGCTGGCTGCCGGCACAGAAAATATATTCAGAACAGAGAGCTCCTTAATGACAGCTGTCAAATGGACTCCAACTTTGAAGCTTAATATTTTTTTCTACTCCTATGCTAGTAACATACTTACCTATTAAGTGACAGTTTAGGTTATAAGTAAATCCATTGTTACGAACACTGACACGTAATGACTGACACATAATGACTGACACGTAATAATAGTATATTATACACCTAGGTTGAGAAGTGAGCCATTATTTACCGAGCATTTTTATATCCTTCGCGCCTCAGGATATAAAAATGCTCGGTAAATAATGGCCTTCTCAACCGAAGTGTATATAGAATTTTTTTTACTACTAACATTGAAATTTTGCCATATTTTAGTCATTTCTCGTTTTTTTCAAATACTTCAAAATATCAAGTAGCCTGGGAGTTCAGTTGTCAAGCTGATAAAATGACACTAATTTTTAAATGTCACATAGAAAATTTTTTTAATTATTTACCTAGGTATTTTTTTATTATCATTATTTACCTAGGTAGAGAAATACTACTTCTCATTAGAGGAATGAGGTAAATAATGGTGATTTCACAGGTTAGTAGTAAAACAAAAATTAGGTATCTGTTCTTAATTAAGAGGGGGTTGCCGACAGCGAAAGTGATGTTAGATTTCGTATTTTTTAAGATGTATAGCATAAAATCTAATAACATTTTATCTGGCAAAAATTTAGTACAAACATCTCTGTCTTCATTTTAATCATAAGATCTTAAGAGCATATGCACTGGAATTATTATTTTTCCCAAGGTTTTCATAACCTATAAAACAAAACACTGCTTTTAAGATCTTATGATTAAAATGAAGACAGAGATGTTTGTACTAAATTTTTGCCAGGTAAAATGTTATTAGATTTTACGCTATACAACTTAAAAAAATACAAAATCTAACGTCACTTTCGCTGTCGGCAACCCCCTCTTAAAACGCAATTATCACGGGTGCCTTGTTAGCGCGGCATCCGCGTCACCATAGCAACTAACCAACATACTAATTGTTGCCTGTCAGATAATCAGAAGTATAATTTATCTATTATAATAGTTTTTCTTTCGTCGAAAAAAAATTATAATACAAAACTCGAGTTGTAAGCTTATTACATACTCGTGGAATTACAGCACTCGCCGCTGTGCGGCTCGTGCGCAACTTTTCCACTCATACGTAATAAACTGTTTACAACTCTCGCTATGTAATATACTATTATTATAGTTCTTTGAAAACACCTTATTTTCATTTGTTTTAGCAATAATGAAAGATGGTGTTTTTCGGGCTAGCGCACGGAAACAGCGCATGGAAAAACTTTCCGTGCGCTAAATAAAAATACCGAATATATGGCTTTAAAATAGAAATATACAGCAAAGTAAACTAAATTTAAGAAACTATATGCTCTCTGATATTTAACATGTGCCTATTTTGTGTCAATATTTAGATACATTTCTGTAATATTTTTGACGTTTTATTCACCTTATCTGACAATAACTAATTTACAACAAAGCACCTTAGAAATAATTTGAGAGTAACCATGGAAACGCATCATACATACCAAACACTATATTGTCTGCATTGTTTATTTTTTGTCAATTAAATTTATTATAATATGCCGATAAAATGTTTTAAGTTTCCGTTTTCAAAGAAGTATAATAAAAAATATCGTTCATTACACGTCCAGAAATAGTTTTTTCCGTGCTTGCATGACTTCCCGTGTTTGGCTGCGCCTCACACGGGAATTTGTCACACGCGCACGGAAAAATCTTTATTTCCAGACTCGTAATGAAATATACTATCCCAAATGCAATGATATCGAGGTCCACTATTAAATGTTGGCTAATCTACGAATTGGAAATTTGTCACACGCGCACGGAAAAATCTTTATTTCCAGACTCGTAATGAAATATACTATCTCAAATGCAATGATATCGAGGTCCACTATTAAATGTTGGCTAATCTACGAATTGGGAAGATTATATTTTGGGAAAATATAATTTCATAAGAAATGCAATCTGCTTGTTTTTGGAGTCTGTAGTTGGAGTCCATTTGACAGGTATTGCTAAGGAGCTTGAACTATATTTTCTGTGCTGCCGGTTATTGCACTCTGTAGCAGGCAACCTCGCCTATCTTGTAGAGAAAAACTGAAGCTTTCATTTGGCATTGAATTTATGCAATAATCTCATAAGAGCAGAAAGTCAACAAAACATCACTTTACTGGTAGCTGCCGATGCGAAGGAAATGCAGGAGGTGGCAACCCCTTTTTATTCTTATTCCATTTGTCTTCTTTCCAATGATACCTCTTTTGTTCTATAACCTTATGGTTTGCTTAAAAATTAACCAAAACTTTAATTTACAATGATCGGGCCCATATTAATTCGTTAATTGAGACAACCTACTCGTTTCAAGTAAAGAAATATACTCTAAATTTTACATAACATGGCATTCTAGATAATATTATGAGAGTTTTGAAACCATGTAGCCGGGGCTCTCATGCTAAAATAGTATTAGGAAATTTGTATACCTCTTTTCCACTGTTTAGCACGCTATGCTAATTTTCTTGACACCGCCACAGAATAGGGGAACACCGCTCGATCTATATATAACACAGATCAAATATATAATAATATGTATAATAATACAATATATGAAAATAATGGAAATCTATTTAGTCCGCACCAGAGTTAACGGTTCCCGTTCTCGTATTTCGTATTTGAAAATGCTTCCAGGATCATGAAACAGCTAAGTTAGATAATTTTTTCCCTAGAAAAAAATGTATTCTGTAACCCCAAGAACAGACAACGGACCATAGAGATCATATATATATATATATATATATATAGGTAGACTAATTAAAAGTACCTTTTATGGCAAATTATTGATTTGCGCATGGGCCTATGGAACATGCGCATTAGACCTTCAGACCGCGCTATTCAAAACAGTGGTTGTTTTCCCTACAAACTTGTATATTGATAATAAATTAAGCTCACCTCAACGTGGACTGGTCAAGACTTCGATAACTACAACTAGGTTCTTTTATACTTGTAAAACTAGTTTCGTCCAAACTACTAGAATTTGCTTCACTGATGCTAGAACTTGACTTGTTTTCATCTACCTTTTTAACTTTAACACTAAAACAAATAAGCTACTAATAGTTTCTTACACCACAATCATGTTAATATACCTACTTACTTAGATGATGGTTTAGGTAGTTTTAATAGAAGAGTTGGTACCGCATTTTCAATTAGCTGCGTTTTGACTCGTTTCGTTTTTAAACACTCTGGTGTAAAATGAGCAAAACATATTCGAGATGATCACTTCATTAGATAAAACACTCAAACAACTAAAACGCGAAGAAACTATTAATAATTAGCTGAAAATCGAAAAAATTATGCCACAAAAAGCGTCTATGATGCAAACAACGGTAGGTTATACCACAGACCTAAATAGCGAATCTATATAGGACTGTGCGGTTGTACCACAGACCTAAATAGCTTCGCTAAAATGGTCTGTGGTTATACCACATACCTATATAATACATATACGGCGCAAAAGAGACGACCGACCGGGGTAACTTTTCAATCAAGGACGGCGGCCATTTGTACCCTTATTTAAGGCGGGAATTTTAAAACGCTTAAATTTAAATCGTTATATATTTTTTTCAACCCTTAACGACTAACAATGGTCGTAGATAGAAACCGAGCCCAAGCATTTCATTGCTCCAATAAATATGTAAGTATTATGTTTGGTTTATATTTTAATTTTTTTAATAAGCTTGTTTTCACATAACACAAAATGACGCAGTCTTATATTTTATTCACAGAAGAAAGCAAAACGTAAAAAAGGCAGCTGTATAAACTATACAACTTCAAGGTAGAATTATTTTTATTAAAAAACGCAATAGGTACTCTGTAAAATCTAATGCAGCAAAAAATACCTAAGTACCTAGTTATTACTTTGTACAGAAGTAATAACTTACCTGTAAAATTTAATAGAACTTTCAGGAGGCACCAGTTTTTTGAGATTTTTACAATGCTTCGCAAAGCAAGCCATTGTTCTCGTCTAGTCGTAATAATCACAGCAAAACACTTTCTTGTATGTAAGCACTACACTGTCACTAAAAAAACGGTTAGTAACAGGCTATTTTCGAAATACCTAGATAACAAAAACTTGTGGGAAAACCGAAAACGAGCAGGGAAAACGAATAAACACAAAACAGCTGTTCCGATAAATGTCAATATAAGGGTACAAATGGCGGCATCATGCATCCTTTACTATGACCCGCACACTAGCGTGCGCAGACGGTTAGAAATCGGTATATGTATTATATAGGTATGTGGGTTATGTGGTTATACATAATTTGTCGCTGTCAAATGGCTGTCAAAGAGTGTCAAGTTTCACAAAACACTACCTCAAATTGCAAATGCGCAAGTCCACTGGGCTTATTTATTACTATTTTTTACTATTTTATGATTTTAAATTGTCAAAGATTTTCCGCGCATCCTATCTATAAAAAACATCGTCCAGCATTCTACCTATATATATGATCTCTATGCAACGGACCATTATAAATTATACTTCAATAGCTATTGGCTGAAATTTTGGCCTGCGCATAGGCATCTTTTACGTATAGAGACTATAGAGACAGACTTATGCGCAATTATACGAGCTGTAATACATCTGTCTCAAATTGTTCGGACGCGATCAGCTTATGCATGAAACGGTGAAGGCGCGATATGCGATATATAGTTATATATACCTAAAATGAATATTTCTTTTCGGACGTTATCGCTGTCTAAGGTTAGGTTAGGTAACTAACCTTGATTGCTGTCACAATCAAATTTCACATCTACTGACGTGTCTGCACTGGTACGCCGCTTCGGAAAGGTGGAACTTTTGGAGTGAACTCTTTTCACTCTGCTCTGCAATACCAGAATACTGAACGGATTGTAGTTGCACTGTTCACTCCCATTTGTAAACCACTCACTGGTATAACCGAACCTCATCAACCTCAGACAAAATTTGTCTGAGAACCATAGACGTAACTAGGGGGGGGGGCTAGGGGGGCTTAGCCCCCCCTACATTTCTATTAGCCCCCCCTAAAATGTAAAGGATGTGCGAAGATATGCTTCTCGTAAACAGAATAGATCTGAGGAGTTCCGGTCGATCCGTGGGATAGGTCGGACGTGGGTGATATTGCATTGAAATTTGAGAGAAGACAATTGATCAAGAGAGATTAGAGGTATTTAAATATCTACTAACAGATCCTTTGTTGTAGCCTTTCCCATCTTGGACTAGGACACTAACAATGGAAGAAGATTCGGGGGGTAAAAAACCCCCGGACCCCCCTGACACTGACACTAATACATCCCCTTGGAAAACCAATTATACATACACTTATACAGATCCGGGCCCTTATGAAGTCTATGTTCAATCCACAGAAAACAGGAATATAGGTAATTATAATTTCCTTTCAATTGCCAGGGAAGTGCAAAAACTCAGCCTTGATGGATATAAAAAAATACACAAAAAAGGTAAAAATCGAATAAGTATTGAATTTAAATCTTATAAAAATGCAAATGACTGTGTATCAAACACTAGCCTTACTGATACGGGGTATGAAATTTTCATACCAATAAATAGAGTCACGTGCAAAGGAATTATACGAGGGGTAGATAAGTCTTTCACAGACTCTGATTTGGAAAAAAATTCGGTCCCATCCTCAGTCAACAATAAGGTCGTTAATGTAAGACGCTTACAAATCAGAGACAAAAGTTCCGAGGAACCAAATTTTTTGCCTACGCATTCAGTATGCTTCACTTTTACAGGCTCCCAACTGCCGAGAGAAATTAAAATTTACGATCTACCCTTTAGAATTGAACCCTACATAGGGCCGGTTATTCAGTGTTATAACTGCCTGTTATTTGGACACACGAAAAAACTCTGTAGAAACAAAAACATAATCTGTCAAAATTGTGGGTCAATTAAGAGCACTGATCACCTGGCAACTTGTACTAAAAGATGTAAACACTGTGGAAGCGAGTGTCATAATAGTCTGGACCGAAACTGTCCAGAATACCTGCGGCAAAAAACTATAAAATTGGCAATGGCCACTAATAACCTATCATATTATGATGCTAACGAAAAATACCCAAAGACAACTATCGTGCAATCGTCCTTTGTAGGTATCTCCCAGAAAGATTTTCCTCAACTTCATAGAAATACCCCCAATAATACCCTTTCATCTAATGATAAACAAGAAATAATAATGCAAAAACGAAATAGGACACGAGAATCTTATTCGCAAGTAGTTAGAGAAAAAAAGCGTAAAGCTGAAGTAACTCCTGGTTATGATGAATTGGCTCACAATTATATGTCGGCGCCTCGTCCTCTAGATCACTTGGATTACTTTATGTAGTGTCGCCTTTTGCGCACTCTTGCCACAGTATTTGAAGAAGAAGAGACAATTTTGATCCCTTTGTGGGACCCCGTGCCTCACTCCTGTTGCTAACCCGCATCCAACTTCATTCTCATTCTTGTTTTTTGTGCGCTCGAAGCCACACGTGTTACTTTTTCGCGACCTTTTTTCCAACGAAAATATGGGTAAAAAACGTAGGAGAGACCGGTCCGGAAGCTCATCCTCCACAGATTCTCTGGAAAGACGAATTCGACGCATCGTTGCGGACTCCATTAAAGAAAATCTACCGAGGAGGTCACATAGTTCACGTCATAGTCATAGCGGCAGCTATCGGTCGCAAACATAGCAGTAAAGCAGCCAGTAGATCCAGATCAAAAACCTCCAGAGGGGCATACACCCCTGCAGACTCTCCACCTCCTAATAACAGAAGGGACCTATCTACTGGGAGGGAGACACATAGTCCCCTTAAAGACAGTGTACCTTCCTCTAATAACAGGGAGTCCACTGTCGCTCAAATCCACCAAACAGGGTTACTGCGAACACATAGTCCAGACATACCCTCAAGGGCACATAGCCCTCTTACCATCAATGTGGAGAATAATCTTCCAACTGAAAAGGAACCTGCTCTAGAACCAGAGCTCCTACAATCCCTCGGGGAGGACCCAAATTCCAAAAAAGCAGAGCATGGCCTGTTGCATCCCGCAGTGGCGTCTAGATGGAACCATGTTCTCTCAGCAGGTTTGGATAAAATAGTTTCGCAAGAAAAATATCCAGCTCCGGGAAATTGTCCAGTGCTAAAAACTCCTGCCTTAAATCCGGAAGTATCCCTTCGCCTCAAAAAAGGAAAAGAGGCTATTCTGCCTCCAACAGTCGACTGGTGCAGGCATCACTGCTGTCGGGTCTGCACTGAATATGGTGTTAACCACAGATATACCAAGCAATACAAAGAACAACTCGGTAAATCTCCTTGGAGATGCCGGTAGGCTTCTCTCGAGCAGTCACTACCTGACTTCAATGGAAAGGCGCTCCAACCTCAGCCCCTTCCTCTCTAAATTAGCGAGAGAGACAGCCTTCAACAACCCCGTAGGCGAATTACTCCTAGGCCCTGACTTTGGAGAAAAGTACAAAAACAACAAAATGCTAGAAAAATCAAGCGAAGACTTGAAGCCAAAACCAATAAAACCTGCAGAACCTAGACCGACAATCACACCCAAGCCTAGGCCAGTTACAACTCAAGCAACAAGAATTTCTTTAAACTCCAGGGGCCCGTTTCGAGGGCAGAGGGACCACTCGAAACAGAAAGGGCAATTCTCTTACCAACGAGGGGAAAAACCGAATCAACAGTATCGTCCAAGGAAGTAGCGGTAAGTGTAGCTGGGAGAATTAGACATTTTATTAAAAACTGGGAACTGGTAACCAAGAACCCACTAATCCTTAGTTGGATCCAGGGATATCGAATACCATTTATAAATAAACCTACTAATAACGGTAGGCAAAAACCCTTTTGGTCTCCCAGGACGGCCAGGACCCAAGGGAAGGGACTCCAGTCCTGCGTAGACATACTACTTAAACAAGGAGTAATTTCCAAAGTGGCTCCATGCCACAACCAATTCCTTTCCGCTTATTTTTTGGTGGAAAAATCCAATAAAAAAACAAGGTTTATACTTAACCTAAAGAACCTTAATACTTACATTCAACAGATACATTTCAAAATGGAAGACTACAGGACAGCAACAAAACGTCCAGCAAGGTTGTTATATGACAACCATAGACCTTAAGGATGCTTACTACACTATCCCAATATTTAGTAGGCACCGCAAATTCCTAAGATTCCAATTAGGAGACTGCCTGTTTGAATATAACTGTATGCCTTTTGGTATCTGCTCAGCCCCATTCACGTTTACCAAATTAATGAAACCAGTACTAGCTCATCTAAGAAAACAAGGCATCATCTGCATGTTATACCTAGATGATTTTTTGATTATTAGTAGCGATTTCGTTACATGCCAAGATAATACCCAAGTAACTATCCAGTTATTGGAGTCACGCGGGTTTATTATGAACTACGACAAAAGCAGCCTCATACCTTGTCAAAAATGTAAGTACCTTGGGTTTATTTTTGACAGCACAAATATGACTATCGCCCCCACCCAAGAAAAAAGAATCTGCATTGCCAATATGCTAGAGAATTTATTAGTAGAAGGCTCCTGTACACTAAGACATGTAGCCCAAGTAATAGGTACCTTCCGTATGCCCTGCTATAAAATATGGCTGGGTATACACTAAAGCTCTAGAGCTCTTTAAGAATCAAGAACTCACCCGTCATAATAATAATTATCAAAAGAAAATCCGTATACCCTCTTCACTAAAGGCGGACATACAGTGGTGGAAACAAAAAATTAGTACAGGGTTCAACGAGATTAGATCAGACAAATACGACATGGTTCTATATACAGATGCTTCTAAAACAGGCTGGGGCATAGTGCATGATGATAAGGAAACATGGGGATGGTGGTCACAAGCAGATTCAAAACACCACATCAATTACTTAGAACTACTAAGTATACTGTACGGATTAAAATGCTTTGCGAAGAATTTCACTTCTATTAACATACTTATTAGAGTTGACAATACCACAGCTTTGGCATATGTAAACCGCATGGGGGGGGGGGGTAAAACATAAGAAACTAGCTAACTTGGCCAAAGAAATTTGGCAGTGGTGTGAGACCCGTAATATATGGATAGTAGCATCGTATATCCCCTCCTCTCAAAATATCGCAGACAAGGCATCCCGAGCCCTTCCTACAGATACAGAGATGGAACTAACCAATTCTGCATTCTTAGAAATCGCTAACAAATTTGGTATGCCGGAGATAGATCTATTCGCTTCCCATATTAACAATAAATGTAACAGATATATTTCTTGGTTACCAGACCCAGGGTCGTATGCAGTCGATGCTTTTACTATCGACTGGAGGGAAGAGCATTTTTACGCATTCCCGCCTTTCTGCCTTATCTTAAGAACACTCAATAAAATAATAACAGATAAAGCAGAGGGCATTATAGTCATTCCAAAATGGGAAACACAACCATGGTTTCCCATTTTTGAAAAGTTACTTATAGGCAAACCGCTAGTTTTACCTGCAACTTCAAATTTAATTCTTAATTCCAGATCCCAAACCCAGAAGTTCATTCAACTACATCTGATAGTGGGTTTAGTATCCGGCAGGAATTACCAGTGATTGTAACACATCCCAGCCCCCAAGCAGAAAAAGTTTCCTCCTTTCCTGGTACTAGAGAGGCTATCGCTCAGGCCCTCCTAAGGAAAGGATATCCAGCAGAAACACTGGAAACACTCTTTCAGTCCATTACAGAAGCGACACAGAAGCAGTATACAACAACACTCAAAGCCTGGTGGCTGTTCTGTAATGAACAAGGTATTGACCCACTATCTGGATCCACTAACGCTGTCTTATTATTTTTACAAAACCTTTCTACTAAAAAGTCCAAGTTCGGTACCTTTAATAACCACAGGTCAGCATTAGCATTTATCCTCCCACAGGAAGTAACCAATAATATACTTATTAAACGCATTATGAAAGGAGTAGCAAGAATGAGACCACCCAAACCGAAGTATCAAGTAATTTGGGACCCAGGATGTATTCTACAATTCTTGAAGGCAACCAAAGGTGATAATGCCTCTCTATCTGTGCTAGATCTATCCAAGAAAACAGCAGTATTGCTGGCACTAGCTACAGGGACCAGACTACAATCCCTTCATCTTATCAGGGTTGAAAATATAACCTTCACAGAATTGGGAGTAAGAATTCATCTACCAGACAGAATCAAGACATCGGGTACTAATAGGTACCAACCGTCTTGGGAATTACCCTGGTTTGAAAATACAGATATATGTGTAGCAAAGACTTTAATGGATTATATTGATAGAACTGCTAACTTTAGAGACAAGACCGAGTTTCTCTTCCTGACCACCAGGCATCCCTTCAGACGTGCCACAAAGGACACAATTGGCCGCTGGATTAAAAGCATCATGGCTGCCGCAGGTATAGATACAGAGATCTTCTCAGCACACTCCACGAGGCACGCTGCCACATCCTTAGCTGCACGCCAAGGAATCTCGTGGGATATAATTAGAAGATCGGCAGGCTGGACGGAAAAGTCTGCCATATTTGCTCGTTTTTACAACAGACCTCTTTTAGAAACGATATCCGTTTTAGCTCCGCAATACTCAAATAAATGACAAAAACAGCTTTGATTTTTCATTTTCTAATGTATCTCTAAATAGCTACATAAAGTAATCCAAGTGATCTAGAGGACGAGGCGCCGACATATAATTAAACGATCAAACGAACTTACCTGTGATGTTCGATCGTAATTATATGAGGCGCCTCGTCCGAATAGATCACTCCCTCCCTTAGTCCCAACCTGGGCAACCAAATCGAAATGAAAAATAAAATCCTTCCAGGGTTGACCAAGGTCAACTTTACTAACCCCACTCTAAAAAGAATGAGAATGAAGTTGGATGCGGGTTAGCAACAGGAGTGAGGCACGGGGACCCACAAAGGGATCAAAATTGTCTCTTCTTCTTCAAATACTGTGGCAAGAGTGCGCAAAAGGCGACACTACATAAAGTAATCCAAGTGATCTATTCGGACGAGGCGCCTCATATAATTACGATCGAACATCACAGGTAAGTTCGTTTGATCGTTTAAAAATACACTATTACATCCGAACGGAAGGTCCTACTCCCCCTCTGGGAGTATATTTGATAGTCCCTACTTCATCCCTAATACACCAAGCCCAAGAGAACCTCGGGAGGAGATGGACCAACAAATAGATCATGATCTTTCAGTGACAATTAAAAGATTAAATCAAACCCACAAGAAATCAGTCTTAAAATATGTAGCCACTCTTATTCAGGAACTTGATGAGGAAACTCAAAATTCTTCAATGGAATTGCAATGGGATTAAACATAATCTAATCAATTTAAAAATATTAATAGCTCAGGAAAATCCTGACATCGTTCTTATCAATGAATCTAAATTAAAAAAGAATGATTATATTAACTTTTCAAATTTTCTTACTTATAGATTAGATAGGGAAGACGGATATTTTGGAGTTCTTACACTTATCCGATCAATAATCCCTCATAACTTAGTCAAAGATAACCTCCAGTTTCTGCCAAAAAACTCCCAATTTCTTATCATATTCTTAACAATTCAAAATATTCACATAGTAAATATTTATAATCCCCCTTCTTGCAAATTTAAAGAGAAAGATTGGATAGCATTGAATAAACACATTAAGGACCCGAAGGTGATTATGGGCGATATAAACGCCCACCATACCTCTTGGGGGTGTGGGAGTAGTGATTCATGTGGAAGAGCCATAGTAGACTCGTTAAATGAAACAAAACTAGTAGTACTCAATGACGGCTCCCCCACAAGAATTGCCACTCCGTCCGGTAATAAATCCGCGATTGACCTCACCTTGGTTTCTGACTCACTTGCACACCGTTGTGATGGGAGTACTAAGTCAGATTTTATTGCCTCGGACCATTATCCTACGATTTGCACTTTGGATAATTATGTAACTGGCCCCGGACATATACCCTTACAAAGTTGGCACATAAAAAGAGCGGACTGGTCAGGATACCAAGAAACAATTGAATTCAATATTAAAAATAAGGGCAGTGACTCTACAAATTATTTAGAACTAGAAAACCTTATCCTAGACGCGGCTATGGAAAAAATACCTTTAAAAAAACCTTTCAACCCAAAGGGTAAAAGAATCACTCCCTGGTGGGATGATGAATGCTCCCAGAGTATAGAAAGTAGGAAACAAGCCTTAATGAAGTACCAATTAAACCCCAACATCGAAAATTACATAAACCTCAAAAGACAATGCGCCAGCACTAAAAGATTCCTAAAAAAGAAAAAAAAAACAGTTTTAAAGATTTTTGTAAATCTCTGAACCGGGATTTCCCTATCAAGGACATATGGAAAAAAATAAGAGCCTATAGAGGCTATTGGTGTTTCAATAATAGCTTGCAATTCCCATCTAAGACTGTGGCCAATGATATCCTAACCATTCTATGTACTTGCAACATAGATCCTGAATTTATGTTCAGAGACAACAATGTGGCTGTGGATCCTATTAATATATATGAATTGCTTGCAGTTTGCCAAAACAAAAAAGACTCGGCCATGGGTCTGGATAACATTTCTTACTCAATGATAATCAATCTTCCATTAGCAGCGAAAGAATTGCTTATAGAAATATATAATCAATGTCTCACCACCTTCAGGATTCCCGAACAATGGAAAAGTAATATTATATTCCCACTACTTAAATCAGGTAAAGACGCTACACAAGCCTTGAGTTTCAGACCAATCGCTCTCACATCTTGTCCTGGGAAATTATTTGAAATTCTGTTAAAAAGAAGAATAGAATGGTTCCTCGAAAATAATAACATACTACCCAGCCTTCAGATAGGTTTTAGGAGAGGCAAGAGTTGTTTTGATGCTCTAACCATCATCAATCAACACGTACTTAAAAAAATCGCCGAAAACCAATACACTGTAGGTGTTTTCTTAGATATACATGCGGCTTATGACAACGTAGATCTGACACAGCTTTATAATAGCTTCCTAAGAAAAGAAATACCCTCTAGCTACGCGAATGTAATTTTTTCAATATTAAATAATAGGTCAATTTATGTCAAGGACCATACAGGGGAACTGGTAGGACCAGGTAAAGGTAGTCAGGGACTTGCCCAGGGCTCCCCACTCAGCCCTCTACTATTCAACATTTATACGGCTGACCTACATTCACTGTTCAAGGAAGGCTATATATTCATCCAATATGCTGATGACCTAGTATTGATGGCTTCAGGAAAGAACCCAGGCTTTATTGTAGAGAAACTTAATGATAAACTGAAAGACATGTCTATTTGGCTAAAAAAACATAACCTAAGTATATCAGCAGAAAAGTCGGGTGCGATTCTCTTTAGACGGGGTATAAATAAGCAGACATATCCTCCAATCCTTTTTGATAACAAACCGATCCCCTGGAAACAAGAAGTAAAATATCTAGGAGTATACCTAAGCTATAATATGAACTGGAATGAGCAAACAAAGCAAATAGTAAACAGATGCCAGAAAAATATAAACATCATGAGATCCCTGGCAGGGGTATGGTGGGGTGCGGACCCGCATATCCTTCTTTTATTCTATAAATCTGTTATTAGAGCACATTTGGACTACGGATCCTTTCTGTTTCAACCAAATTCCAAAAAAAACCTCAATAAACTTGACGCAATTCAATTCAGCTCACTTAGAGTTGCGATGGGCCTTATGAAATCCACACCCAATATTTCCCTCCTGGGAGAAGGGGCTGAAATGTCTCTTGAGTACAGAAGAATATGGCTGGCTACCAAATTTATAAACAAAAGATTGGGACATTGGGAAAATGTTACTATTAAATTCATAATAAAACTAGTTCAGACAATAGACCCCAATAGCAAATTTTGGCGAAGGAAGGGTTTTCCCTATCTAAGTGAGGCTCTAAGCATCAATCAGTCACACAATAGGGATCTCAGATCGTACTCCACCCCTATAGAATTTGAGGTTGAACTAGACCACCAGATAAAACCGATTTCAAAAATCCTTTGGAAAACCAGCAAATCTGAATTTACTAATAATCAAGATTTTCTAATCTACTTCCAATCTAGATTTGGGGATTATACGTTCATTTACACTGATGGATCTCGTGATCCAGTAACTGGGAGAGTGGGCGTAGGTGTACATATTCCCAAGTTAGATCACAATTTTTCATCCAGAGTACACGACCTGACTCAAATTTGCTCTGTGGAAATCATTGCCATTAATAAAGCTATTGAGACATGCATAAGCAAAAACATCACCAAAGCAATCATATTCTCTGATTCTAAAAGCGCCATTGATAAGTTAAGCAATATTAGGGGATATATCTCCCATTACATTACGGCAATAACGAAAAGATATCTAATAGTTAGTAGAGAAGAAGGGTATGACATTAAATTGGTATGGATACCAGGACACTGCGGGATTTCAGGGAATGAGATGGCAGATAAATTAGCAAAAATAGGAAAAGATTTAAAAGTTCCTCACCCAATAAAGGTAGACTCTGAAGATATTGCCCCCATACTTAAGAAGTACATTATTAAAAAATTCTCTAATGAATGGAACTCAATCATCAAAAGAAAAAATTATATGTACTCAAGGCTGAGCTTTTCATTTTCAATGAGACCCTGGTTTATAAAACACATTTTTAAAAATCGAAGACACGTAACAACCTTTATAAGGATGAGAACCGGACATTGTCTGACACCAGAGCACGCGCACAGGATAGGTGTCTCGAATTCCCCGGATTGCAGATGTGGCTCTAGAGGATCCCTCACCCACATACTCTTTGAATGCCCGCTTAATCATTCCCCTAATAATACAGACCTGTACCGTGCCCTGGTGGAGGAAATAAAAGAGGGCCCGATATCTGTATATGACATTTTAAGTATACCAAATTACAATGTTGTCAATATAATCAATAACTTCTTAAATTTCAATCAAATAAAATTATAACGAAGACAGGACAAGACTCAGACCATAACTCCCAATCTGTAATAATACCCGGGTTCTTATTCTATTTTCCGAGGTGCCATTTCGGGTGTGTCCTAGCTCCTCCGGCGCCCGGGAGCGAGAAGGGTTTATTCCTGTGTTGTGCTGTCAAATTAACTCCCCATTACAAACCTCCTACAAACTACAATAAAAGGAAGCCAAAACATATATGGAGACATCACCCAACCACAGAAATAAGGAAAAGGAAAGGAACAAGAAATTGAATCAAAGAAACGCTGGTATAGCATGACATCAGGTCAGACTTATATACCAGCAACAAAATCTGGATAGCGTAAACAGTACGTAAGGCCAAGACACTGGGTAAATTGCCTCAGTAGCAAAGCCCACAAACTAGAGGAAGAAGAAGAAGAATAGATCTAACATTCTGACAACGCAACGTTACGCAACACGGCGAACACCGCACGCGCCTTTTTAAATTCACCAGTTTCGACGAATCGCTTGCTCTTGCGGAATCTTGCGCCTTGTGTCCCCACAAAATCCGACTGAAATTGAAACACGCAAGCGAGAGCGAACACACCGTGCCTGCTGTCGAGAGAAAGACAGACGAGACGGGCGTCGGAGAATGTACTTTTGCTGTACCAGACTCCAAACTTTTATTTTGTTATTCATCCAGTGTATTGTTGTTTCGTTATAATATGTACTATATAAATAATCTTGCATCACAAAATAGCAGACATTCCCAACATTTTTTCTCTGGTTTCTACTCGGAAACATCTACTTTTTCGTAATGTTTTTTCTTAAATGAATTAAAGATGATTCAAAATTACCAGTAGATAGACCTATACATTATTTTTTGAAGCCTTAAAATTAAAGTTTTTGGGTGTGGCACCTCAAGGGTGGTACAGGGTGATCCAATCAGTAACGTATTTAGAAGAGCGTGACCGAACCCATTTCGGAATTTGAAAATATTCACTCCAGCTTGTAAATTTGAAGATATTGGGATTTCCCAAGACTAATTTTATGTAATTTTTCTTCAAATTTTTAAAAAATTTCGCCTGCGGCGCATTTTTTAGAATTAATTTAAATGCCCTTGTTTAAAAAAAAGACACAAAAATTGTCCCTCCACCACTCGAAATTAATTCCTATATACGTCACAGAAGTGATCCAAACTCGTAGCCCCGGCCTACCATTTTACAGAATGACATGTAAAAAATATACCTTTGTAAGTAGCGTAACGACTTTCAAAAATTTCTTTCTAATGGATTAAATAATTCCTTGTCGGGGCCCCGCATTTTCATGCGGCACCCGGCCCCCCAAAATCTTGAGCCGGTCCTGATCAGCCCCCCCTAAAAATACGACCTAGTTACGTCTATGCTGAGAACCGTCGGTTTTTGGGACACATATGGAACTAAAAGAGTGAATGGAGTGCTCAAGCTGACCCTCTATCTTTATAAATAAAGCACCCTTGTCTTTGCGACAAAGCAGTGGCGTAACTTCAAAATATGGGCCAGGAGGCAGGGTTTTTTGGGACCCAGGTTGTAATAACAAAATTGAACATAAACATTAAAAAATTAAAATAGAATATTTATAGCAAAATAAATACAAAAATAAACATGAATAAACTGTAATTCTACTGAAACGAAACAATCAATAAAATAAAAACGAACTTAACTTAGTTAGATTGTAATAGTTATATTTAAATATGTAAGTATCAAGGCACTAATAATATATCTAGGTACATCTTTTTAAGACTAAAAATTATTTCGACGCGTTTTTTGCTCGTTCGGTAACTCTGATAGCTACGCCCGCACTGTCCCGACCGGCTTCGGTCTAAACAGTTCAGCCATTGTGATGTAGATGGCGACAGACGATGCGATTGCTGGATCTCTATTTCTCAGTGGGCAGTGGGCAAGACAAGAGCCGCGTTCCTACTGAGAACAAAACCCTGTTGTAAATCTTCCTGTCGGCCCCTTTGTTCTCGGCGGTAGTGACTTTCGTTTTTTTATACAAACTCATTCTCCAATAGAATCTCACTTTGAAGTCACGTTACTTCTTTATTTTAGACCACACCCTATAAAAATCGATGGGACACAGGACCGGGATTAAATTATTTTCTTACATTAATGGTTTGGATATTGTTATAACGTCTGTGCACAGTTGAAGGAAATATTGTTTATACCTGTGGGTGCACTGATGGCAGAGTACAGGTAAAGAATTCTGGGAAATCCCAAATCTGGTGGAATTTCCAATATATTTGAGTACATCCCTGATGCATTCTTGGCATTCCATTCTTTAGTGATTCTGGTCTGCGCGATAAAAGCATTCTACCAGTAATGGCGTCGACTTTTCCTACTGTTACCTCAGTTGTTAGCCGAGCCACTCAGTTTGTTTTTTTCCTTTCAAAGGCTCATCTTGTTAAAGGGTCATTCCCCCCCCCCACCAAACTGAGCCAAGATGCTCGATAGTGACGTTGATTGTCCATCGACGATAGTGAGTACCGTCGCGAGGATGGGCTTGAAGGGTGAAGGGGGAGGTCAAATCTCACTTTAGCCGTCGATGGATTTAGCTCACATTCTCATTTGTAAAAGGAACTGCCACCAACTGAGATAAAGTAAGAATTCTTAAGAAAAGTTGCGAAAGGAACGCGGCTATAGTCAGGGACATAGGAAAAGTGAAGCCTTAACTGCCTAGAGGGGAAGTTTGTTTTCTGTAGACTCCAAGGAGACAACAAGGGGGCTGGTACAAGGTTATGTTATATCATTGATTAAGGACGAATTCCTTATTCAATGGTTATATCCTTGTTTATGGATAAACAAGGGTTATATGTCAGTGTGTCCAACTGCTATCAGGTTTTATGTGATAAGACAGTGCCATAGATTCTAAAGGCCGGTCCACACGCAACGATGTATCGTACGATTTGCATGCGCAAGTAAATCGTTACAGATAAATCGTTACAAATTCACTGCGTCCACATTATAACAACTTATCGTAGTAAAGCTGCAATTTTCACTTGATACAATAATCATGGAGGAAGGGTTTTTGGAGTATTTTGACGTTTTGTTTAAATGTTAAAAGGAAGAGGGAAATCAGGAAACGTTTAAATAGAACTAGATAAGGTCTAAACATTGAATTGACAAGTAGATGGAAGGAGTGTAGAGAGAGAAACTGGCAGCCAAACTTGAGTAAGTGAAATAGTAAATAAATCAGCTGATTCCGGCAAAAACCACATAACACAAAAGAGGTGTTTGTCCTAACTTTCTATTTTTGTGTCCTGTGCTTCAAATCAAACGAGTTCCCTTGTCAAACGTCATTTTAATTTTCCTTCTGTCCCAAGTCCCAGTACGAATAGGAGTAATTATTGTATTATTTATATTTGATTTGAGTTCGTATCGTGGTGGCAGTTTCGTATAAAATGGCGTTGAGTTTTCTTAGTTGGTGTTTGGTTTAATATTATTTTTAGATCGCAGAGAAAATTTAATTTAGCTGTGTGGCTATATTCCCTCAGTTTAAGTTGTAAATTACAAAAAAGAGGGTCAACTCCTGTTGTGTATTTGGACGTGTCAAACGGGGCGGAAGGAATAAGAAGTGGGGGGTTTCTTTTCATTCGTAAGTCTCAAATATCTTTGCTAATAACTTTCCAAAAGATAAGGTGATATTAGAGACAAGTGGATTGCAGCAATAAAAAGGAAAAATTTTGTACTGTTTACAACAAGTATTTAGTTGCATTTGTAGTCAACAATTTATTGAGAGCAATTTCATAGAGAATTTTGGGCAGCGGAAACTTTAAAAGTATGTAATTACTACAGTTTTTTATTTTCCAAGTCATGATAGAAACTCTATCAAGGAAAAAACTGGAAAAATATTGTGCTAATGAACCTAGCTCTTCGTAGTCAATGATGGAATTAATCTTGAGGTTCTGGTTCCTTTAATAAGGTAATTATTTGTAATTCTTTTTGTTAGATGCCTAAACATTAAAAATTATATAAAAATATGTAAAAGCTACCTGTCTTGCATGCTTTTCCTATTAAATTGAATTTTAAAATTAATAAATCAGTTAAGTAATTAAAGTTGAAAATGTATACCTCATCCTAGATATTTTGTCGCCTTTATTTTAAAATAAACTTTTATTTTGGAATTTGTATTTTATTTGTCTCAATTTACTTTGAATTTGTATTTTATTTGTCTCAATTTACTTCCAGGTACATAAAATTGCCATGTAGGTAATTTTTTAATCAATTCACTACTTTTTTCTGTGCAATATTTACATAATTGTGGTTATACTCGTAGTATAGAAAAATTCTCATTCCTACAAACAAGCCCAGAATTTCGGAATACAGATCATACAATAAAGAGAATTACGGAACATGCCCATTAAATTCGCGCATTAATATGCAACATCCCTATATACCTCCTTTGCCTGAATCAGCTGACACGTTCATTAGGCGTCCTTGTCTTACTTATTGCCATTTGAAACCTATCTCTCTCTAGAGTTGGCTGCCCCAAACCAAGAACGGTAGACGCACCCGTTCTTGGCCCCAAACAACAATGAAAGTGGTACCTGTGCGACTTCCATTGTACTTATCAATTCGATGGGTCGAAAGCATGTTTTTTGAAACGAAATCTCTTTTACCATTGAATTCTATTATAAAATTATGCGAAATAGTGGACATATTTTTTAACAAATTTAAAATAAATCGGTTATTATTTTAGTCTTAATTAATTTAATAATTTCCGGACTAAAAATAGGTAGGAGTCAGCTACCGTCGCACCTAAAAACTGTACAAATCTCGGACAAGCGTACACATACGTTACGATTTGCATGCGCAAATCTCCCAAATCTATTCTTTTCGGCTCAGACTTTCCACTCCGACGTCCAACTTTGCACAGTTCTAAATTTTGTGCAAATCTGTTGCGTGTGGACCGGCCTTAAAGGAGGCAAAAATTTCCATCATAATTCACAATTTTTAAGTTTTCTAACTTCAAGATACTCAGATGTGACAATTAAAGAATTTCAACTATACAATAAATTTGTTTCATTTGACAGTTGTTATATTCTGTATTTGTAGACACAACATTGTCAAGTCTTGTTTTTAGAAATCATGGAAACCATTATTAATTTTTACTAACAATCAAAGTACCTGTTTTATTCATAGATTCTCCAATAAAATGGCATACTTGGCACCACTGATACCATTAGAATGATGAAAGAATAGGCATCACTTTGGAAAGTATAATGCTGGGTCCCCTTACTTTAAAAAGTCCCTGGTTAGTACTAACCTTGGGCAGTGGGCCCCCGCGATTTTTTGTGACTGTTGTGAGTTGTGAGGGTGTTGACGTGTTAATTAAAATTTTATTACCTACTCATGCCAAAGGGGCCCCTAAAAGTTCGGGGCCCGGAGGCCATTGCCCTCTCTGCCTCCTGGTAGTTACGCCACTGTGACAAAACCACGATAGACTTGGGTAAGTCTATCGTGGACAAAACTAGAAGGTAGCACCTCAGACTAATAAATAAAGGGGACGAATTTGTTTACTAATTTAAGTGAATTGTTGACATGCACAGTTGTTTATTACTATCCCCATGTTTACAAATATTGGTCTAACCCTTGTTTATGGAGGTTCTAAACAAGGGTCTAACATACCTGCCCCAAACATGTTGTCACATTTAAGAGTAACAATAACTAGGAATATCATAAATAAAACCGGGCAATTTCTTTAGTAGATGCATTGAACGTAAAATTGCCCCCACTTATAAAATTCTGGCGGAACAGTAAAGTAAAATAACCTTTTCGTGTTCAAGAAAGATTATGTAGCTGTTTTATTATTGACAAAATGGATATAGTAGAGATCACCCATTATTCTTCGCACTAATCGGCAACTTTGCGGCAGTTTGACAGGGACCAAAGTTAGCGCTTGCTCAACTTGTTTGTTTTCCATTTTGTTTGTTTTAGTGTGTGCTTCGGTATTTACTTAGTTTTACCAGAGAACAAACGCTAAAATCGAGTTTTTCGTGCGGTTCCAAGTTTAAAATATTAAAAAATGGTAAAAAGGCATAAAGTGCAAGTGTCTTTCCTCTAAAGTGAATAAAGAGAATATTTCGTTCCATAGGTAGTGTTTATAAATACATTTATCTCTTTCATAAAGTGAGAGGGTTCAGCTTACTGTTTACATCTGTATAACGACGCTATAATGCGGTGTCCCCTTTATTCATTAGTCTGAGGGTAGCACGAACCTCCATAAACAAGGGTAGCACTCTAGATAGAACCTATATAACCTTCGTTGTATCATGTCTATGGTCTTTCTGTTCAAAACAGTAACGACGAACAGAAATTCTGTTTGTCGTTACTGTTTTGTTGTTGTCGTTCGCCTAACCTATATATTTTCTATTTTGTGACCTTGCCGGGAAAATTGGGAAGAGACGAAAAAGTGGAAAAGTGATAAATGTTGAGCCCCAGATCTAAATCGAAAGTTTGTGTCTTGTGTAGATCCCACGTAAATCTGTTTAAATATAAATATATGGTTTAAATACATCATAATTGATTTTTGTTAATAAATAATAATATAATATAGTATTATAGAAATACAATACCTAACTTTAAATTTATTAGGATGAGTTCTAATAAATCCCAACTGGAGGAATATTTCAACTTGTTACGGAGTAACAAAATTACCGATCGGAAGAAAGCTTGTGAAAAATTAAGCCGCCTCCTTGATGATCCCTCAATAATCAAAATAATCAACACTGGCGAATTTGTTACCTGGGATGACTTGATCGAAAACGTTCAAGTCTGCATGCAGAAGGTAATTTTTTGAATAATATTACTACCTACATTGTAGACATGGGAAAAGACCGTTTTTTTTTTCATTTTGGTGGGAGAAAAACCGTTTTTTTCCCGAGAATATATTCCGGGCAGGGTTTTTACACATATTATTTTGTAGCTTTTTATGTAATTAAATTCTCCCTAACAAGATGATCATTTTGACACCAAATAACCGTAATGGAAGTAATATTATTTTTGAATATTCGTTGTTTTTTCCCAATTTTGGGTGTTTTCGACGGTTTTTTCCCAAATAAAAACCCATTTACTTAGGGAATTTAGGGTAAGTATCTATCGGAGATTTTAGGAGTAGCATTTTTTTAAAATTTATTTTGGTCCACCGGAATTAGACGTCAAAAGCACATTTTAGCGATTGAAAAAAGTACTGCACTTGTTTATTAGTTCTCATTTCCACCGCTAGAGCGCACGAAAACGTTTGAACATTTACTTTTTGTTTCTTCCCATTTAAATTTATGCGTGCCTTTTTTTTCACTTTTCAAATTTAATGGCAATATGAAAAATGTAACCTACCTTTTTTAACCTACAAGAGGCTCGTTTTTTGTTTCGTTGTCATGGCAACTCAAAAAAATTTCCCAAAATATTCTCATTTACACAAAGTAGGCAGCAGGAGGTGATTACAGCGGAAATTTCTTGACAGTTCTGTAAAGTGGCTTCTTTTAGGTTGATTTAATATATTTTTCTTGAAATCGGCATTAAAATGTCCCAAAAACGTCATTAAAAGCACAGAAATCGTACAATAATGTAGCCCATTATTGTACGATTTTTTCAATAAGTAGGCCTTGGCGAGATGTAAACATCAAACGTCAGACGCGGAGAAATCGCCCGTCAAAAGTGACCAAATATTCAAAACCCGGCCGATAAAAGCTCATTTAACTTTTCGTAAACATTGCGAAATTGTTTCCTATAGAAGCGCAATCCTTCAGTATACATATTTTAGTAAATTTGAATATTAATAGATTTGTTGTGTAGGCTGCACAAAAAGCAGCAGTTTGTTTTTTCTGTCAGAAGGTGCCGTACGTCATTATACTTGTCCTAGGTAGAGCTTTCAGTAAAGTCAAGCAACGCCGCACGTAGTCGGTTCGTGGACGGGTGATCCCTTATTATTATTTTCTTGCCTAATAAAACATTTTTTTTTCCGATTTAAAAAAAATATAATATGTACCTCGGCACTGAAGTTCTTTTTATGACTCATGTGGTTTATTTGCCTCGGCCAGAGGCCTCAGCAACTAAACTCCACATGAGTCATAAAAAGTTGAACGTGTGACGTTTGATGTTTACATCTTGTCAAGGCCTACTTATTGAAAAAAATCATACAATAATAGGTTACTTCAGTGCCGATTTCTGAGCTTTTATTGATGATTTTGAGATACTTCCGTGCCGATTTCAAGAAAAGGTTATTTTAGTACGAAATTGGCGACCGAAACGTATATAATGTGTTCAGTGAAACACAATTAGCTCCAGGGTTTTTATAGAAGTAATTAGTTATGCTGTTATATAACTCGAGAAATCATAGTTTTATAATATAGGTATTGGAAACTCTTATACAAACTTTTATATGTTGTGGTGACGGTGACTGCAAGTTCTATAAAATGGTATTGGAAATATTTACACCACTTAAAACTTTCGCTACCATCGCTGTATACAGGGTGTCTCAAAATTAGCCTGCCTAAATTACCACCATATTCTACGATCTAAAAAAATGAAAAAAGTTCCTATAAACATGGCCTCAAAAATGCCCCCTAATACCTAGACCCGAAAGGGGCAGTTTCACAAACGGTTTTTTCTAAATATTTCCAGAACGAACAAAGATAAAATTCTGAAATTTGGTATGTGATATGTACCTGTGAGATTTGACATTTGCCGAGGTAGAGATAGTTAGACATTCATAATCATAGGCGTCCCAAATAGGGGGGTTCGGGAGTTAAAATTACCCCAAATTTTTTTTGTATACTTTTTTCAGATTTCTTGCGAAATTATGAAAGTTGAAGGTATTCTACGAAGAAAAGGTGCTCTTGTTACACAAAGTTGTCATCATTTTTAGTGGTGAATAAGATCGCATTAAAAAAAGTGGGGGTTTCCATTTGAAAATTTCGAGATTTAAGCACATTTTGAATGTAATTTTTATTCATATTTTTTGAACACCCTGTATAAGAACGGATTTATTTCTCAGCAGAGATCGCTAGGTCAGGGCTTCTGTTACACAATGCCAAAAATTCTCTCAAAATGAGGCCTAGCATCCAAAAATGCAATAATATACAGGATGTTCCATTTGAGATAAGAAAGTTGATATCGACTTCCAGTATAACCGGAAGTGCCAGATTCACCAAAATATTTTAGTTGAGCAGCACCGATCCGCATTGGTGAGATGCCAAATTTTCAGAATTTTACTACTTTTAGTTTTCGTGGTGGGCCACCCTGTATAGCAAGTTATAAGGAAATAATCGAAAAAAAGGGGTTGCAATTTTTTCAAATCTAATATCTTTTTTTCTGCCAATGACAACGCGAAATTTTCTTAATAAAAGTTGTTCACTGTTCTCCCGCGGTAGTGTATGGTCCAAACAGACCAATTTAAAAAATACTCCGCCCATGAGTTCCCATCATTTTTCTTTAATTTGACCTTAGAATAACCACCAAGGGGAGAAACAGAATTACAGGATTATATCATGGGAGACTTTTGCTAACTGTTGCTTGTCAAATAGCTGTCTAATCAGAAGTATTGTTTATCTATTATAATAGGTTTTTTTTTTGCCCAAGAAAAGGTATAGTACGCACCTCAAGTTGTACCTAAGCTTATTACATACTTGTGGAATTACAGCACTTGCCGCTGTACAGCTCGTGCGCAACTTTTCCATTCATACATAATATGCTCCTTACAATTCTTTCTTCCGGGTATCGATGGACCCAGCGCTTGCTTAGTTACTATTATATTCTCCTTCATTTTATTGGGGTAGATGTAAAATAGGTATATTTTTGATCTGAAAACTCCAAACTTGTCGTCTAGCGTACATTGTGTAGGGACCATGCCTCAAATTTATAATACCAATAAATAGCCAAACAAGGAAAATATCTCGTATACTAAATCCTAAATGAAAATTTTGTGAGAGTAAAAAAATATGGAAAATTAACGATGGTCATAAGATTTATTTTATATTTTGAAATATTGACCTCTGAATGAAGGATGGCATAAGAAAAGTCACACTATTTTAGTCCGAACAATTTGCGCCGATGAGTTGACCTACTTTTATACAGGGTGTTTTCAAATTAATGGCTATCGAGGCTATAAATTCAGGAGCTAGTTCTGTCACATCCACATCTATAATACTGCAGCCAATTCAAGGACACCCTGTATTTATCAGAAAATGTACTCCTATTATATTTTATTATTGCTCCCATATTTATCAGATCTAAAATCTAGGGATGCACTATGTAGAATTTTGCTTTCAGGAGGCAGAAAAAGTAGACGATGAATATCAAAGAAAGTGTATCTTAAATGACAAACCGACTCAAGGATGTCGAGATTTGTTTATGCAAGTACTTGACATTGCTGTAAAGAAGGGCAGCGATCCTATTAACATCACCAATCTTGTTCAATATTTTGACGGATGTTTGAGAGATGTGAAGATGAAACGATGTTACACTTCCACATTTCTCATTTCCATAAAGGAAAATATCTTGTCAAACAGTAGGTGCAGAGGAGAATTGGACTCTGATAATTGGATAGGTAAGTTTGTGACAACAGATGCTAACCCACTAATTTATTATTTGTAAAATAATTTCATAAGTAACTTTATTAACTGTGTTAATGAAATGGGAAAGCAAAAACCTACTTTTAAGTGAGCGTTTTATTAGGGAGGTAGAAAATATTTATTTAAGATGTGTAAGTGCATTTTTTCTATTTAAATTTTAAATTATACCAACGTGCTGATTAGGGGTGCTCTAAAGTGAAATATGATATATTACATATGGCAACGAAGACATAATAATAGTAATTGCCCCACTCCCCAGCACAAGTATTCAGTTGCTTCTGGGGTACTCCTATTTTGGAGTATTGTGACATATCAGTAGGCAAGCGTGACAATTTATGTTTTAATTATTACTTTTTAGAATATTGTGGGTAATAATTATTATGATCATTGTTCAATAATTACTAAAAATAATAAGTACAGAATAGTGACACCAAAGGAATATAAGCGTAGCACAATGTGCGAGATTTGAAAGAGCGATTCAACAGGTAATGCATTTGTAAACCAGCTTTGTTTTACCAGCTTAGCTGTTAATTGTTTTCTACCATTGCCACTCACTATTTATATTTAACACTGGATGAACATATTGGTATTGTTATTTTTGATTCATATATTTCATAATTCGTATTTCTTAAGACACTAAAATTAATATGTCATATCAGGTGCAACAAATTAGTGAAAGTCTTAACTCCTTTGGAAATGGGTAGTGTTAAGGCTAGTAGAGGTTGCCTTTTTATTGTTTAGTTGCAACTACGCCATGCACAATTATGCATTTTTGAAAAATAATAGTAAGAAGTAACAGGATAAAGTTTTCTTGTAATTTTTACTCAAGAGAAAATTACCTCAAGAGAAAAATACTCTTACTTTGTAACTTATTGAGAAGTGTTAATAACGAAAGTTGTGTCCAATACCCTTGTTTATAACAGAGACTAGTTAGCTTTTGCTTATGGCCAATTTTCTATAACCTTCAAATATGTCCTTATGGTCTGTCTGTCACATTCCCACTTGTTACTAAATGTTTCTGTCTCGTTCTCTTACATTTCACCGAGACGCGTCCGTACGGTGGCGCCAAATTCCGAAACCACCGTTCGAGCCGTGGATGGAGAAAGGAATCGGAAAATCAACGGTTCAAACAAGGCGTGGATGGAAGAAGGTTAAATTTTAAAGGACAGGAAACTGTATGTTACGTACGCGGGCCGGGTATCGATCGATCCAGCGCTTGCTTAGTTATCACGCATGGTCACGTCCGAGGTCCAGCTGTTTTTGCTTTTTGCTGCCGGTTATTAATTTGCTGTGATTCTCGTTTTCTTATTTCCACTTATATCATTGTTACCTGTATTTGGTGGATAGTGTGCGGTGGTGTTCTAGTCCGATAATTAGTGTGTGCATATAAAAAACATTTCGTGTTTTGAGCCATCAGATAAACGATAAATAGGTACAGAGGTTAGGAAGTGAAAATGTGTTTTGTTGTATCGTCTATGGCAATTACCTAACCGGGCCAAAGCCAAAAGTGTCCGTTTTTGCCTTTCCTAAGGATCCAGTTTTGAGGGCAAAATGGGTGCAAGCCCTATTTATACAAACAAGGGTGCAAGCCATAAAAAGTGCTTACTTTGTAGTCAAGAAACATTCAAGGTATGTTATATGTTACATTTTTTATATATTTTTTATAAAGCTTCGGGTTATTGTAGGTCTGTGAACAACACTTTTTAATACAAGACATTGAAAGGGAGACTACGTGTGTTCGTCGATGGTCCTCAATTAACGGTGTGTTTAGAATCGACTGGTGAAACTACGTGCACCTTTAAAAATTCCACGTTTAGCTAAAGGTTTTAAATTTTCATGGCAAGTTAATTTTATTATATTTTTACACAATATACTTACTTTTTTAGGTGCAATACCTTGTAAGTTAGCAGGTTGCCCAAGTTATTTGTCCAAATCGAGCACGAGTCGTAGGGAAGGTCCCAAATAAAAAAAAAAACAAAAAATTGAACTTGGACAGGTTGAAAAAGGCATGGCCGAAAGCAGAGTTGTGAAGCTTAAAAGTCTGCAAAATCGTATTCAAACATTGAGGAAGCGTATTCAAAAATTTGTGATATTGCCGAGTGGGGTAGGCGTTGTTTGAAGGCGAAAGGAAGCGAAGGAAGGCGCACACGTAGTCACTGAAATCTTTATTATCATAATATTTTTTTGTTGTGATATTTTTATTGTTGAATTATCATTTATTAAATAACTCTTAAATTGTTGCTGTATTAAAATATTTTTGTGTTCCACAGATTAGTTACTATGTTATGTTTGAAACTGTACCTAGTAGTATTTTACCTGGACACAAAAAAACGACAAACTTTGCAGAAGTTTCAGTTATTAAGTGTTTTTAAGATGCTAGAGTTGAACGTAAATAAAAATCGTTGGTATCGTACTGTCATGCTCGAAGATGTGCCTCAAAATAGGTACATAGCTAATATTAATATTATCTATTATACAGTGTGGTGAATAAAAAATGCGAAAGTGTGATTTTTCTTCTTTTGATTAGGTGCCTGTGAATTCATATTTGACATTGTCTTGGGATTCCAAACAACTCTTCTTAGTGCTGTAGTTCTAAAAATAAGGGTACTTTACTATTGAGGAATTTTCATAAGTATTTTTCAACCTTCCCTGTATACGAATAGAAATTTTAAAATTTTTCGGGTATATTTTGAGTTTAAGCACAAGCACCAACTTTTATCAAGAATACTTTTTTTTCTGAGAAACTTCAAATAAAGAAAATTCCCATTTGTGTCCAACTTTCTGGCAGACACTGTATATACAGGGTGAGTTTTTTATTTCGATGCCCACTATAGGGATCTCGGAAACTAGCAGAACTACAACAAAGGTTATATGGGGAAAGAATTGCAGTTTTGAATGCTCAATCTAATGCCCATTTTGGATTTTTAAAAAAGTTCATGGCTCACTAGATATTTTGAAAATAGTGATTTTTGCTATTTCATCAGATCTCTGTAGCTCCGTTATTTCTGATTATATTATATGTTGTTTGTGATTTTTGATTTTTGAGATATGACATAGACTTGTGTTTTTTTTAAATGTAAATCATAGTTGGCCTTATCAAATCGGCCATTTGTTGAGCTTTTCAAAAATATAATACTCGGCATAGTTATTATAAAAAATAAAATAGCTATGGCTAATTTTCTGATTTTTTTCTTAATTTTCACATAGTCAGCCATGGAATATTTTTATAATTACGTTCTATTTTATAATAAGACATACTTCAAACTTTCAAATATTTTATTTTTAGCTGGGAACAAAATGTAACAAAATGTAGCAAAATAACACAAAAATTATCATGATGGAGCTCTATCACATAATTATTTGCCCGTAAGAAATTACCTAGATCAGCTGTATCCAAATAGTTTGATAGGGAGAAATATACCTATTTCCTGGCAGCCCAGATTCCCCAATTTGTCTGTTTTTGATTTCCTTTTGTGGGGAATAGTACAAAATAAAGTATGAGACAATTATTGAATTAAGAGCAGGTGTTTTAGAAGCAATAATTGCCAGTATTGACAGGCCCTCTCTAAGAAAGGCGACAAATTCAGTTTCAAAAAATGCAAAATTTGCGTAAATAATAATGATAGATTGTTTGAACACCTTTTTTATTTTAAAAGGTGACCTTTTAAAATAAGAATAATTTGAATTTGAGTTTTTTAATTTTTGTTTTATTTTGTTATTACATTTTGTTATCATGTAATTAGGTATGAAAATATTCCATGGCTGACTAGGTCAAAATTTTGAAAAAATCAGAAAATTAGCCATAGCTCTTTTATTTTTTATAATAACTATGTCGACTATTAGATCTACTATATCTCAAAAAATGGCCGATTTTATAAGGCCTTAGCCAACTATGATTTACATTTAAAAAAAAACACAAGTGTATGTCATATCTCAAAAATCAGAAACAACATAAAAAATTGGATTAGATTATCTTATTAAGCCCAAAATTATCTAAAATTTTTGTCTCTAGAGTTTTTCTGTATAATCATAAATAACGGAGCTACAGAGATCTTATGAAATAGCAAAAAAAAACACTCTTTTCAAAATATCTAGTAAGCCCTGAACTTTTTTAAAATTTCAAAAGAGGCATTAGATTGAGCATTCAAAACCGCAATTCTTTCCCCATTTAACCTCTGCTAGTTTCCGAGATCCCCATAGTGGGCATCGAAAAAAACTCACCCTGTATACCTACATTCGTCGATGGAAATCAACGCTATATTTCACAACATAACTACTATTTTGCAAATCTTGGAAATTTCTCAGAAGGTATTGGTAAAGGTATTGTTTATTCTGTGGTAAAGGTATCTCGGACAGTTTTAAAATTTTCTAGCATGCCAGCTGAGTTTTTTTTAGTGCTATAAACGGTGGCCTTTTTCCAAATTCTAATAAAGTAAACTGAAAGCAGTCAGTTTTGCCCACAAACGTCATTAAGAATTTTTTCGGTAACTCTTAAAACAAGGCGGTTTTTACAAAAGTTTTCTTTTCTTTCAAAATTATCTCGGAAAGTATAGGCCGTAATTCTCGAATATGCTTTTGCATAAAGTTAGAGCATCAAAAAAGCAATCTTTTCTTTCAAAGAAAGTTGTCCGAAACCGGAAAATGCATATTTATCAAGATATTCTTGACTGGCTCCCCTTTAATAGACATCCTGTATAGGTCTGGGATCTTATCCTCATTAAAAGCATCGTCGATGGAGGAAGGAATCCTCAATCAACGAAAGCATGCACAAGCAAATTTTTCTTGAGGATTATTTCAGTTTATTATTTAAAATGTTTTCAATACCAAGGTATAGCTAGGTATATAATTGTAAATATCTGAATAAACTTTATTATAATTATTGTTTCCGTAATTATTTTCAACACCTAAAATTCATTTGTAATATAATGCGTCGACCTAGCTGGGGAAGAATATAATGACCGTGGGAGGCATGGTTGTTCGGGGGCCGGCTGACCGGTGAAAAACTATAGAAAAAATCGTTTTCAACCGTTTTTATTACTCTGGTCGGCTGTGCCAAGAGTAAACAAACCGGCTGAGGGCTGCAGTGACGTCACTGCCGATCGATAAGTCTGCGAATATACACAGTTTGGGATCTGCGTAGTGTGACAGGTTTCTAACGAACGAGATCGAGTAAGAAGCGCTAAGGTTTTTGATTTTGATAATAGGTGGCGCCCTTGTGAATCCGATCATCACATCTCCGTTAGTTTTAGATTTTGATAATAGGTGGTGCCTTGTGAATGAGATCTCCGTTAGTTTTAGATTTTGATAGTAGGTGGCGCCTTGTGAATCAAATCTCCGTTAGTTTTAGATTTGGTCCTTAGAGGCCGACACAAGCAACTAAATCTATTAATATATAGAAATTCCGCCATAAGAAAAAGCTAACTAGTCTCTTATAAACAAGGCCAATACTGAAAAGTCACCAAATGTTAAATGTTGATAAATTCCAACAAATCGCCAAAATACGAAACGTCAAGGGAATTCCGTCAAACTCAAAAAAAAAAAACGCGACAACATGTCAAAATCAGTCATAGCCATCAAATTCAAATTTTAATACATCAAATCATTTCATATTTTTGAAAAATTTTGTCTTTGATGATGTGCATCAGTTTTTATTTTCTATGCACCATAGGCCATTTATCTCCATACACAAATGTTGGGAAGAAAAAAAAGGTCCGTTTACCTGCATGAAAAATAAAAAGAAAAAACAACTGGGTGATTCAGGGAAGATGAAAATTGTATGTTCATCTTAGAAAAATCTGTCATGTCAATTAAATTCATTACATACAAAACTAAAAAATTTACATGTACCTAAACCCTGATTTTCAGGAAATCAGCAGAGCTGTTAATATGGAGTGTTTTTGGCTGTAATGCTCAAAATTCAAAGACACTGTACGAGATACGGTAAACATTCATAAAGAAAAGTTGCTCAGAATTGAAAATTATTTTAAAATTTACAAACTCTTTTTGCACAGACACGCGGGATGCTGTGATAGCACTCTTTGAAGAATTAAATTGTTTTTTTTTTCATTTACATTAGTTTGGCACTTGGTAGTATTATTTACTTCATTTAGCAAGGGCATAATAACTATTAATATGCATAATATTTGTCTTACTTTTGTATAAATTCTTTTGTTTTCTTCCTGGTAGTTATAGATCATTTAAATAAAATATCCTGGGTACTCTACCAACGTGTATTCAAATACGACAAGCAAATTTTTTTTTATAATTTTTCTTGTATATTTGTCTTACTTTTGTATAAATTCTTTTGTTTTCTTCCTGGTAGTTATAGATCATTTAAATAAAATATCCTGGGTACTCTACCAACGTGTATTCAAATACGACAAGCAAATTTTTTTTTATAATTTTTCTTGTACAACGTATGTTTCGGCAATTTATGCCATCTTCAGGTACATATCAAAATTTTTTTGAGTCTCCAATTTTTTTAAAATTTATATAAACATATAATATTAATATTATGTGAAAAGTAAAACATAAATGTTAAAATTAACCACAAAATTACTTACATTTTTGAAGCATAACAATTACTTGAAAATTATGTTCTAAATATGGTTTTATCTCGTCAACTTCAATATGATCACATATTCATTAAAGTCAAACAAAATTAAAAGGTTAATCCATAAGAATGTTGTGGAGGATGTAATTTTTCAGTATAAAATTTTCCTAAAAGAGATGTTTGATAGGAGGCTACATGTTATAGCAAATGGTCCGAAATGTGTTCAGGTACGCTTGCGCGTTAAAATATTTTATTCAAATAAAAAAGGTGGAACTGATACATAGTGGGCTTTTTTAAAACAGATTTCGGAAATATACAGTGACAATAATAATTTTAAATTTTTAACATTTTTAACAATTTGTGTTGGTGAGACCCAAAAAACAAAATACAAGAACAAACAAAACGAAAATAGTTTAAGTAATTAGATTATTATATATGTGTGAGACCTTCTGTGTCAGTTCTAAAGTTTACTTTTGTATGGCATCTTATTAATATTTAATATGAATGGTCATTTCAGTGCTTTTAAGAATTGTGATGAGTTTAGTTGACCAGACAACATCCCAAACTGATGATAGTGTCAAATACAAATGCTTTATGTTATTAATAAAACATGGCCCTTTGTCTGGTCTTGCGCCCAACATTTTAAGGGAACAATTTGATTTTATATCAAAAATATGCCAACAAGTTTCTCCCAGCCATCCTCGCTTCCAACAAGAAGATGTTGTTGATATTGCTTTGGATTTTTGCAGGCATGTAAGGTATTTTTGCACAATGATTTAATTTTTAACTGATATTGTGATTGCTTTTGCAGACAGCAGAAGATAACAGGGTATCTTGTTGTAAGTTTGGTGAAACGGTCTTTGCAGCTCTCTTAGATTTACATGAGCCCAATGGATATGAATCAAAAATGAAAGTAAGTCAGAATTATTTTTTTGTGTTATCCATCGTCGTTTGTGTGGGTTGGATCTTGACAAAACGTGTAGAATACAAAATTTTGCATATCCGGGACCCCTTAATTGTTTGTTTGCAACTAATACTACTGAGATAGTACACCAAAGTTGGGGGCTGGTATGAAATTTTTAGGAAAAATCAAATTGCATTGTGAAATTAAAAGACTGCTTACATGAATGTGTCCAAATAATTTGCTTACTAAACACCAATGTTTTACGAGTAAATTGACACGTTGGGTGTTACCTAGCGGCAGTGGTGATTTTTTAAAATAGAGAAGAAATCAAGCAATTCGGTTAGGTGCGGCAACGTTGCGCCAATTCTACAGCTTTTCAAATCAACAACTTCCCTTACATTCCCTCGCACCACCCCGATCCTTCTCATACCATATAGGTAGAAAATAGCATTGACTGACATTAATACGTCAGTCAACGAAAATAGGTTGAATCGCTGCATTATTATTATAATAATTTATAATTGGATTTAAAGTTTTACACTGTTTTTGGTGTTTTGAGATTCACGTAACGTGAAATTACGCGGATTTCTTTGATTGTCAAAGTGGTATTAGTTAAATAAGGTATAAATATGACTGTTATTATAGAAGAATTTGGTAGTGTTTTTTTACATAACACTTCTTTATCTTAACCGCGAACCAAAACTTTAATTTAATTTTAAAGCTTCCCCGTAGTCTTCGGGTCCCGTTTCTCGAAAGTGGTTAATCGTGAATCGGGAAATTCTCTTAGATATCTGATTTTCGAGGTTCCTTCTGGTACCGGAAGAAAGTATGGCACCCAATTAAGAGATTTACCACCTCCTTCGATTTTTAGAACTGCTCTATTTTAGGTTGTCGGAAGACTTTTGCGAAAAAAGCCACCAATGGCCGTGGGCAGGGTTGTAAGATTTTCCACTATTATTCAGGCAATATAAGGCCAACCTAACGATGCCGAACTTACTGTTTTTCGCACTGTAACTGACAATGTCACGTAAGGCAATGTCGCGTAATAAGATGTTAGATTTGCCATCACTTATGCCTTTGAGGTTATGGCTGGCTTTCAAACCGCGAGATAGGGGAGGGGTAATTGCAACGTTGTCAGTTGAACTCTTTTGCGACCGCACGTATTGGAACGATTTCAAGGGCCGTGCCTGTACCATCCACGCATAAATTAATTCACATTGAGTAGGTGATATTATTCTATTGAACAGCGATTATATGAGTTTCATTATATTACATACTGTTATTAATTTTATTTCAACTCATTCTACACCACCTGAGAAGTAGGGTTAACGATGCATTTTTAAAAAATATTATGGTGTTTGTAGCCGGAGTGTACATACAAGTGTGTTGGTTCCCTTTTTATTTATTTATTTTTTCTTATTTCTTTTGTTCACCTTTCAGTCCAATTTACTACCACATCACAAGATCTACTGTGATGATAAAGAAAGGCTTTTAAATTAATCTAAAGAGAGTGGCGATGATTGAGGAAGTACAATTGCACCAAGAATTGTATCTGCAGCAGCCTCGGTCGCTGAAGAGGCTCGTTACCATAACAGCTGCATGATAAAGTCCTATCAAGTTCCCCATTCTGAGAAAAAAAGAAGGTACAGACCAGCTCAAGATGTCGACAAGGAAATGGAAGATATTTATGATTTTGTTGAAAAGCACTCGAGTGAATGCCAGTTTACTTTCGAAGAACTCATGAATTGTATCGAAGGCTATTATCGCTCTGATGTAAAAACGGTGCAGTCCCGCCTAACCAAGAAATGCGGGAACGCTATAATGATGACTGTACAAGGCCATCGCCCCACCATTGTCTGCAGGGTTGCTACTGCACTGGAAAACCTGGAAAACCGGGAAATGTCAGGGAATTTCAAAATGATCAAAATTGTCATGGAATTGTCAGGGAATTTTGTGAAAATTCCTAAATGTCAGGGAAAAATACTTGCCATTTCTGGAAATGTTTCTCGGTTTCCGGCCTGCAAAACGCTATAGAAAATATTTAATCCGGTCTTCTATTTGTATAGTAGGCCAAGTGTTCCAAGACCACGCGCCTGCGCCTGCGTCTGCTTATCAGAGGGCAGGCGGTCAAAGACCACGTGCGCACCGGTAGATCGCGGATACAGATTCTATTTCTGCAGAAATATAGAAATATAGACTTATGTCAGAGAATATAAAACAACCAGCAGTATAACTTACTCTTGAGAAGTCACTCGCAAATTCAATGACCTTGAGCCATATTGGGGGAATAGAAGTCAGAGGTGGGGAAAATCAATTCAGAAATACAGAGTAGTATTAGTAAAGTGTATAGTGTGTGGTAAGCACAAGCAGCTTTGACTCCTTCCTGGGATTCTTTATTTAAAGATACTAGCACAAAGCACAATTTACAAAAAAAAACACACTCCACGGCAAAAAAGAACTGTCCAATCGCCCCGACACTGCATCCATTTGACAGAATCTATTCCCAAATGGCTAAGTAGGTAAGAATTTTTATTTTTTTATTTTGTTTTTGTTACAAGTACTTATAATATAAGTAATATATTACGACCTATGTTTTTTTTTCAAAAAATATTGGCCATTCATTACCTACCTTACAAAAATCACTTAAAATTGTCTGGAAAAAACTGTAAAATGTCATGGAATACCTGGAAATGTCAGGGAATTTTATCGGTCAACTAAAGTAGCAACCCTGGTCTGGTTCCGAGGATACAAAGTTCTGCCCAAAGCATGGTATAGCAACCAAAAAGGAAATAACCCTCGAAAATAACGTCTATGCGTTGTGCACGAAGCTGTATCCATTATCTTGCAGGATATTCGATCACAAATATGTGAATTGAATGAGTATTCACCGGCAAATGATTTGTTCCAAGATGTTGATACAGTGGTACCAGAAACATTGCGCATGCTTCTGGAGGTTCTGATTCTGATACATAAATGTTTAACTTTAGACAAGTGGCGCTTGAAATGTATGGTCATAGCACATGCCATAATCTCTGCTGTATGACCAAAGTCATTATTCTTACCATTACAAATTGGCGTCAGTGTATTCATGTACAAAAAATTTGGGTCTAAACAATTTTGGATGTTTAATCTTGGAATTTTGGTTACTTATCGCATCTCCAGAAGGAAGTGAGCAAGTGGCATTTTTTTTACATGAAGTTGTGCCATTTCCATCTGCAAAACATGTTCGCTTTAAAGAACAAAATGGATTAGGCCGAGTACGAACGGTTTACAAATGCGGGCCTTTTCACGATAAGAAAATCAAACAAATTTTGGTCAGGAATTTGGTCAGCTATGACAATAAAACATACATTGATGCGAACTATGAAGACCATCGGCAGATTTGCACATGGACAGGGCATCACACCCAGGGTTCTGACAAAGTGGACTTTGGGGATGGTTTTCTTCATAATGTATGTGACGGGATAGAACAGTTCTGCAATATTGAAAATCACCACATGTAGAGGTACGCCAACCCGCATTGCACTTGAAATGCCGACTTGAGCAAACTATTAGATGATTGGCTTTTGCAACGACTTCCTCTGCTAATATTGTCACATGGCACAAGAAATCGGGATACTTTCTGTGGGACGAATGGTTGGCAACTTCGGTGCTTTAAAATTCAAGTGCAAAGATGGAGTCCTTTCGCTAGCATTGTCAACATGTTGTATCAAGATGTCTACTGTGCCTATCATTATCAACCCCCTACTTGTATTCCAACGAATCAGTATCGCAAAGAAATCCGACGAGGAATTGCGTAATTATTTCCAATTCGGACTGGCTTCCTCTATTGTGATTTGACGAAAATGGTGTGCGTAAAGGTACGAAGTCGACGCTATTCAATCAATCAATCAATCATTTATTGGTGAATACAAGCATGAGAACACTTTTCACAAGTCATACAAGCTTTCAAAGCGATAACGAATAATGGACCAGTCAGACACAAGCTTTTTAAAGACATTATGGTTTAAGGACAATTATAGTGTTTGATGGTTACTCCAACAATGCTGGTGATAAGAGTACCAAATGTGAAGAACAGACCTGCCAAACGACATTCTGTGAGTAAAGTTCTTTTTGACGAATCTATGAACTTAACGATTTTGCAAGAGCGCTTTCTCTCTAGCAGGCTACAGAAGACGAGGATTTTTAAACGTGCAAACAGCAATCGATATGTTCCCTACGGTGGAGACAGTATTGTTGGAGAGGACGTAGATTTACCTACTCTTTTTGTTAACTGCTATGGCGAAATATCACTACAATGTTCATTTGTCTGCCAAAGGGAACACGGAGGAGAAACTATTCCAGTCGGAGCTGGCAATATGGGACCATCAGTGTCGAAAAATATTTTATTTTTGCATGCCATTACTGGTTGTGACACAACATCAGCATTATTCAATCAAGGACAACTTTCCTTGGGTGAAGGAAAACTGGTTATATGACTCGTTTTTGATAACCCAGGAATAAAACATACGTATAAGATTATTTACAAGGGTGGTTTATTAAAAAATTAAGAAATGTGTTAACATTAAAAATTGGGAAATGATGATTTACAATAAAGATATGAATTTATAAATGTCGTTGAATGAAACGTGACAATGGTTTGGTGGTTATTAAAAAATTAAGAAATGTGTTAACATTAAAAATTGGGAAATGATGATTTACAATAAAGATATGAATTTATAAATGTCGTTGAATGAAACGTGACAATGGTTTAAATTGAAATGTAACTTAAAGATAATTGACAAAGTGAGGTTACGTTAAAATTGAATTGACTGGCACTGACTGTACCGAGCAGGATTTAAAGTTCCGAAAAGCTCAAACTAATACAACCAAAGTTCTGCACCGTTCTGAGGTTAAAGTGGAACGCTTTGACACAACACCTTACTTAAAAGTTTGCTCCTTACGAACTTCCGAGGTTGTCCTCCGCTGAAGTCTACTCGGCTGACCCAGACCAGGTTCGACAGGCCGAAAGCTGCGTTACAGGCCTTGGATGTTTGCTAGCTCAGGGTCTTGACCTTAGTTCAGCCAACCCTGTCTCCCTTGTTGGTTTGCGGACAGTCAGCGGGGTTGTCGACTTGTTGTTCGATGAGGCGTTGGTCCTCGTGCAGTTTTGAGCATGTGGAAAATTCAGAAGCTTAGACACAGCCAATATACTCTGTCAGTGACGTCAAATGTTTATAAATGTTTATTCACATGAAAAATGCTCGAAAAAAATTAATAATTATAAAAAGTACAACAATTTGCTTAAGTTTAAGATAATATAATAGTTAATAAACCCCAAATGATCAGTAGAAACAGCAACAAACCATCTGATGGAGTTTGTTTACTCAGAAATAGACAGTGGAATGTATGTGGTTTGTCTGATGTTTGATTTGTCTCAGGCATTTGATAGTTTAAAGTTTGAATTCGTTTTTCAAAAGCTCTCGAATCTCAGAATTCGCGGACTCATGCTTCAATGGATGGAATCTTATTTTGAGAATAGATCACTATTAGTTAAGATAGATAACACTTTGTCTGAAAAATATGAAATAAAATTAGGTGTTCCACAGGGATCAATCCTTGGGCCCCTAATATTTCTCTTGTTCATAAATGACCTGCCACAGTATATCTCACTGGGAAAGATTACAATGTTTGCGGATGACGCTACGATCACTGTTAGTAGTGAGTCAATTTCTATCTTGGAAGAAAAAGTCAAAACCATACGCAAAGAGATGGAATGTTGGTGCGATCAAAACGGACTCATAATAAATGACACCAAAACCACCTTACAAAAAACAAAACGTTTAGCTCTTTATCAGCTACAAACGCTACTCTTTCCGATACAAAATAAGAAAATGACGGTACTAAATTGAGATAAACAATTATTAAAACAACAACGATATTACTAGAAAAGAAAAAAATCTCCGTCGGGCTATTGGTATATATTGTGTGCAACGTGCAACTTTACCGATACAAATAAATCTTACTTTGAGCAAAACAGGACTGAAAGGCAGCCACGGTTATTCTTCCTTTTATATTTGCAATTGAGCTGGGAGAAATCTCGAAAAAGAATAAACGTGCCTGGGGCAAGCCGCAGGTGAGTTTCAACAAAGAAGGAAAATTACCAAAATTATAAAAATAATTTTAAATGAAACTCACCTGGTACTTGTGTCCACCTTCCCATGCCCTGCTCCAAATGCTCAAAGATCAACAGGTTTTCCAAAAAACCCACGCGTCGCCCTTGAATGCCAAGATGGCCACCTGGTCCCAAATTTCCAAAACAACTCCAGGTGCGCCTGGTCGAGATTTCACATGAAAAACAGAAAAATACGGTTGTATTCCGCTGCAGCAAACAATTAAACACAATATAAACACTCAATATTCCCAAATGGAGATAACAGGAAGCCGATAAAAGGAGATAATTAAATCGAGACACACATCCTTGCTGCTATCACCAGATACCTGCCGGACACTTCACGCTAAGGATTCAATCGGAAAGAGAGCGAGACGGCTCTTGCAGGTAGTTTTGAAAGATCCTGTATTATAAAGAATGTATCGTAACACAGCCAATCACGACGTCGCATTTGTCGATGTCATCTAGCCATCTGATCATAGAGCAACCAAAAAACTTCACTATGGCTTCCCGCCTAGGGCATGGAACCAAACTCGCAGAAAATATTTGCTCCGAACCAAACAAGTGGCACCAACAAATACGTAGCGGATTACTTGCTAATAACTTTAGTGCTAACTGTTGGAACGTACCTTCGACTCAATGCACAAAGAAGCACTGTACAAATCGGAAATTGTGATTCATCTTACAAATAACGATGTATTATTATTTAAAACGTGGTAATGGAATTTTTAAAATAAAAATTCCGTTACAAAGTTATGTCTCTTAAAACAGCTGAACAACTTTATTTTTTGCAAAATCTGCCCCCTGTATCTACTGTATTTCTGTAATGTCCTTATGTCAGTGTCAGACATTGGCTAACTAGAGTATCCATAGACAAGGGTAGCACCCAATGTGGCAACAAACATGTCAATTTACTATTAAAGCATTGGCATTTAGTAAACAAATTGTTTGGACACATTCACTTAAGCCGTTTCATAGTTTTTCACGGTGCAATTTGAAACCGTGGTCTTACCATCCTACTAAATTTCATCTTTCTCTAACCTTTTCTGAACAAAAACTACCCTTTGACTAGACTACGTAGTTTTTAATTCAGAACAACCATTCTTTCCAGCATTGAAGATACAGGCACACTGCGTATCAGGAGTACTCTTTCTTGTTAAGTCACTAAATATATACACTGCTAAAGCCTATTCATTTAATTTATACCCTGATGTCATCGATACCAGCATAACAGCGTTGCCAAACTTTATGACAAATTGCAAATACGAAGACTTCAGCTGCCACAATATTTAACTTTTAAACCATTTACAGGTTAGTTAATGTACACAGTGTTTTCTTAATCTGAAACCTTAATAGGCCATGTGAATACAAATAAGGAAAAGCTTAATACTTCGAAATTCAAAAAAAAATTGAAAAAATTCATTATTTCCGAATAATTAATTTAAAAAAAAATTTGGACCATCTGATAGGCCTTTATGTAAAAAGAAAGCAGTGGAAATTTTAAATAAAAGCATTTGCTTAAGTTTTATTTATACCACCCAATGAATTTTGTGCTGTAAATTATTATGTTATTATTATTTATTAAAATAAAGATCTCAAAAATTTTGAATTAAATTTTATTAAGTATACTTAATAACTAAATATGCCCATGAACAATGAAATAATAATAATAAATAAAAAAAAACAATTCTGGGCCATTAGCTCTACATGCAAAGAGAGAAAGAAAAAACCTGTAGTCAATATTGATCATTTCGACCAGACAGCTATCCAAAATATGATATATGAAATGTAGAGGGACAGAATTTCGCCAATTTACCTCGATATGCGTTTAATTTTTTTTTATTTTTTCTTAATTCTTTTAGAAAAGCTCATTGCAGTGAACAAACACCCTTTAAGGGCGATATTGGAAGAACGTGTACTTATGGACGTGCCTAATATTGCTCTGAAACATATTAAATTTTTAAGAAATTATATGCAAGCAAAAATGGAAGGAACACGACAGTTTCTTTACCTGGTCGAAACATGGATTTTCCAAGATGGGACTATCAGTAAGTCTTGGCAAGATGATAGCGTTAAATCCGTTAAGAAAACTAAAATTTTTTAAAAATAAAATTTGTTTGATTCAAAAATTGCACTCCTCTTCATCGTCTTCGTAGTCACTATTCGAGTCACTATCAAGATTAATGATCAAGGGGTGTATGTCTTCCCGATCCCGATCAAAAGCCACCTCCCTTTCCCACCAACGACTGATTTCTTCTTCAATGTGACAAACAGTTTTTGCCCAAACTTCTGGAGTAGCCTGTGCTAAGGCTTGCCTCCATACCAATAACGATTTCTCCACCGATCGTCCATCTTCACCAACATGGTCGTTGTAATATTTTTTGGCAATACCCCATATATTTTCTATTGGATTAAAGATGCAGTGGTATGGTGGTAACCTTAACACAGTATGTCCCTTTTATTCGGCCAATTTGTCCGCCACATATTCTGTTGGTGGTTTGTGCCTGTAATAAATGAAAAATAGTAGGTACTTCAAAGGTAGCAAAGTCAATTTTCAATTAAAAAAATGTTTAACTCTTGTAATTAGCAATACCATTCTAATAATATAAGATTAAGTACCTTCTGACTAAATCAATCAGTTGAGTGTTGAACATAAACGTTTCAAATGGAATGTGTAATTTTCCTCCAGCCATGATTGAATTTCACTTTTTCGAGAATTTGCTGCTGGTGCTTTTTTAACTATTTTACTATGATAGGATGCATTATCCATGACGATGATGGAAGGCGATTTCAAATTTTTTAGTAGTTGGTGTTCAAACCACTTAAAAAAATTTTCATGGTTCATTTCACCATGATAATCAGCTTTGTGAGCAAAACACCAGCTCTGCACCATCAACAAAACCAGCTTGCACCACAATATATCTTTAAAAAAAATACTTTGGATATTTGTTTTTATGTACCTATATTACTAGTTACCTTTTGCCCCCAACTTTAGTTGTCTTAATGGACAACGCTATCATCTTGCCAAGACTTGCTGATAGTACCATCTTGGAAAATCCATGTTTCGTCCAGGTAAACAAACTCTCGTGTTCCTTCTCTTTTTCCTTGCATATAATTTCTTAAAAATTTAATACGTTTTAGGGCAATATTAGGCACCTCCATAAGTCCACGTCGAGGATCATCTTTACGGTACTTAAATCCAATGTTCCTCGATATTTTCCATAAAGATGTTCTACCACCATGAAAAATATCTCTTTCTTCTAATTTCGCTTTTAGGGTGTTCACTGTAAAGTGCTTTTCTAAAAGAATAATTATAAAATTAGACGCATATTCGGGCAAATTGGCAAAATTCTTTAACATACTGTCCCTATACATTTCATTTATCACATTTCAGATTGCTGTCTGTTCGAAATCATCAATGTTGACTACAGGTTTTTTCTTTCTCTCCTTGCAGGTCGAGTAGCTGGTCCTCCTAGAGCTGCTGCAACCCTCTTAAAGAGAAACAAAAATATGATTTTTTGCAAATTATCGAAATTTATATATAGTGAAATAAAATAAAAAGTACTTACATCTTTTACAGCATAAAGCGGAAGCAGCGGACCCCCGTTTCCCCTTTCCCTCTCAAAATATTCGCTCAAAGCACGCACCATACCTACCCTGCGCGCGTTTATCAAGATTTTGAGAACCTATATCTTGCGCGGCATTTTAAAAATTCAGTGACAGACTGTGTCAAAATTTTAACGAAAAATTTGAATATTATCATTGCAACCCAGCCCTATTATGCCAACATGACAGATAAAAATTAACTATTATTTGTGTGGCATTTTTGTAGTGTCACTAGAATTTATATTGGCAGCAAAAAACACCAAACGATGACGTCAGGGTATAAATTAAATGAATAGGCTTTAACAGTCAGTTTTGTAGGTGCAGATGGTGGAATTTTTCCTTCTACAAGTACTGATCCACCATCCTGGGGGCGCTATTGTAGGCCACCCGAATGCTTATGCCGTGAACTGGTCAAATTGGAACATGTGCCTAAAAAGGATATATAGACTTCTCTGTTCAGAAATAGCTTTATATCTGAGAAATCGTGAAAAACAAACTTGCTTTTTCATTTCCCGAGGAAAGCAGTATATGATAATGGATAGTTTTGTAAAGTTATTTGTAGAAGTAAGCAGGCAGGTAAGGTGTATCAAAGTAAACGACTAACATATATATTATTTCAATGAGTACAAATTTTAGTTAATGCGTTCAGATGAACAAGATATGTCTTTTAGTATGAGTTTTAGCTCTATGTCGCAACCATCTAAAAAACAAAAAATTGACATGAATTTAAACGCATACATTTCAAATATTGTAGACATTAAAAGTTGGGTGTGGTAAGTATCTAATTTTAAAATGTTTAGGTACTAAGAGATCTAATAAGTATACATAGTCATGGAATACCGGACTACCACTTGACACTCGAAAAACACAGCCTAAGTACTTTCATATGCACAAGAAAGGAATGTTCCACTAAAAAATGTTCCCAAATCCATACTAGCTTAGCCTCTTTCTCTAATCAAATCGTTCCTTAAGGACAGAAGCAACTTTCTGCCAGAAATGCTGTAGATTTTTTATCCATAAACATTTCAATTTTATGTAGAGGATAGCATCCATCAATTAAAATTTCACAGATTCATTTAAACACAAAATGCTTTCTTGTATAAAGACGAGCCATGTGGGGCAAGGTTGCGTCTAAATTATGGACAGACAAGACCACAAAATTAATATGGGCGCATAAAATGAAACTACTTCTTTCTTTAGCATTTTGATAAATGAAGCCGCTCTTTGGCATTACAAAATAAATTAGATCTGGCAGATATAATGCATTGATCACAGTGTATATGCATTTTAATTTTCTATTTAAACATTTAAATTAGCAACTTCAACCTTTAGCTTTTTTATACAGAGAGTCTCACTTAAGAGCGAAACAACTCTATAACGTCTTTAATTTTTAACCGACCAGAACGAACTTTTTACCAAAGGTAGATGGCATTGTTGCCTACTTATTTCCAAAAAATTAGTTGCCTACTCCAAAGTCAAGCCACCTGCGATGCCACAAACGAGGCTAAAAATCCGAAAGTCATATTAGGCGTTTTTTTTTTTCAAAAAAATTTACTAGAAAAAGTTGTTCAGAATCGATTCACAACCCTAAATTCAAAATTTTGTCAAAATCAAAAAATAATAATTTAAAAAAATTAAATTCCAAAAACAGCAATTTAATAATTTTCTGTGTTTAGAAAAGTGTGCGATGGAAGTTTTGAAGGCAAATTTTATTTATTTAATATTTTTGATTTTGACAAAATTTTGGATTTAGAGTTCTGAATCGATTCTGAACAACTTTTTTTAGTAAATTTTTTTGGAAAAAATTGCCTAATATGACTTTCGGATTTTTAGCCTCGTTTGTGGCATCGCAGGTGGCTTTGACTTTGGAGTAGGCAACTAATTTTTTGGAAATAAGTAGGCAACAATGCCATCTACCTTTGGTACAAATTTCGTTCTGGTCGGTTAAAAATTTAAGAAGTTATAGGGTTGTTTCATTCTTAAGTGAGACACTCTGTATGTCTTTATATATACTCATACAGTGTTAAAATTTCGAGTTGAAATTTGATCTCCTTGGGAGCAGACCCACTTGTTTTGAAACTAATTTATGACATATTTTTTTAGTTTCGAAAAATCACATAATATGCCTTGGAACTTTTTTGCTCTTCAGTAAAGTGCCCTCGTTAGACGAGGTATGGTGGATATCACGAATCTTGATCCCTGCGTCACAATGATTGACAATGCAATGGGGAACTTGCACAAAAATTAAATTTAAAAAATATTACTTTCAAACGTAATTTATTGCCATTAAATGAACCACAGTTCACAAAAAACTCATTTTTTATTTTTATGTAATCAATATAAGCAATTAAAAACTGCGTAATTCAAATCATTCTTGTAATGCGCCTTCCTTGGTTGTGACGTCAAGTAGCTCGTTGGTGGTGGCGCCTCTGGTGGGCGGCGGCACCATGTATAAACTAATGTGGGCGGCATATGTATAAAAACTACAGCACCACGCAAGCTTTGTTTAGAAAGATCAACGAGAACATCCTATCCTTGTCTATCCGTCTTAATAATATAGTCTACCTCAGTCTTGATATTGTTGATAATGTTTGAAAAGAGTGTGCTGTATTAAATAGTTATTTACATTGCCAGATGCGTAAGCACACTTTTTTGGCCAAGGAGGTTGTTTAACGCCCGTGTTGCCTCGGGTCTCTTAAAACTCTCTCCGAGGCCAAAAAGAGCTTACACATCTAGCAATGTATTACATTTTGCCTGCTACTGACAATTTTATATTAGGTTACTTTGAATTTAAATACATTATACCATACTTTCACCGTTTTAGTATATATAGCCATGGCTGGGCGGCGCGCCGTCGTGTATTCGGCTAGGTTCGTCAGTCGTTGGCGAGGGGCGGGGCGTGTTTTTTGCTCGCAAAATTCGACTGATAAGCGGTGCGGGACTACTGTGTACTCCCCCCGCCAACGACTGACAAACCTAGCTGGACGCACGACGACGCGCGGCCTATTCACCTATATCTACTAAAACGGTGAAAGTACGGTATAGTAGATTGTGAGTAATAATCTTCATAATAATCATTGTTCAATTATTACTAAAAATGATAATCAGTGATAAATATAAGAGGTAGAATGCAGTGATATTAAAAAAGAACTTGGGCTTCTTGTGTGATCCAACAAAGAATCTACGAATTACTAGTCCCGTGGCCTCACCATTCAGTTAAAGAACCGCTTGAAAAATTTGGACTTTTAGGCAGTTGTTATTTTTGACCTACATCAGATCTCTCTGGAAATGGGTCGCTGAACTATTTATTTTAATGTTCAATTTCCATTCTTCCTTCTCTAATTCTGTGTAGCTGTCACTTCTGTCACTGCCTTCAGATCAATCGAGCGGTGTGACGTCACAACCATTCCCACGCTTTTCGGTCGTTTCAGATGAATAGCTTGCGGTCACAACTTTAATTATTTATTGCAAATTAAATATTGCGATTTGAGGGCTGATAATTGGTATGTGCTCTTTCTAGAGATAGGCAAATATATTAAAGAAATAAAAAAATGGTCCAAGTTCCTCATTATTGTCGACCATTGTGATGCAGGGATCAAGATTCGTAGTAACCACTATAAGCCAAAATGTCATTAAGGAAAGTTGTTCAGAATCGAAAATTATGCCCCTGTGTATTATTTCAGGTCCCTCAGCCAATTTTATTTTTATATTTTTTATGATATAAGTACTGGGTGTAACTTTGATTAATACATAAATTTTAACTGGCGGTAGGCTCCGATCCCAAAAGCACGCCCTTGAAAGTATTTTTTAATGTGCAGAAAATAAAAAATTTCCCAGAATTTTACAGACACTTTGAGAGTCACTGGTTCAAGGCCTTCATTATCGAAGCCATGGCTTCCTACTAAAACATTGCCATTCTGTCAGATAATTCCTGAAATCCTTGAAAATCTGTATAAATTTGCAAATTTCTACACCTCCCATAGGGTATAGCAGTGGCATGTTACTTTTCAGCACCATAACTTAGTAATAATCACATTTATTACTTCACTAATTTGTTTTCACTTTTTACAATAATACTTTCATGGCACAGCACACCACTTCTTGCTGACGTAGTACTCTCCATAACCTAAAAATAATCACAGCCCATCACTTCTTAACGTAATTTTTTCATATAAATTGTTCGAAATGTTGTCCAATATTAATACAAGCTTCAACTCTTAGCTGCATAGATTCTTTTATTTTAGCTAATGTATCCTGGCTATTTTTTTATTTAATTCGCAGCTGCTTCTACATGAGCTCGTCAAGTGGCAACAGTGGCCACAAACCTATTATCGATCTATTGCAAATTCCAATCATTGCCTCCAGCCAGCTGGCAACGATCAGCTGTTGCGTCAGTCTGGCGGTGTGTTGTAGTAACAATGGACTGACATTGATGTTTGAACCAGCACCACTAAAAAATTTCTAATTATAAGAGCAATAATTTTGTCTTATTTTTGGTGATTTAAGTTTTTTTCTAAACTTCATAGGCATGCTCTTGGGGTCAAAACCTACTGCCAAAAGTTCTGTACTAATCAAAGCTACACATAATTTTTTTTAATAGGACATTCTGTAGGAACTTAGACAAAGTTTGAATAGAAAAAGTTGTTCATCGTTACAAGTTTCACCTTGAGTTGAAAGTAATAGGCCTACTTTAGTTTTTTTTGCAGTTTTATCCTTTCTGTTTAAAGAAAGTGGAAAATGTCATAACTTTTCAAATTAATTATAGCTTTGAAAACAAGCATAATAGTATTGTGTTTGTCTGTATTGTTATTTTACTTTTTAGTATTGATTGAAATGTTGATACAACAAAAAAATTATCTAAGTTGCAAAAAAATTAGCGAGAGACCTGAAATTTTGCACAGGGGCACAATTTTTCATTTTGAGCAACTTTTCCTAATACATAAAATTTCCAAGGTATATGTGATTTTTCAAAACTAAAATTATATCACGAATTACTTTTAAAACAAGCGGGGCTGAACCCCAGTAGATTAAATTTCAATTCGAAATGTGTTTGTCTTTTACAAGAGTCGTTGAAATTCGGGGACACACTGTATGTTTTATTCAAGCAAGTGCCCATGGGCACTGTTACAAAAAGGCAAGGGGGGTAGCCGCCTCTCTGGATTTTTGGACACAAGTAAAAATTTATAAGTTTTAACATTGTTTCATTGATTTAATTATAAAGTGGAAAATCGTCGTGTAATAATCTGTAACATTATTGATTGAAAAATATACTTTTTATTATTGTCCAGAAGACCTAGCCTAGCCGGGGCCTTTCTACATTGAGAAAAAGAGAATAAAAGTACACCATAAGGTTGTAATTTTGTAATTTCCTATGCCTCATTTAAACTATCTGTTCTAAATATTTCTAAAATAGCTTTAAAAGACAATGATTTTTATGGGCCCAGACCAAAACAAATTTCTACTGGTTCTATTAAAAAAAGGGAGTACTTGGCTACAAATGATTATGGATCCATAGTTAACAAAGAAAAAATTCTCACCAATTGACAGTAATATTTTTTGCTTCAAAATATTGTTCACTAATTTAAACTGTTTGACCTTGAACATTTGAAAAATTTTCTGATACAGCGCAATTTCTTACCACAAAAATAGATTTTTTTAATTTGTAACCTCCCATTGACAAAGTCTAGCTATGTCCCCGCATAGCCCCCCTGGCAAATGCCATAACTGCACCCATGGAAGTGCCCAAAATCAGTGACTAAGACCGTTTCACATTCGCGATTATAGCAGCGCGACTCAACAGCGCGGCACAAAAAAAACAGCGCGATTAAGCCACACGGCCGAGCAGCACGGGGATGCAACCACGCTGTTCGGATGAGCTGCAAAAGAATATATCCAGGTTCTTTATTTTATTTTTATTACTTGCAATATGGACTCCTAAGATGAAGTTCTTACACTTGCTCTATTAATTAAAAGGTAGTATAGATGTCGAAAATGTCAGTGTAAATACTGGGTGCATCCTTTACTAAATACACGAGAAAAACATGGTTCCGAGAATTCCATAACGCAGGATGCATTTCGATTTCCAAAATAAATTGCTCTGTGTCAAAATTCATTTTATTACAACACGAACAAGCGTTCCGACCTCTACAGCTTCCGGAAGGACACTCCTACACATGGGGGATAGAAGAAGCCGCGCTGCAAGTTCAAGCCACGCCGCAAGTGTGAAAATGGTTCGCACTGCCAACCGCCGCTGCTTGCCGAGGGGACCCCCTGCTGCATAGTAGTCGGCCGTGCGGCTAAGTCGCAAATCTGGAAAGCTATAGGCAAATATGAATAAAATTCGCACCCGCTGCTGCAGCTGCTAAAATCGACAATGTGAAATAGGTCTAATCAGTAACGACAATAATTACCTATTTGAAAAATCGAATTGTAGTAGTAGTAATTGTATATATCAATAAATAAAAGGAATATTATAAATTATAAGAAACACATATTTTGTATTAACTTGTATTGTATCCATTATACTGGTTTGAATTATTTAGTAGATATTACGTTTGTTCCAGCAGAACTTCAGACCGTTTGAAATCGGTTTGAAACTGTCAGGAGCATGGAACGTCAAAATGAAATTGCACAATCTCCTGACAGTCAAACTGGTTAGAAATTCTGCCGAAACAGACTTAATATATTATATAATTATATAATAGTGATGAACTCAGAATATTTTTCAGGATAAAGTTGGTAGGGGCAATATTAGAATCTTATCCAGATCTGTTTGATGAAGACTCCTATCTGAAATTATTTCAAACATTACTGACAGCTCAGGTTGACTGTAAAGATACGAATGTTATGAACAACTTATACATTTGCCAGTCAATTATGCTTGATGCCCAACGATCGATTAAAGTTGTTCATAACAAAGAAGAAATTGAAAAGCGTTGGAAATTAGTGGGTGAATCAACATTGAGGTGAATATATGCTTCACATAATCATACAAATGTTGTAATTCTTAGAGATTTGTACAAAACAAGAGTCATTGGGGCCAAAATAGGTATATTTACTGAAGTATCAAAATAAACCTAAAGTCAGATATATTTAAGAATAGAAAATGCCGACTAAAGGGTATAATGTTTCTCATTTGCTGCTTTATTGGACTTGTAACAAACAGTTGATTCGGCATATATTGGCATAATGACCGTAATTAAAAAATATCTTTGTAATTTTATTTTTGAAGGTAAAAAATAAATAAAAACACTTGGAGGAAGTGATCCTTCAGAATGTAAATAGGAAACCACCTTCCAAAAATGTATCAGGTCTAGCTTGGCATGCGACGTTACTGTGGTCAGATGTGGAACTCGATCTCTTGACAGATATGATTGACATAGTATATTTCTTCAAGAAAGCCATTCGAGGTGATATATCCCAATGTTCAGAGAGATCGCATGTTGCAAATAATGTATTCCTTCCTAATAACTATAACCCCGAGGAAAAAAAGAGTTTTCTAGCCTATTTAGGTATGGTCAACGTGTACCGCTACCAACTGGTGATTTTAAGCGGCTCACCCCTCAAGAAATCTCATAGTTAGATATTCTTAAAATTAAGCAGGATGCACCTGCAGGTTACATGTTTGAAGTTGACATATCGTATCCCGGAGAATTACATCATGCTCATTCAGACCTCTCCTTTTTGGTAGAAAATATAATATCACCAAATTAACCTTGCTTCGCCATATCAGAGCATATAAAACAACCAGCAGTATAACTTACTCTTGAGAAATCATCCGCAAATTCAATAACCTTGAGCCATATTGGTGGAATAGAAGTCAGAGGTGTAGTCGGGAAAATCAATTCAGAAATACAGAGTAGTATTAGTAAAGTATATAGTGTGTGGTAAGCACAAGCAGCTTTTCCTCCTTCCTGGGATTCTTTATTTAAAGATACTAGCAAAAAGCACAATTTACAAAAAAGCACCCTCCACGGCACTGTAATATCTCTCATACAGCCAAAAAAGAACTGCCCAATCGCCCCGACACTGCATCAATTTGACAGAATCTATTAGCACATGGCGGCTGCGCGAACAGGTGCGCAGAATTTTCCCGCCATGGGGAGTGATACTGCTGGTTGTTTTATATGCTCTGACCATATGGCAATCTATCCAGGTATACCTTGTACCAATTGGTTAAATTTTCTGATTTAGAAATTATAAACTAAAACAATAATTTTTTAGAAAATCTTTAACACCCTGTAAAGTGGAAACGATGCCTTTCTGGAAAAAAACGTTATACCAAAAACCCCTGTTTCAAAAATAATATTGCATACCACATACCTATTGTTGGGTCGGGCGATAGAAATGGCTCATCCTGTATATTTTTACATACAATATTATCTTACATGCCTATGCTAAAATAATCTGAAACCGGCATATTGGCAGTATTGACATTGTTCTCAAAGTCACCTCATTACACCCTCTCTTAATCAACCTCTTTTTTATAATCATGTCAAAAATACTCTCCACTAACAAGTGTACAAATTTCGTTGACTAAAAACTACTTTGGCACGAAAAACTAAATTATAAACGCTTCCATCAACCCAATTTCACCACTTTCCGTGTAGTGGTTTCGCCCAAAAGCAATCCAAACAATCCCATTGTAGGCAAGATTACGAATATACTACATTTGAATTCGTTATCTACGGAACACACACACAAACTCCAAAATTATACAGAAAAATACATCTTGCACGAGATAGAAACAAAAAAAAAACATTGCTAATGGGAACATTACTCTTTTTAATCATTAGGTAATAAGATATTCCAATGCATTAACAAGTTCTAAAGTAATAATGGTTTATGTAGAAACTAATAACGCCATGTTTTTTAAACTTTAGTCTCTCCCAAATATTGTTAAAATTGAGTTTCCTGACTCCAAAAAGATAGAAAATGACATATCACTTGCTATTTTGAAATTCACCCCTATCAAACTGCTCCCGTTTTAAAATTTTGTTTCTCTCCCAAATAGTCTCAGTCACTTTCTCCAAAATATTGTTAAAATTGAGTTTCCTGACTCCAAAAAGATAGAAAATGACATATCACTTGCTATTTTGAAATTCACCCCTATCAAACTGCTCCCGTTTTAAAATTTTGTGGGCAAAAGCAACTGAATTAAAAAAATAAACCTTCCCATTTTCATCCATTTCATTCCTATTTTAAGAATATAACATGTACCAAACTTAAAGTCATTGTCTCGCAAACACACACTCACATGATGATGTGGAAGTATTTGTAAATACTTTATAATAATTTTTAATCTTTTATATTTTTTTCGGGAAAAAAGTTGTCTAGCCAGTCTAGCCACAAATGGCATAAGGACGAAATAATAGTAATTCCAATTAGTCACCCTTCCTCCCGCACAAACCTTGTGAATTCCTATGACTTAATCCTGGGTCCACTTCTGTTTTAGTGCTCATACACCTTTGACTAATAATTTTATTACATGTTATTATTCATCGACAAAAATTGCACGACTCTGTTTTTGGTAATTAGGTACCTACTCTACAATAATCATTATTGTGTAATAAATGTGGGTACACCTTTGACTAATAATACTAGTGTATTATTTATTTACAAAGATTGCATGCCATTACCATAGTTTTCAATCCACTTGGAAACCTAGACAATTTGTTACCATAAAAAGAACGTAAATCATAATAAAGCTGGACATTTAAAATACGGGACATTCTAAACGTCAGAAATTGACATACTTATAACCCGAGAATACCCGCTTATAACCTATAATAAGTTTCCATTTTTTTACACTAACGGCACTCCAGTTCGCAAACGGCAATGAAAATATGACGTCATGCTCGGGTCTTTAATATAGTATTGGTCCAGCATAGGTATAACTTTACATTTTAAGAAGAAAATATTGGAGATACTATTTGGAAAAAGGAAGTTGGGGAATGCAATTTTCTGAGACTAATGTTTTATTTTTGGAGAACTTCCTGTCTACAACAATTTTTTTATTAATTTTTACCTTTGAAAATAATTACGATATTCCATGTATAGTTGGTTTTTGTTAAAAAATGACCTATTTTGGCCAAAAGTAAAACTACATTACACAAAAGTTGGTTAAAATCAGACGAAATTTTTTTTTATGGAGGCATTCATCTATGTTGTGGTGGTTAGTTGATGTGTTTAAAGTAGTTTAACATGTTGCCGTCCATAGTAAAGAATATAAATATAGCCTCTAGTCAGAAAATAATAATAATAATAATAACAACGTCAATGTCACCTAAGGCCCGATAACATGGCAAGGGTCTCGTCCGAGCCAGATCCTTTTGGTATCCGGGATACCCGGGATCTGAGTGAATGTTCCCCGTAGAGGGAGTGCGAATGCCTTTTGGCTAAGTCGAGATAATAATAATAATATGAATGGATTTTCAAAATGGAATGACCTTGAAACAAATATTGTACCTCTAATGTGTTTCTATTGAGTTATATTAATTTATGTCAATTTCTGAATCAAATGCTGAGTTGGTAGAGTTCAGCTGGCTTTAGAAGAACACTGGGAAGCCATATTAGATAGATGCGCAGTATACCATGGTATTTGCATGGTGATAAAAATGTTAATTTTAAAACTATGTATTTTTCTAAAAGTGTAATAGTATAGGTATACATAAAAACACCTGTCAAGTATTAATAAATTTTATTATTCTTATTGGCTATCGGACATTGGCAAGGGTGTTATATCTAAATCTGACCCTTCCGAATAGTTTCAGTAGATGATTCTGTATAATTAGAATGAAGCTTAATTCATTTACTGCATCAAGTAAATATGTTCCTTCTTGATTTGCGATGCTTCATAATTTTTTACATGTCGGCACATTTTTTCCAATCATCCGCCGTAATTTCCGCAAATCTTTTTCTTGTAAGGTTTTCCACGTCAGCTAATTTGAATGTAACGTTTCTCGCTGCCACCCAATTTTTAACCAAAGCCCAGATGTTAATCTTAAAACATTGTGGCCGTGTTGCTCCAAAAGGGAATCTAACTGGAACTTGAGGGGAGACCGGTACTTATTTTCATGAATTTTTTTATAAAGCTCAATTTTGGTCGACTTTTCATCTTATTCAATGTCAAATGAGCGAAGCCATTCAATCATTTCAGATTTGTGGTTTGCGGAAGTAACATTTTTTTCCACAGTGAAATTGTGGTATGACGCATTGTCTATTACTAGCACTGACCATGGAGGCAAATGTTTAAAACCAGTATTATAGGGATTTCCAAAATGCAAATTTAATACCTGTAATCCTTAGTTATTTCGTTCTCCAAGTATCATTAGGTATTGTTGTATGGAAAGTTCCCAGGCACTTAAATTCTTATTCTTCTGTAAATCCAAATCCAAAATCTCAGATAAATTCAGACCGAGGAGTGACGATACAGGAAGTTGGGAGTTTTCAGTCAGTCATTAGAAAATAACCAGTAAACCCAGAGTAAATTGGCGATCTCGGTACCATTTTTTCTTTGTACTTGAAGCAGTTTTCCACCTTCTTGTTCAACTTAGTGTATTTACAATAAACAATTTCGGTAGTTCAGACAAATTTCGTTGCTTACCTCCGTACCTTCCCTTTCCCACAAATAATAGTTATTTATATACCAAGGCACTGAAGTTCAACTTTTTATGACTCATGTGGAATTTAGTTGCCAAGGCCTCTGGCCGAGGCAAATAAACCACATGAGTCATAAAAAGAACTTCAGTGCCGAGGTACATATTATATATTTTTTGAAATCGGAAGAAAATGTTTTATTATGCGAACAAATAATCATAAGGGATTACCCGTCCATGACCCGACTGCGCGCGGCGTTGCTTGACTTTGACGATTGCTCTACCTAGGTCAAGTATGACGAGACACGGCACCTTCTGACAGAAAATCCAAACTGCTGCCTATTGTGCTGCCTCCATAACAGATCTATTGATATTCAAACCTACTAAAATATTTATTCTGAAAGATTGCGGTGCTATAGGTAACAATTTCGCAATGTGTACGCAAAGTTAAATGGGCCTTTTGTGGCCGGGTTTTGAATATTTGGTCACTTTTGACGAGCGATGGCTCCGCCCCTGACGTTTGATGTTTACATCTCGCCAAGGCCTACTCATTGAAAAAATCGTACAATAATGGGTTACTTCAGTGCCGATTTTTGAGCTTTTAATGATGATTTTGGGACACTTCACTGCCGATTTCAAGAAAAACATATTACCAAGTATAAATACTAAAGGTCTACAAAAATGTTACAAATTAAAAATTACTGATCTATCACTCTACATGTACCTACATATTTTCATAATGCAAAACAAAAATATAAATTACTCGAATTTTCGGTGGTTTGGACGTGCTCGTTTCGCACTCCGCTGGATCGATTGGCACGTAGAACTCTGAGGGGGTTCTTGCTCATTCTTGCTCGGTTGGCGCAAGCGATGATGACCTTCTAATGCCGGCTGAACTCTTAACATACAGCTTTATTCGCAAACCGAAGTAGAGTTTAGTGCCCGCAATTCAAATTCTATTTGCTTCAAGCAAGGACCATAGTACGCTTAACGGTCCATAGGATATGTTCAGGCATGCCTTCAAAATATCCCAGATCATCAGAACAAGTTTCAAAAGCTACCCTATATTTTAGGTCTATATAAATGTTTTGTTCTTGTGGACAGTTAAGTGTGCACTACATGCAATGTAGAGTAAACTATACAACTGACGTCAACGTGTTAAAAAGGTTATCCATTGAAATTTTCTATTCACATTTCAGAGCTGTTGGATTGAATCAAAGCGTAGAAGCAGCTCAGAATCTTTTGCAAAAACTCATATTTTATCAAATTATCACAGACTTTTCCTCTGTACTGAAAACATACACCTCAGGAATGATGAACATCACAGATTCTAGAATTAAAACACTTGCAATAGTCTTAGAACAAAGTTCTGCTGATCTGCAAAGTGAAGAAAAGAAAACTTTAATGAAAAGTATCTTAAATGTTCAAAACTTAAAATATCCTGAATACCTACTTAGTCAGCGAACTGCGAATATACTAGTTGGACTAATTTTGAAACAGTGGCCTGGCAAAATTATGGATAAAACTGAAAAAGAACCTTTTAAAAAACTTGAGAGGATAAAGGACATTTACTACATAACAAATTTTGAAAAAGATGTTTTAGAGGATGAAAGTGAACGCCAAAAGAATATGCAAAGGAGTTTCACATATGAAAGTAAATTCTTAGACTTCCTTTTAGAGGCCGCAGAAACAATAGCAACCGAATTACAAAATGAATCCCATTATAAATTAATGTGTTTTCTGGTGTTACTGTCAAATTTGTTAAGTTTTATGCTAGAATATTGTGTGCTAGATATCCAAAATATTGGAGGCTGTGTTTTGTTGAATATGTTTCAAACCTTACTAAACTGTGATAATTTTTTAAAAGGCTTTAAGGACTATCTAACTAGTGATGAAAAGCTGTTAAAAATATTGTTAACAAATCTAAATGTTTTAAATTTGTTATTTTGCCAAGAAAAACATGATGTTGTTGCAGACATAATTAAGGAACACATTCCTTTAGAGCTACTTAAGTGTTTATTTAATATACTTGAATATCATCAGCAGGGTAAGTTCTGTAAATAAATTATGTAATAAATAATGATTTTACTATATAATCTTTCTAGGGAGCAAAAACCGTTTTGGCCTCCAACTCGATGTGAGAATGGCTCTTATCAAAACTCTTACTAACTTCTGTTGCTTATCGGGCAATTCTGAAATTAACATCAATCAAAGACATGTAATGGAAGTCCTAGCAAGACCAGACTATGATTACCTTAGTGAAGTTGACTACAAATTGGTATGTTGAAAGATGTTTTCCACATCTTGTTTGTACTTGTCAACGTTTTAATGAAATTTCAATCAGAGAAGTTTTTAAATAGGTGGTTTAAACTTTTTTTCATATAAATAATAGAAAACTACCTTTTTAAATAATAGTGCAAGGGCCTTCTACATGTAAAGCCATTTTGTTCCCAATAAATTTTCGTTAAAAAAAACTGGGATGTTCAGTACCGACCTATTGATTTCCCAAAAAATGAATTTTATTCTGTTAAGATGACTGAGAGTAGAGTTGCCAAATAAGTTAACGATGAATTTCACTTCATATCAATTTTACTTTTCTCATTTATACTGCTTTTGGAAAATTTAGTCAAGCTTTCACATTTGTTTTAAAGGAATTATGCCAAAATTTTGAAATAGGAAAAGCATTTCTTGAGAATAACTGAAAATTATTCCCAGACAAACCACCCCCTTGGAAACCAGAAATAGAAATTTTTTGATCAATCAAATTTAATTGTCCCATGAGGTGCATGGTTTTCATGATTCAATACTATAATGTAATCTCAAAATTTCTAATACTTGTTGATACAAAGCCAAATATACCAGGTCTTTTAAATATCTCTTATTTATTGAGAAAATACTCGCAAAAATAAAAAAATGCTATGCTTCAGTTTCTATGTTAACGTGCATGTGGGATTTAAACTAATATTTACGTTCTAAAATGCATAACAGGTTAAATTTATTTTGTGTGAGACCTCTTCATTTTATAATTAAAGCATAACTTCATTAAAAGACTCAAAGTTCAATAAAGAAATTCATGGTGATTGCAGAAGAAATTTAGAAGATTTCATTCAATTTGGGCAATTTGAACATAAAGTTTGGACAAAATCAGTTTATGAATGCCTTAAATTATTTAATGTTTACTTTGTACTTTTTTAAATAAATAAATCCAAATTATTCTACCACAAAACTGCTTAAAATATTAAAACAGATGAAAAGAGAAAAACAATTTCCCATTCGCTTACTAGGTGTAAAAACAGATAGTAAATTCTTTGGTAATTTACAAATTTCGAGGTTGTGTTGTGTATATCTTTTCTTCTTTCTGTGCTTTTATAGAATAGACATTTAAAAGTATCCGGACATTTTGAGTCTGCCCTGTCCACAAATGTCCAGGTCCGGATTAGGGTTCCAGATGGTATGAAATAATATTTGGCAACACTATTTTTTAGTCATGTAAATTCTAAAAATATATAAATTTATGGGTGAGAAACTCTTAGGACAAATGCCACAAAAATGATTGTGTCTTTAACAAAAAATATGTTTGATCAGTAGTTATTGATGCAAATTTATTCTCAAATTATTTTAGAGTATGACTTTTCTCAACAATTTGTCCCATTTGAAGCCTGGATATATTCCCGATTGTATACTATCAGATATTTTAGCATGTCTTCAAGGGATATGTAAGTTTAAGTATTCCTGTTACGAAAGTGCAAAAAGCATTCTGAGGTTTTTAAGAGGTAAGTATTTGTATTGTATAATTGTACAAAACAAATATAAAGCAATGTAAATTTTAGAATTCTATCCACATGTGGCAAAGTCAGAAAATGATGAGTTAAAATGTACTGCCGCTAATTTACTTTTCCCATTTTACAATTTCCGAGAAAAATATGGCTCCGAAGTGTCAATATTAATATTATATTGCATCAAGCAACTGTGTTTGGTAAAACGTGTTAATTTTAGTGTATCAATAAAACTAACATTCCTAAATTAAAGGTTGATTCAGGCTGTACATTTAGTGTATGGCAAGGAGAAGAAATAGTGAAAAAAGTACCCGAATTTTTGTGTAGTGATTGGCAAGCAGTTAGATTTGAAGCTATACGAACTTTAATAACCTTTTTTAAAATTACTTCAACTTCCAAACAATTAAGGGATTTACATAGACAAGAAGAAATTTTTGACAAAATGTTTGCGAAGGTACAGTATGATAATAGGATTTATACATATACAGTGTGACCGGAACACCACCATCAAATTTGTATTTGTCATCGGATTTTGATCTAGTTCTTTTTTAACGATAGGGCATCAAAAACAATCGCACTTTACGGCAAAACGGCACATTTTTTTTAACCACTATGACATATTTTTTGAGTCAAAATTTGCATATTTTTATAAAAATTCTGACTCCGCCACTGGATTGGGCATCCCTTAAAACTGGTTTGTACCAAATTTTGCTAAAAAATATCAAACAATAAAAATTCTAGAAACCAATGGAAATCGCGATTTAGCTATCTACTCGTATTTTAACTCCATGTGAATTAAAAACTATTGAAACTGTAACTTAGTTTATTAAAAATAATATTAATGTAAATCTTCCTAAATACAAAAAAAAAACTAATATAAAAATTATGAGATGAATTATGAAAAATTTATCGAAATAGTAGCAAAAATTGAAATTTCATTTTTACTTCAGTTTTTTTTGTATTTGGGTATCTATATCTATACCTATTTGTAATAAAGCAAGTTACAGTTTCAATTGTTTTCAATTCCCATGTAACTTGATTTATGGGAGTAGGCAGATAAAATAGGTAGTTAACTTGCGATTTTCATTGGTTTCGATAATTTTTATCGTTCGATATTTTGTAACAAAATTTTGCACAAACCCGTTTTAAGGGATACCCATTCCAGTGGCATGGTCAAAATTTTTGTAAAAATATGCCTAATATGATTTGTCCAATGTTGACACAAAAAATATGTCGAAGTAGGTCTTGGTTTTTTAAAATGAAATGTGCTATTTTGTCAAGTACAGATTTTGATGACCTATCATTAAAAAAAAACTCGATCAAAATCACATGACAAATACAAATTTTATGGAGGTGTTCCGGTTTGAAGTGGGAATCACTGTCTATCACTAAAATCATAAAAGATTAACTAGCAATAATTTATCGATAGTATAAAATGATACAAACCCGCAGTTTTTTCAGTCGTCCAAGATATACGCGTCTGAATTTACAATGCCAACGCCCCGACGGGACTATGCGAACTAATATATGGGCCATCGTCACCATGTGAACGTTGCTAGCCACCGGGTCTACACTGCGTTGTTTATTGTTGTTGTTCATTGTTGGCATGGCCCATAGACTAGTTTAGCATTGTGTATTTCTTATATTCAATGGTGTATACAGGTATCTTGATTGATATTTTTTTACTCATTTTTAAAATAACTCGACAATAAAATTTTCAGCAGGTTGCAGCAGCAACAGGACTATATTGAAAAAATAATAATGTAATTTTCAAGGCAATATCGTCTACTTAAAATATATTTTTCATAAATCTGTATATACAGTAAAGTTTACAGTAAAAGAGTGTCAACCCATGAATCATCCTGTATTTTGGTATACCTACCCATATCTTCTTTTTAGAGTATCGATGTGTTTAATATCACTGGTCAAATCACTGAAGAAAGGCGTATAGATGAAACTGTATGCAGAGTAGCTAGTGTTATACACACATTTATTACATTAATGTTTTCTTGCCACAGCTGGATTGAAGAATCTATTCTTGTGTTAATGAAGTTAGAACACAAAAAAAATCTGGGTAAGTTAAAGTAATTATAATAATAGTAAAAAGTGCCTTTTAATCAGTTCACTGTCAAGAGTGTCATGCATGTAAATTCATACCAAAGGCAGTGGAGCTATCTCAAGCAAGATTTGTTTAGAAGTAGCGGATAATCACTTGAGTGGTATACAGCTTGCTTTTTGTCCACAAATTATATTATAACCAATGCCTGACAGTAATGACAGAATCTAATGTGTGTTCATTGGTTGCTAGGAAACAGAACTGCAAGGCACCTTCCTGCCCCCTATAAAGCCGGCCACAGACTCGTTATTTTTCATCAGTTATTGGTGATCATGACAAGTCGTCGTGATTGGTTTTCACACCCGATGAGCCCACAGCAGTTTTGTAGACTGTTCACGATGAACAGGATACAAGTTTTGGCAGTGGTGGCGATATTTGCAGTTATAAGTAAAAAAAAAAGAAAAGGAAAAAATGTTCGTTTGGACTAATAAGGAATGGTTGCTAAAAAGAAAAATATTTTCACATATTAATTTATTAAAGGAATTAAAGCTTGAACCGGAGGTTGGTTCAATTATTTAAGAATAGACGATGAAACATATTTAGAGTTATTAATAAACTTTTGTAGGCTTCAATAAATTCCACTAAAAACCACTCTTTGTCTGGGCTTTTTATATACCCATTCTTTCGAATTTTTTCAAGCAACGTAAACTTGCAACGGGAGTTGAGAGAGACAGTACTGAATTTAAACTGTTATGTTGGAAGGAAATCCCCATACACCTTGGTTTTATCACGACGTACCATCGCAAAGAAAATCAAGCATTCGCAGATAGCCATTGTGACGGTGCATTGGGACACTTTAAGCCAGAGACACTTCGGTTTTCACGATGGCTTGCCATGATCACTGATGACCAACAAAAATCATGAGGTGTGTGGCATATTTTAAAAGCTAGATCCCGTCATGATTTGAAAAATTAAACCGTTCATGTATAAGTTTATAACCAATGACGTCAGAACCTATAGACAGGTTTGTTTTGATAAACGCTTGACGCCCAGAACTAATCACAATCTAAGCGCTCCATTAAATTATTCCGAAAATGTCGCGTGATTGTCAGAAATTGCCCCTTTTTGTCGAGCCGTAGCGAACTTATTTCGACTCTGGGCTCGGAAGCTGACGTCGTTAGACCATCCCCCGAGTCTTCAGGTGAGGTTCCGATGCTTCCAGCGCCCCCAAACAAGAAAAAACATGCGATATCTAAGTGTGATTCTGGAGGAACTATAACCGGGAATCACCGGGTGCATAGTTGGTTGATGGTTGACTTTCTGTCTTTGTTTGTAGCATGCTTTTAGAGTAGTATGGATATATTTAATCTTGGAGTCAAAATAAAGGGCATTTTAACAATGGGGCACCACGTCTATAGGTTTTGACGTCATTGTTTATAACCCTCGCCTCTTTTAGACCCTTGATACATAAATTATTATACCTAACATACCCACCATGTACCGGTCAGTGGCGTAGCTAGCTTTGAGTGGGCCCTGTATCAAAGGCTAAGCCAAGGGCCCCTGAGCCGGGGGAGGGGGGGGGGGGTAAAATAAAATCTACATACTCCCAGAGGCGGATCCAGGCAAATCAAAACGAGGGGCGGCGTAGTAAAAAAAATTGCTGAGGGGCCGGTAAGGAAAATTTGTAGAATATAATATGTATTTTTGTGAAAAATAAAATAATTTATTTCTCTAGCAAAACAAAAACAATAAAATGTTTACCCAATCAAAATAAAAACAAACTTAAATAATAAACATAACAAAACAAAATCACAAAAGAAACAATATTTCTTTACATTTAAAAAATAATGTACTTATCACAAAATAAAATCATATTTTCTCTTCTTGCGCAAACTCATCTTTTCTTCATTTATAGGTACACTCCGGTCTATATTTAATGGGGCTAAAATTACTTAGTCTGTCTTGGACCATATTGGTATGTAACCAAGTTATAATTCTTTTAAGTGAAAAAAAAATATATATATATTTCCGCCGATGCATTGCTTATCGGGAAACTGGCAAGTATCTGTGCTCAAAAATTTTCTTGCCGTTTACGCGATGCGACTTCGTACTGGTGTAATTGAGAAACTGAGGAAAATATACTAAAAACGCTCTTTAATTGTACACTAGGTTGCGACGGGTAAAAATATTTCATGTCCATAGAATTCCGTAAATGCGGCCATATTGATATTATTGATAGGTGACGGAGGACAGGGCAGTAATCAACAGAAAACAGAATTTAGGTACATTTTACACACACAAATCCTAAATTTAAATAGATAGAAATTAACATTAAGATCTGTTCTTTGAAGCATAGAAAAAGACTGTAGTTATAGTATCTGTGTTTGAAGGTAGGTTATAGTCATACAGACACAGAGATCGAATATCGAGGATAAAGTTAGGCGTCTGTCACAAATTATGACATTTCTGCCGGACGTGCTAAATACGTCTCTGTAGGCACCCAAAACATTGCTGCCAACCTTGTATTACCAAATTAAGAAATGTCATTTCTAGTGTGCAATTATTAAAGAGTGTTTTTAGATTACTTAATAATACTCCGGTTGTAATAATGGTTGTAGAAAAAGAAGGGGCCATCGCGCCCCCGTATCCGCCACTGCATACTACAGAACAGCATACCATTATTTATAAATAATACCTACAGAAATAAAATTAACATTATTTTAAACCAACTGCCTGCCGATTTTTAAATCCGAAAAATAAAAAAAAACAGGGGCCTTGTGAGTTATAACTGGTAATTAGATACCTACTTACTGTAAGTAAACAAAACTCAAATTTCGTTTCATTATGTCTATGTGATGCATAGATGCATACAAATCTGAAGTCACCCGTAGTGTTAAAAGAAAATAATTTAATTTTAAGTTTGAAATAGTAGGTAACCAAATCAAATTTTGATTTTTTTTATTTTTTTTTATTGGTCGGTGGGGCCCCTAGGCCAGTGGGCCCTGTATCATTGATACAGCGGTAGTTACGCCGCTGGTACCGGTGTTAAACTTTTACATGTAACTAATTGTTGTAACTGATTGTAAAGGCAATGTTAAGTGAGAAATCACATTTTCAAATTGAGCGCAACAAATATAATGTTATGGCTAAAGTGTGTTCTCCATCTTTTGAAGTGTATGAAAAGAATTGACGACACTCACTTAGTGAATAATTGTACTTTATTAGTAATTCGTGTAATATATTTTTTTAATTAGTTTGGTAATTTATATCATAAAAATTAAAAAAATAGGAGTACTTTGTGCTCCCAGTTCACAGAAATGGTATTTTTTTTCTAAAGTAAGAAATCTAATCAAATATGTAGCAATTTATGTAAAAAGGCGGAAACAAAAAATTGGTCCATTTCTTTTTTTATAACTTTCGTGTAATAATATTTGATTTGCATGGAATGCTAAAAAAATATTATTGATAACTATACAAAGTTGTTTATCGTTGGAACTGCGAGAACAAAGGGTACCTAAAAACTGTCCAAGTGATGCTTATTTCAGGTCAAACTGAAAGTCAGAAATGTAGTGTATATTTTGAGATAATTTGTTTACAATAGCTTGTACTTTAACGTCTGCACCGTGATTGTATTGCTGATTTTCTGCATAGAATTATTTTTGTAAAATCATTAATACTTTCATAATTTTATCCCCATGATTTATATTTTTTCTAGGCACCACTGATAAAGTTTTGTCATTACTGAAAAAGAAAGTAGTTTCTGAAACAAAGAATGATTCTCTTGAAAAGTATCTCGAAAACGTCATTTCAAAATGGATACAAGGAGGTTATGGCATAAATTATTTTCAGTTCAAACTTTTCGGCTGTAAGAATAAGACTGAGTTTTATTTGAAGTATTTTGAAATTTGTGCTCCACTGCTCCTTGAAACTGATCAAGCTGATTTGCTATCAGTGGCACAAATTAAGGGTTTATTAGAAAAAGATGTTCTGAAGGTAAGAAACTTTTTATTTTAAAAAAGTTAAAATTACATCACGGCAGGGAAATTAAAGTTTAGATTAGTTTTTACTACAATAGCAATGAACGCTAGTCTGCCTTAACAAACAGAAGAAAGGAATTTGTAACCTTCATCCAAACCTGAGTTGCCAAAAGCAACAAATTTTACATTTATCCTCCAACCACACAAAACTTTGACAACTTTTTATACGGGGTGAGTAAAAAGTATGGAAAGGTGCTTATATTTCTTGAAATAATCATTATTTAAAAAAAGGTGTTTTTTAGGCATATTATTTGCCATAAAGGCAATATTTATTTTTTTCTTGATGTACAAGATTTCGTTGTTATTGCAACCAACTTTGTTTGCATTTTTGGAAAGACCATCTATGGGTACGTCACTTTTTTTTAATCAAGAATATTTCAGAAAATACAAGCCCTTTTCCACACTTTTTACTAGCCCTGTATACCCAATGCCGAGTTTTTGAAAATGAGAGATGGGGTTAATAAAAAGTAAAACAATAATTGGCCCAATAAGGTATTATCGGAAGGTTAGAGCAGTTTCTGATTTATTTATAAAAAGAGGAAAACTTGGTCACAAAATTTAATACTCCATTATCACTTTCTCCCTTCCCCTCTTTCTAATGTCTTATTAAACACCAAGCAAATTAGTAACAGCTGAAGCTGCAGATCCATTCGTGTGTCAAATTGAAAGTGTCAATAAATGTTATCAATAATAAAAGAAAAATACTTTCTTACTTACCATTTTCTTAAGATTCATTTTGTAGAAAATATTCACATAATTAAAGGGGGGAGAATGGAAATGAAACAAAACAGTTCAGTGACCCATTTCTAGAGGGCTCTGATGTGATTGAACAGCATAAAAAAAACCTAATTGACTTACAAAAACATATATAGGACATACTCTTCATGCAGTTTCCAAAAATATACATATTCTACAGGCTAACATAATATTTAACTTTTAAGGTTTTTTAAGGTTATCATCAAACACAATGTAAAGGTTAATGCACATCTGATTGTCAAAAGTTCTCTAAAAAGCCATATTAATTATAACTATTTACGCAAGTATATCCAATGATCTGCTAAATTATGACACGGCTATGCTTTGCAATTCGCCGCACAAGTTGCCAGCCGTCGAACAGTGTAACCCATGCAAGTATTGGTGATATTATCGTAGATGAGCATGAAGTCACTTCTTTTTACTTCAGCATCTATTTTCTCTGTTTCCTTCATATTTTTCTACTATGAATACCAGGTTCAGTTTAAATTGTTAAACAACGTGTTTTGTCTCTTATTTTATTGCCGAGGAGCCTGTTCTCGCGCTACCCTGGTAAAATTACTTTTTTCAGTTGAAATAAGATTACAAGTGCAAGAAAGGATGTTTTAGTGGCATACCAGGTAAAGTATAATCAGTTAAAAAAAAATGCACTCCGGGGACTTGAAGCCGGGACTCCTACTGGGACTGTAGGCGTTAGTCCCGGTTAGAGTGCATTTTTTTTTCAACTGATTATCCTTGACCTGGTATGCCACTAAAACATCCATTCTTGATTTCTATTGAGAGGTACTAAAATCCATCTTTATACATGCGCATTTTATTTTTCGTCAGAGAGGTGACACTTGCTGTTCAGGACAGGAGTAAGGAATTTCGAAGAGTTATATATGATGACTCGGTACGGTACATTCTAAAATGGTTATTATATACAATATTTTTAATGATATTACTATTAGAGATGTAATATCAAATTCGCTTAAATGAAATCGACTTATATTAAAATACTCAGAGTTTTCTAAGTCCGGCTCTGTAACATTTGGAAGCACAAGCAGAGAACAGAATAGGTGCGGTACCGTCGCAATGACAAGGCCTGGTAGCTGAAAACGATAAGTCATCCAAGGGAGGTGCCAAATTCAAATTTCAAGATGTCAACTTGGCAAATTTGGTAAAAATACACTTTAAAATAATTGTTTACATATATAGCTCATGGGTTTACAACACGGATAATAATCTACGAGAGTGAAAGTCACATTTTCAAGGGCTTTTGGTGCATTTAGATACCTACCGGTAAAATTTTCGCAAATGCAAATTATTTCTTATTTGCGTGCCTAGATACGACTAAAGTCGAATGAATAAAACCATAAAACTTCCTGATTTTAAGGGGGTTACGTTTAATCATGTAAAATTGTTAGGTATAACACTCTCCAAACAGTCCAAACCAAAACCACTTTTACCCTGGAAGACTGTGTAGGCAGTGGCGGAATTACCAATGGGCGCAATGGGCGGCCGCCCGGGGCCCCCTTCATTTGGGGGCCCCGAGTTTCGGCCAGCTCTGATTCCCTGCATGGTTCGGCCCCTCAAATTTGGCCGTAGTTAGACCGTAGTGGACTAAAAACGCCCTCTAGTATCTCGTAACTCAAAACACGATGTCGAGAATCGAGACACTCGAGACCCCAGAGACCCGGTATAGGTAACTTTTGTACAGGGATTTCAGATCTGAATTTGACATTTGACGCGCCTCATAGCTAGCGCCCTCGCTCAAATTCTAGGTCTCGGGAGTAGCAGGTCTGTGACTGCTACTACTGTGTGAAAAAGTCCTGGCTATTGGTTATATCAAAAGTAAAAGAACCTACCACAAAATATATACCTATACTTAAATATACCTAATAATTCGAGTAACAAGTATAACAACCATTTTCAAGAATTTTTAATATTAAAAATTATAGGCATACAGTGTGTCCCCAGATGGGGTACCGCCAACGAACTTTTAACATTCTTGATAAAAAGTTTTGCTTGTTCTTATAATAAGATTGGCATGGAAAAAGTTAACATTACTTATACTGGGTGACCAGAAAATTGAAAAAACGTTAATTAACATAAGAGTAAACTGCCTCTATTTGTAGAGATAATGAAAAAAGTTATAAAGAAAATTTGTTCAGCGTGTTAAGTTACTTAGGTGTACGAAATTTCAAGGTGTAAGGCCTACTTTAATTTTTGGTTTTTTTTTCTTGTTTTTCTTCAATTAAATGTTTTTCTGTAAATAGTATGGCAAAACTGTATTAACAAAAATTACTCAGAGTATTAAACTATGTACGATGAAAAAATTTTGACAATCCCGGCCTAATTTGATTTGCTTCCAATATTTTCCAAAATACAAAATAGGCCTAGAATTGTTAAATTTTGTCATCAGGCACAGTTTTTCATTCTGGGTAACTTTTGTTAATACAGTTTTGTCATACTATTTACAGAAAACCATTTAATCAAAGAAAAACAAGAAAAATATCAAAAAATCAAAGTAGGCCTAACTCTTTGAAATTTTGTACACGTAGAAACTTACCACGGTGAACAAATTTTCTTTATAACTTTTTTCACTATCTCTACAAATAGAGGCAGTTTACTCTTGTGTTAATTAATGTTTTTTCAATTTTCTGCTCACCCAGTATAAGTAATGTTAACTTTTTCCATGTCAATCTTATTTTAAGAAGAAGCAAAACTTTTTATCAAGAGTGACTTTTTCTCGAAAAAACAAATATAAGAAACGTTACAAGAGTGCGGTACCCCGTCTGGGAACACACTGTATATTAAATAGAGCATATTTCTAATGTTGTATAGTGCCACCCATAAAGTCTTGCACTATACAGACACTGTATAATTGGTTTAGGTTTCTATTTTAACTTTAAAAGAAAACTTTATTTTTGTTGATATTTTAAACCTTGTTAAAGTAAAAAAGATAGAACCAACAGAAACAACTACTCCGAGGGCTGATACCCCTACCGGCATTGAACTACACCATTGATTCTCGATTTTCGTTGGGAATAAACATTGCATAGATCAAAGTTTTCTCCTTTACCAACGTAACGTCAAAGATATTGCTATCTTTGTTGGGACATGTCCTGACATGCTGCAGGCACAATGATCCCAGCCAGCCCATTACCGGTTTCATCCTCAGTGCCTACGTCCATCTGATGATTCCCAAAGAGGATGAAACCGATAATGGGCTGGCTGGGATCATTGTGCCTGCAGCATGTCAGGACATGTCCCAACAAAGATAGCAATATCTTTGACGTTACGTTGGTAAAGGAGAAAACTTTGATCTATGCAATGTTTATTCCCAACGAAAATCGAGAATCAATGGTGTAGTTCAATGACGGTAGGGGTATCAGCCCTAGGAGTAGTTGTTTCTGTTGGTTCTATCTTTTGAATCCATCTGCACTCCGGATTTTGCCTACGTCCATCTGATGATTCCCAAAGAGGATGAAACCGGTAATGGGCTGGCTGGGATCATTGTGCCTGCAGCATGTCAGCACATGTCCCAACAAAGATAGCAATATCTTTGACGTTACGTTGGTAAAGCAGAAAACTTTGATCTATGCTTGTTAAAGTAGTTTAAAATAGAATTGATGGTTTACTCTACCCCTCTCATTGTAGATTGTCTTGCTCGTCGAATATTTTTTATGGGTGCCACATGACTATATAGGGCCCCTCATAAAAAATATCGCCCAGGGCCCCAAACAGTCTAAATCCGCCACTATGTGTAGGAACAAAATCTCTTTTGATGGCCTTAACCCACTTTTCACTTAAAATGGGCTCTTTAGGGAGGAAAAAGCGGACACTTTAGGACCACCTATGTAGTTTCCCTTGCAGTTGGGAACGGAACACGTCCACGGCATGATTTAAATAAGTCCGAAACTATAGACACAAGCAAAAACCTGTAAACTAAAATTGAATTGTAATCACTTTATTCTGAATTACTGCTGTTTTACCACCTTATTAATAAAACTCCACGTTCTATGTTACTAAAAAAAAAACACAGTCCAACACACAATAAACACAACAAACGTTCTTTAAAACAGGAAAATTGCCAAACAAGTAAACGTAAACAACTACAAAAAGCTACCTCCATATGATGACGTAGTGACGTTTCGCGTCGCCAGCTGGCGGGCCTTTATCATTGCGACGGTGCCGATAGGCGCAAGTGTTTAAAGCCAGAGCTGTCAAATCCTATGGAAGACGCCCACTCCCTTTAATTCTTATCAAGGTAGAAAACATGCTTTAATATTGAGGACAATATTTTTTATAACTTTATTTGATCCAATAATTATGATGTATGTTTTGGTAATTTTATTGAAATGCCCTGAATGAGGTTCTCAGTCATTGTTGTATAATTCTGTATGTTTTGTTTTAGTCCAGTGCAACAAAAATGTTTATCAGGACCCTAAGTGACAACATAGAAAATGCAGGAATAGATTTCCTTCAAACTAATCAAACTATGGCTTACTTGGGCCAAAACCTAGGAGAAAACGGGTTGAAAACAATTTTGATAGACAACCTCGATGAACTAATTATTTGCTTGCTTCAGTTTATTACAGATGAGAAGCATATGTTTGAACATTTTTCAGAAAATGTGAATTTTATGACAAATAAATTATCTTTCGACCAATTTTTAACTGCAGTCAAGTTTGTGGAAACAATGTTATGCGATGGAGAAAATATAGTAACTTTTATAACAGAAAATAGGTTACAACATATCGAAAGAATATTACTTGGGCTTAAATTGAAGATACGAAATGCTGTTGCCGATGACATACTGAAATCTTTCCAAAGATACACGGTGTTTCTGAATATGATGATTCAAAAGTTGAAAAGTAATAGCACTTGGCACCAATACTTTATAAGAGACACCATATATTTCCTGATTCATTTGATCCAGAATAACATACACAATTCAAAAATTAGTATTGCTACTTGCAAATATTTAAGAGAATTTTTTGAGCAAATCTTACCTGCATTCTCAGAAATTGTTGGACACTTCCTCATTTTTATAGTTAACTCCTTGAAGAACATATCTAACGCAAATGAGTTATCCCAGTACTGTTTGAGCATTCTGAACTTTCTAATTGTGGACAATGTAAATCATTTAATGAACTCAATAGAAAAACTGGATGTTTTCCCTCCTATGCCTGAGTATGAAAATATTCAATCTGTCCATCATAAGCTTAAATATGGAAACAAAAAAGTGTCATTGGAAGAAGAAATTCGGTGTTTCCTTGAATGCAAGGAAACTTCCTCCAGGCAAGACAGTTTAATTCATTTACGAAATATATTAATTTCCGAAAAGGAGCAGATGTGTCAAATCCTTTTAAAACTAAAAAAAATCAGAGGATTTTCTGAAGACTCTGAGAATAGCTTGCTGCATAGACTGATAATCTCACTTGTGAAGATGTGTTGCAGCAGTGATAAAATTGTGAGTATACTTAGATCAACAGATCTTGGCCTGATATTGCAGCAGTTCACAAAGATTCTTAACAAAGTCAGATGCATGTGTCTTAATAGGATAGGACAATAGGATGGATCGGATTCCTTTCAAGCAAAATTGATTCTCGGAGAGGGGTGGAAATGGGAGGATAAAAACATTTGTTATTTAGTTTTTCTTGTAGTGTTCAGTTCAATTATTTCCTTAGTTTTTGAGATAAAAACGCCAACTAAAAACCAGAATGATGCCGTTTTTCCGGTGAATCCGAATCTAGCTTCAGAATTTACATCCAGGATGTTCTCGAAAAGTAAAGGCCGAAAACTGTTTTTTAAAAAAATAAAAAATATTGTTTGTTTGCATTTTTGATATTAAAGACCAAAAATATTAAAATATGCTTATCTATAATTTGAAAATAACTTCCAGTTTAACTGGAAGTAAAAACATATTTTAGGAAAATGTTATTTTTCTGTAGATGATGTTTCCCAGTTGGAATAAAATAAGGTGCTTCCTTATTTTACCATCTTACAACTAATTGGATGTGTTTGGCGGGTGACAGAGCTGGCTCCATTAATGTTCACTTGTGCGTTTTTCCAGAGAATACAAGGTTATAATAATGCGTTTTTGTCAATGACGTCAGAACCTATAGACAGGTTTGTTTTGATAAACGCTTGACGCCCAGAACTAATCACAATCTAAGCGCTCCATTAAATTATTCCGAAAATGTCGCGAGATTGTCAGAAATTGACCTTTTTTGTCGAGCCGTAGCGAACTTATTTCGACTCTGGGCTCGGAGGCTGGCGTCGTTAGACCATCCCCCGAGTCTTCAGGTGAGGTTCCGATGCTTCCAGCGCCCCCAAACAAGAAAAAACATGCGATATCTAAGTGTGATTCTGGAGGAACTAAAACCGGGAATCACCGGGTGTATAGTTGGTTGATGGTTGACTTTCTGTCTTTGTTTGTAGTATGTTTTTAGAGTAGTATGGATATATTTAATCTTGGAGTCAAAATAAAGGGCATTTTAACAATGGGGCACCACGTCTATAGGTTTTGACGCCATTGGTTTTTTTGAGATTATTTCATAAGTCGTTAGATGTAAACCTGACATTATGGACCTGAAAATGGACTCGGTTTTGACTTTTTATCACTATTATTTGCTAAAAGCACAGAATAAATAGCTTTGCAACAGAAGCCTCCTTATGGACATGTGCCAAAAATAAGCGAGTGTCCATTTCAATTTACAGAAAGACAAAGAGTATTTTAAGCATAAATTTGGTTCTAATACAATCTCTTTACTATGTAGATTAACGTAAAATCAAATAAAATGCATATTATTCAAGACATTAGAAGATATTTCGCTAAAAAGCGAGTCTCCTTTTGACACATGTCGCTAAGGAATTGTCTGTATTACTCGTTAGTCTGTGCTAAAAGAAAAAATTGTGTCTGTAAAATAAATAAGGAGAAATATGATATTGTATATTGTTAAACTTGTAATGCAAGGAAACTTACTATATTTTATTTGTATATTTTACAGATTTAATTACTTAAAACAAGTACTGATTTAATAGGGATCAATGAAGTAGGGATCAATCTAGAGGAATCTGCGAAGAACCTGCCTTAAGCATGTCCGAACCTATGTTTGTTGCTTCCGTTCATATAAACATCACATCACACAATATTAGGATTATAGCTATTTCAATATTTTAGGTCAGTTTTGCAGCAATGGAGTGTTTGGGAGAAATAGGGCCTGTGAACTTGAGAACATTGGTTCTACAACCTGAAAAAGGAGTATTAGATATAAATTGTACAGCTTTTCAATTGTTCTCAGGGCACATAATATCATTATTAAATCGATACATCACAGATATTGACATAGATGTTGTAAGAGCCGCAAGCGATGTTTTTCATGTAGTCTTAAATTGCAAAGAAGGAAGAAAAATGTCAGGTAGGATACAAGCGTATAGGTAACTCATATAATTTATTTGAGTTGTTTTCCCTTTTTTATAGAATTAGGCACCGACTTTGGTTATGGAAATTTGGAGAGGAAATATATTGTACCTTTTATATCCCAGAATGCACCAGTGGCATCAAATTTTGCTTTAAAGGATGGGATTTCGAAGGATATGATAGATATCAATGGCATTTGGTGCCCAAAAATGTCAACTACTCACAAAGATTGGGCAGTAACTCTTGTGTCTAGCTTATTAAAACTGTTTAATGAGAAATGCTATTTGCCAAGTTTGATTCCACTGTGCAAAGCAAAACCCAAATTTTGTGAACGCATCTTACCTCTTGTGATATACTTGCTTTTGCACACAAAACAAGCAACCATTGTAGCGGTATTGTTTGAAAAATTAAATTTGTTTTTCAAAAAGCATTGGGAGCTCTCCACTAACGAAATCCACAATGAAGACCTAGTGATGCTAAACAAGAAATCTGTGAAAACTGTATTGAACGTTGTTGATTTCATTAGACAGCAGAAAAGCTACTCAAAGGCAAAGCTTCCAGAACTAAAATTTGATTATCTTTGGATAGCCAAAGCTGCCGAGTTTTGTGGTGCCCACTTTACGGCAATATTGTACATTGAATTATGGTGCCAAAATCAAGTAGAACCTATGAATCTGGATTTTGTAGCTCCATTGAATAGAGTCATTGATATTATATGTGAAAGAGAAAATGAAATTGGTCGACATCTTCAAAACATATTGCGATGTGCTTACAAAGCTATAGGCGATGAAGCTGCCTTGCCTGGTTGTGGTATTTCGTATCTGTTAGAACCAGACTTGAGAGTAGAATACTATAAGGAAACCGGTCAATGGAACAAGGTTATGCATTTTTATGAAGCCCAAATACTATATGGAAAAGAAGGTGTTAAGCAAGATCTCTTTAACAGTTATAGGAAGAATGGGCTTTATCAGCTTCCTTTGCTCTATAAAAGTGATGAAGCTCAATATGAATGTTTATGGAGATTAGGACAATGGAATTTAAATAAAAATTCCCGGGATAAAAGACAAACAATTACAAACAATTTTGAACAATACCGATTTTATTTATTGAGAGCGTTATGTGAAGGTGACAAACATTCATTCAATGAAGCAGTAGAAGCTGCTACCTTATGTATTGGCAGTGGGTTGAAACATACAAGCTTGAGTAGTAGCAAAAACTTGTATCCAATATTAAGTCAGCTACAGTCTTTAGTAGAGATGGAAACCTTTTCTAAATGTAACAGTTTAGAAGATATTTTGGGTGTATTGAAAATGTGGACCAAGCAAGATGATATAACAAAAACAAATGAATTCCAATATTTGGAACCTATAATTTCCCAGAGAATTTGTATTTTAGAGGAATATGTGAAGCTTAATAAATGTCCTAATGCCAGAAATTTGTTAGCCAATATGGTGCTGGATTTTGCAGGCAAGTGAATTATTCTCCTTTTGTTTTTTACCCATCTTGAAATAGACGAGTATTAGGTTGTACTGGAGATGGGTTTGCATCGGGTACATTCATTTGCTCCTTGGGAACATTCATATGTACCCTGAATGTATTGGGTGCATTGCTTTTTTGCAGTTTTGAATTTGTCATGAAAAGTTTTATAGTTAAGGAGCATAATGCACATTTACCTACTCCGTGGTTTTTTTTGTGAAGGGAAGTTGTGACTATGTGGAATCTCATTATTGTATGCTACGTAATGGCGTAGTACCGGGTGTTTACCTCCGAGTTGTGGCGTTTGGTTTTTATGGCGTCATGAATCCAATATGGCCGCCATACAAGATATTTATTCGTTCCATCAAGAATTACTCCTTCCAGAGGGCTCATACGCAAAATGTGCATAGAATATTTTCTATTCTGCACAAGTAGATGAACAATTTTAGATCTTGTCAATTTTTCCATATCTTCTACCGTTTAAGAGTTATGATCTATTATATCCAAATAACCATCGGTTATTTATTAAGGGTAAAAAATAATGATTGTGCTTCTAATTACTCACAATAACTTTAATATTACCCTTATATGCAACAAACATTATCAGTAGCCTCAATCATTATATTTTGGTCCGAAATATGTGTAGTGTAGTTGCTATATGGACAATTATTAACCGGACCAGAGCTGGACAAAGCACTTTGTAAATGTGCTTGAAGCCCTAAGCCCTAAGTGCTTGCTTAATCTGCTTCAATCTTCAAGCACAAATTACAATTAACTTTTTGGAAGAACTTGAAATTACCAATTACTCATATAAAGTAATTAAACTCCAAGCACAAAGCCCTGCTAAAAAGGACTTGAGTATAATAAGAGTTTTATTTACCAAAAAATATAATAAGAGTGCTTAAAGCACAATCAAAATGAAAGGACTTCAAAGCACTTCAAAGAGCCAATAAAGCACTTAAGTAACTTGTTTTCATATTTATAATGAAAGCGGGATATGATGTGATATGGTTATGATGTGTATGGGCCTTGTTTATGGAGGTTCTAGTTAGCTTTTGCTTATGGCGGAATTTCTATAACCTTCAAATATGTCCTTATGGTCTGTCTGCCACATTCCCACTTGTTACTAAATATTTCTGTCTCGTTCCCTTACATTTCACCGAGACGCGTCCGTACGGTGGCGCCAAATTCCGAAACCACCGTTCGAGTCGGTCGATTGAGGAAGGAATCTTCAATCAACGGTTCGGGCAAAGCGTCGCTCCGTCGATGTCAACGGTCGCTCCATCGACGATGGAAGGTTAAATTTTACAGCGCAGGAAACTGTAGTGTGTGCATATAAAAAACATTTCATGTTTTGAGCCATCAGATTAACGATAAATAGGTACAGAGGTTATGAAGTGAAAATGTGTTTTGTTGTATCGTCTATGGCAATTACCTAACCGGGCCAAAGCCAAAAGTGTCCGTTTTTGCCTTTCCTAAGGATCCAGTTTTGAGGGCAAAATGGGTGCAAGCCTTATTTATACAAACAAGGGTGCAAGCCATAAAAAGGGCTTACTTTGTAGTCAAGAAACATTCTAAGGTATGTTATAGTATATGTTACATTTTTTATATATTTTTCATAAAGCTTCGGGTTATTGTAGGTTTGTGAACAACACATTTCAACACAAGACATTGAATGGGAGACTATGTGTGTTCGTCGATGGTCCTCAATCAACGGTGTGTTGTAGAATCGACTGGTGAAACTATGTGCACTTTTAAAAATTCCACGTTTAGCTAAAGGTTTGAAATTTTCATGGCAAGTTATTTTATTATATTTTTACAAAATATACTTACTTTTTTAGGTGCAATACCTTGTAAGTTACAAGTTACAAGTCTGCAAACATTGAGGAAGCGTATTCAAAAATTTTTGATATTCCCGAGAGGGCGAAAGGAAACGAACGAAGGGGCACATGTAGAGTAGTCACTGAAATGTTTATTCTCATAATATTTTTTTTGTTGTGATATTTTTATTGTTGAATTATCTTTTATTAAATAACTCTTAAATTGTTGCTGTATTAAAATATTTTTGTGTTCCACAGATTAGTTACTATGTTATGTTTGAAATTGTACCTAGTAGTATTTTACCTGGACACAAAAAAACGACAAACTTTGCAGAAGTTTCAGTTATTAAGTGTTTTTAAGATGCTAGTTGATAATAAATAAAAATCGTTGGTATCGTACTGTCATGCTCGAAGATGTGCCTCAAAATAGGTAGATAGCTAATATTAATATTATCTATTATACAGCGTGGTGAATAAAAAATGCGAAAGTGTGATTTTTCTTCTTCTTTTGAGTAGGTGGCTGTGAATTCATATTTGACATTGTCTTGGGATTCCAAACAACTCTTCTTAGTGCCATAGTGCTGTAGTTCTAAAAATAAGGGTACTTTACTCTTGAGGAATTTTCATAAAATTTTTCAGGTATATTTTGAGTTTAAGCACAAGTACCAACTTTTATCAAGAATACTTTTTTTTGAGAAACTTCAAATATAGAAAATTCCCATTTGTGTCCAACTTTCTGGCAGACACTGTATATACAGGGTGAGTTTTGTTCGATGCCCACTATAGGGATCTCGGAAACTAGCAGAACTACAACAAAGAATTGCGGGGAAGAATTGCAGTTTTGAATGCTCAATCTAATGCCCCTTTTGGATTTTTAAAAAAGTTCATGGCTCACTAGATATTTTGAAAATAGTGATTTTTTGCTATTTCATCAGATCTCTGTAGCTTCGTTATTTCTGATTATACAGAAAAACTGTAGAGACAAAAATTGTAGATATGTAATCCAATTTTTTATGTTGTTTGTGATTTTTGAGATATGACATAGACTTGTGTTTTTTTAAATGTAAATCATAGTTGGCTGTGGCCTTATCAAATTGGCCATTTTTTGAGCTTTTCAAAAATATAATACTCTGCATAGTTATTATAACAAATAAAATAGCTATGGCTAATTTTCTGATTTTTTTCTTAATTTTCACATAGTCAGCCATGGAATATTTTCATAATTACGTTCTATTTTATAATAAGACATACTTCAAACTTTCAAATATTTTATTTTTTGCTGGTAACAAAATGTAACAAAATAAAACAAAAATTATCATGATGGAGCTCCATCACATAATTATCTGCCCGTAAGAAATTACCTAGATCAGCTATATCCAAATAGTTTGAAAGGGAGAAATATACCTATCTCCTGGCAGCTCAGATCCCCCAATTTGTCTGTTTTGGATTTCCTTTTGTGGGGAATAGTACAAAATAAAGTACGAGACAATTGTTGAATTAAGAGCAGCTGTTTTAGAAGCAATTGCCAGTATTGACAGGCGCTCTCTCAGAAAGGCGACAAATTCAGTTTTAAAAACATGCAATATTTGCGTAAATAATAAGGATAGATTGTTTGAGCACCTTTTTTTATTTTAAAAGGTGACCTTTTAAAATAATAATAATTTGAATTTGAGTTTTTTAATTTTTGTTTTATTTTGTTACATTTTGATACCAGCTAAAAACAAAATATTAGGAAGTTTGAAGAATATTCCATGGCTGACTATGTGAAAATTTTGAAAAAAATCAGAATAGCCATAGCTCTTTTATTTTTTATAATAACTATGTTGAGTATTATATCTTTGGAAAGCTCAAAAAATGGCCGATTTTATAAGGCCTTAGCCAACTATGATTTACATTTAAAAAAAAACACAAGTTTATGTCATCTCAAAAATCAGAAACAACATAAAAAATTGGATAAGATTATCTTATTAAGCCCAAAATTATCTACAATTTTTGTCTCTAGAGTTTTTCTGTATAATCAGAAATAACGGAGCTACAGAGATCCTATGAAAAATAGCAAAAAACACTCTTTTCAAAATATCTAGTGAGCCATGAACTTTTTTAAAATTTCAAAAGAGGCATTAGATGGAGCATTCAAAGCCGCAAGTCTTTTCCCATTTAACCTTTGTTCTAGGTCTGCTAGTTTCCGAGATCCCCATAGTGGGCATAGAAAAAAAATCACCCTGTATACCTACATTCGTCGATGGAAATCAACGCTATATTTCACAACATAACTACTATTTTGCAAATCTTGGAAATTTCTCAGGAGGTATTTCAGGAGGTATTGGTAAAGGTATTGTTTATCCTGTGGTAAAGGTAAAACTATTCTCTAGACTTTGGTAAAACTATCTCGGACAGTTTTTTTTAGTGCTATAAACGGTGGCCTTTTTCCAAATTCTAATAAAGTAAACTGAAAGCAGTCAGTTTTGCCCACAAACGTCATTAAGAATTTTTTCGGTAACTCTTAAAACAAGGCGGTTTTTACAAAGGTTTTTCAAAATTATCTCGGAAGTATAGGCCGTAATTCTCGAATATGCTTTTGCATAAAGTTAGACCATCAAAAAAGCAATCTTTTCTTTCAAGGAAAGTTGTCCGGAACCGAAAAATGCATATTTATCAAGATATTCTTGACTGGCTCCCCTTTAATAGACATCCTGTATAGGTCTGTGATCTTATCCTCATTAAAAGCCTCGTCGATGGAGGAAGGAATCCTCAATCAACGAAAGCATGCACAAGCAAATTTTTCTTGAGGATTATTTCAGTTTATTATTTAAAATGTTTTCAATACCAAGGTATATAGCTAGGTATATAATTGTAAATATCTGAATAAACTTTATTATAATTATTGTTTCCGTAATTATTTTCAACACCTAAAATTCATTTGTAATATAATGCGTCGACCTAGCTAGGGAAGAATATAATGACCTTGCGAGGCATGGTGATGACAGAGAACAATGTTCTCTGGTGATGACTCGATACAAAAACTATATAAAAAATCGTTTTTAACCGTTTTTATTACTCTGGTCGGCTGTGTAAACACACCGGCTGAGGGCTCCAGTGACGTCACTGCCGATCGATAAGTCTGCGAATATTCACCGTATGGGATCTGCGTAGCGTGACAGGTTTCTAAACGAGATCGAGTAAGAAGCGCTAAGGTTTTTGATTTTGATAATAGGTGGCGCCCTTGTGAATCCGATCATCACATCTCCATTAGTTTTAGATTTTGATAATAGGTGGCGCCTTGTGAATCCGATCATAGGTCTCCGTTAGTTTTAGATTTTGATAATAGGTGGCGCCTTGTGAATCAAATCTCCATTAGTTTTAGATTTGGTTTTTAGAGGCCGACACAAGCAACTAAATCTATTAATATATTCATATTAATATATATTAATATATTCTGCCATAAGCAAAAGCTAACTAGTCTCATAAACAAGGGTATGGGTTATGGGTACCTATATCGTTATATAGTTATGTTATATTCTGTATACTTTAAAATTAAAAGTAAGATTGAAAAAGCAGAGGGGAACGAACTGTGTGTTTTAAAACTTTTAAACTTGAGACTTGATCCCATTTAATTACGATGAAAATAGTCTTTACTACTAATACCCTTTAATAAACAGATCAGAGAAAATACTTTATGATAAATTGATAAGTGATAAGTAGGTAATGTAGGTATGTAACATGTAACTTAGCTACTTAACTATTATGTATGTAACATGTAACTATGTCCTGTACTACTGTTTTATTTGAAAAAATTAGATTGGCATTAGCATTACGTATTATTATCTTTCCAGAGTTTCCAATATTATAGCAATAATGCTATAATTTTTTAAAAGGAGTCGTAAATATTTGGGAGGACTTGAAGCACTTAAAAAGTGCTCGAAGCTCTTTTTTGTGCTTGCAAGCCCTTGTAGAAATTAAAAAGTAATTGAAGGACATTGAAAGGGCTTAAATTCCTTTTTTTCAATTTCAAATTACCAAGCACTTTTATGAAGTAATTCGATTACCAAGTCCCGATTACAGAAATAAGAAAGAGCTTCGAGCACAGGGCTTTCAAGCCCTCAAAGAGCTTGAAGCACTTTTGCACTCAAGCCCTGCCCAGCTCTAAACCGGACACCCTGTATGTATTATTAAAGTGTGTTTCATACCATTGTAATGACTCTACTTGTAATGTTTGTTGCATATAAGTGTAATATTAAAGTTATTGTGATAAGTGTAATATTAAAGTTATTGTGCACAATCATTATTTTTTACCCTTAATAAATAACCCATGGTTCTAAACCGATGGTGACATATATAATAGATCATAACTCTTAAACGGTAGAAGATATGGAAAAATTGATAAGATCTAAATTTAGTCACCTGCTCATGCAGAATAGAAAATATTCTATGCACATTTTGCGTATGAGCCCTCTGGAAGGAGTTATTTTTGATGGAACAAATAAATATCTTGTATGGCGGCCATATTGGATTTATGACGCCATAAAAACCAAACGCCACAACTCGGAGGTAAGCACCCGGTACTACGCCATTACGTAGCATACAATAAAAAGAAGAAGAAAGAAGTCTCAACATCGCTTCACAAAAGGTCCCACGGAATACATTATGTTCCTGTACTATTATGCATTTTTGGTCTTTTATTCATAAAAATTAAATAAAGATCAAATCTATTCTGGTTCTAGTACATTTTAACTTTTATTTACCATTTTGTTTTATTTATTTATCATATAATATAAATTATAATAATAAAATAAATAAATAAAATAATATAAGATATAAATATTAAATATGTAATTAATATGTAATATTATATGTTGCTATTTGCTTTGCTACATAACGTAACATTTAAAAATGAAAAAATATATAATATATCCTAGGTACACCATGAAGCCGAAATCAGCCTTCTTACAGTTCTTTGTGTTCTAAGGTCTAAGTCACAGCTTGTTAATCACAAAATTATCGAGAAATAAAATGGACACTGCTAATTTTTTCATCTTCATATACAGGATACATCTATTGTTGTGCGGTAGAAATATCATATTATATTAATGCTTAAAACAAGTTCTATAAACCCGGCTTTACACATCTATTTCGGAATAAAAGAAGTTGATACAAATAATTGCACTTAAAATTCAAAATCAAACCACCCTGACAAAACAGAAATAAAGCAAACTCAGCAAATACTAAATACCTAAATAGTGTTTTGCTTGGCACAGACAGAGCAACAATTAATATTACTTTTAGTTTTAGCGTTGACTGACATATTTATAAGACTTCTCTCGGCTATAGCTTAATATTCGGGAGTATAGATGGTGCTGATGGCCCACAAGGTGTTTTCCATTGTATTTTGTCTCCGGAAATCATATGGTGAGGCATAGAACTGTCAAACATGACAGCCGTGAGCAGTCTTTATTAATAGGTTTTAGTGGTTGTGGTTGGTGATATAATGAAATTAATTATGTGATAAATGTTATTTATTGAAGGGAAGCAGAGGGAAATTTCGATTTGGACAAAAAAAAAACAACTATTTTGGCGCGAAATTTGAAATTTTATATCTACCCGGTGCAAACCTTTATGCACCTTATCATATGCTCCCAGGTGCATTCGCCTACCCATCTCTAGGTTGTACAATTTAAAAAATATGTGTTTAAAATCCGTAAGTGCCTTGCAATTGTTTTTAGCTATGAGCTATGCACTACGAGTATTCTCGCCCAGGGTTCACACTGATTATATTTCAAAATAATTTTTGTAGAATTTGTATTTTTTTCTGGCAACTTGTTTTTTTTTATAAAAGTGGTAGAATTATATTAAGAAAATCTGTCAAGAATTATACAGGGCGTCCCCAGATCGCAAATTTAAGTCCCCGTACCAAATTTTAAAACAATAGGCACACTTTTTAAAATATAAAAATATGGTGCAAATTAGTTTCTAATCAAGCAAGGCCGATCCCCAAAAGGTCAAGTTTTAACTTGAACATTTTTCGCCTTTCACACCTATTATTAAGTTAATCTGGGGACACCCTAGATAACTTTGAAAAATTGACAAGGATTATCAAATTGAAAGATTTTAGTGAAGTCAGAGCCCAAAGACAATTTCAGACTCCTTGAAGTGTGCTTCTTGATAACTAAAAAGTGTTTGTACGGTCAGCTGGCTAAATGCTTTGAAAAAAATGAACTATTTACGGAATGCCAACATAGGTTTAGAAAGGGTCGAGGTACCCACAGTGCTATTTTGGATTTTGTAGCAATTTTTGTAGATACTTTTGAAAACTCAGATCATAATAACACTCTATTCTTAGATTTGACCAAAGCTTTCGACTGTCACGTCCTGTTGATTGGAAAATTAAAGAAATATAATAAAGCAGTTTAAAATAGGTATCACTTCGTTAAAATAGAAAATCAGTTATCTGATAAAAAATCTCTACGTTGGTGTTCTACAGGGATCAACATTCCTCTGCTGTTCCTAATTTATTTTAATTTTATTTCTGTAACGAAAAGAGACTTCAAACTCGGTATGTGCTCATAGGTCTTGAAAGCCCCATATTACAGGGCTAAGATGAAACTACTCTGGGGCGATAATCTCTGCTTCCAAAAAGATTCGAAATGAAATCATTAAACGTAGTGACGTCATTTGAGATACCTGTCAAAAATGACATTAATTAAATAAATAGCCAAAATACGCTTTATTTGTGATTTTATCGAAAAAAGTTATTTGAAAAAGTTGCTAGGAATTTTATTTTACCCATATGTGCCAATTTTCAGACAAAAAAGGCCCATAACTAAAAAATATCACGTTTGGATGATAGGTAAACAATTCTAAAGTCAAATATGGCACACCAAAAAAATGAAATTTATTAATTTTTATATTTTTTCAAAAAATCAAAAATTTATAATGTCAGAATTTTTGTCTGAAAATTTGCACATAGGGGTAAAATAAAATCCTAAGCAACTATTTCAAATCACAAATAAAGCGTATTTTGGCCATTTATTTAATTAAATGTAATTTTCAACAGGTATGTCAAATGACGTCACGGCGTTTAATGATCTCATTTCGAATCTTTTTGGAAGCAGAGATGATCGCCCCAGAGTAGTTTCATCTTAGCCCAAAAATAAAAAAAATCCCATATGGTTCCAACTTTTTGGCGGGCACTGTATATGGTGAAGAACTGCCCATTTAGATTCAACAGCAGCATGTGTGGCGAGCACCCCTTTTAAACATCATTTTGATGCCAATGGCTTTTGAAAAAAGTCGGTTCATTTTTTAATACTTTTTTCTAAGAGAAACGATCTCTTGTAAAATTTTTGAGGGTGCATTATTTTTTGAAAAATTTGGAAAAAATCATTTTCATCCATGGTTAATTGTAGCAGAATTTCAAAATTAGCCAGATAGTCTGTTTGACGTTTTCTACTTTTTGTCACGCATGCCATTGGTGAATCTAAATGGGCTGTTCTTCCAAGTACCTGAAGAGTTTGAAGACCTGTTACTGAATACTGAATTTGCACTCGATATATCATTACAGAGAAAAAATTAAATATGGAAACAATTTTTTAAATGCTCCTTGATAGAGATCACAGGTTGTGATAATCCATAAGTAAAAACAATGTCCAAGTGCATAGCTCAATTAATAATCTAATAATCTATAAAATAATGGTTGTATCTCCAAACTTTTACAATCTTTTTGAAGAGATTTATTTCTTTTCATTTTAGATTACGCAAGAGAAGAAGGTTGCATAAGAGTTGCAACCGATGTCATTACGAAACTACAAAATATGGAAGTCAATCAAGAAATTCGGGCTGAAATTCAGCTTAGAGAAGCTCAACTGTCATGGGAGAGTAATGACAAAATCATTGCAAAACATATTCTAAAGTCAATGAGCACAAACGAAACATTAGACCCAAGGTAGCAAATGGTTTAAATTGTTTCTAAATCTAGAATTAGCAAATAAATGTTTACAGGATACGTTCGACAGCTTTAACTTTATTAAGCCAGTATATGTTTGAAAGTTATTCTGATAATAGGATGGATATTATGACCAATTTATTTAACTCTGTAAAATTAATGGCAGATATAAACCAGAAAACTGACCAGGATTACAATCATGTATTAGATACATATGACAAGATTGCATCATTTGCAGATAAGGAATATCAACAGGTTGTAAAAGATTTATGAAATTACTGTCGTGCTTGAAAAATGTCGTTAACGTCTCTTTTGTACTTTCAGATTATAACCCATATGAAGTCTGACTTGTTCCAAAAGAAAAAAATAAACATGCAGAAGTTTAAAGAGATAGCTAGATCCATTAACCAGAAAAGTAAGAAGTTAGTTACAGTGGATGAACGAAGGGCTGCAACAATTCACCAAAGACAATATAAAATTGATGAAATTGAGATACAGAATGTAGAAAAAGAAAAGGATGACTATCTTCTCTTTGCCTTAAAGTAATATTAAGACTTATTTCAGTGATTAATGATATATTATCCTATTGGTATTTTAGATATTACTTGAAGAACCTTATTCACAGTGACACTAACAATGTAAAAATATTTAGGCTTCTATCTTTGTTCCTCGAAAACAAAGAAAATAAAATTATTACTGAGGTGGTAAATAAGTACCTTCCCCAGGTCTCAAGCTATAAATATATTCCTATATTGCCCCAAATAATTCCACATATTTCTGAAAATTCAAATGACTTTTTTAGTGGTCATATTAACATAATTGTGGAAAAATGTGTGGAGGAACATCCCCATCACACACTACCTCTCATACTGAGTTTGTCAAACTCTTACAAAGATAAAGAATTTACTGGATCACCAACAAATATCACATCAAATGATTCCAGGATTACTATGGCCACAAAAATGCTAAAGAAGCTAAAAAGTCATAACAAACTGGATGGTTTGATATCTAAATTGCAGTTCTTCTCTACTGCCATTTTAGAACTCGCATATATGAAGGAAGCCGAGAATTTGAACAATGAAGAAAAAGAAAAAGCTCATCCAATACCAAAACGAATGAAAATACACAAAGTTAAAAATTATGATGATGTTCTATTTCCAACACTTACATTTCCAGTTAGCAAGAACAATACATATAATAATTTAATTGGTAAGTAAGAGTATTAACCAAAATCTCTTTGAAACTCTCTCTTTAATGGAATTCTAAGATCACCTTACAACTTTTGGAAGTCTTATTGTTATTTTTTGAACCGTTTTTTCCTGTATGGGATATAGAAAATTTTTTGAGAAAAAGCTGTATGAAATTAAAGGTCCATTGTTTTATAATAATCGGCCTACTTTGAGCTTTTCACGTTTTCTTGTAGGTAGCAAAATGTTTTCTGTAGACAATATCAAAAAAGTTGTTTACAAAAAGATATCTCCAAGTATATCTCGATATAATCAGCCTGCTTTGATTTCTTTAGCACTATGAGCGTGGAGTAAAATATTTATATCAATGCTATGAGCAAAATCAAAATTTAAGGACGGAAATAAAACGTCATCACCTCGCGACGACCTTCATTTGACCGTGTTCCTAACTAGGATAAATGTTGCTAAAACAGAAAATGGGTACTGGAGCGCAAAAATTGCGCAAGTGTCTGTAAGATGGCGCTGGAGTTGGAGAGCGGCCATTGGTACAGAGCGAGAATAAAAAGTAATGTTTCGCCTTGCTAAAATAAGTTTCCGTTCCTTATAAGTTGTTTTGTTGCCCGGCAAGGTCGTTGGTCGGAACCAGGGGTCTAGGGGGAGGCAGGCGGACCGACCCCCTTTTTTATACAAATAACAGCACATCGCTTCCATCCTGGCGTATTTTGGGATTGAAAATGTGAATTGTTAAACACAAAATAATAATATGAATATTTACGCTCCTTTATTTTTCTATATTTTTTCATAGTTATTAAGAATATTGTTGAGTAAAATATTAAGTAAGAGGACTACCTACCGGCTGTCAAATCTACTGTCATGACATATAATAATTCTCCCTCAAAACCGCATGAATGATCACAATACTTACCCTAACTGACATTTAGAATTTATGTCACTATAGTTTTATCTTTTATCATTCTATTAACTTTTCATTAAGTACTTAATATTGATAAACCGAAAGAAATTAAAATTCTGTTGTATTTGATCCAAAGTTGACGTAAAGTTGTGAATTTTGTTAGATACGTGAAATACCTACTATTTGCTGATATCTTAATATATGTATTATTTTGGCATAAATTTAGAGTAATGGAAAATGTAATGTAAATAAATTTATAGGTACTACCATAGAAGAATTTACGTAGTAGATTCTTCTATGGTACTACCTAAATGCTTGCCGGTACATCAACTTTGTGTCAAACAGAATTTTAAAGCGTTAATATAATTTTCTTTTGAAAAAGACATATTCTTATCGATATTTTTTAGTAATAATAAAAAGTTAATAAAATTATAGAATGATACCCGTATATTATGTTGTATAGCTAGTGATATAAAATAGTTTTTACGAAGTAATGACTTTTTAAAATTTTAAGAAATTTTATAAATAGGAAATAGGCGCTTATGTAACATTAAAATAGAAACGACTTTTTCAAGTTAAACGTTTTGAAATTGTGACAAATAAGCCAATTTTTAGGGATTTTATTTTTTAAATATAATTTTTGACAGATAGCGAAAGTCACGTGACCACGTTTGAGTCTGTTATTTTTCCTCGTTTTTAATCGAAAGGTAACCCCAAAGTTAACTGCATATGTGTTATCCGTTAATAAAAAAAATATGTTTAAATTAATAAAAAGGTACATTTTGCACCATCTTCATTTTTTCCAAAAAGGTTTTTTGGTTATAACTTTTGTTTGACGTTCGATTGTTTTTTTCCAAACGACATTACATTGTTTGGAAAAAACTGCAACAAACTGGTTTTTAAATCATTAATTTGTCTAAAAAAATACGGAATGGTTAAAGTGAATGTTCCTATCACCTTCAGGCGGACACCCTGTACCTAATAAAAATATTATTAAACAAATAATAGTACTTTTTGAAATTGAGCCCATGTGTTGACAGATGGCCGTGATTACAGCCCAAAAGTAAAGTTACACACATTGTTTAATGTGCTTTTTGAACCTAACAAAAAAAAGTTTATCAAAATCGGTAAACAAATAAAGATATTTTACCAGGGTGGTAACTCCTTAACGGAGGTCATACTGTAGATGTTTAACATATAGGTACAGAAGATGTTCTTTCGCATCAATATATCGATTTCTTTTTTCATTTTTTATTTTCGAGATATGTATTTATCTTAATTATTGCGTTAAAATGTGTGTTTGAATGTAGTGTTAATGCAAACGAAGAAACACCTTATGTACACATAAAAGACCATGTTTCATTTCATTGAAAAAACTAAACATAATTTTGTAGAACTTTTAAGCCAGCAATACTATACCTACAGAAAACGTGCCGAATAACATTCTTTAACTAAAGATATGCCTTTAACAGTAAAAAACACAGTTGACATTCAAGTGACCTTGAAAACATCGTCTGCCTACAAGTGAAAACGTGCGTCTTACATTGCACCTCATATGCTTCAACTTTTATGTGATTTTTTGCGATTTTCGTTTTTGAGATATTTATAATAGCTGCATTTATTAAAATGGAACACCCGGTATAGATAATTTTCGACATACCTATACATATAGAGACATAGACATATGAATTCGCCCCTAATGTCAGTTTATATGCTAACGATTGTGTTTTCCTCACGAAAAATACATAACGGCGACATACGTATAAATAATGCAAAGTCAACTAAAGCAGTTTTTAGTGCCGCCGTGTACCTTTCAAGCTAAAAATCAATGAACCATTGCTGAAAAGAGAGGGGTTAAAATCACAAATCGGAGTCTTTGAGCTACGGGGGTCTCCCGAATATACCTTTTGAAGTTTTATATTATTTTAATATTAAAAATTCGCAATTCAAAGTATGTAATAATATGGAAGTAATACAAAAACATAAAAAAGTAATCAGACAGCTTAGTTGCTTAAATATTATATCGCCAAAACGTAAAATTGATCATATGAACATAATATATGTAATTATTAAACTGGACCTGTAACAACAGCGTCAACCGTTCATCGATCGTCTGTTTTTCGCGCCATCTGATAAACAATAGCTACACTTTTGGTATTCCCGCTGCATAATTTAAGGGTATTTTGCCTATGTTTTTTATTTACAACAAGACTGGATAATTACAATGTTTACTACCGGGTTTTCGTTCCGAGCATATTCGGAAACCTCTTCCCATCTTAACGAAGGTAAAATTCCGGCTCAAGAGACAAAATAGACGAATTTATGCCGGCATAAAGTTTGAAATTCAAAAAAAATTCTCGCCCATAACTTTTAAACTAGTCTCATTAGTATCTATGGATATTTTAAAAATACCCGTGTTTTTTGTAATCCTTTGAAATTCGCTACTTTTAAAAGCTTTTATTTAACTTGCAATGTATGTATGTATGTATGTATGTATGTAATTTGTTCGGGTGGAATCTTGCAACTCAATTTTGAAGCAGATATCTTCAACCGATCGAGCTGAAATTTTGTACACACGTTTAATTTGGATGACAATGCATGATTATATGTGTGACGTCATTCTAAATCCAACATGGCGGATCACCCAAGATGGCGGACTAGTTAAATTTCAACCGATCGAGCTGAAATTTTGTACACACGTTTAATTTGGATGACAATGCATGATTATATGTGTGACGTCATTCTAAATCCAACATGGCGGAACACTCAAGATGGCGGACTAGTTAAATTTCAACCGATCGAGCTGAAATTTTGTACACACGTTTAATTTGGATGACAATGCATGATTATATGTGTGACGTCATTCTAAATCCAACATGGCGGAACACTCAAGATGGCGGACTAGTTAAATTTCAACCGATCGAGCTGAAATTTTGTACACACGTTTAATTTGGATGACAATGCATGATTATATGTGTGACGTCATTCTAAATCCAACATGGCGGAACACCCAAGATGGTCATTAGAAGGTCTCCTCATTGAAGAGCTAGACTGTTCTAAACTAACCGGCAAACGACCTTGCAACAATGATGCGTTAACTGAGATGAATAGACTCAGACACCTGGCCAAACTAAAAATTACAAAATAAATTAAAAGTAAAGAAATATTTTTAAAAAAAGCTTTTATTTAAATGCGCTAAAAAGAATAAAATAATCTTTTCTTTTAAAACTTTTACTATCAACTTATAACGTCATTCCACAATTTATATGATATAAAAGCTTGTCGCGAGATTTAAGTTTTCAAACTAAGTAAATACCACTACTTAAATCTCGCGACAAGCTTTTATATCATATAAATTGTGGAATGACGTTATAAGTTGATAGTAAAAGTTTTAAAAGAAAAGATTATTTTATTCTTTTTAGCGCATTTAAATAAAAGCTTTTTTTAAAAATATTTTTTTACTTTTAATTTATTTCCAGCTAGTTGGAAATAAAAATACATTGATACAGGCAACCAAACATACAATGGCGAGGCCCCCCTTAAACTAAAGCGTAGTTTTGTCTTTGGAAATTTTGCTCATTGTGTGGAAAATTTCTTAGTTGCGATGGCGCTTTCAATCTGGGGCAAATTTAGTTTAAATGTTTGTTTCTTTTTTTTTTGTCATTGATGCAATTTGATAATCATTTGTAAGCAAGGTAGGGATTTTTTCCGTCCTATTATGTAAATGGAAAGTTTTAATTATTCCGCCTAACTATCGGCTATGACTTACTTATCGTTAAAGACTAATTACACAAATATGCCCATAAATGACCGGTTTAGACAATCATTTATCACTAACAAGTAGCACTGAGCCGCTTCTGTGATTACATTTGTAATAGTCTAAAAGCCAATGGCCGGCAGACTTACGGTATTTGGTGCAGGTTGTTGATGTTCGTGTTGGTCAAATTCACTATTCCGAACGAATAGCTGAGTACAGAGCACGCATATGTGTTTAGGGCCTTAAACAAATTCCTGCTGTTAAGATCAGTTCGCACTACTTGTCTTACTCTCTTGATGAATTCATTCGTTAAATCAATCTTCATTGTTCGATGGGCTATCGTTTGTGCTTGTTTAATCCCGAGATACTTGTATGTATCTCCCATGCTCACTACTTCGATCTCCTGGCTGTCCTGCATCTCGTATGCGCCTTGTTCGAGCTTTCCCCCATGATGTTAAGGGTGCGGCACTTGTCCAGTCCAAACTGCATTCCGATATCCCTGGAGATATCCTCTACTATTTTCTGCATTTGTGTTAGTTGATTCTTGGTTACGGCCATCAGTTTTAAATCATCCATATATAGCAGGTGATTCAACTTGATCGCTTCTGCGATCTTGCTTTTGATAGTGAAGCCGTATTTCGAAGAGTTCAACTGATGTGATAGGGGGTTCATCTCTTATGGCACAGAAAGCAATATGTAAAAGGCATCACCTTTAATATCTGCTAAAGAAAACTAGACGCTAAAATACAGTATGTGTGTGTTTATTGTGTATGAGCTGAAAAAAAGGGCAAACACACTTTGCACTTGCTCTAGGATACCTAATCCTCTAGTTGGTACCCCTGTAAACAGACATGCAAAAACGGACCGTTACTGTATTCACTGGAATCATATGTGTATCCTACCGACTGTGTCAATTACATTAGGACAAACCTTGCATCCCTTCTTACTTTATTTTTGTCCGCTCTAAACTTGACTATTGTTCAATTGTGTGGTGTCCGTATTATAACGAGTATATCAATCTACTCAAGCTTGTTCAGCGTAAGTTTCTTAAGTTTATCTTCCTGAAAGTAGATGGTGTGTATCCTCCGAGAGGCGCTCCTCATGTGGAATTGTTAAAAAGATTTGAGGTCCCAGCTCTGATTGACAGACGGAAGGTTTTAGCGCTCCAATTTCTGTTCAAGGTGGTGGTGGGCCTAACTGATAGTGCTGAGTTACTATCATTCCTCAATTTTCATGTTCCATCTAATACAAGATCCGGCAACATGTTTTACTTGGTTATAGCTAATACCAATATGTTACTGAAGTCTCCTATCTACAGTAGGTATGTGTAGGCTGGCGAATGAGTTATCTGAACTTGATTTTTTGCATCATGGCTTCTTCACTTTTAAAAGAATAGTCAGACAACTCATTTTTGCTTGAGTTTCACTTGGGGTTTACCTGTCTACCATTTCACTTGGGGTTTACTTGTGTATCTTCTCACCCCTTTCATGTTTATAATATGTTTATATGTTTACACACTCAATTTTAGTTAATCAAGTGTATATCTGATGTTTTTGCATATTGTCTTGTAAATGGAATATCTTTTTGATAGGCACTAAAGCTTATTTATTTATTTTAAAAAAAATGTTATAATTCTAAATGCAGTTGATATATTTGAAAGTTAGATTAAGCTTAACTAAACGTATGATGTAAGAAAGCAACGTGGTACAACAAAATACTGAGTCCACAGGACAGTAACACTAGGTGCCAGCTCGGCTCATTAACATTTGTAGAGTTCTGCAATAAAGAGTCATACAACTTACATAATTAATAAATGTTTGCTACATATATCTATTTTGAAAGTAGTATGTATTTATTTGTCAAATACATGCAGTTGCATATGTGTAAAGCATTTTTCATTAATTAATCACAGCTGTAACTTTTCCATCTCTACATATTTGTCTCATCTAAAACTAAAGCATTTTTAGCATTTTTACAACAGTTCGACTCAATTTTAAAGTACATTATATTTTTGATTTTGTATGAAGGAGTATCATTGCTGTCTTTTGAGAAGGTTCGTCAAATCCCCATTGTATGTATTTAGCAGGTAGTACCAAGTACAGTTATTATTTTTTATATTTAGGTATTTCACACTACTCCTCAAGTTACAAGATTGTAGGTGGCATCAACCTTCCTAAGCATATCACATGCTATGGCACAGATGGTAAGGCACGACAACAATTAGCTAAGGGACAAGACGACTTACGGCAAGACGCAGTGATGCAACAGGTAAACTCAATTTTTTTCAACTTCAAAGTCAATAACTTAATTTCATTACAATAATTTAAATATTGAATATATAGAAAATTAATAAAACTAAAAAGATAGTAGTATAATATCTTAGTATAACAAAAATATTATAATTAACATAAAAGAGCTAGCTAAAAAGATCAAAACTATTGTGTTACACTTATTAGAGGGCAACCACACATTGTAAACTGGTTTTGTATGCAAAACATCTCGAAAATGGCAGAATTATTTTTTCAACGCGAATTTTGGTGGACATGTAGAATAAAAGTATTCGTCCAGTTTGTAAAGTTTGATACCGATTTTAAATAAGAGCAGTTTCCAATCAAAATATTTCCCCGAAGATTCTTCAGGGCCGCCATTATACTTACCTATAATATTCTTTTAATAGGTGTTCACAATAATGAATGACTTGCTGTCAGCTAGCAAACGCACCGAGAATCTCCTAATAAGAACATATAAAGTAGTTCCAATGTCTATGCGGAGTGGCTTGCTGGAATGGGTGGAAGGAACCACACCTATAGGACATTATCTTGTCGGTGCTCATCAACAGTACAGGCCTCAGGATAAGCGACCACCAACTTGTAAATCTATTTATCAGGTAAAAAGCAAATATCTGGAAACCTCTCAAAATTACGATCGAGCTTAACAACTACTGGTCAAATCTCAATAATTACTGAGATATAGTTCTTTTTTGAAGTTGAAGCTGCTGAACTGAAGTTTTCACTGTACAACTATCTGTATAGTTTTTAATTAGGTTTTTCACTATTTTCGATAAACTGTTTCATAAATTTCGAAGCAATGATGAACACTGATGAAAATATAATAAGAATTTGACTTCTTTTTGGAATAGCAGAAAACCCAGCAATCGATTTGCCAGCATCTTTTTTATCACAAAATTCTAGTATCTATAATCTTGTTTGTCTCAGCAGTTTAGACAGTTCATTATTCATAATAGTAATTATCAATAATTGAACATATTTAAGATGCATGGCGCCCAAGATCTGTGAAGTAGGAAGGTTGCCTCTTGTTGAGAGAGAGCGTTCTGGATGACGTCATGGGAATGCTGGCAATAATCGTCAGCAAGGGCCACATACGAGGGAACGCCAATCACATCATCTGACAGCATTCCTGTGACGTCAGCGTTCACTCTCTCTCCACGCTAGTGGGCAACCTTCTTACTTTACGGATCTTGCATGGCGCCCAATTTTTAGGTTATGAAAAATACTAAGTCGAATGTGGTCAATTGACAAATGACCACAAATGACTTCGGTAGCCATCTTGAAATTGGTATGGCCCGTGGCGCCCCCTACTTCAACGAGCAGGCCAGAAAGGAGCCAAAGGGAGCCGCAAATCGTATGAGGCCATGAGTTGTCACCAAGTGTGTTTACTTAGTGAATTGAATTTCTGGGATATCTTTGGAAATACTGCTGTACTAATGCTACACTATTATCATTGCGGACTTTTCTTTTCTTATTACTTTTCTAACGGAAGAAGCATGGTATAAAACAACTCCAACTATCACTGTTTTCCATGGAGAACTTGATCGAGCCTCAGCGAACTTGATTTTTTTACAGTTCATTCAGAACATAATTTGCTCCTAGATTTTAAATGAAAACAGATAGAGAAAATGTTCTTTCACAAAAGTTATTCAGAACGTTACAGGCTTTGCAAACATGAGAATTCGACTATGTTCGTGGGAAAAATATAATCAGTTCCAAAAATTCTCAAAATATTTTTTTAAGACCCACCTTATAATTTTTGTTTTTATTTTTCTGTTGTTTATAACAGTCCTGAGCGGCCAACTCTAACTCTAACACAGTCCTTGTACAAAATACCCCTCTTGATAGATTTCTTGTGATATACGGTGTCTGGTTTTTCCTGTTGCCACCCCCAAAAATGTAAGAAGGCTGCAGGAATTGAACGGGACAATTTTTTTATAGATGTGTTCAGGAAAGGTCATCGTTTGTGAAGTATTGGTTTGACGTTGCCAAGCCTGGCTTTCTGCGATTTTATAAGGGTATGAGTTTTCGAAAAACTATATTAACTATGAAATAGTTGAATTTTGACTTTTTTGTTGTTATTTTGTTTTACTTGAATTTGTAAATAGTTTTAAGACTCCCTGCAATCAACTTTTAAGTTGGCTGTGGAATAAACAATAAATACAATATAAAATATTAGGCATATTTTTAATTGAAAAAAAAAATAGCACCGTAGGATTATTCGGCATCTCCCGAAATGGTCATATGTAGCAATTTTAATGAAAAAATATACAGGGTGAGTCGAAGTTAAACCGCCATACTCAAAATTTGAGTAGTATTTTTAAAAATAAATGGGATTCTTCATGTAACATTTTGTCCAAAAACGCTTCGTTTTCGACATACAGGGCGTCAAAGTTTTCTTTTAAAAACAGAAAAAAATGAGTATTTTCGGTTCCATTTATGCTATCGATTTGAAAATTGGTACTTTTATGTTTTCTGGGACGGCGATTATGAATTTTCTATCAACTTTCTTCTAGCCGCTAGAGGGCGTTGGCTACATCGTTACTTTCGAACAAAAGTGTTTTAAACTTTTTTGTCGTTGAAAAATCTGCATTTTAGACAGCGGAATATTAAATTACATTCGATTTTGAACAAAAAATGTCTCTTGTAAAAATACGAAAACCTTAACCGTTTTCATGAAAAACGCAATTTTGTGTCGCAGTGCGCGTGCATTCGAAAAAATTAAAATTTCGTAGTAGGCTGAGAAATGGGATTTATTCATTTGGAATTCATTATTTACAGTAGGTATTGTCCTAAATTAACAATTTTTGTGAAATTAGTAATAAAAAGAACTTTAACCAAGACAACTTTATTATAATTTTTTCGTTATGTTTTTGCTAATAAAGTTGTCTTGGTTAAAGTTCTTTTTATTACTAATTTCACAAAAATTGTTAATTTAGGACAATACCTACTGTAAATAAAGAATTCCAAATGAATAAATCCCATTTCTCAGCCTACTACGAAATTTTAATTTTTTCGAATTCACGCGCACCGCCACACAAAATTGCGTTTTTCATGAAAACGGTTAAGGTTTTCGTATTTTTACAAGAGACATTTTTTGTTCAAAATCGAATGTAATTTAATATTCCGCTGTCTAAAATGCAGATTTTTCAATGACAAAAAAGTTTAAAACCCTTTTGTTCAAAAGTAACAACGTAGCCAACGCCCTCTAGCGGCTAGAAGAAAGTTAATAGAAAATTCATAATAGCCGTCCCAGAAAACATAAAAGTACCAATTTTCAACTCGATAGCATAAATGGAACCGAAAATACTCATTTTTTTCTGTTTTTAAAAGAAAACTTTGACGCCCTGTATGTCGAAAACGAAGCGTTTTTGGACAAAATGTTATATGAAGAACCCCATTTATTTTTAAAAATATTACTCAAATTTTGAGTATGGCGGTTTAACTTCGACTCACCCTGTATATTTGTTATTTTTCTATATGTATGGAACCAAACTTTGAGAAAGTACCTAAATAATAATTTAAATTCGTGGAATCAATTTATTGTGGTATGAAATCAAAAACAAATGACGGGCAGTGCATAAGTTAATATCCAGTTGGACTTTTGAAAAGATTTTATTCCTGTAAAAAAATAATGCCATCCTAAACTAATTAACAAAAAATATATATTTGTGAAATAACACATTTGAGTGTTTTAAATTTGATTTCAATTGTATTTGCTTCAACCAGAACAATTTTTTAACAAATATATTTTCTAGTCTTCTCTATTAATATTTGTCGCATTAAAAAAGTAGGCTTTGAAAAACAATTTTGTTGCTTTATTTGGTAGTTCTTACAGTTTAAACAAAATAAGTCAGAAAAATTTGCTTTACAATAAAAAATCAACATTATTATATTGAACTGTGAAAATTCTCTGGTAGGTATTAGTGAAGTCGCCCAAATTTTTACTGAGCGACATCCAAATATAAATAAATATTTTGCTCATTTGCAATAAATATTTTTTGTTATATTATTCGCTCGATTATTCGTTGATGCTCTGTATATACAGGGTGCTAAGATCTTATCAAATCATCCTACTTTGATTTTTTCGCAATACGGAACGGGGATTTACAATGACATAAAATATTAAATTTGAGAAAAAAATTGGAAAATCAAAGTAGGCCGTTAATTTTCAAATGTACTTGGGTATAGTTTTTAATTCTGAACAACTTTCAAACACACTTCGCCTAGACAGGCAATAAATAAATCACTTCTGTCAAGGCCACCTTGATTTTCAAAAGTGAAAAAGTAACGGCTCTTGTAAAATAAACTGGACCGTCATTTTGGGTGCATTCTAGGGGATTTAGAGTGCATTTTAGGCGAAATTTGTAGTGGCAACACAAAATGTCATTTGACAATGGCCAACCACAGCCCCCGTGCATTTGACATGATTCAAATTTAAAATATCCTTCTAAAATTCCGTATTGTAATTGGACACCTAACAGCCATTGATGTGTGCACCCAATAGGGCCGACCTTTCGGCGAGACACATATATGTATGATAGGTGGGATAAATGATTGTATTGGAAAAGCAGTCCAGTTTATTTTATGAGGGACGTGGAAAAAATACTAAAGTCTATCCAAGTTACAGCGGCAATATATATATAAAAAATGACATAAATGCTTTGCGATCGATTACCAGGGTTTGACTAATATGAGATTCCAAGTGGCTTGTAATTCTGAACTAATTATTTTAGAAGTTCTAAAAATTGTGTTTTTACCTTTCTTGGATCTTTATAAATTTCTTTAAATTAAGTAGCAAAATAAATTTACAGAATATACTGCTTGCGATCCGATCTAAAATATGCAGGAAACTCGACTGAGGGAAGAGCCAGCCCTGCATTCCGCTCGCCGCCTAAACACTTGAGATTTTACGACAGTCAGACCAGTAAGAGAATAGGCCACATTGCGACCATTTGATTGCCAATATTTTGATTCAGTACCCCTGTAACTTGGATATAGTGTAGAAATCACTTTTAATCAAGCAGGGCTGGACCAGGATTTTTTACCTTTCACATCTTTTACTTACCTTACCTTGGAACGCACTGTACATTGCAGTCAATCAGAGGACACCTCATATATGCAAAAAGTAGTGGGAACTCCACTCTTAAAAACTACTGGATTAAAAAAAATGAAACTAAAGTCTATTTAAGTTACAGAGGCAGTGGATCAAAACATTGGCCACCACGTGACCTATTCTCGTATTGGTCTGGCCGTCATAAAATGTCAAGTGTTTTCGCGGCGAGCAGAATGCAGGGCCGGCTCTTCCCTCAGTCCAGTTTCCTGCATATTTTAGATCGGATCGCGACCAGTATATTCTGTAAATTTATTTTGCTACTTAATTTAAGGAAATTTATAAAGATTCACGAAAGGTAAAAACACAATTTTTAGAACTTCTAAAAGAATTAGTTCAGAATTACAAGCCACTGGGAATCTCATATTAGTCAGACCCTGGTAATCGATCGCAATGCGGTCATGTGACTTTGTTTATATCTACTGCCGCTGTAACTTGGATAGACTATAGTTTATTTTCAACAAAGCACTATACTTCATTTACTTTTTTGTCAGTGGATGAACCGCGCTTCTGTTGGTCAGGTTATGTGCTGAACACAGAGACGAACTTGCTGCGTTTCATTATTTGCCAAATATGCTTATATTAATATAATTTAATTAATAGAGACATTTTTGTGGACGTGGGTTTATTAGAAATTGTCAAGCTCGAATATAAAGAGCGCAGATGAAAATATGTGGCACCTCCAACCTGCAGAAAAGCACTAGAACCAAATATCTGTGCACTCTGCATGATCCTTAGTACGACCCTGTGAAATTCAGCTTTCACATGGTTTTGTTTACATTTACTGATTATAAAATAAATGGACATACTTTTATCTTTTTAACTTTCCTGCAAGTAATGCCCACAAACTATGACCGAAGATCATGATATTCGAGTATGATCTTTGCTATGACATTGTGTTTGCAGAAGAGTGCCGGCCTACCATTAGATCAAAAACTGAAGATCTTCAAGCAGATTTGTGCTGAATTTAAACCAGTGATGCATCACTTTTTTGAAAAATCATTTCCTCAACCAACAGTATGGTACGAAAGAAGGAGAGCTTATATACATAGCGTTGCCACCACAAGCATGTGTGGCTACATCTTAGGAATAGGAGACAGACATGTTAGTAACATACTGTTGGATACTCAGACCGCAGAACTTGTCCACATCGATTTTGGTAAGTTGTTAATATGCACTATCTATACAGGGAGAGTCTTTGATTCATAGAAAATTTTTAAACCTGGTTAAACTTGCGCCCCTGAAGCACACCTACTTAATTATTTTTTAAAAAAGTTAAAAACAAAATTTTTGTTGTTCATGAAGTTTAGAAAATAAATAAATCACTACCATCGGTTTTTCAAAATGAAAAATAGGCTAGAAATTTGTTTGTAATGAAGCAAACATGGAGCCCAAATGGTCAATTGGACCTAAACTCACGCGGGACAGGCACAGCAGCTTGTGATCTGCTGTGTTTCCAATCCTCCAAATACATTTGGCATTCAGCCATAACCAGGCCAAACTCCTGGATGTGATTTCGAAAGCTACAGGGGTGGCCAATCCACATATAAAGTTATAGTGCGTATGTAAGAGTGCCAGTATTCTAGCATTTAAATTCTCGTGCATAAACACTATTTTAGAATTATGGGATGATCTGTTCAACCAGCTTAAGAAGCGAGAATTCTAGATATTATATTTTGGAAGAGTATTTTCTAACGTATTCAAGAATGAAAATAGAAAAAACCCAAATGAACCAATGGTCCACTATTTAAAGCAGTAACTGAAAATTAATTCGGTCTATACTTACTTACATTAAAACTACCCATGGACTTCATTTCAAACCAAAAGGCATCAAAATACTCTTGCTTGATTTTTAAACTCAAATAAAGGGACATAACAAACAAGCGTTTTATTTTATTTTGGATATTAAATTCCATGTAACAGACACATTTGCATGTTTTTATTTTATAAAAGATTCTGCAGATTAGTTGTGTGGGACCAGTGGCGATCGCTCGAAACAGCACTATGCACAGGTCTTTAATATAGTGTTGGTCCAGCCTAAACTCACAAAGAGGTCTCCAAGTACAGAAAAATTTGCATGTTTCTGGAAAAAAATACCAAATGGCGTCAGTGTCCATTTTCTACTACAACCTGAGAAAATGAATTTTTGCTCTTAATTAAATCTTAAGAGGGGGTTGCCGACAGCGAAAGTGACGTTAGATTTCTTATTTTTTTAAGTTGTATAGCATAAAATCTAATAACATTTTACCTGGCAAAAATTTAGTACAAACATCACTGTCTTCATTTTAATCATAAGATCTTAAAAGCATATGCACTGGAATTATTATTTTTCCCAAGGTTTTCATAACCTATAAAATAAAACACTGCTTGTAAGATCTTATGATTAAAATAAAGACAGAAATGTTTGTACTAAATTTTTGCCAGGTAAAATGTTATTAGATTGTATGCTATACAACTTAAAAAAATACGAAGTCTATCGCCACTTTCGATGTCGGCAACCCCCTCTTAATAGGTCCTATTTAAGAACCCATGTTTGGTTATTAATATATTGTCAATATATTGTCAGTTTCAGATGTTTAAATGTCCCATATAATATGGGACATTTAAACATCCCATATAATATGGGACATTTAAACATCTGAAACTGACATCTCTCTAAATATATCTATTTTTTTCGTATACTAGCGCCATTTCAGATTACAATCAACAGTGAAAGGGTGATGTTATCCTTGGGTCTTTAATGTAGTGTTGGTCCAAGTTGAATTCAGGTCCAGGTTGAATTCATATTCATAATTATCTTATTTTTAGGAATTGCTTTTGAGCAAGGAAGATGTCTACCTACACCTGAAACTGTTCCATTTAGATTAACCCGAGATATAGTTGACGGTATGGGTGTATCAGGAGTGGAAGGAATATTTCGAAATTCCTGTGAAAAAACTATGGAGGTATTGCGAGCAAATTCCCAAACCATTATGGCAATATTGGAAGTATTGCTGTACGACCCTTTGTATGCATGGGCTGTGTCTACCGCAGAAGCAAATAAAAGGCAAACTGAAAGTTCGGAGTTTGATATGTCAAAATATATAGAAGAAGGTATGTCATAAATAATTAATGCACAGGAATTCATCAAGCCCCTTATATACAGTGTCCTCCAAAAAGTTCGCACCATAGGGGGGACATTTTTAATTAACGTTTTATTTTGAAATTTAATTTGGGGTTACCTTTTGCTTTAAAAAAGATGAAAAATGACCCACTCAAACGTGGTCATGTGACTTTTATTATCTGTCAAAAACGACATTTAAAAAAATATATCGCCAAAAATGGGTTTATTTTTTGGGTTTGAGCGGGTTTGAGCGGGTCATTTTTCATCCTTTTTAAAGCAAAAGTAGGTAACCCAAAATAAAACGTTAATTAAAAATTTTCCCCTATGGTGGGAACTTTTTGGAGGACACTGTACATGTTTCATTCTAGAAAAAAATGTTTTAAATGCTAAATTGGAGTTTTCTATAGTTAAAGTTATAAACAGCTTTCTACTGTTATCTTTTGAAGTTTCTGAAATACAATCGAACTCAGCTATAACGAACACTCAGTTGTAACGAACGAATTTGAAATACCTGCCCAAAGTCCCTACGAATCGCATATATTTTGTTGGGCTATAACAAACGTGGATATAATGAACACTCGGTTATAACATACCACATTTTTCACCTGCGGAACCTGTTATAATAATGAACTATCGCGAGATGGTTCTGCCTGAAGGTGGTTTTTGGGCAGCCATGATGTGTCAATTTCTAGGATTACTGTGTTGGTATCATTTCAAATAACCGCCCAAAAACACAGCTTTCTTATTGACTTCCAATCTATGTTAGCACATTATGGCGGCCTCCTTTGCCAAACAGCAGCGTCATAGACGTAACTAGGTCGTATTTTTAGGGGGGGCTGATCAGGGCAGGCTCAAGATTTTGCGGGGCCGGGTGCCACATGAAAATGCGGGGCCCCGACAAGGAATTATTTAATTCAGTAAGAAGACATTTTTGAAAGTCGGTACGCTACATACAAAGGTATATTTTTTACATGCCATTCTGTAAAATGGTAGGCCGGGGCTACGAGTTTGGATCACTTCTGTGACGTATATAGGAATTAATTTCGAGTGGTGGAGGGACAATTTTTGTGTCTTTTTTTAAACAAGGGCATTTAAAATAATTCTAAAAAATTCGCCGCAGGCGAAATTTTTTAAAAATTTGAAGAAAAATTACCTAAAATTAGTCTTGGGAAATCCCAATATCTTTAAATTTACAAGCTGGAGTGAATATTTTCAAATTCCGAAATGGGTTCGGTCCCGCCCTTCTAAATACGTTACTGATTGGAGAAAAAATGTTGGGAATGTCTGCTATTTTGTTATGCAAGATTATTTACATAGTACATATTATAACGAAAGAACAATACACTGGATGAATAACAAATTAAAAGTCTGGAGTCTGGCACAGCAAAAGTACATTCTCCGACGCTCGTCTCGTCTCTCTTTCTCTTGGCAGCAGGCACGGTATGTTCGCTCTCGCTTGCGCATTTAAATTTCAGTCGGATTTTGTGGGGGCACAAGAGCAAGCGATTCGTCGAAACTGGTGAATTTAAAAAAGCGCGTGCGGTGTTTGCCGTGTTGCGTAACGTTGCGTTGTCAGAATGTTAGATCTATTCTGTTTACGAGAAGCATATCTTCACACATCCTTTACATTTTAGGGAGGGCTAATAGAAATGTAGGGGGGGCTAAGCCCCCCTAGTCCCCCCCCCTAGTTACGTCTATGCGCAGCGTCCATATATTTTTTTCACAAGGTCCTTTCTCTGAGTTTATTCACTTGTTTTTATCTAGAAGGTGCGTAATAACTTTTAGTGAATTTAAATGTAACATTGAACATGTCGAATATTAAGAAAGCTAGTTCCATCTCTTTGTCAGATAAGTTGAATATCCTAGTTCGCAAACCATCCCTTAAGAGGTTCATTATTACAGAGTTCAACTGTATCTTGTTTCTAAATTTTTTACTGGATTTTACACTTTAACTTGAATTGGCATTTCTGGTGACAAAGATAGAGGATGAAGCTATTAGAAAAAAGTTTGTTCTAAACAACCGAATATGATTCATTATCGTGAAAATTATTCAAAAATAATAGGATTCTACAGATTGAACAGGTTTTCTTTGCAGGTCCCTTATTCAGTGTACCACTATAGTATTATTTTTAATAAGTAGGGAAAGAAATGGAGGGGGTGACGTGGCGCACACTGTTGATGGAGTTTACCGCTTGATGATTCCGGTTCACTCCTACACGGTAGCCATTTTAAAATCCCCAGTATGACTCCACGGCAGAAAGGGCAATAGAAACCTACTTCATTATTTGTGTAGTTTGCCTGGAGAGCACATTATTAAAACATTTTTGTGCCTCTCCATACTGGGTACTTACTCCTTCCCTGCCCCTGCCCCCTCCTGTGCTGCCCTGTCCTGCCCGCCTGCCTCTGTTCTCCCTACTTATTCGTAATATTATAGTCGGTCCGTGCAAAGAAAACCTGTTCAATCTGTATAGCATTTGAGAAACGGGTTTTTATCTAGTTACCATTTTGTTGTGGGTTCACTGCTAAAGTCATTTATTGCTCTATGAATCTAGTAACATTTTTGTCAAATCTGCCAAACTTTTTGGCTGATAATTATTGCAATAATTATTATTAATATTAACAAAAAAAACTGCTCTTAATAATGAATAGGTATAATATCATTAAAAAAACTTAGTTTTAAAAACTTTGTATCTTACATTAAGGTTCAATTTTATAGTTGATTAACGTCCTTGTTGTATAATAATAAGTTGTTATTCCGGGTATAGGACAATGAACAATGAAATAAATCAGTTACCACATTCCGCTAACGTTTCGACTTTATTGACATAAGTCTTCATCAGAGCATCTAATGCCTGGTTCATACAGCTTCTTTATCTTCAAGAAATATTAAATGTCATTGATCAGTTCAAATCAAGGGACAAATGCCATTGGTTATTTCTTAAAGATAAAGGAAAATTAAAAGATAAGGAAGCTGCATGAACCAGGCTTAAAATTGAGCGAAAATAACAGTAAATTATGACAAAAGACAGTAGGATCAATGTAAGAACAATTATATAAGAAACCAATTAAAACGATAGTTATTGTGATACATTAAAAGGTAATTTAAATTATTAACCAAATTTGTTTTTAAGAATCTAATGTAGTATACAAGATTGATTGTCTGGGTTGCAATGGTTGTTATATAGGGCAAACTAAGCAGAAGCTAGGTAGACACATTTATAATCATAAATATGACTGCAATATATCCAATATAGATAAAGAAAATAAAACAGCTCTTTCATCACACCATTTTACAACAGGCCACAAATTTGACTTTACGACCACTACCATTCTAGACAGAGAAGCATGCCTGCAGAAACGCCTACTTTCAGAAATGGTTTTTATTAAAAAATTACTCCAAATTCTATAAATTTTAGAACCGACACGGCCGAGCTAAACTCCATTTATGCTAATGTTATTAATAAGATCATGCTATTAGTACAGTAAAATTGGGCCAAAACCCAAACATCCAAAAAAAAAGTTCTTTCTAGCGCGAAATAATTCCATACCCTCCTAAGAGTTAGTACTAAAAAGTTACACCACCACCAGCGTCGGGTTTCGGGGGGAGGGGGTGAAAAGGGCAGGAAATTCTTATTTTTCACAGTTTTGCGTGAATATCTAGTAAACTGAGGTTTAGCGAAAACGTCATCCTATACGCAAATGATATACATTAAATTCCGAACAAGAATTGATATATACAGAATTATGGTAAAGTGAACGGTTTCCATGATATGGAGGGGTAAAGATTTCTTTGTTTTTATTTCAAGTAGTTTTTGTTGAAAAAAATTAAAATGATTACAGTATAAATAACTGAATAATGTATGTAGAATATATATAGATATATTTAAGCATATATAGATACATATTACACCCATAGATTGTTATTTTTTGTCACAACATAACCTCAAAAGTATATGACTGTAAATATATCCAATACAAGTTAGTAGCCTTAGTTAATTTGTACTCACTTTTTGCCTTCATTCATTATAGCGTTCTGATTTCCATTCGTTCTTTTATGTCAAATCATTCCCATATCTAATTTGTCCTTAGCTTGTAAAAATGAGAAAGTCGTGAATAGGAAGCTCACGTGAAAAACAAGAAAATATATTAAACAATCTATATTGAAAAAATGGGAGGGAAATCAAAATGATACAAAAGGTTATAAGTTTTAGGTGAATCATTAATTGCGTTATCAGTCAGCACCAAATAGTTCACTCGGGCTGGTGAGAGGAAACAGATCTTCGTGTTCTTCGTCCACTTGAGAATCATCATTTAAATCGTCGTCGATGATTACAGTATCTCTATTGAGACATGCAAGTCCTAAGCAATTGCTGCACATACTTGAACAATTGAGACCACTTCTTCGACACTCACAGTTTATATTTTCTTGTTTTTCACATGAGCTTCCTATTCATGACTTTCTCATTTTTACAAGCTAAGGACAAATTAGATATGGGAATGATTTGATATAAAAGAACGGATGCAAATCAGAATGCTATAATGAATGAGGGCAAAAAGTGAGTACAAATTAACTAAGGCTACTAACTTGTATTGGACATATTTACAGTCATATACTTATGAGGTTATGTTGTGACAAAAAATAACAATCTATTGGTGTAATATGTATTATATATCTATATATATTCTACATACATTATTCAGTTACTAATTTATACTGTAATCAGTTTAAGTTTTTTCAACAAAAACTACGTGAAATAAAAACAAAGAAATCTTTACCCCTCCATATCATGGAAACCGTTCACTTTACCATAATTCTGTATATAACAATTCTGGTTCGGAATTTAATGTATATAATTTGCGTATAGGATGACGTTTGCGCTAAACCTCATAGTTTACTAGATATTTACGCAAAACTGTGAAAAATAAGAATTTCCTACCCTTTTCACCCCCTCCCCCCGAAACCCGACGCTGGTGGTGGTGTAACTTTTTAGTACTAACTCTTAGGAGGGTATGGAACTATTTCACGCTAGAAAGAACTTTTTTTTTGGATGTTTGGGTTTGGCCGAATTTTGTGTTAGTTTTACTGTACTATATAGGACAGCTTAGAATAAAAACTTATTATTAAGGCTGAACGAAAAATGGTTGTTGAAAAAACTGGACAGGAGTTGGAAAGTTAATGTAAAGAACCGGAATTAACTAACATATAGAATTGGATTAAGGTTGGTACTTGAAGTGCTATAGATAGAAGTGTCAAATCTGCAATGTACAGGGATAGATAAGTTATACTCCAGCGCAATTAATTTGAGCTAGAACAAATTTTCATAAAGCTGGGACCACTGGAAAAAGTACTACTAGTAGCTCTTTTTAACATAAAAAAAGATTCGTAAGGTCCGCTTAGTCATAACTATGCAAATCGGTCCGCCATCTTGGAAATCACAAACTGCATCTTAATTAAAAGGCAGTGCCTCCGCTGCCGGCAACGGTGCCCGCAAAATAAACTAATGGCTGCCGACGCCGGTTACCCCCTCAATGGTTTTCTCGGATGCCGGCAATGGAACCCTAAAAATAGATTAGGAGCTGCCGATTTTGAGTGCCTATCATGACTGCGAAATCTTGGCACAGAATAAGCGGGAAACCGAAAAACTGCTGCATCGAATTGAGTTCGAAAACTGGAATGTCATGAAAATTAGTGTGGAAGAAGGATATCATTTGAAAACCGATATATTATTGTTTGAACACTAGGTATATTCCATATTTTATTAGATTTTAGATTAACAGGATTATGTACTTTAACACCGGAAACGTCCAAGCCTTTTCTCCCAAATTGAGAGTACCTACAAGGTGTTACAAAAAAGTGGGTTAACCCATTGACCACAGATTCTTTGGGCTATTAATAATGTGACTTTTCTATTTCTTTGTGGTATATACCCTGTGGACCCAGATAGACTATACGATAGGTGTAAAAGACAAAAAAATTTCGAGTTGAAACTTGAACTTTGGGGGATCAGCCTTGCTCGATTAGAAACTAATTTGCACCATATTATTATATTTTAAAAATCAAGCAGGCCTTGACAGGGGCAATTTATTCATTTTCAGTTCAGGTATAAACTACCTTTTCCTTAAGAGATATCGAAAAATTTTATTGGAAAAAGTTGTCGAGAATGCAAATCTAAGTCCCCGTACCAAATTTTAAAACAATCGGCAGACTTTGAGTTTTTTAAAAATTTCAACTGTTTTTTTTGGGAAAAATCAAAGTATGCCGATTGTTTTGAAATTTAGTACAGGGTCTTAAATTTGCATTATGAATTTTTTTTTCTGATAAAAATGTTCAATAAATGTCCTTGATTTGCGCTAAAACCGCAAAATTTGAAAAATTAAAAAAAATCAAAGTGTGCCGATTGTTTTATAATTTGGTACGGTGATTTGGAATAATTGCATTCTTAACAACTTTTTTTAATAAAATTTTTCGACATCTCTTGAGGAAAAGGTAGTATACATGAACTGAAAATGAATAAATTGCCCCTGTCAAGCCCTGCTTGATTTTTTAACTATAAAAATATGGTGCAAATCACTTTCTAATCAAGCAAGGCTGATCCCCCAAAGATCAAGTTTCAACTCGAAATTTGTTTGTCTTTTACACCTATCGTATAGTCCATCTGGGTCCACCCTGTATAATAATGTGACTATTTTTCATTTAGATGCCTCTACCTCAAATACAGAGTGTGAAAAGTTGATTTAAAAAAAAGGATTATTCAGGGCGTTCCGTAATGATGTGCAAATATATGGAGGAAGTGTCGATTTAAGCCTCCCCTGCAAATATTCCAGTTTTAAGAGGGAATTTGGTTTTGATTTTTTTCTCAAAAACGGTTGGATTTAGAAACTTGAATTTTGGGATAGGTATGTACTTTACCGCAGCTAGTTGAAAGACGCTCTATGTATCCTAGGGGTAGAAACCCGCAACAGCTATTCTTCTTTTTATGCAGAACTTTTTTTAGGTTAGTTTATTTAGAACGAAATTCAAATTCTATAGCCCAATTAATTTAAAACCTTTTTACTCTTATTATCTTTTCATTAACTTGATAGTTTGTCTGGAAAAAATAAAATTACTTTTTGTTCCGTATTTAAATAAAAGTTATCGACACTCACTATTACATAAAAAACATAGTTGGTGGGTGTCATTTTTGTCACTTTCATATTTTATTGTTTCCTAGCGCGATAGAGAATAAATGCTTTTTCTTACATTCAGAGATATTTAAATAAAAAAAAATGTTTCTGACAAATGTAAAAAATGAAATGGTGAAATGGAATCTCAGAAACAAAGAACTTTAAGGCTTATAGACCGTAAGTATAACGTATGCCCTCTGAGGTTTTGGTAATTATGTATATGCTCGTCAACGTACGAACAAAATTATCGGGTGGCCGCGGGACTTGGGCTGGAGAAGTTGATTGTTTATTGTTAAAAAATAACGGGTTTTGCAATGATAGTATAACGTATGCCGAGCACACCAATCGATATTTTATAATAAGAAAATCTATCAGAAAACGATCGGCATACGTGTAGCGTGGGGCTTAAGGGTCGGCATTCGCCCTTAAGTGCGTCATAAAATTCTCCATTTTTGAATGATAGTATCACGTATGCCATTTTGAAATTGAACCATTTTTGTCATAAAATGCACAATTGCCAAAGGGCATACGGTTCCTGCGGGACTAACTAATTTTAAAATTTATAAATGTGTAACAAATTTATAGGTTTTTTAAATGATAGTATAAAATTCAACTAAAGTTGAAAATTGACAAGTACATTGAGAATTGCTAATTGCGAAAAAGGCATACGGTTATCCTGGGACCGGCTCTTACAAAATAATGTCAAATTGTGCAAAATTTTAGGTCAATTTGCAATGATAATATAACGTATGCCGTTGTGATTTTTGGAAAATATTCAATTAATTATAGAAGTTTCTTGAGAGGCATAGGGTTCGGTTGGGACAAAGTAGTTTTTATCTGATAAGAGATTTGCATAATTATCATGTACATTTGCAATGATAGTATAACGTATGCCATTGTGATTTTTGTTAAATATCCACGTAATTATACAAGTTACTTGAACGGCATACGGTTCGGTTGGGACAAAATAGTTTTTATCTGATAAGAGATTTGCATAAATTTCACGTCAATTTGCAATGATAGTATATAACGTAAGCCATATATTATGATTTTTGTTAAGAGGGGGTTGCCGACAGCGAAAGTGACGTTAGATTTCGTATTTTTTTAAGTTGTATAGCTTAAAATATAATAACATTTTACCTTGCAAAAATTTAATATAAACATCTCTGTCTTGATTTTAATCATAAGATCTTACAAGCACTGTTTTGTTTTATAGGTTATGAAAACCTTGGGAAAAATAATAATTCTAGTGCATATGCTTTTAATATCTTATGATTAAAATGAAGAGATGTTTGTAGTAAATTTTTGCCAGGTAAAATGTTATTAGATTTTATGCTATACAACTTAAAAAAATACGAAATCTAACGTCACTTTCGCTGTCGGCAACCCCCTCTTAAGTACCTATTGATGCAATTATACAAGTTCCTTGAACGGCATACTGTTCGGCTGGGACAAGCATTCAGAATCAGTGATGCCAATTCGTGGGAAATTAAGACTGCTAAAGATAAATGTGAAACTTTTACTCAAATTGGCATTATTCATGGGAAATTCTAATATCGGCTGCTTTACTAAATGGAATTTAATTTTTAAGGTTAAGATAAACGAGTATTGTAACAACTCAGATTCTATTGGTAATACTTCCATAATTTTCGTAACACACGTCACCCATCAAATAAAGGTTATCATATTGACCACACTTCTATGACTAACTTCAGACTTGATTCAGTATTTCATTGTTTCATAATTAGTAGTACTATAGTAGCACAGTACAGGGTGTCCCATTTTCGATACTTTTGCGGGCTATCTCGGTTATTTTTAGAGATAGGAAGTTGCGGTTTTCGGGACACTGGTCTACTTTTTCATAAAAAGAAAAGCCCCATAAACAGAATTTTCGTGGCCCCTTTAATTTTCGAGATACAAGGTGATTTTTAAAATTTGCCATTTTCAGGCACCCCCCGTATATCCGTTATACGCTAACTTGCTGAAATGGTAAAAATCGACCCTTATAGATTTTTTCACATAGAATTTAGTGGCGTACACGGATTTTTTCTAGGAGGTAAGAATTTCAAAATATAAATATAACTTGGGTTTTTTATATATGTATATTTTTCTCTTGTTCGATAGCATTTTCTTTAAGCTGTCCAACAATATATAATAGTTGATAGGTATCTTTGTTAGTATCTATCAAATCTTGCAATTTAACTAAAATCGCAGTATTTTCTAGTGAGCCATGGAGTATAATTAATTGAAGCAAGTGCAAGTCCAACGAAATTCAACTCGATAAACTTTATTTATAGAATTCTACATTTTAGTTCAAGTAACAATACGATAAAACCAATAACAATGCTTTAGCCATTGGGTATAACAATTATGAATTTAAAACGTTTTCTGTCAATACGTTTGGCAAAATTTAAAAGTAAAAATTAATTTTGATTACTGATTAACGAAATTGTTCAAAATGGTTTCCATTTTCCCTTACAGCGTTTAGCGTTTAAAACCATTGCTGATCGCCTATACAAATCTTGAAACGGGCGTACGGTGGCTTCACATAGTTCCTCTCTATGCGATGTCGGGATTTAGAAATTATATTTTTTAAGTAAACCCTAGCCCAGCGAAATAATACATATTTCAAAATGGACGGAGCGCCTGCCCATAATGCCCAAATAATATGTCCATTTATTATTATTTTCCGGGGCAATAGATAGGAACCAACGGACCTGTACGGTGGCCTCCACGGTCCCCCGACCTGTCTGAGCTTGACTTCTTCCTGTGGAAAAAGGCTTTGCAGGCAGAAAATTCTACCTGTAAATAGTCAAGGCGGCATAGGCGAAAATGCATGTCAGTTTTTGAACGATTATCAAAGCAGAGAAAAGAGATCAAATAAACTAATAAAAACATGAACAACAACAAACATAAACAAAAACCAACAAAAACATGAACATTGAAAGGAACGATTAAAAAAATTAATGGGCAATAACTAGTGTGGCCACCTCGCTTCAAAATGGCTTCATTCAGTCGACGTGGCATCGAGTCGATCAATTTTGTTACAAATTCTTGTGGAATGGCATCAAATTTAATTTTTTTCGCCTATACCGCCTTGATTATTTATACGTAGAATTTTCTGCCTGCAAAGCCTTTTTCCGATGCGTTTGTTTCAAAACAGTATATCTCCGACAAAAACGGAGATAATGTCGTGATTCAAAAAACAAAATTTTCACAAAAGATGAGGCTATAGTGTGGTTCCACTTGTCAACAGCTACTGTTATACATGGATATTTCACAAAAATCACAACGGCATACGTTATATTATTATTGCAAATTGGCCTAAAATGTTTATAAAACAATCGTTGACTTTTGATTTTTTAAATCATGATTTTTATCAACCCTGTCATCCATCCATTCCTTGAACCTGAATAATACACCCAAATATGGTGATGTACTGATGCTTTGAAAGTAGGTGGCAAAGAAGCGAGTTCAAAAATAGAGTGTCTGTCACAATGTTATGGATTTGTATTTTTAATCATTTAAACTGAAATTTGACACTGCCGTGGTTTCGGGGGTGGAAAATAAGCTGAAAATATCGATTTGTACGTATCTCACAGAGGGCACCACTTGTGCTATTTTTGGATTCTGTTTTTATCATAACATTTTAGTGCATCTTTTCATTTGCAACAAAAGTGTACTCTTAATTCATAACAATAAAATCAACCCTTTGGGTTGAAACATAAAATATTCACTTACCGCTTTCAAATGTTAAATTTTTGGTTCATTGTTCAAGGGGATTTTTTCTCACTTTAAATGGTTGATATTTGAAAGCGGTAGGTGAAAATTTTATGTTCCGAATGTTGGAGTCAAAGGTGTTCTGGGGCACGTTTTGACAAATTTCATCCCAAACAGTTGATTTTATCGTTAAACAAGAGTATACTTTTGTTGCAAATGAAAAGATGCACTTAAATGATGGACTTGGGAGATATTGCCATAATTCAATTTCAAAAAGAGAACTAAAACGCTCTGTATTTCAGAAAGGCAGAACTTTAGTACCTATGTTTATATGAGCAACCCACCTTATAATGGGTTTTTCTACAAAATAACTGATGATAATTGATGCGTAATAAACCAATCACAATGAAATGTGAAAGTTCCTAAAAAATTGGCGGGAAAAATTTAAAATTTGCTTAAACTGGTCAACTTGACCGGTGTGAAACCGACACTTTCATGTATGTACATTTGTTATAGGTTATAGCCTTATAAAAAATCCGTTTTTAGTAGTAGTTTTTAGTAAACATGATTTTTTACCTGAAACATGTCATCAACCACCTGGACAAGTTGCTTAATGACCTGCCTGCCGAACTTTCACCAGATGGTAAATGACCAATCAAGATGATTGAGACCAGTTGACTGCCAACTCTAGATGTTTTGTCAAACACTCATTGATATATTAAGATCTAATTACATTATCCCATGCGAATAGCCCTCTTGTTGCCAAGATTTCAAAATTGTCTGCTCTCAGAAACACAGCAACTCCACAATATTCAAGCCAATCACTACTCTAGGGCCATGAGGTTAAAATAGTTTTAATACTTTTAGAACTCATTTTAATAAAAATTTCAAATTGAAAATTAACTTATCAAATCCTATTAAAACTGATTTATGTATCATGACTATGTACCAAATGTACCAATATATTAGATTTGCATCTTATCGAAATAAATGTATATAATTGCTAATTGACTATTATAATCCACATTACCTTCAGCAAATTATGTTCAAACCAAGGTTAGTTTATCCTATAAACTAACCTTGGTTCAAACTGCAAAAATGCTTCTAAGAGGTTAAAATGCAGTGGAAATATAATTTTTTTCTGAGAATAAAATTGAATCCTGTTGTTTTAGAAAATACAAACGTCACTGCAGAAAGGGCATTGCTTCGTCTGCGTGGAAAGTTGCAGGGTACAGAAGGTGGTAATCCCACTAGTATTGAACATCAAGTGGGCACTTTAATCCAACAAGCAATGGATCCCAGTAACCTCTGCAGGTTGTACCATGGTTGGCAGCCATATATGTAATTTTTATATAAAAAAACAATTACTGATATTAGAATATTACCTTTGATACTTAGTGAGGTGTATATACATAATTAGTAGGTTAGTAGTTATGTCAGGTAAAAAAAATGTTAATTTTATTTTATATTTTTGCAAGTTAATGACAAAAGATTATATTTTCAATTTGTCTTTTATTACTTTTAAAAAATGCAAGAGTTCACCACTTAATATTAAGAGCGTTTGTCGTCTTCTCAACTGCATGGTACTGAGTATGTAACATACTGCTAGACTTATCACTGTCTTGTCCTCCTAACCAGGACTGGTACAAATCTATCACAATTTTATTATTTTCGGGGCAACTAATGGGCAGTGAGTTATAGAGGTCTTCAAGATTAGTCGTTAGCTCTTTTATAGAAGATCCTTCTTTTGGCCTTATTTGTGCACCTCCATTAAGGCACCCTAAAAAGTGCAAATATGTAAATATCTACGTACACAAAATAATTTGACAGGTATAGTGTCCTCATTGTTGAAAGCATGGGTTAAACCAACACATTAAAGTGTATAGTCTGTTCATAGGTATATCAGGGTAGTAAATCATTATACTGGGGTCTAAAGTATACCAGCGGCAAGGCCGTAGGTAGTTTAGATTGTACACTTAATCGAATAGTGCATATGTGGCATCATTTATTTTTTATGTCTGTTACAGTTACAAAGCTAATTTAACTTTTTTGATTCTATTGTTCGTTCGCAAACAAAATGAAAAACAGTTCAAATTTTCTTCCCACAAAATGTGGTTTAAACCAAGGAATATAAATAATTATGATAAATATAAAATAAATTAATTATGATAAACAGACACAAATTTTTAACACCCTGTACCTTGAAAACTAAGCTTTTATGAACGTATATTGACCTGAAATTTGCTTTTAAAATAGTGTTTTCTATCGCTAAGACTTGGTACAACCACTTGACTCACCCTGTGTATATTACATACCTGAGGGACAAGCCATAACTTCGACATAATGGTAGGGAGATTTCCCCCTTTTCAATTTTTGGACTAAATTCTGTATATTCCTGAAACCATTTGCAATGGCAAATCTAAGCAGCACCTTTCCTTCCTTTTCAAGGACTACTTCTCTAAAATCAGGATTTCTAAAAAAAAAACAACAGGAGAAATACTAATAGTTATTTACATTTCCACGAGTATCGCATCCAGTTTGAATACTCATAGCATATTCAATACTGCAAAGTTTTCCATGAGGGTATCGAAGTCGAGTTGAAATCATTTTAAATTCCAGTTTCAAAATTTGACAGTTCACAAATTTCAACTGTCAGAAATATTCCATATTCACCAGTTGTAATAAAGTAGAAGAAGACAGGAAATCAAAAAGTTTGAGAAATAATGTATTCCGAATTTTGTACACTAACAAGATTTGAAGGATTTAAGGTTAGGAAATATTCTTTTTCTCTTCTCCAAATCCCTTTTAGACCGAGAGATAGTGACAGATTTTTGGACGTGATTTTACTCAGTATGCCTTGCAAAGGGCATTATGTGGCACATATTCTCACAATAATAAGGTATGAATCAGAGAGTCATCCTGGGTTCTTCATGTGAAAAACTGAGTTTTCAATTATTCGGAAAATATGCGTTTTGATATGATTTTATACAGGCTGCCATGTGTTTTATAATGAAGTTCAAAATAGAAAATTCCTCGAAAAACCACAGGCATACCGTTAGGGTGGGTCCAAAGGGCTATTACTGCGACGTGATCTTGTATTTTAATAATTATTTTTTCCACGTTTCTGAACAGGCTGCCAATGATAAGTATGCAAGTTCTTATTATGAAAATGCTGAAAAAAAGATGGCATACCTTTCGCGCATGTCCAAGTACTGTTTAAATTGAATGTTATTAAATCATTTAAACGAGTTATTCGATGTAAAGTGTACTTGGATATGCGCAAACGGTATGCCATCTTTTCTTCAGCAGTTTCATAACAAGAACTTGCATACTTCTCATTGGCAGCCTGTTCAGAAACGTGGAAAAATTAATTATTAAAATACAAGATCGCGTGGTAATAATAGCCCTTTGGACCCACCCTAACGGTATGCCTATGGTTTTCCGAGGAATTTTCTATTTTGAACTTCATTATAAAACACATGGCAGCCTGTATAAAATCATATCAAAACGCATATTTTTCGAATAATTGAAAACTCAGTTTTTCACATGAAGAACCCAGGATGACTCTGAGATTCATACCTTATTATGGTGAGAATATGTGCCACATAATGCCCTTTGCAAGGCATACTGAGTAAAATCACGTCCAAAAATCTGTCGCTCTCTCTCGGTCCATTTTGAATTCGATTTCAATTCAGTTGGTGTTATGGAGTTTGATCTGGACACGATCCCAAAAATTGCCGAACTGACCTTGAAACTGAAACCTGTTTCAATCCCACAAGTGTCTACATGATAGGATGTAATACGACTGAATACCTCATGGAAACGTAGTATTATAAGCACCAATAAGAAATAAGTAAAGATTATACCTAGTTTATTATTTAATCCACAGTTTTTCACATTTTAGCAGTCAATATCAGTTAAAAAAATTTTTTTTCGTACCTCAATGTTTTGTACTCCAAATTCTGAATATCATCACCAAACAACTCTTTTGCAGCATATTTAAAAATATTATCTGCATAACCCCCAGATCCAGAACCATAATGTCTCACCAAACGGGGTTCTATCTTGCTTTCTCCTTTCAGTAACCAAGGCTGTTCAAATGTTGAATTCTCTAAATTACTTAACAATATTCCATCTCTTTGCAACATTTGTTCAAGCTCAACTATAATTTTTTCAGATTTACTTAATGTTAAATATATAAAATAGATTTGTTACTTGCTGTTATCACACAGTCCACTTCTCTACTATCAAGATCCTTGTTGAAGAAATCCTCTCTTGCAGCTTCTAACTTTTTATCATAGCAAGGCATTACGGTCACATGGTAGATTTGTTTGTCTGTTCCTACCCATTGTTTAATCATGGATCCCATAATTTGTTGGGGAGACTTTGTAGTTGCTATGTATGGTATAATATAGTTGCCATGTGATTTTTCTGCATAACAAACCCAACCAGGACAGCTAGAGGCCAGCATTGGAAGAGAATTTTTAATTCCGTCATTTTTCTTTGCGTGATATCTCTGAATAAACTCTTTTCGTGATTCAAGTATGGAAAAATCATCCGCAATTGACATGTCTACTATCATATCTGCTCCAAGTTGTTTAAAGTAAGTAGCTAGTTTGGCTGCACAATCATTTGGAGGCAAGTTATACTGAATTGCTAGGGAGAGTATTGGCTGAACTGATATTGAAACTATAATAAATTTTCTTTCATCCAATTTCCCATCCTAAATGGAACATAAAAATCAATATTATGTATACCTGGTTATAAAAGTTTTATAGAGTAAATATCTAAACTTTGAGATCCCACCTCTAAAAAAAGCTTTATTTATTAATCATTTGAATATTTGAATATGATAATCGAGTTGCGCCATTATTTTAATAATTAGCCATTATTATATTTTAATAATTAGTTAAATAATTAGCTAATGAGTATTTGTTTTTTCATTTCTAGGCCTACTTTGAAAGAAATAATGTTTCAATCCAATTCAAGCAGATATGGAAATTAAATTTATTTGAAAAATTGTTAAGCCGGGGTTCCACAATGTGAGACTTGCCGAACTTCTAGGTTTGGCAAGCCAAAACTGTTGCCATGGTGTGAATAAAATCAAACACAAAACAACAAAACAAAGTGCTATGGCCACCATAGCATTATTATTGTTATATGATGTAAGATTATTATTATTATTTAAGAAAACGCTAAAAGAAGAAACAATGATGGTCAGTATTTTTTTTATAAAAGCCAGACTAAATACAACACAAAGCACATCGAACAAAATATGCACATATCGTTTCGCAGTACAGGAACACTACTGAATGTTGCCAAGAAAGTTTGTGCCGTTAAACAGTGTGCCTGAGCCTAAGCCGAGCTTCAGAGGGTTGTCGTTACTAAAAATAGTTTTATAATATTGGAAAGTCAAAAACTTTTGCAACTTTTTTTTTCAATATTAACTCATATTAGGCACTTTTACCCAGTGAAGTGCCACGTAACTTACGACGGTTCTTTACACCAATGTTTATGCGTAAAGAATTGATTGTTTACATGACCCTTTCTTTACTTAAATAATGTAAAGAATGTAAAGAAAGGTAAAGAACATAAATACCCTAAAAATAAGGAAAATCAGGTTTGGTATGAGTATGCTCCAGTATGGGAGGGGGTATGAGAGTAGGTATGTAATATTTTACTATAACAGTTGTAATAAAAAAATATCAAATTCATCAGAAAAGCAATACAACTAGTTCATCAGCTGTCACAAAATATACAAGTTTTAAAGTCACTTCTCACTTGCACCTTGCACTGTCAAATAAATTGTGAACTCTCAACCTCAATTATAATATCTAACCTTACTTAATTCATTATTTACAATATTTACTAAATCCTTATCAGTTCTTTACATTCTTTACCAATTGTTCACCTATTCTTTACATTCACAATTCAAATTTAATTCTTTACGCGTAAACGCACATCACTTTTACCCACTGGATTATTTCAGCTATTTTATTATTATTCTACAAAACTACTTTTACCAAAAAATGTGCAAGTATGACAAAGGAAGAGTTAACAATATCACACAATTTTTATAAAAATTAGTTGAGAGATGTCAGATTTTCTCAAAAATTAAATTTGCCCAATATTCGCCAAACACATATAGATTTATGTTTTTATGTGTTGTTTCTTAATGTCAAATATAGCATATACATGTCACCTTATATCACCACCAATATAATATAATGTTATATTGGGACCAGCCAAAAAATATATATCACTGAAAAAGAAGAATTATAGATACTGAATGTGTACCCGTTTCATTTGCATATTTTCTCCAAAGACTCTCAGTAGTTCTTCTTGGCTCTGCTGAGTTATAAGGACACTTTCCGCAGATGTTATACATCCTGAACAAGCTAAGCAATCAGCCAAAGTAATCTCAACTTTCTGTAGCTTTTGCGCACTTCCATCCTAAAAATAGAAACAGGGGTTCACCAGTGGGGAAATACACACTAATCAGACCTTCTAAACCACTTTTAATGTCAAATGATTCTCATTTTACGTGAAATTCCTCACTTTTGATTCAATTTTTTAATTTTATTGAAAATTTCCTTTCTAATAACATAAATAAATATATTGTATATAAAGGAAATGTTTGAGAAAAAAGTAAGCCTCATAATATATAAAGGTATAAAAATAAGTGAGTAGATCACAAAAAGCAAGATGACGAATCGGAAGCGGATACGCCATTGAATATAAGAAATACGCCCCCTATAGGCTCAATGCTAAACTAGTCTATGGGCCATCCATGCCATTTTGTTGTTTTGTTATTTTATATTATATTTTCTGGTTTTGTTCAAGATCAGTCAAAAAGGCATTATTTTCTAAAGTTAACTTATATGGTTGACAAGTACTAAACAGAGTTTCAGACAGGGGCTATTCTAATCATAAAGCAATATCCTGTTATTTGATGAGGATTTTCACTTATTGCTCATCTTGGGAGCAAAATTTAAAAAATCCAATCATTTTCAACAAATGAAATGGGCAAAAAGGTCTAACCTAATCAGTATAATAATATACTGGGATACTAATACTAAATAGGAAGTAGCTATTTATACGTCCGACGTATATAAAAGTTGGTATACGTCTTGCGCTCTCATTGGCGAGTTGAGTCACGTGACTTCTTTGGACGTACATTTAACTCCGTACATGTCCGAAGTATGCTTATAAACTTATTTAGATACGTCGGAAGTGCATTTTTCTCAAGCATCTTTGCAATAAGGAGCGTATGCCCTCCTTTTTGGGGGATAGGCTCTACCATATGAAGAAAGAAGGGGGCATTCACTCCATATTGTGGCAGTCGGCAGCGATGCGCGCTGCCGTATGAAAAAAGAAGTGGTAATCATTAATCATTTGCAATGGTGTAACCCACCCCCGATTTTCTTGAAATTTTGGCTAGGTGGTAGTACCCCCTATTTTTGCCCCACGTTCGGTGTTGCAACCCACCCCCGATTTTCTTGAAACTTTTGGCTACCCCCCCCCCCCCCCCCGACATTCGGGGAAATAATTACCACTGCATTTTTCATACCGCAGCGCCCATCGGCCCATCGGCGAAAAAGAAGGGCATACGCAATATAAAATATGAGACAAGATAGGTCTGAATAATCTCGGACATCATCCAATCGACTTTGGTAAACAAGCCGATTCATCATCCATCGGACGGTAGAAGTAGAAATATAGAAATAAGGTTATGTGTCAAGTGACTCAATCTACCAATGAGAGCGCAAGACGTATACCGACTTTTATATACGTCGGACGTATAAATAGCCACTTTCTACTAAATATTTCTAATTATTATTATTTTATCTCTGATACTAACTTCCTCAATTTGAAAATATGAACCATCCTCCTGTATTTTTATCTTAGCTCCCATGCCCACTGCAGATTTTTCTATTTTCACAGGTTTAATGCATTCCTATAAATAAATAAAACAATTTTAACTATAAATAAATACAAAAAAGAAACAAATAATGGGGTTGGGGGCATATAAAAGTACCTGGGAAGGGGTAATAAAATCATCCAAGTCTGTTAATTGCAGTACTCCACTGAATCCAGACATAATTTTTGCGATCTGTACGTTTTTCTGTCTCAAACATTGAGTTAGTCTCAATGGTCTCAAACAAGATTCTTCGTGATGAGCGCTCCGAAAAATATGATGAGGATTTTGATATCTGTGAATTGAAGTTTCACTTTATAGGTTATCTTCTTCTTCTTCGGATCTTTTTTTGGCCTCTGCCCTTCGAACAATTTAGCCACTCGAGATACACTTTATTATCTTCTCCTTCCTTCCTTTCTTTTAATGACCTCTGCTTTTCGAAAATAAACTGGACCGCCATTGCACCCAGAGATATGCTCTCTGATTGGACCCACATATCTATATAATATAGGTATGTGATTGGACCCTAGTACCAGAGCATATAAAACAACCAGCAGTATAACGTATAACAATCTCTTGAGAAATCATCCGCAAATTCAATGACCTTGAGCCATATTAGTGGAATAGAAGTCAGAGGTGAAGTCGGGAAAATCAATTCAGAAATACAGAGTAGTATTAGTAAAGTATATAGTGGGTGGTAAGCACAAGAAGCTTTGACTCCTTCCTGGGATTTATTATTTAAAGATACTAGCACAAAGCACAATTTACACACTTTAATATCTCTCATACAGCCAAAAAAGAACTGCCCAATCGCCCCGACACTGCATCAATTTGACAGAATCTATTCCCACATGGCGGCTGCGCGAACAGGTGCGCAGAAGGGGAGTGATACTGCTGGTTGTTTTAAAAGCTCTGCTAGTACCTCAACCAATTTTTAGCTAGCCGGCACTTGCTCCTTGTCTGTTCTTTATAACCACAGATAACGGGTTACGTTATCTGTGCTATAACAGAATAATACAGGGCAGGACTCCGAAAACTGAGTATTTAATATGAGTCGATTTCATTCAAGTGAATTTCATACTTGATATTACATCTCTATTAGTAATATCTATAAAAATATTGTTAAGTAATAACATTATCCAACCAAATAAACCAAATATCCGTTTTAGAACGTATGGTCATCATTCATCATATTACTCTTCGAAATTCCTTACTCCTGTCCTGAACAGAAAATGTCACATCTCTAAAAGCAAACTGAAATGCGCATGTACCATACGATACTCACCACCTGGAAATGGAGCGCGGAACACAATACGTTAACATACTCAAATCTCCCACCTCTAATTCTTTGTGGCATTCTATGCCAACTTCACTCGTATAAGTTTCAATGTTGGCAGCATTTTGTTTATTTGTCCAATCAAATTAAACTCTGAAGGCGCCACATAAAATCAAAAATTCTACCAATTTTAAACTGTTCTTTATGAAAATAATTATTATTTTAACACAATGGCTGAGGAAGTAAAAGAAAAAACCGAAGACCAAAAGAAAGTTGTACACACCTATCCATTAATAAGAGTGAGTCATGACAAAATATTGATTAAATTTTTATCGAATTAATATAAATAAAATTGTAGCACTCCGACATGCCCGAAGAAACTAAAACAGAATGTATGGAATTAGTTGTGACTGCATGTGAGAAGTTTTCAAGCAATAATGAAGTAAGCATAAGGACATATTTTTCCTTCCAAAATTTTAATTTCTACTATCCGATTAGGCAGCTGCGAAGATGATCAAAGACGAGATGGATAAAAAACTGGGTCCACCATTTCATGTGGTCGTAGGGGAAGGCTTTGGATTTGAAATTTCTTACGAATGTGGAAACCTGCTTTATATGTTCTTTGGAGGTAACTTGGCAATATGTATATGGAAGTGTTAGTCAAAATTAGTCAAGCAATGGCGTATTTTCTTCATGCCAAATCATACATATTAATTTTTACATCTTTTTATAAGTACTTTAGGTATACAATATACTTACTTTTAATGTGACAAAAATATACCAAAGACATAATAAATAAAAAAAGGTAAAAAGGAAATTATTGTATATTTCAGAATATATATTTATTAAGCTCCAATATAAAATAATTATTGTATAAATTCTTATAAAAATATGTAGCTAGGGATAGGAATATACTGAATTTCTGCTGTCAAAATTTACAGTGTGCTCTGATAAATAATGAAATACAAAAACTTTTGAGTTTTCTATTTCAAGTATTGAGAACCTTCGTTAGTGTCCCCTCCCCCAAAAGAGAACAAAAAAGGTACGGTCATCTGGGGTGAGTTGGGACACATTTTGGTGTTTTTTTCCAAATTCCGCCTCCTAAAATTATTTAAAAAATATGCAAAAAATATAATTAATTCCCTGGACCTTCTGCTATGAAATTCATAGTTCATGTTTTTTTTATTTTTAGCAATTTTTTTATGAAAAAGTATCCGAATTCACCCCTATGAGTGGGGTGAGTTCGGACATTAAAAATTAAAAAAAAACATATTTTAGCAAAAAAATAATTTAGAAAAAAAAAGAGGGTCGATAAAATGAAAAAGTGGCAAATTAAAATGAAACCTTTATTATTATTTTAAAATTTCATTGTCAAAAACTATTCAATATTGGCATTAATCGAAAGATTTTTGAAGACATGTCTTCCCCTTCTAGCCTTCTAGTTCCAGTTCCAAAACAACCCTTCGTCTACAACATCTGGAAATATAAAATATACAATCTTTTGTTTTTTGATTCTTAAATATCTTCTTTATCATTGACAACTTGATCTATGTGTCCCACAAAGTATCAATATATTTTTTTTCTTATTAACATTTTCTTGTCCTTCACATCTCTAACGGCCCTTTCTAAATTTTCTTGTAATTGCTCCTTTGTTTAACACCTAAGGGGCGCCGGTAAGTTCGTGGCATTTTGTCCGAACTCACCCCTAGGGTTGCCAACCGTCCCGAATTTTCCGGGATGTCCCACAACTTTAAAATTTTCCGCAAATAATGAAAGCAAGACTTATGTTTTTGCTATTGTGCCTTGTGCCCACAGACAACTTTTATTACACACACAATTTGAACTATATAGGCGGAATCAAGTTGAGAAAGACGAAACCGCCAAAGCTCCCCTCTACCACCTTTCACTTTGGTGGGTGTTCTCGCTCACTATCACTCGCGCAGCCAACAGATCGAGGGTTACACTCATGACACAGCTTACCCTAACATACTCATGGCGTCAAACGGAGTCGGGGAAGACGAGGGCGGAGGATGGTGGGGATGAGGGAAATGAAAGAGAAGAATCGATTATTAATTTATGCTTTTGCTATCCCTCCCTACTCCCACCCCCACCAGAAACTCTGCCATTGGCCGCAACAACATGGGAGTCACCAGTCTATTCGGGCACATTTGGGTGATAAAATAAAATAATACTTGTTATACATTATTTTAAATAAAAATATTAAAAAAAAAGTGTACCGATTTTTTTCGTCTGATCCCGATTTTTTTACACAGTATCCTGATTTACCAAAACCAATGACGTCAAAACCTATAGATGTGGTGCCCCATTGTTAAAATGCCCTTTATTTTGACTCCAAGATTAAATATATCCATACTACTCTAAAAACATGCTACAAACAAAGACAGAAAGTCAACCATCAACCAACTATACACCCGGTGATTCTCGGTTATAGTTCCTTCAGAATCACACTTAGATATCGCATATTTTTTCTTGTTTGGGGGCGCCGGAAGCATCGGAACCTCACCTGAAGACTCGGGGGATGGTCTAACGACGCCAGCCTCTGAGCCCAGAGTCGAAATAAGTTCACTACGGCCCGACAAAAAGGGGCAATTTCTGACAATCTCGTGACATTTCCGGAATAATTTAATGGAGCGCTTAGATTGTGATTAGTTCTGGGCGTCAAGCGTTTATCAAAACAAACCTGTCTATAGGTTCTGACGTCATTGACCAAACCAGTCGGTTGGCAACCCTACTCACCCCTTGCTTTCGTTGTTTTAAAAATAAATCCTCGAATTATCAAAAAAATCAAAATAAAACAAATTTTGGTGTCAATCAGCAGCCAAGGCATAGGGCTAATAGAAAATACCAAACATTCATCTATCACCCTATAACTACCCCTTCCACCGGGCAATTGTTTCTGCCTACCATTGAAATATCAAAATTATAGCATATTAAAAATTATTTTTTTACATACTTTAAACGTGGCCCTACTGTGGTGCGAGTCAAACTGAGGCAGCCTGTGAGTTTGCATAAGGTTATGCTAAATTGAAAACGCGTATCCAATAACACGCGCGCGTATGATCACGTGACTTCTCCCGCTCCACGCGCCCGTCTGAACTCGTACGACGTGTCCGAACTCACCCCAGATGACGGTAGCCTACCTTTGCCTCATCCTTTGGACTTTCAATTGGTAATAAATTCGTTTGGTAAATATGCAAAATTAAAAAAAATTACAGTATTCTCAATTAAGGGTAGCCATGAACATATTTCAATAGTCAACCTATTCGCGATATATTTGTTTTCCTGCTCCCTCCCCCGTAAGTTCACTTTACATACTCTCCAACAGGCCCGAAAGCGAAAGTCAAATGTTCGAGGTGCCCTGTTATTTTGGTTGCTAGCTGCGAAAGTGGTTGCTAGGTACAAAAAGTATTGCTTAGCAACCCTTATGCATCAAGGACCTTAAAACCATTAATAAAATATATGTAGCAACGCGAATCTTGCGTCAATTTTAATAGGTTTCACAACAATCGTTTTACAAACTGGTTTTAATCATAAAGAACACGAATTATACCAAAGAAAAATTAATAATTTATATGTTTCTCTGGCGTCAAATAAGAGCCGCATAACAGAACAAATTTGACAAGCACCGCTCTACAGGTGGGGTAAGAGTACGCGATTAGTAATTCGTAGATCCATGGTTCAAATTCCATACAAAGCTCTACATTTTTTATTTATTTTTTATTATCCCTGCATTCTGCCTCTTATATTTATCACTGATTATCATTTTTAGTAATTGAACAAAGGTTATTTTGAAGATCATTATTACTCACAATCTACTCCATATGTATTTAGAGCTTTATTCAAAGTACCTATAACTTGAAATTTTCGGTAGCAGGAAAAATGTAATACATTGCACGATGCGTAAGCTCTTTTTTGGCCTCGGAGGTACCTTTAATGACCGAGGCAACGCTTGCTTGCTTGCGTTGCCTCGGTCTTTAACAACCTCCTCGGCCAAAAAAGTGCACTTACGCATCTGGCAATGTAAATAACTATTACATATATTATACGCTTGCTTGCTTGTGTTGCCTCGGTCTTTAACAACCTCCTCGGCCAAAAAAGTGCACTTACGCATCTGGCAATGTAAATAACTATTACATATATTATATTTGATAAAAAAAAACTTTTTTACTACTAACCTGAGAAATCACCATTATTTACCTCATTCCTCTAATGAGAAGTAATATTTCTCTACCTAGGTAAATAATGATAATAAAAAAATACCTAGGTAAATAATGAAAAATTTTCTATGTGACATTTAAAAATTAGTGTCATTTTATCAGCCTGACAACTGAACTCCCAGGCTACTTGATATTATGAAGTATTTGAAAAAAGCGAGAAATGACTAAAATATAGCAATATTTCAATGTTAGTAGTAAAAAAATTCTATATACACTTCGGTTGAGAAAGCCATTATTTACCTCGCATATTATATCCTTCGGCACTACGCGCCTCAGGATATAAAAATGCTCGGTAAATAATGACTCACTTCTCAACCTAGGTGTATAATATACTATTAATCCAGTAAGCAGATGGGTGAAGGACGACCTTAGTTTGGATGTTGTACAATTAGCGATATGATGCATCAAAAGGAGAGTTGCTTTTAGGCGAAATATCTTCTAAAGATATAACATTGTGCAAAGAATTTAAGGTCATCTACATATCAATGATACCTTATAAGAACTAAATTTTTGTTTCAAATACTCATATTTTTGACGTCATGCCAGGGATCTATTGCGAAGTGATTTATTCTGTGATAGCAACACTTATATTTTTTGTGAAAGCACTGAGTAAAGGATTTCCCAATGGTGAAAGTTACTTTTCTGCAATCCAACCTGTAAAAACCCCACCTCAAAATAATTTTGAGGAAATTTAGATGGTTTCAAAGGTAACCAGTGCAATAAATGCAAATGTTAAGTAATCCTTCATCGATCAAAGGAATATTCAGTATATACCTGCACCCCTAAAAAATATGATCAGTCGAGTTTAATAACAAATTATTATTAATTTAAAACAATATTGGATAAAGCTATACCAGTATGTAAAATTCCTAAAAGTACAACATGTTAAAAACTTTTAATTAGTTTAATACAATTTTTTACAAAACAGAAACTTCAACAATTTTTTTATAACTCTTAACAAATTTTGAATTGGCACTTCCTACTCCTTGTAAAAGCCTAAAAAACTGAATAATCTATAAAATACATTACATTATCTCTCAAACTCACATCAGAACAAGTAAATAATTGCACATTTCATAAAAAAAAGTCCTTACAATGACTAATTATGAGCAAGTTTACAATATTTAACAATATGGTTGGAATACAAGATACACAGGTCATACAGATTGGCAACAATATAGGTGAATGACAAAAAATTTAAGAGTTGAAATTTGATGTATGCATTGCATTGTTAGAAAATAGAAGTAATTTGTCACACTTTTGATTTTTCAGAAATCAAGTAGGCCTTGACAGGAGTTAAAACGTATTTCTGATTTAAGTAACTTGATCTCTGAAAAACAAAAAAGTGACATAAATTAGGCCTGAATCGCCAAACGTTAAATTTCAACCATTATTATTATTATTTTTTTCATTTACACCTATAATATTGCAGGCAATCTGGGAACAGTGTTATTGTCATGGTCAATGTTATTTAAATGGACAACATTTTTGCCCAACAATGTAAAATTTAGGAAAAAACAATTGGGGCGTCTTTAGTCTAGGAAAAGTACCTTTTGCTATGGAAAGTTGAAAGTTACTATATCTAAAAATATGGGGTATTTCGAATTACATGGACATTCAAAATAAAATATCCAATTTTTCGAGATAGGCTATGGATTTGAAGAGTATTTTGTAACAATATCTTTGGTGAACTTCGCCAGATGCAATGCCAAATCACGTATGTTAGCAAAATGTTGGTCGACAACTGTGCTGTCACCTCTTCTTCTTGATACTTGGAGGTTATAACATTCAGGCTGAAGACGGTTGGCCACTTCTACCATAAGTTTTATGCGTTCTTGTTCAGAATACTGAAATTGAAAAAAAAACTTCGTAGATAAGGTAATGCCTCATTTATTGATCTTCATTGAATTGATCTAGCAAAAATCAGAATAATACCACAGTATACACACCCTCAAATGTTAACTACAGTATGTTCAGCGAATGTTCGGCCCTATGTCACAACTCCCGTCCTTGTCTTACTCGTGAATATGGTGTTACGTTTTTTCATGGAAACTGTTTGTAATAAATATCATTGTAACGGCCTTGTAGCTAACATTTGAGGGTGCAAAGGCCTTACAATGTTTTCACCATAAAATTGATGAACATTTTGGAATTGTAAGTACAAAAAAGGTAGAAAACTTACTTTTCGAAAAACTAACTAGAGTAGCTATTCTAATACCTACTTATCCAAAGCCTTCTACTGAAAAGAGCACATAAAAATGTTCATTAATTAAAGATATATTAGCATTTATAGTATACAAAATATTCAAACCTCTCTCCTATGTCAGTTACAATATTTTTGCATGCGTGTATCGATATGGGAAAAGAGTAATATTGGTATGGTATTAAATAAGCACTATTTTTGTTTAATAATAGAAATTTTACATAATTTTTGTATAAATTGTTGTGTCCATGATATTATCTGATGATGGTAAAGGTGTGGCCTCAATTTCGATTTCTTTCAGGGTCTGCAAAACTATCGTTCAGGTTCTAATAACATATTCTTGCAAATATGTTCATATAGCATGCACAGAAAATCAAAGAAAAAAAGCGGATCAAATCTATCATCTGAAAATAGATATAAATAAGCTTGTTGTTATTCTCATATCCACTTGAATTTAACTTTTCTTACCTCTTGTGCATTTTTCCGTATCACATTCAGTGGCGGATCTGACACATTTCGAGAGGTGTGGCGACCATAATATTGAAACTCAAAAAAAAAAACATTCGGAATGTAAGGTATTATTTTTCAAGAGCCCAAAATTTGTAAATCTTAGAGTTTATGCAAGACATTTGCGAAGAATAATTTTTCAAAATTTTCTCAACACTTAAGGGATCGGCGGAAGTTGAAGCTGATATCTTAATCCCTAATCCCTTCGAAAGTTATTGTGGGCACATACACTTGCTCATATTTTGGTTTTTGGCGATTAAACCGATTTAGCGAATACCTATATACAGTGCCCGCCAAAAACTCTGAACCATATAGGAAAAATTTTTAGTAAATAACTTACGGAAAATTTGTTTGCGGCATCAGGTTTTGCTTGCCATAGAACCAAAATTGACATATTCAAATGTTGTGACGTAGTCTTTTTTAATATGTCAAATTTGACATTAATGAAAAAATGTCCGAAAAATGGGCTTATTTAACCGAATTTCGAAAAAAGTCATAAGAAAAATATGTTTCTTTCGCAATTTTATACCCCTGTGCAAAATTTCAAGAGCCTACTACGATTTTCATATTTTGCCCTTTGTTGGATATTATTGGACACAATATTTTAAATTTTCTAGATATTTCTGATCAGATCAGCATGACAGAAATATTTGTGTGTTTTTACAACCATTTACTATAGAAGGAAGTTTGTAAATCGAATTTATGTGTTTATCTGTAAAAATGAGATCAGTTTTGCACCAAGCGTGCTTCTTCAACAAGCCCTCATTTTAATTTTTTTGCAATAAATAGGAAAAGAAGGATATTTAGGCCGTAAACTAAGTATTGTGCAGTATCTATTCAGTCAATGAGTGTTTTAAATTACATAGGATCGACTTTTATGGATTAACAAATACGGAAAAGGGCAACAAAGGGCAAAATATGAAAATCGTAGTAGGCTCTTGAAATTTTGCACAGGGGTATAGAATTGCGAAAGAAACATATTTTTCTTATGACTTTTTTCGAAATTCTGTTAAATAAGCCCATTTTTCGGACATTTTTTTCATTAATGTCAAATTTGACATATAAAAAAGACTACGTCACAACATTTGAATATGTCAATTTTGGTTCTATGGCAAGCAAAACCTGATGCCGCAAACAAATTTTCCGTAAGTTATTTACTAAAAATTTTTCCCATATGGTGCAGACTTTTTGGCGGGCACTGTATATATTTTAATTTTTTTGTTGAACGCTACTTCCTCTCACCATATGTGGTGATCTGAAAGTAAAATATTACGCAAATGCATGGCAAAGGCAAAACAAAGTTTTATTTTTTACCAAATATTATGTGTGCTTGAATATTATTTTTTGTATATCGCTGTATATAATTTTTGCATTTTTCAAAGCCACTGTCTATTATTAAATGTCATTAATTGAAACTGTTAGTCCCTGGCTAATTCATTATAAGTTAATAAGTGAATTTTATAATGCACAAAAGGTCAGTGATCAAGGTTATTTTTGTTAACAGTTTCAAAAACTGTAAAACTGTATACCTATTACATGATATTCCTAAAATTACAAAAAGTAGAATTCAAAATTAAAAGAAGGAGGCATTAGGTACTAAGACAAAACCAAAGTTGAATTTTTTAAAATTCGACTTTGTTTTGCTACGCATTTGCAAAACACCCAGTAGGTATAAAATTTCTTAGTATTCCAGAAAACTGCATAAAACTCCCTAGGACATTATTACCTAAAACTTATTTTTATCGCAAAAAAATAAATAAAAATTATAGTTAATTATAACCTTACATAAATAACGTTCATGTTCATATAAGCTAGAAGCATCAATAAGCTTAATAGGTACTAAATAATTAAAATAATAATAACACCTATGCTATGTGGACAGAAAATGCGATATAATAGTTAAATAGACTTTAAAAATAGGGACTTACCACCGCCCTTTTTGTCTAAAACCATTCCGCCTAATGCTGAGGTTGGTTTCATCTGAATGATTTCTCTTTGCTGGTGTTCTGGCCGACGAGCAAACGGCACTGATTTTAAGCCCACCATAATATCGTGAATGGGATACTGATGTAGTTCCATTGTAATAACAAAAACCGAAAAAACCCAATAACGTCAATAAATAATAGGTAAACAATTGAATATTATCACAAGCAGCTTTGATGCACCCCGAAAAAACGTAGCTAATCGTCGTAAACAATACGCACGGGAAATGGGAGACGAGCACGGACCGACCACGTGCCTGAGAACGAAGATGGTCGATTATAGCCGATTGCAGATGGAGGCGCCCATGTTCGGAGCTTCTAAAGAACATCTCTCGTTGAATACACGCGCGCGCGCGCGCGCGGGTAATCTGGCTGGCAAACCTGTGCGCTAAGGAGGCTACCAAATATTAAAAGAAATTCCGCCTCAAGGAGTGTGATTTTAGCTATTTTTGTGCCTGCGCTTATCGAATATGTATTCTAGGTGATGTATATAAGAAGCCAGAAGGCCTATAAATGATAAATAATAGTCCTTTGACGATTGTAAAGACAGTGGGGGACTGATTGACAATTTCAATATAAATAGACGTGGTGCCCCATTGTTAAAATACCCTTTATTTTGACTCCAAGATTAAATACATCCATACTACTCTAAAAACATGCTACAAACAAAGACAGAAAGTCAACCATCAACCAACTATACACCCGGTGATTCTCGGTTATAGTTCCTTCAGAATCACACTTAGATATCGCATGTTTTTTCTTGTTTGGGGGCGCCAGACGCATCGGAACCTCACCTGAAGACTCGGGGGATGGTCTAACGACGCCAGCCTCCGAGCCCAGAGTCGAAATAAGTTCGCTACGGCTCGACAAAAAGGGGCAATTTCTGACAATCTCGCGACATTTTCGGAATAATTTAATGGAGCGCTTAGATTGTGATTAGTTCTGGGCGTCAAGCGTTTATCAAAACAAACCTGTCTATAGGTTATGACGTCATTGGTGAGCTCATATCACTTGAGAACGGCCAGAACGATTTGGTTAATTTTTTAAAAAAAATGTTTGTAATGGGTAATAATAAGGTTTCTAGGGAAGGGAAAATTGAAAAAGTTGCCCGGAAAATTGGAAAATTTTGAAAAACTGAAATTGCTTTTTAAGGGGGTACCTATACCTACGGGACGAGGTTTTTCCACGCAGAAAAAGTCACGGGAATCAATTAATAAAAAAATTGCCTGATTTACTTTGGTGAGGCGCCGCCTCACTTGCCTCCCCTGAAAATCCGCCACTGATCACATTGCCATGCATGTCGCCAAGCACTTATAATCTCCACTGTAAAACATAGTGAGGTACACATCACCTCGATATTTTTGAAAAGGTTCAATGAACGCCTACTGAAATAGGCTATCTCGAAAAATGTTTTATAATGATTTGGGCCATGCTGGCGATTTCACCACCAGGGAAAATGGAATTTAAGGTCTCATTCACGGTCACCATCAGGTTTCTCTGAAAACCTAGCAACTTCTGTAGAAGCCATTTTCAAGGTCTTCCCTTTGAGATAACCGGCCGTCCCGGTACTTTTGGTGGTTCCGATATATTTATCTACTTTATTGGGATTCTTGATGTTGAATCTATACCAGGTTTACTAATTTTTCATCTATACCAGGTTTACTAATTTTCATTATTATTATAAGAGACTGAACCCCCAACGCCCCGACGGGACTATGCGAACTAATATATGGGCCATCGTCACCATGGGAACGGAGCTAGTCTTGGGTCTACACTGCGTTGTTCTTTGTTGTTGTTCATTGTTCTCATGGCCCATAGACTAGTTTAGCATTGAGCCTGTAGAGGGCGTATTTCTTATATTCAATGGCGTATAGAGACTTGTTTTAGAACTTCCTTCTTGAGCGGCAGGAGCAGCCGGTAGAAAGAGGAAGGAGAAGAGGGTACAGAAAACAACCAATCACAGAGCAAGTTTCAGGCACTGCGTCCTGAAATTATTTTGATGCTTGGTGATTGCAGTATGGTGCACAGTGAACTACTACACCATGTTTTCACACTAAGGGGATGGTAAACGGGATCACTTCTAAGTGAGTAGTGAGGGGACAAATCTGACAGGAAACAACACAAGCCAACTAATCCGATAGATCAATAGGATCAGTACGAAAGAATACCAGTTAAAACTGTTGTATTTATTAAGGTTTTCCTAGAGTTCTTCCAGGCATCGATTTAGTAAATACCTACTTACTTATTAGCAGAGCTAAGCAGTAATTAACTACTTCTGTAGTTAACTACGTAGTTAATTACTTTTTCAGGAAAAGTACTTGTACTCAAACTACTTTTTTTATATTAGTAGTTATACTAAAATAAATTTTTAATTCCGTAAAATACTCAAAAATTTTGTCGAAAAAGTAGTTAACATTTTTTTGGGTCGCAGAATGCGCTGGTAAATTAATTAATTAATTAATTGTCAGTAGTCAATAACTTAAGTTTTTTTTTCAAAGAAGGTAGTTACCATTTTAACTACTAACTACTAGTAATTAGTAGTTAAACTACTTTTTAGGCCCGATAGTTAGATTATTATGTAGTGAAACTACTTTTTTGTTGAAGTAGTTAGTAGTTGTACTCAACTACTTTTTAAAAGTAGTTTGCCCAGCTCTGCTTATTAGACATAAAATAATTACATAAACCAAACTAAACTCTAATCAAACTAAATGCAAGTGAAACATAAAAACACAAGTTGTTGCATGACTAAAGCGTGATACGCACGTGATCGGCTTGCTATTGGCCAGCCGGCAATAAAGTCTGGCCCGGCGGGCGAGTGCAGCAAGTCGGTGTTTCTTACAGAGATGTATTGAGTTGCAAGTGGACCTTTATTTTTCCAATATTATTCTTTCGCTATTTATTAATTGTTGGAGCTACGATTTGTGTTAATAGTAGAAATTTGCAGGTAAGTGAATGACTAGGTGTGCCATAAAAGTTTGTTTTTAAAGTTCTTAATACTGGGGCATATTATTTTAATATTTTATATTATAAAATTCATAGAGATCGTCCTTAATGCGGCCCTGCCTCGTATTAGCCCCTTAGAATTGTTCACGTGCTTCCATCGTGTAAATGTTTTTCGCGCAACTTTCATTTAGTTTGAATAGAGTGTACTTTCCAGGGATAAATCTTCAGATAGTTTAGAAAGGGAGTTCGCAAAAATCCACCTTTATTTTTTGTGATATATTATTTTCTTCAATGGAGTTTAACTTCAATGCACTTTTTGAAAATTAAACATTATTTACATAACCGCAAATTGCAGATTTCGAGTTTTCCTAGTATCGTTGCAAAAGAGTAATATTAAATCTTTTGAAAAAAATATTATCAAGCTGCAATAGTTGAACTCACCTTATGCAATATTGTAGCTAGTCTCACTATTGCTTGTCTCACTTTTTCAGCACACATCACACACTCATCACTATCTGGTTCTTGCATTGCTCGACACAAGGCTTGTATAGTCCTTGTAATCTGTTCTGTACACTGCAACACTAACTCTCGATCTTCTGGGGCATATAAACTCTGGCTACTTGTTCTAGGATGTTCCGGCTGTGACTGTTTCAACTAAAAAGCATGATTTGCAAAAAATCACAAACAAAAATTATATCAGAAAACAGTGGTGGCTCCATTGAGAAGCACATACATATAAAAAGTAAATATTTTTTCAAATATTTGTCCTCCAATACAAAATACTAAGAGCGCCACTCTTCAGAAGTTAATGCAGCAAACAATATATACCTGATTTTTTAAAGCTTGCCAGTTAGGAACTTTGGGTAATCCCTCCCTAGGTTCGTACATACTGGAGGGTCTCTGCACTCTTTTCTGCAGTCTTACATCAATTTCATCAACTCCGTTGGCTATTCCAGGCTTGTGGTCTATAAAATGGTGCTAGAAACAATGATAATGAATTGATTGCGTTCTAATGGGGTTTATTCAAAAAATAACAAATTCCACAATAACTATGTTACATAACTCTTGGTAGTTGAGAATTTAGTTCTCATAAGAATTATACGACTTAAAAACAATTTTCTAACATTTAACACCAAGTGTTTCATTGTGTCAATGAAATGGTTTAATGGCTATATTATGCTTGTAATAATTCCATATTCATAAACTCCCATAATACTTCAAACTAAGTACAAGATGACACATGAAGTTTCCTAGTATGGACTAATACACCACTTTCTTTTTAGATGTTTATCCGATTGTATGGGGTGAGAAGACCCCTACGGTATTTTTTAAAAATTGTGTTGACCGAAATTTGACTGAAAAAAAAATTAAATTCAAAAATTTCCGGTACTATCCGGTAAAACATATGGCAACCCTGCTCGTATCCCCGCCGCAGTGAGACCAATGATGAAGGGGAATTTTGTGGACATGCATTTGCCAGAAGCCGCCAAAATCAAAAGCAAAGCCAGTGAACAAAGCAGAATTCAATTTGTAAAGTTTACATTGGGACGAATGGAAGTAAAATCATGTTATCATTGAGATGGATGCTTTCTGAAACCAATTATTTTGTTAGCTACTGTACTGGCAACTTGTGAAAAACTGACGCTTTGATTAATAAATTAAACGCCAAGTCTCTCCTGTGAACAACACCGAATCACGTCCTCATCAGTAGGAAGCTTGTTTACTGAAAAATCTTTAGGTGTACCAAATATAGAGTAATGAAATATCTGTATTGTGATGATTTTCTTAGGCACAGCCATAGTATATCACCGTTAAGCACGGCACTCGTAAAATAAACCGGACCTCTTTTCCAATACAATCATTTGTCCCACCTATGTACAGTGTGTCCAACTTAAGGACTGACCACCCCCGTACAATTTTTATTTATAGCTCCATTTTCATAAACTTTTTTTGTTGGGTAGAGCATCAAAAAGGGCATTAAATACATAATTCAGGTGCTTCATGCATTAAATTGATGGCCCACTGAGACGGTGTTTTAGTGCTGAAATTTCGAGAAGTACTATTAGGGATTTTTTTGAAAATTAATGCTGGATTCTTATTCAGCGTTGTTAGGTGTTTCAAAATTTTTAGTGCACCACTTAAGGACTGACCACCCCTGTAAAATTTTTGTTTACAGCTGGATTTTCATAAACTTATTTTTGTAGGATAGAGCATCTAAAATGGCATTAAATGCATAATTTAGGTGCCTCATGTGTTAAATCCTTGTTAAATTCATGTCCCACTGAGACGGTGTTTAAGTGCTGAAATTTCGAGAAGTACTATTAGGGATTTTTTAGAGGGAAATTAATGCCGGATTCTTATTCAGCGTTGTTGGAAACCCCAACGTATCAATTTGCATTACAAAATGGAGGACTAATTGAAATGAAGTCTAATTTTTGCCGCCAGTGTATTTCCTATGTTGTAAGTTGTACGTAAAGTGTCTTTTCTATTCATTATACATTGAGCAAAAAAATTAAGCTTGTATGCTTACCTCTGAAATGTTTTCCAATGAATCAAACCCACTATCACCATTCAACTTTCCAAATCTGTGCGATAACCTACTCTTCAATTCAAAGTTCTCCTCCTGAAGCCTTGTCACGCTCTGCCTCAGGCTCCTAACTTCATTCTTTAACTCTGTTATTGTGCTGTCGGACACCTTCAGCTGTTTCGTCAACTCTTCCAACATCTGATTTGTCCGCATGATCATTTCTATGGAAACAACGTCTTGTTTGACTGTAGGCGACTTGACTGGGGGCGTCGGGTCCGAGGGAGGGGTACAGTCGGTAACTGATGGAGGTTGCATCTCCACTTGGGAATGGGGGAATTTCAGGGACGTTATGTCATGTTTGGATGACTCATGAGAGCTGTTGGCCTGTTTTTCAAGCTCTTCGTTTTCATCATCGAGTGCCGGAACTACTGCATAATCATCATCTGAAGCCACAGAGTCGTAAAGAGGATCTTCTTCAATTACTTGAGAAGTGTCTCTAAGTGAAATACTTCCTGAAATTTCAAAATAGCATATATGACTGACTGCTAACGGCCTAAGCCTGAGGTCACAAATATTGATTCCATTCAATTACACGTGAACACACAGTCTACTATGTTACGGACACACTGTTTGTGATGTTATGGACGTCGCAGAGAGCTTGATTATTGGCTACATTTTAAAAAACTTCGCCGATGTACTGGAAGGAGGGGGGCAATTTTTTGGGCCAATTTGTTATAACACCAGAAGTAACAATAATATTTGGATGGAGCAGTTAATAGCAAATGGCAAAATGCTGACAATGCCAAAATGTAACCAATTAAAAAAATATAATGTGTTCCTCCGCACTGAAGTTGCTTTTTATAAGTCATGTCGTTTATTTGCCTCGCCCTTTGCCTCGGCAACTAAATTCCACATTCGTTATTAAAAGTTGAATTTTTGGTACACCAATAACTATTCTATCTACAACTTTTTTATTTAACATCTTTTTTCTAGGTAAAAAAATAAAAAGTTAAGGGGGAAGCTAAAAAATAACTTGAACACCTTGTACATGTTTTATTGTGGCCGGAAGTCTTTTTTACAAAAAAGATGCTAAGAAAAAACTACAAGGTACAAACATTACACCAATTTACATGGAGATCGTATTTTTAAATACCTAAAATTCAATTTTTGATGAATCTTAAAAAAATACTTGAAATTATACTTCTTTACTAGTAACTATTTATAAAAAGTTAAGGATTGTTCAAAGATATTTTTAAAACTTCAAAATAATTAAAACAAACAAAATTTCTCTAGTTAATTCATCACTTGCAAACATACATCGAGCCCCTATATCTCTCATACTTGCTGTCAAACTGAGAAATTGTTTTTAGATTTAAGACATTGCCAAGAATAAGCGAATATGATTAATTTTTTTTTACTTGAATACAATTCGAATTATAGAACCGATCTCATTGCCTTTGGTTTAGATTCTGGATTGGAAGTGGAATTTTTGTAATTGGGAAAAGAATGAGTGAAACAACAATGTACATTCCTCGATGCACTTTTGTTTCAGCTTACCTTTATGTGATAAAATCTGCCTCCTTTGTGTTTCAACAACAATATCATACACCAAACCTTTCAGTTCTGGAGTGGAAAACCTTGCTAGTTTTTGTCTCCCTTGATTTCTAGTTGTCGACAATGTATTGTCAACTGGCAAGAATGGTACTGTATTAAGTTCTAATGTGTCGGCACAGCCCAACCAAACTAAAAAAGGATCAGTTCCTTTAATTAAAAATTAAATAAAATGTAGCTATAAACTACACAAGAAATATCTACAAATATAACAAAATGTACAAAAACTTACAAATGTTCCTTAACAGGGGCAATGCAAAATGGTTATCAAAATTATTGCGGCCTATTTTTTAATCTATATCTAAGTAAACTTACTTGCTTCGCTTTCTCTTCTGTCTACTTCATCATATACGTCCATAACGAGTTCCTCAAAAACGTGGTTGGGCAACTAAAAATGATGTTTTATAATCAACTGCAAATTTCTGTAGGACTAATGTTACCATTTGAAGTTTGGCTAAAGATTCAGGGTTTGACTTAAAACCTTTATTTGATGGAACGAGAACATGTATCCCTGTGCTGTGATCGGCTTTTCTAAGATTTAAATAGTAACCAAAAGCATCTGTCACTTCATACTGGCTTTCAATTAAACGGTTTAGTATTTCTTTGTTCCCAAAATTCCTAAAATTAGAACCTTTATAATATAAAGCTTACATAATAAATTACCTATGGAAAATTTTAAATTCCACTGTTGACCGAGATATTGATTTTAATAACATGTACTACCACGTGTGTTTTGTATTGACTGAGATAAGGCTGCTTCTGGGAGTAGTTAATTTTGCCAAAAGAAATAGATATATAAAGTATTTGTTGGTTCAAATACAAAAATTATTTTTGGGTCTGTAGTCGCGAACAAAGCATTGTTGTGCATTCTTAAGAACTTTCTGCTTCTTTTAATGAGAAGACCCCAGGAAGCAGCAGCACACCAGTCCCAGATATTGCTAGCTCCAGCTCAGACCCTACAGGTTATTTTACATTTTGCTCAAGCAAATGATGGAGTCTTTTTTTGCACTATTAGCTTACAAAAGTTTATCTTATGCTTCATATGTAGAATGTAACTCTACATATTCATATTGTAATTCAAAACAAAGTAAGTTTTCTAGTGAACCTATATCATCAAAGCTTTAGTTATAGAAACGGGAAATGAAACCATTATTAAAAGACAAAAATTTTTCACGTCCTGCATTTAAAAAAATAATGCTTTGATGAAATACCTAAGTTTATTAGAAAAATTTATTTGGTTTAGACAAGAAAAAACACATTGTATGACTTTTGGATCTCCTGTGAGGGCAAACGTATTAGCTAAGCAAGTTTACCGTGACAGTAACAAAAGACTTTATTTCAAATGGGCCTTTTTCACTATGTTAGGTAGTTTGTATGATTCAGAAAAAAGAGCATATTCAGTACTTTAATGTAGTAGAGCCAGATTTTTCATTAAGGTAGGTACCCCACAATTTTTTGATCAGGCAAGAATTATCTAGCCAAATTTAAACATCCTACAACATTTTAGATCAATGACAGCACCTCCCGATTTGCTCTGTTGCCATAATTATGATTGACATTCCCAATGTTAAAATCAGCCGTTTGTCATCCATTCAAAATTAGAAATATTATGAATTTTTTAACGAGCTCAAAAATGTGAGAACCAGCTACAGTAACAGGGCGTTGACAACAACGCAAAAATTGAAGCAATCAGCGTTTAAGGCGAATGACATCATACCTCTAGAAAACTTGATCTTAATATCTAATTTTAGCACCTTTCCCGATCGCAAAAAAATCGGAAAACAATATTTTTGGACTTTATTTTTAACATATGTTCTTCATAATGCACTTAAAAACAGCGTGAAAAAGACCCATTAAATACTACATAAGACACGAGAGACAACATTTTGAAAGGTATTTGTGCAAAAAATTTGATTATGGACAACCCTGTAAATTTAATGAATTATGCATATTTATTTTTTATATTTACCTTGCATAATCTATCGATGTTTTGCCAACTTTATCTGGATATGTTGGATCAGCTCCATGAACAAGTAAAAGCTCTATTTGTAATTTTTGGTCTGACTTTACAGCTACATGTAGTGGAGTTGAACCTTTCTCCTAAAATGCATGTCAATAAAACAAAAATGAAAGATTTTTGGAATATATGAATTACATCGTGAAAATAATTGGGATCTGCTCCTAGAGCCAATAATCGGAAAGATGTTTCCAGATTGGCAGTCCTCACACTGGCATGCAGTTGCTTTCCTAATTCGTTTTCAACACTTAAAAGACCATCTTCGTAATTTTCACGAAAGGCATACAAACACTTCAAGTGCTTATTTCTTATATATTCTTGTTTGACGCTGAAATATATTAAATCAGCATATTATAATATGTGAAATAAACCATACATTATACAGCTGTTTTTTTACTGCAAGAGCAATACTTTGGCCAGGGTGGTGAAACCGAATTAATCCTTATGATTTACTGGAGAATTTTACAGTTGAAGCAGGCCCCCATTTTTTGCAACAATCACCTGTTCCTTTTGTGTTTGGAAAATATATCATATTTTCTTCAAGCTTAGAATATATTATAATTATTATAAGCCATTATTTTTTTATTAGAAGTGATAGCCAACTTTGAACTCAATTTAAATAAACATGCAGACAACCCAAATTTTGAATATGAGTAGCATTTCTACCATAGAAATACCATATTCAAAAGTTGGTTTGTTTGAGTAGTATCTTCATATTTATTTAAATCGACTTCAAAGTTAAAAACACCTAATATAATATATTTATTGCCAAATAAGATGTCCCATATTTTTTTCTATATTCTTTTATACAGAGAAATATTAAACTAAAGCTTGCATTAAAAAAAACAGCTTATAGTATTGGTGTGTTAACGAAGACAAAATAATAGTAATTGCCCCCATCCCCCTCACAAGCATTCAGTTGCTTTTGGGGTATGGTGAGGGTGAAAATTATTATTATTATTATGATTTACTTGAATGAATCCTTTGCATTAGGTTTCTTTTTTAACAACTTTCCATTATTTTCTAACAAAGTGTGTTCCCATATATTGTTCGCACCATTGTTGTTAAGTGCACAAACCATCTAGAACAAAATTACACAAATTATTAAATGCATTAAATTACTTACAGGCATTTATGTTAGAAGAGTGACAACTAAAATAAGTAAATTTTTCAGGAAAATATTTAAAGTTTTTTGTGGTGGGAAATTATTAATTTGTCAAACATCTCATCAAATACAATAAGAATAGTGTCATTAGTGCAATCAATAATATATATTATGAGGGGTGATAAGGCAACGCTATGCCAGGAACACGTTTTTAAACTCGACAAAAACCATTGTCACAAATTACATACAATAAGTCTAATTTTGCTTTTTAGGATTGGCTTTAGGTTTGAAATCTTATTTTGAGGCATAACCAAGGCTCAAACTTAGACAGCGATGGCTCGTAATAACTTTACTTTTGGGTGATTAAAATGGTCAATTTTCATTTTTTTTTTACACACAAAATGCACATGGCCTCTCAACAATGTAGGTTTGAAAATCATCATTACAAGTTTTCTAAAATAAGTCTAACCTGACTATGAGGGAATGTAATATTAGGCCCAGAATTTTGAAATTTCGCAATCCTACTCAGGTTTTCATTCTGAAGAAGTTCCCTTAATAACAATTTGCCGTAAAACCTACAAAAAAGTCACTTTATTGGTGTGAAAAATAGTTTTTTCACAATTTCCAAGGCATATCTGATTTTTTGAAACTAATCACAAATTAGTTTCAAACAAAGCAGGGCTGAAACCCAAAATATCAAATTTCAACTCTTTGTCATTAACAAGAGCCATTAAAAAAATTCAGGGACGCACAGTATATTACAAAGCGATCAATAATCTCAATATTTAAATAGTGAGATATATGCCCGCTTGTCTATACATCTAAAATATTAATCGCTTTCATTAATACACTTTTTCTTTAAGCAACTATTAATGCTAGAAACACTACCGTCCAAACTAAAAAAATCCACAGCTTTCAGAACATTGCCCCTTAATTCAACAAAAATTAGTTAGATTATCATCACTGGTGTGGCGTATGTGCTTGATATGAATAATTTTGTCAATAAATGATAGGCACGCACTTAGCGAAGTACATGTACATCATCCACAGCCTGCACGATCCTGGCCTGCCACAGGCTTTCTTCATACATGCATATAAATGTATAAACATTAAATGTTTTTGATCTCCCAAATTGAAATAATGAACTCGTCCCACAACAGTACAAAAATTCATTCACAGCCCATTATGCTTTATATGTACTTCTCTAAGTGCGGCCAATTCTAGGCTGGGTAGGATGATTTTTTTATTATTATTTTGCACCCCATAATCATCGTGAGAAGCAAAAATATGGCAATTTTGGACAACTAGGTGATGCTGAAAAAGAAAACGGCACTCATAGCCAACTTATCGCACAATATAAAAAAATTAATTCGTTTTTTTAATTAAACTACTAGGAGCTGTAGGCTTTTTATTAGAGATGGGAAAGTTTCCACTTTACGAAAATTCCCGGAAAGTTTCCAACAAAAATTTCCGAAACTTTCGGAGTTTCCAGTCTTCTTTTTTTAGTGTTTACTTTAATTAGTCACACTTAGAGCTTTCCAAAAATACCAAATATGTCATATTTTGAGTGAAATTTGTTAAAGATATTGCAGAAAAAGTATAATATCACAAAATGTAAAAGTGTTGCTTTGTATAATTGGTATTTCATGATCATAATTCAATATTCCACTTTCAGATTTTAAATTATTAGTATCATTATTATTTAATTACTACCTACAGCAAAAAACGTAGGAAGTGACAGTTTTTTTGTTAAAAAAATACTATTATTTTTGCAGATTTAGCTGGGGCAAAAAAAACATTGCTTCCGCTAAACCGAAAGTGATATGCAACCGTGTTGTGCAGATTTTTTATTCACTTTACTAGTCTGATGGAAAATTGCAACAAAATCGCCATCTTAATTAAAAAAAATGGTAATTTGGCGATAACTTTTTTGTTTGAAATTAAACTGTTTTTTTTTTCTTGGCAGCATTCAATTTCTTGGGAAAAACAACACAAGTTTAGTGTTTGAACAGCCAATGTATCTTAAAAATTACCGAGATAATCGCTAGTAACATCTTAATTGTGTCACCCTGTACAAAAGTAAACATAATAAAATAGAGAACTGAAAAAAGATAGATAAATAAAAAAAGATAAAAAAAAGGTAAAACTAAATATGAAAGAAACTAATAAATTTAAACTTATTAAATTTCAGTCAAAAAGTATATAGAAATAATAAAATATATTTTATCTGTGGTCTATAGCACAAGCACACAGTTGTTCATGATTCTTCTTTGTTCTTTTTTTGTATTTTTCAGGTTATGTCATGAATGTTGGCCAGGCATTTATGGCGGCAAATTTAAAATTTCTACATAAATTCCCGGAAACTTTCCGGGAAAGTTTCCCAGGAATGTTTCCAAAACTTTCAGGGAAAGTTTCCTAAACCTTCAAAGTTTCTTCCCGGAAAGTTTCCAAAAATGGAAACTTTCCCAACTTGGAAAGTTTTCGTTGCCCATCTATACTTTTTATTGTAAGAGATAGAAGAAAAATTTTATATAGAAAATTGATGGCACTGAATCTTTATGCAACCGGGTGATCAGACCGTTTCAGAAAATTACATAGTCTTCGTTTCTCAGGGTTGCCACCACATTTCCCTGACCGAATACAGTGCGTCCCCCTGCATAAATGAACAAAGAGGTGTAAAAGGCAAAAAAAAAATCCACATGAAATTTGGTCATTTGGAAATAAGACCTGCTTGATTACAAACTAATTGGTGGCATAATTTTTGTTTCGAAAATCCCGTAGGTATGCCTTTGGATTTTTTGAAAAAACTGATTTTTCCCACCTACAAAGGGCCATTTCTGTAGGTTTTACTACAAAATGTTATTAAGGAAAGATGTTCAGAATGAAGCACTGAATAATTGTGTAAAATTTCAAAATCTTGGGCCTACTTTGATTTCTTTGCAATTATTCTAGGAAAAAAATTGAAAATTCAAACTAGGTGGATGGTTTTTAAACTTGCTAAAGAACTTTTACATCCTGAACAATTTTCCTTAGTAACATCTTGTAATGGAAAACAAGAGAAAAATTGAAAAGAAATCAAAGTAGGCCTAGGATTATGAAATTTCACACACTTACTCAATGTTTCATTTTGAACAACTTAATAACCTTTAAAATATGTTGACATAAAATCGACCGAAGCGGCCCTTTTGGGGTGGGAAAAAAATAACTTTTTCAAAATGTCCAAGGCATAGACTTGAATTTTCGAATCTAAAATTATGTCACAAATTAGTTTCTCATCAAGCAGGTCTTATTTCCAAATAATCAAATTTCAACTCGGATTTTTTTTTGTCTTTTACACGGTTTTGTTTAAAATAGTCCATATCTTGAAGTGGAGTAGGAGAATATGATATAAAGGGCATGAGCTACAGTCTCAGCTCAGCATGATTTTTTCGACAATCGACTTTGGTTTAAATGGCTTCTCTTCTGGATGCCACCATTTTATATACAATTCTTTATTTTATTAATGCCCCTTTTTGGGTTACCCCTTTTCCACAACCACATACTAAGTTAAGACTATGTCTAGGAAGCTTTGTTAGCTTATCAAAATATTTTACTACTGAAGATGACCCCCAGGGTGAGTGGAAACATATATACAGTGTTTCCTACTAATAAACTGTAATTGTGGAGCTGAGACTGTAAGTCATATTAATAAGACTTCTCACGGCACTAGCTTCATATTCTGAAAAGTAGATGGCGCCTATGGTCAACAATGTATTTTGCATTGTATTTTGTCCCCGGGAAGCGCATGGTGAGCCAGAGAACTGTCAAACATGACAGCCGTGAGCAGTCTTTATTAATACGTCAGTCAACGCATATACCCTTCGTATCAGTGAATATTATCATCTCAAACACAATTTTAGTGGAACAGCATCTGTAATAGCGGAAACAACTTTTTTAATATTACTTTGGTATTACTTGTCAAAACAAGAAACTTTGTTGTTATTTCAATTTTCTTTGCCTAACCCATAAATTTTAGTGTCACTTTTAAGTTTTTTTTGACGTTGCTATTCTGCCTTCAGTAAACACGTTGCCTGCGATGTTTAGTAGTGGTCACGACTCTAGTAAACAGTGACGTGTTGATGGCGTCACTACCAACTGAACACTACTGTAAACGGTGTGCAGAAAAGCAGAATTTGACTAAACTCCTAAACTGTTTAGCTTTCGTTAGTACAGAAAATTTAGACTAAATAATCAATCAGTGATGACTTATAACCTATTGTATGGACAGTAGTTCATTTGTCCCGTGGTATATTTGTAAACTGTAAGCACTTTTGACACCTAATATAAGGTGGTGTTTACAAATCAGTGAGGTCATACGTAAGTGGTGATTAAAATCTCTTTTTAAAAATCAAATTATAGAAAAAATAATTGTTTTTGCAGTTTCAAATAGTGAAAAGGCATTCTAAATGTCCTTTTTTTATCATATAAATATTCAAGAAGCAGAAAACTTTGTCAAGTAGGTAGGTATCCTATTAAAATAAAAGAGTCCGTGAAAAACTGCGACGGATGACTAAATGCAAACATCTCCTTTCTTGACAGTAAATACAAAATAAAAATCTTGCAGTCATAACATAAAATATTACTTTCTGCCTCGCTTTCTTCAGTATTATTTCATAAAAAAAACATTTTAGCACAAGGTTAGTTTATAGCAAGGTTAGGACATTCCCCCACTCTTAAACGAAACCAAAGGTAGTCCCTTTGGCAACATCGCGCAAGGGTGCCGCTCTCACCAGCTGGCCTGATACCAGTGGAAAGAAAAGGGACAACACAGGTATTGAAAACCGAAAACAAAGTAAAAACACGAACATAAAACAAAACTGCGATGCACCAAGGTACTCCACAAAGTTCTGTTAGTTCATTGCACAAACATTAAAATGAAGAAATAACCGAAAACAGCCAAAACAGCATAAATATATGCCATAAACAAAGAACATGCCAAACAAGTTTGTGTGAGCCTATGGCTGGAAGAGCCAAATGTTTAGAGTTACTAAATCACCAATTCACGTGTAAATGCTACCAACTTAAATTTGGCCTTTCTTCCCCTTGCCTCTTTTACCCACCTTCCCTGTCAAGTCGTCGAATGTCCTAACCTTCCTATAAACTAACCTTGTTTAGCACTTCATATTTATTAACCCCACAATTACGCCACCTGTGGCAGAACCTGTTCAAAATATCTCATACACACTGATAGTTGTTGCATTCGGTATTTATATTTGTGCTCAATTTGCTCCGGATCATTCAATTATTACATCTAGAGGTAGGGGTGGTAAATCCCGATTGTTATTAAAGATATTAAAATCGGATGCATCTGAGCAAGCTCCTGCTGTTCCGTGTACTTTGGCTGACGAATGCGATCTACAAAGGTGTTTGACGTGATGATTGAGGTCTTGTTAATTATTGTTTATTTATATAAATACCGAATGCAACTTCTGGGGAGGACGCTGAATTATAAGTTGAAAAAAGGGGAACGTTATTTTTGCATTAAGACACATTCTGAAATGTTGTTGGAACTGCCTATGGTTGAAATTGGGTATAGTTTCTTCCGCAAAATGTTCAACCTTTTCTAAAACCGCATATCCTTGTTCTTCTTTATCCAAAAAAATATTTCTTGAACTAGGACTAATACCGCTGATCCTTACAATATTTAATTTTTTTCATGAAACTCGAGAATAAATGCTTTTTCTTTTCATTCACTATTATTGTTGTGAATATAAGAAAATAACATTAACTTGTCATGCTTGAAAATATTTGGATACATATGCGTTCATTAATTACCTATCGCTCTGTCTCATCCCAAATCAGGTGACTTAAATCTGCTCACATCTGCAAGCAAATTACCGAACTCGAACAGAGTTGACTGATGTAGGTATAAGCGTTGACTGACATATTTATAAAGCTTGATGTCCTGGAAAACAGATTGCTCTGATGGCTAACAATGTGTTTTGCAATGTATTTTGTCTTCGGAAAGCGCATGGCGAATTGAAAAAGTGTCAGGCGTGACAGCCGTGAGCAATCTTTATTAATACGTCAATCAACGGTATAAGACTTCTCATGACTATACCTTCTTGTCCTGGAAAATAGATGGAGCTGATGGCTAACAATGTATTTTATTTTTTATATTTTGCCTCTGGAAAGCGCATCGTGAACCAAAAAGTGTCAGACATGACAGCAGTCTTTATTAATACGTCAGTTAATGCTGATCGTTTTCATAGTGAAATATAAGAGACATTATTACAGAAAAAAGAACCATTACAAAAAAAAATCATACATTTAGTTGGTGTCCTGGCCAATTACTTTTCGTCAAGTGCTTGATAACAGATATATGCTTGCCGAAGCTTCTATGTATGCTGCAGCATTGGGTACATAGCAAAATCCCTTTGTTCACTGACGCCCAACTGGCCTCTACAAATTATGAATGAAATATTAAAAGTATAATAATAATTATCAAAATAATTTTATTAATAGTCCTTTTATTTTATAAATTACTCACCAGAGTCACCACAATCACCACAAATTTCGACATTCTGTCTGCTTTTTGAACGAGGCATTCTTGAGCCAAAAAATTTGTTAATGTAGTATAACTGTAGATTATAATAAACTATTTTTTAATAAGAAACAAATAAAGAAAAACCCCAATTTATTTAGTATTTTTGTCTGGCAAATTCATTTATTTTTTATTTTTTTATTTGTCAAATGTCAAGCCCAGCCCATAGACAAATCCAAAAATTGTATTATATGCCAATATCCCCAAAAAACAGATAACGCAACGCCCAAAAACAGCAAGCCGTTTCGCAGGCGTTCACCGGCTCACCGCACAGATTCGATCAGTTCACCCAGAGATATTATGGAGGAAGAGAATGCGCTCGGACCTTCTGCGCATCCGATTTTTCGGCTACACAGAGGGCGCTTAGATCGCCGCCATTTTAACCCAGTCTTGTCTTGTAGTTTGTTTACGTTTTGACGTGCTTACTTCTTAATTTCCTTTTTAAGGTCTTTTTTGTGTGTTTTTGTAATTGTGTTGTGTTCATTAACATGTCTTGCTGTGTAAGAACATGCACAAATTGGTGGGCAATAAGAAATGCCTCCAATCAACTTCTATACCATCGGAAAATGAATCTGACCAACAACAAAGTGGTCCGAGCCTACCACAAGCTTCAACTTTAACAGATTCAATGATTTCTCCAATGAGGCACCAACGCAGATTCGCCGAAAACGGTCCAGGTAAAAATAAACTTTTTTGACAAAAGTAGCTTCCACATCAATATAAAATTATACCTAAACGTAAATAAATGGAACAAAAATTTGAAAAAGCACTTTCGTGGGTTAAAATAGCGGTAGAAAATTAGCAGTCTTGCGCTCGTTGACAAGCATTGTCCCCCCTCTATATCTCTGAGTTCTCCGCGTGATATCTCATGCCTGCGCGCATGAAGCAGCTGCGCTTTACGGCGCGCGTTTAGCGAGCGCAGCAAGACACATATTGGCTAGAGATTTTTCTGATCTCATGATTTGTGCTGACGCTGACATATATTTGCTCGTTGTAGACAAGATATTTATAGGGAATTTGCAAAATAAATTAAATTTTAAAAATATTACTCACAGACGTAATTTATTGCCATTTTAAATCAACCACAGTTCACAAAAAACTCATTTTTTATTTTTATGTAATAAATGTAAGCAATTGAAAACTGCATAATTCAAATCATTTTTGTAAGGCGCTGTTCTTGGTTTTGACGTCAAGCAGTTCATCATCATGGCGCCTGTGCTGGGCGGCAGCACCCTGTATAAACTAATATGGGCAGCGGCCAAGGATAGTGTAAACCATCCTTGGGCAGCGGCAGCATCATCTTAGACAAATCTTTTATCGTTGTCTGATGTATTAATATGTCAGCATGTCAGTCAACGCTTTTATTCCTTTCTCTATGGATAGCATCAGAAACAACTCTACCTATAAAATCTCTGTTAATATGACAAAACTGCGAAATATTGACCGCAAAGAGAATTCGTTACCGTAAAAAGGGCGTAAATGGTAATAAAGTTAAAATAAAATAAAATGGGGGTGCCACGTGGCACGTGGCGCATCGTGTCGTTGCCGTTTCCTCTTAGCACAGAATATTCTGTGCTCTGAGTCGGCGGACGGAGGAACAATCGGAACAATGCCACCGCCACCTGGCTTTTAGGTTTAGGTGGCGTTGGGAGTTTGGGAGAAAGGCTCCGGAGAGGAAAGGCATACTCAAAGGATAAGTGCTAAGTGCTACAAGAGATAAAGTACAATTAAGGAGATCCCGTAAGAAGAGAAAATATGAAATGTGAAGAGGGAAAGGCTGAAAGAGAAGAGAATCAAGGGAAAACAATGTGATTAAGTGGAGTGTACTCAGCAAGAAGAAAAAGAAAAAAACTAAAGAAAAAAAGGTAAAAAAGTGAGGTATCAAGTCTGGCGGGAACAGCAAAAGCTGGACACACCTAGGGTTCCTGGATAGGGACAGGAACTCTAGACACACCCAATTCAGAATAGAGGAGACGAAGGTCCCGAGTGGCTAAGTTGCTCGGAAGGGCAGAGGCCAGCCAGAAAAATATATGAAGAAGAGAAGAAGACTAACCTTGATGGTTTATGAAATCGACTTTTATGTTTAATAAGTCGATTCGATTGTTTATGATGTAATTTTCAGTTTTCAAAAAAATCACATCAAAATTTGTTTAGCTTGATTGCTACTTAATTAATTATTGGTCTTCCAGTCTTCAATTAAGGCGTTCTTCAGATTGTGTAGGTGATTTATTACTTGACAATGGATTAGGTATTAATTACGTGAAATAAAACAAATTTTGTCGAAAAATTAGTAGTATTTTTGCCTGGAACAATGGACTATGTTGCCGAAATTATAGCTCTAGGGGTTGACTCTATCATTTTAGCAGCATGCATAAGGCAGTATTACAAAAACAAAAATGCCATGGCTTTAATTCAGGTAGGTACCTATATATAATAGTTCACAAGAAACTGGCTTCGTCAATCTCCTATGTCCATTGATATATATTTTAGGGGGCCCCTTATTTGGCAATAAACAGAGATTTGAAGGAAATCGTAGAAGCTCATCCCGAAGGAAAACTTTCGTATGTTTCTATCAGAGGAATAGTCAAACCCTTGGGCAAACCAATCATAAGCAGCAATAACCCCAATGTTACTGGAGTTGTCCAATTACTGAGTTTAAAAGAGCACGTGATACAAAGAAGCTCAACTGGATTTTGGGCAGACTCTGAAAGGACTATTCAAGAAGTCCACAATGTAATGCCCTTTGGATTGGAGTCGAAAGGAATTCTTATCGAAGTTGCAGATCCTTTAGCTGCAGATGTTCTTGGTAATTGACTAATACCAGTATAAAAAAATAAAAAGTTGGGTTTTTGCATTAGGAGAGTTGGATACAGTGAAGGTTTATAGGTACAGGGTGTCCCAGTTAAGACGTTACGAGCAATCATCTTGATAAATTTTAAGATAAATTGGTGGTTAAAAAACTAAACTTGTGAAGTTTTTTCCAAGGAATTGAATGCCACCAAGAAAGAAAGAATTGACCTTTCAAACAAAAAAATTGTGGCAAAATAACAATTTTTTTTTCGAAGTGCTAACCGTTAAGTTTTGTCATAGGTATAATATGCCTGCCAATAAAAGCATACTATAAAAAAACACAATATTATTTCGGCTTTTAAGAAATTTTAATAGTAACATAATAAATAATTAAGTAGATTTAAAACTAAACAAATGGTTATTTTGTACTTGATATGAACGTTGAGTGAGGAATAATAAGAGGCGCAACCTTACGAGACGCAGCGTAGCCGAAAACGCGGCCCAGAAAGCGTCCAAGATAAAAAGCGTCAGAGACAAAAAAGTACATATCCTTCCAGTAAAATAAAAACGTTAGCCGTTGTAGAGGGATCGGTGTTCTCGAAAACATAAACAAGTTTTAAAAATCCTTGGTCGCTAGGCGACTATAGCGAGTGGAGGCAACGGGGGGCTTCAGGGTAAGCACACGAAGACCGGCTCGCAATTTTATATGGGCGTTGCGCCTCTTATTATTCCTCACTCAACGATATGAACCAGGAAAGAAAACATAACTATGATAAATGATATAACTTTTGTACTGCAAAATATTTAGGTTGGGTTATCATAAAAAAGATGAGTGTCTTTAGGCAGAACAGCTTTAAGTTCCTGTAAATTATTCCATTTCTCACAAGGCTCGGTAATTTAAAATATGTGGCATGACTTTAGGAAGGCTTTAGGTCTAATTGGAAGGTCTCTGTATTCTTTGTAATAAAGTTTTACTTGGATTGTTCCTTTTGGTGGATATTTTATACACTTTGTCATTGAGAATGGGATCTGAGGATTTTTTTCAAATTGATGAATACCTGAAATGCGCTGAAGACGAAAAGTTTTTAAAAAATATATACAGGGTGTCCCAATAAGGACTCCCATCGATGATTTTGTCTCGATTTATTAGTGTATGGTATCTTGTATGAGAGTTACGACTTATGTGATCTCGAGTATGATCTCTTCATCAACAAATTACTGTTCTGTTCATTTTAAATAAAATAAGTAACCCGCAAAATACCCGTTTTGGTTAAATGTCCAGGTAAATAAGCAGGGTATTTTCAGGTTTTTTACATCATTAACTACAGGGGCATATTTTGGTGATCTTTTCTTGAGAATCGATTAAGCTTTGCCTTAGGTATTAGGTATTTTACATAAAACAAAAACAGTATCGTCAGATTTTCCTTTAAATATGTTTTTTAAATCAATAATTTTTCATAAATTTTGATTTTTTTACAGATTTTTTTATGAGCTACATTGGCCATAAGGGAAAGCTTAATCGATTCTTAACTAAATTTCACCAAATTATGCCCTGTGGTTTATAGAGGGTACTCCGGAAAACCCATTTTTTTTTTCGAACTTTAGCCCTATTTGGTGAACTAACTGATGACTGCCGAAGAGTTTAGTTCTTTTTTAAAGCAATCTGATGTGCTGCGTGAGCACTTGAATAAGAGAGTAAACTCTTTTCAAACTAGACACAATTTTTTCTGAAGCAGGTATCATCTAGCTATAGTAGAGACTGACACATTAAAATAGGTCAGTTGATTGACCCAATAATGTGTCTAATAATATACAGTTTGTTCAGCGAATGTTCGGCCCTATGTCACAACTCCCCGTCTTTGTCTTACTCGTGAATATACGATGGATATCGGTCGTATATTCACGAGTCAGACAAGGATGGGAGTTGTGACGTAGGGCCAAACATTCGCTGAACAAATTGTAATATTGGTATGGTATCAGGATGAGGGAGCTGTGGGCTTTCATTAAGAAGGCCGGCATGCTGGTTGCCCTGTGATACTGGCTGCGGGGGCACAATTGGCCCACAGTGGCCTACGTGCCGGGTCGATTTCAGGCGGCCACCCCTTTTTCCAGATAGATAGAATATAATATTGGCGAAAATTGAAAATAATTTTTCAACTTTAACACCCTAAGATTATATAAAATTTCATTATTCCTTCTTAATTGGCACAATATTACCAATTTCTCGTGCCAACTGCCTCTACTTATGTATAAAAAGATACTATAACTTCCTTCAAAGCTATAATGGATTACTTCAATAACTATATATCTCATTTTAATGATATTTATGGTGTATTTATTTCCAAATTAAAAATAAACTTTTTTTACTATTACCCAAAAATGCAGAGTATGGTAGTGTTGATAATAAATATTAGCAACAGCAAGGTTTATAATTTAAGAGGTGTTTAATTTGAATACAGATATGGATGTTATTTCTGATACGTTTCATCCAACCATTCCTAGTGTAATGGACCATATTTGGGGGTTCTTTGCTGGTGTTAGACAAAGGGGAGTGCAATCAACAGAAAAGATGCTTAGAACTGGATCTGTAGTAACAGGTAATGACTATATGGGCTTACAAGCAGATATTGGATCTAATGTCTGGTTCGATTTCAGGCATTGGAGAGCTGATATATGGCCAAGATGGCTCTGTAAGACTGCAACCGCCTTCAAATGGGGCCCCTTTCTATCTCACCAACATGCAAGTAACATCTCTTATAAAAAAGTTGGATGGTTCCAAACGAAATTACAGACTTCTGTGTTTGCTTTTCGGTTCGATAGGCATCATATTGGCAGGACTGTTGCTCAGGAAATATATTAAATACAAAAAGAACTTGGAAGAGGAGGCTAAAAGGAAAGTAGAGTTGGAGCTGTCGAGAAGGGAGAGGAGAAGGAGGATGAGGGATAACGATCTGCCAGAGAACCAGATTTGTGTCGTGTGCAAGTCCAATCCCATTGAGGTAAATGTGTCTCAGTTATTTTTCTTACTATTATTTTGCAAAATATGGATAGACTTGAAGAATCCAATATCCAATCACAGTACAGATGTTACTATACAGGGGCTTATCAACATGCATTTTCTGTACAAATAGCATTCAAGCTTTTCTCGTCTTGAGTAAAACTCTGTTGTCGGACTTTGATTGCTTCAGGTAAAAAATCATGTTTACTAATGCTCTTAACGGATTTTTCATAAGGCTGTCACAAATGTACATACATGAGGTTTCAGTGGTCAAGTTGACCAGTTTGACAAAATTTTAAATTACCTGTGAATCTTTTTAGGAACTTTCGCATTTGGTACCTTATTATATTACGCGTCAATTATCATCAGTAAAAGTAATAAAAATAAAAACACTAGCTGGTGCAGTTAACAGCTTTTTTTCCATGGCAGCAGTCGTTTGTCTATGCTTAATAGCTCTTGATACATATATACATTGTATATATGTTTGATCAGTATTATATATTTTGTGAAATTAAAGATTAAATGGATCTGTTTGGACCACAAAGAAATTTCCGACACTATTTATATATTTTGTGCTCTTTCCAGGCAGAGATTGTAATTAGTAAGGTAAGTAATAAGGAATAAGCATATCAAAATCCCAAAAGGAAAGTATCATTTGATTTTCAACAACAAAAAAAAACATTCGCCGCAAAAACCATGCACAATGCAGGTTCAAAATCAAAAACTACTATGATTGAGTGAAGGACATTTATTCAACCCTTTAAACAATATATATCCTTTACCTTTGAATAAAGAACCACAGGAAGGAGCCCTACATACTTTAACTGTAGTAAAGTATGCCACGTCATTATGACCTCGCTGGAGGCTAGTTACTAGCCAATACTCAAAACCTAGCTAATACAGTCAAAACCCGAAGATTGGTTACTTTGAGTATTGTTGGATTGTGGATTTTATTTATTTATTATAAGTGTCCTATACCCTGATTACTGTAAGAAGTCCCGATTTTGTCAGATGACATTCTCCACAAAATCCTTAGGAATTTTCTGTTAACCATGGGTATAACATTGCTATATGTGTCTCAACCAGTTAATGACGTCAGTCATTGATTTATGATGTGAAAAGTTACCCAAGTGATACGAAAATTGCAATCACGATTATACCTCTACAAATAAAAATAACTATGACTACAGCTGATTTTAAATTATTTTTGTTCCTTTAGCCCCTACCAAACCGGAAACATCCCATCCCCCATATACAACAACCACATAGCTTCAAGTAGAGACAGGTCTACTTGATTTCATGGAAGGTTCCTTCCTGCGGTTCTTTATTCGAACTTCTTTACTCAATGATACTATACTAAAACAAGTAAAATGGTATGTGCGAAAGTAGTTACAAATTGAATAAGAGTTTTTTTTTTGTATAAATTTTATCAAATACAATAAAAAAGTCAAATTACATCAAAACTAATATGCGAAAATATTGTTTGCCTTCTATTAACAGTTTTGGGCTTGTACTGTAAAATAGCAAAAATGTGACTTGGCGGATTTTGCATCTAGACTTTTGATATAGTGTCTGGCAGAAAGTACTAACTATAGTATGAGATTTTTTATTTCACATTTACCAGAAAATTTTATTCTTGATAAGTTTGTGTTTTCCTGCAAACTTGAAACGCAGTTATAGCTCTTATAGGCCCAGTAATTAACTAGGCTTTTAAATGCACCCGCACACAGACAAAGCAGGTTGGTGCTTGTTGCCGACGCAGATCGGCACCAACTTTTTACCGGAATGAATTTTTTAATTCTTGGTCTTGGTCGCTCATATACTGAAAAAAGGTTGTTCGTGTTGTTTCAACGATTGGAATAAATGGTGATATTCACCATAAGCTTTTTGTTCTTGATTCACTGGATGTATACCTGGCTTCGTGGGTTGCATCTTTAAGAAATGTATTTTCCATCAATTAAACATCCCCTTCAGGTACAAAAAGTCCGTCCTTATTTGTTAGTGTGCTTAGCAAAAGAGAATTTTACAAATTTTGAAGTTTAGTTAGCAAGTCTGCAAAATACACATTAGAAATAATTGTTGATTGTTGCCTTTGTTTCAGATAATTCTATTGCCATGTGGACATGTGTGTTTATGTGAGGACTGTTCTCTGGATATTTCAGAAAACTGCCCAGTGTGCAGAGGAATAATTGAAAAGAAATCGGTGGCATATGTTCTTTAATTTTCTATATATTAATGAATATATCATGTCATTTTTTATGTGATTAGTTTATTGAAATTTTAAATAATTAGGGGTCTTGTACATATGTAATAAAAATGTTATGTAAATTAATCTTATTAAATAAACAATTGACTATGATACTTGAGGGTATTCCATTATGTAATTTATGTTTTCTTCTTTGTCATTATCGTTTGAAGAAGATTGGGAAATTTTGCTGTTGCTGCAATTACTCTTACAACAATCACTTTTTCTTGAACCACCAATTTCTTCATTGCTTCCGTCATTTATATGTCGCTTAACTTTACTTGACTTGCCTATACCTAACTTTGGTAATCCTCTATTTAATCCTTCTAATAAAACACAAGCTTTGCAAATCTCTTGGGAGGACACATAACCACAACGGGTACATCTAGTTAAAGATGGAAATTTTGCAGTTTCGGCAATTTTCAAACTTTCTCCTACAAAGGAAAAGAAAGGTAATATTTAAAATAAATCAAATTACACAGAATACTGAGCGAGTTATCAGTACCAGAGTAAATATTCTACAATGAGTAAATTCCGCAATTTCGTGTCATCAACCAGTCCTTGATCCGAACAAAGTGCACAATGGGTTGCGCACCTACCGTATGTATTCGCGTTCTGCAATCCCCGTGACAGTTCGCAGCACAGAAACGAGCAAAATACTTTTTAAAGCAAGTATCCCCTTATGCAGCGACCCTTCCCGCCTGCTTTGGGCGGTGTGCGGTGAGACCACTGGTGTATAAAAAATAACCTTGAAACACAAAATGCACTGAGCATTTGCTTAAGTGGAACTACTTGTTCGGAGAATATTTATTCTGTTGATACACAGGGTGGACAACTTCTTAATTACCACTATTGACTTACTGTGAGATCCAACCTCAATGGTTGGCCCGTGGAAAATGTTTGGCAAAATCTGTTTAAAATATAGCTCAATTGAATTAATAGTTAACACTGCATCTAACCATGAGATCTATTTCGGTAGGTCTACTTGTCAGAAGCATGAACTGTTTCAATTTGTATAGGATTTATTGTTTTTCGAAAATCATGTTTTGTTTCTAAATAGTGGAGACCACAGAAAATATACGCTACGCGGACAGAAGTTCCACACAATGCAATTATTTGGCAGCCCGAAAGGAAGCCGGCTCTCAAAAGCCGGCTTCTCCTGGCTTTCAGCAGTGTCTATAGAAGAATTCTTCCATAGTTCTGCCTTCACGGCCGTGGTACTGTCATTACTCGATACTAGGCGGCAGCACGCTAGGAAAAAGCATCCGAAAGCGGCGTTGCCGGATTGTGCAAACAGTCTGTGGTTTTACCGAACTATAAAAATAAAGAGATCTTTAATAAAATGAGCTTGCCCATTTAGAATTCAAGGTTAACAGTGAGGCTGTCAGCAGTAACTATAGAATTCTTCCCTCGAGAGATTTATTTTTATCGTCGTTTTTAGAAATGATATCCAATATTTTACTAATCATGGCTGAAAAAATTACGGCGCAAAAACACCTCAAGGAAAAAAAATTATTAACTCTTATTTCACGAATCCGTAGTAGAAAAAATTTACAAGACAAAAACTACCCCATGCGCCCTCTGAAAAAATTGATAATTCCATTGTTCTTAGTTCGATCTTCACCGTTTTAGCAAGGACGTTACAAATGATACCAAATTCACGAATTAGTGGTTGAAAAAAATTGTTAGGAAAAAACTACACCCTCCCCCAGATATTGCTTTTGAGACGATTAGGTATTTAGTCGTTTTTTGAAGGGGCATTTATTATTTACTATAACCGTATTTCACCAATAGGTGGTTGAAAACATTTGCGGGCAAAAACCACCCCTTCCCACCCCCAGAAGTTTGTTTTTAATTTGATTATTGTCGTTTTTTTAAAATGCAATCACTATATTCCTTATTCCACGAATGCGTGGTTGAAAACATTTGCGGGGCAAAAACTACCCCTTCCCACCCCCGAAAGTTTGTTTTTAATTTTATTATTGTCTTTTTTGAAAATCCATTCACTACATCCCTTATTTCACGAATCTGGGGGTTGAAAACATTTACGGGGCAAAAACTACCCCTTCCAACCCCCGGAAGTTCATTTATAATTTGATTATTGCCGTTTTTTGAAAATGCAATCACTATATTCCTTATATCACGAATGCGTGGTTGAAAACATTTGGGGGGCAAAAACTACCCCTTCCCACCCCGAAAGTTTGTTTTTAATTTGATTATTGTCATTTTTTGAAAATGCAATCACTATATTCCTTATATCGCGAATGTGTGGTTGAAAACATTTGGGGGCAAAAACTACCCCTTCCCACCCCCGAAAGTTTGTTTTTAATTTTATTATTGTCGTTTTTTGAAAACACATTCACTACATCTCTTATTTCACGAATCTGGGGTTGAAAACATTTACGGGGCAAAAACTACCCCTTCCCACCCCCGGAAGTTCGTTTTTAATTTGATTATTGCCGTTTTATGAAAATGCAATCACTGTATTCCTTATTTCACGAATCCGTGGTTGAAAACATTTGCGGGGCAAAAACTACCCCTTCCCACCCCCGGAAGTTCGTTTTTAATTTGATTATTGGCGTTTTTTGAGAACACATTCACTACACATCACCAAGGCTCGATAGCCTGACATGACATGAATTAAATTTATTTTTATTATATTATCTGCGTTTGGACGCTAGCTATGTTTAACATAGGGATGTTGTACATAGGTATATATCTGTGCTAGTGGACAAGACATTGTATGACTGTGTGGATGTAGGTTTTTCATTTGTATATCTGTTTTTATTCCTGTTAGTGATAAGACTGCTTGTTGAACTTATATGTATTTTTATATACTGTATATGTGCATAATGACGTACTAAATAAAGTTCTATTCTATTCTATTCTACATCCTTTATTTCACGAATCCGTGGTTGAAAACATTTGGGGGCAAAAACTACCCCTTCCCACCCCCGAAAGTTTGTTTTTAATTTTATTATTGTCGTTTTTTGAAAACACATTCACTACATCCCTTATTTCACGAATCTGGGGTTGAAAACATTTACGGGGCAAAAACTACCCCTTCCCACCCCCGGAAGTTCGTTTTTAATTTGATTATTGCCGTTTTATGAAAATGCAATCACTATATTCCTTATTTCACGAATCCGTGGTTGAAAACATTTTCGGGGCAAAAACTACCCCTTCCCACGCCAGAAAGTTTGTTTTTAATTTGATTATTGTCGTTTTTTGAGAACACATTCACTACATCCTTTATTTCACGAATCCGTGGTTGAAAACATTTGCGGGGCAAAAACTACCCCTTCCCACCCCCGGAAGTTCGTTTTTAATTTGATTATTGCCGTTTTTTGAAAATGCAATCACTATATCCCTTATTTCACGAATCCGTGGTTGAAAACATTTGCGGGGTAGAAACTACCCCTTCCCACCCCGAAAGTTTGTTTTAATTTGATTATTGTCGTTTTTTGAAGGGGTGCTGGGGGTAGTTCTCGACCAACAATTTTTTTAACCACGAATTGGAATCATTGCAAACATCCTTGCTAAAATTGGCGAGGATCCGACAATGAAGTTATCACTTTTGTTCTTAAAGGGGTGCTGGGGGTAGTTTGCGCCCAAGAATTTTTTTCAAGCGCGAATTCGTGAATCTAGAGTCATTTAGAACGTACTTTCTAAAATCGACCTACAATCAAGTTATAATTTTTTTTAAAGAGGTGCTGGGGGTAATTTTCGCCCAACAATTTTTTAAAGTACAAATTTGTGCATCTGTGCTAAAAACGATGGGAATCGTACCATGAAAGTTTCCTTTTTTTCTTTAAGGGGTAGTGGGGGTGGTTTTTGCCCAAGAAATTTTTTTCAACCACGAATTCGCGCATCTAGAATCATTATAGGACCGTCCTTGCTAAAATTGGCGAGGATTTGACAATGAAGTTATCATTTTTGTTCTTAAAGGGCTGCTGAGGGTAGTTTTCGAAAAAGAATGTTTTCAAACGCAAATTCGTGAATCTAGAATTATTTAGAACGTACTTGCTAAAATCAGCCAAGATTCGATAATTAACTTATAATTGCTTTGGTGCTGGGGGTAGTTTTCGGCCAACAATTTTTTTAAAGCACAAATAATTTGTGCATCTGTAATCATTAGGTACGTCCTTGCCAAAAACTGTGGGAATTTACCATGGAAGTTATATATTTTTTCTTTAAGGGGTAGTGGGGGTAGTTTTCGCCCAACAAATTTTTTGAACCACAAATTCGCGCATCTGGAATCATTAGGAACGCCCTTGCTAAAATTGCCGAGGATCCGACAATAAACTTGTCATATTTGTTTTTAAAAGGCTGCTGATGGTAGTTTTCGCACAAGAAATTTTTTCAACCGCGAGTTCGTGAATCTAGAGACAATGAAGCTATAATTTTTCAAAGGGATGCTGGAGTAGTTCCCGCCCAATAATTTGCTAAAAACGGTGCTAATCGTACCATGAAAGTTAGCTTTCTTTAAGGGGTAGCGGGGGGCCCAACAAATTTTTTCAACTACGAATTCGCGCATCTAGAATCCTTGGTAAAATTGGCGAGGAGCCGACAATGAAGTTATCATTTTTGTTCTTAAAGGGGTGCTGAGGGTAGTTTTCGAACAAGAAATTTTTTCAACCGCGAATTCGGGAATCTAGAGTCATTAAGAACGTACCTACTTGCTAAAATCGGCCAGAATCCGACAATGAAGTTATAATTTTTTTAAAGGGGTGCTTGGGGTAGTTTTCGACCAACAAGTTTTTTAAAGTACAAATTTGTACATTATCTGGAATCATTAGGAACGTCCTTGCTAAAACGGTGGGAATCGTACCATGAAAGTTATATTTTTTTCTTTAATAGGGGGTAGTGGGGGTAGTTTTCGCACAACACATTATTTTAACTACGAATTCGCGCATCTGGAATCATTAGGAACGTTCCTTGCTAAAATTGGAGAGGATTCGACAATGAAGTTATCATTTTTGTTCTTAAAGGGGCGTTGAGGGTAGTTTATTTCGCACAAGAAATTTTTTCAGCCACGATTTAGTGCATCTGGAATCATTACGAACGTCCTTGCTAAAATCAGCGAGGATCCGACAATAAAGTTATCATTTTTTTCCTAAAGGGGTGCTGGGGTAGTTTATTCGCCCAACAATTTTTTTAAAGCACGAATTTGAGCATCTGGGATCGTTAGCTAAAAATCGTGGTGGTAGTCGGAGTAACTTTCGCCCAACAAATTTTTTCAACCACGAATTCGTGCATTTGGAATGATTAGGAACGTCCTTGCGGGGATCATGATATTCATGATATCAAATGAATATTTCAATAATACAACAATACTTATAGGTAGAAAAAACATTTGGAAACAGAGATTTGAATGATAAATTTAATATGCAACAAGTATTATTCATGATTTATGATTTTATTCTGTAAACTTTGGTTAGGCCCAAAATTATAAATAGTAAAAACCCATAAAATTGGTATCATTGACATCCTGTACATATTTTCTACATTGTAGAACAAATATTTACCGTATACTAAGTGTATAATTAGTAAATAAGATACGAATAAACTATATTATTTGTAACATCTTAATATATTTTAATCGGATAATTAATATTGGCTCTGAAGCACTCTGTATAGCTTAGTATACGTCGTACGGATTCTACAAAGACGAAGCAAATAATAAAATAGCTATGCTCCCACTAGGTTATATTTCGTATAGTTCAAGGCCTCTGCCCGTCTGCCCGGAAATAGATTTTGATGACTGAAAGCCGCCGCCAGCATAGGCGCGTTTATGAAACCTTTATTCCTAAACCACCGGCAACACGGTTAGGCTCTTCAGCTGACTGCTGGCGCCTCTAGCGGTGACTTTTATCGGAGGTTATTTTACGGTTTTAAAAATAGAATGATTCTGCATCCGAGCGCCATCTGTTAGGCCAAGGCAAAACCAACTTTCAGTGTGCTATACATATTTTACGAGCCCAATGCTACTGGCACTTCTGTCCGCGTAGCGTATATTTTCTGTGGTGGAGACATTCAACACTGTTAAATTATCATTCTTAATTTGCTTCGTCAAAACAGGCGGAGCCATCTAGTTTTGACGAAATAAAAAACTTCCCAAACATTTTCTTACTTTGAAACTTTCTTAAAAATCTAAAATTACCTGAGTGTATAATGTTCATAATAATTGAAGAGTCAATTTTTTCTAAATCCTTTAGTAAGCACCTGGCATGCCCTCTATAAGCATTAGGGGCAAAAACACATTCTGTAGAAAAATAAACAAGCTTTTTAAAATGTGCATACATTACAATTTCTTTTTCATAAGTATATTTCAATGGTTTTACTCTTGGTATTCCATCACCACTGTCCTGGAAAAGAATTTTTTTAAATTATTGTCTTATGGCAGAGTAAAGGGTAAGCTGTCAGTAGGCAGTTCCAGTGATGAATTACTGCCAAATTTGTATAAATGCCTCCTTTTTTGTGGTTTAAGACAATGTTTCGCAAAATTTATAAGCTAACAAGGAGTTTAAAGACTTAAAATTTACGTAACCGTGTATGCCAAATGTCCCCTTATTTTATGTGTGCCTTGGACATTTTGAAGATTTTTTCTAGTTGTATGTAAAGCGTCTTGTTTGTGTTAGATACATAAAAATGTCATTAAGAAAAGTTGGCCGCAATAGAAAAATATGCCCTGTTGCGACATTTCAAAAATCTTGGTCAACAAATAGATCATGACCTGGCGCAATACGTGTTCTACGTGTTGAAAAATTGTCCTGTTTTCGAGATACTGCATAGAAAATTGGCTGAAAATTTGCAGTCAAGCTTTTAATAACATTTTTTTGCTGCCTCCTTTGTAAGTACACTTTACGTACTCGCCAGCATGCCCAAATGCATGAGTGAAATGTTCAAGGTGCCCGATTGCTTTGATTGCTAGGTGCGAAAGTTGTTAGGTACCAAAAGTGTTGCCTAGTAACTCTTACACAGAAAGGACTTTAAAGCCATAAAGAAAATATATGTAGCAACACGAAACTTAAGTCAATTTTAATATTTTCCACAACTAGGTACCGCTTCATAAATTGGTTTCAACAGGGTGTCCACAGGTTATTTGCTATCTTATTCCGTGACCTTCCCTGACTTTCCCTGACCTAATTGAAAAAGTTCCCTGACCGCTAATTACAAAAGTGTACTAATTTTTTACGTTTAAAAAAAGGAAGAAAGCTCCAGCCTCCACCATCCCCACAGCTGGCCTGTCTCACACCAATTCTTCCTTTTTTTATTTTTAAATCACTAAATTAAAAGAACAAGAGAAAAACATTGTGCGAAATAAATAATAAAACTTTATTTTAGGCTTCAAACATTATTGATTGTTAAAATAAATAAAAACAGAAAGGTCTTTTTACACACTTTACAAAATGCAGACTCTGAATCATTAGTCACAGTGTCCAGCCATCCACTAAATTCAGGATGTAAATTGTTATCCAGCCACAATTTATTAAATACACAGTGCTTGTTCATTTTTTTCAATTAAAGTCATTTACATGACCATCAAATCACATACGAGTAGAAGTTTCACTAATTTTATTTATTTGTACCTGTGTATAAAAAGTATATTTACTGTGCGAAATAGTCACAGGTACAAGGAAGTAAGCTTTTCGATTTCTTCCGTGTACCTCTGTATTTCATACCTACAACATACATGTGTCGTCATAAGCATGATTCAGATTTAAGTTGTTAAAATGTTAAATTGGCGTTCTTTACCCCTCAGATTTTATTTATTTGTTGATACTGATGACTGATACCAACACCAGTAACATTAGTGTTTGTGAAAGGCGCTAAGAGTGGTGTATAGGAAACAATCAATAGACAGTTAATTTGGCGCTTGGGTTAAAGCATCTGCCTATAAAAACGTTGGTCGATGGTTTTAGTACTTAAACAATGATTATTATGAAGATTATTGTTCACAAACCAACCCCTTGGTCAATGTAAATAATTATATATGACATCTCCTTCAGAAAGAGCATTTTACTAGTGAGAAAAACAGATTTATTCAAAATTTTCGAAGCATACTGATTGTTCAAAATTAAAATGATGACATAAGACACATTAATTTGTACCCAAGCAGAAGGCGACTCTTTCAATGTGATGTCTTGCACAAAAGTCGTTTCATCAATTAGGGAAGACACACTGTAAAAAAACACCACAAGTTTCTTAAATTAAAGTCATAATTTTCCCATTATAAGGATGTACCAAAAAAGTAGGCCAAAATAATAGAATTTTCCTTATGCCACTTGTCATTTCATCTACTTCAAAATACGGCAAAAAAATAAAACTTACTGTTATAATGGCGGTACATCTCTTTAACCTAGCTAGGTCTCCTCGCAGTATATTCATAAGTACAGTTTCTGCAACATCATCAGCATTGTGGCCAGTTGCCAAATAATCCACTTTAAGCAAATTTGCACCCCTATCCAATGCTTGGCGCCTAAAAACACCACAGAAAGTGCAATTATTTTTTCTTCCAATCTAAAAATATAAAGGTATTTGTAAGATAGTGTTGGTGGTTTTTTTCTACACATGGGCATATTAGTAAGAAAAAATCTATTATGTTATCATTCTATACTAATTAGATAGATAGATAGATAGATAGATAGATAGACAATTTATTCATTTAAAGTTTTACAGCATATTATGAAACGTCAATGTTGTATAATGGAAATCTTATGTAGATATGGACTAACACAGTAAAAAGTATGTATAGTAGGTATACATATATATAGTCTGTTTCTTTTCAATTGCTCAAAAATTCTGACACGCTATAATAGCATTTGGAATGTAGAAAAGTGAGGAGGCCTTTCCTGAATTTATTGAAATTTTCAATATTTTTTATGTCATTTGGGAGATTGTTATAAATGGTACGGCCCTTTGGTGTAAGCTGTTAGGTTAAAATTTTTTATGTTGATGGAGTCAGCCGATCTCGATATTACTACATTGTTGTTAATATTAATAGGTAGTTCAATTTTTGCCCTAACAAAGATTAAAAGAAAAAACTCTGGGAAATTTCTTATCTTATTCCCTAAGTGCTAAATAAAACATTAATTAATCACATTTAAATAATTTTAAATAGTGGTACCCTGTAAGGCCCACAGGCTACGTTCAATTTTTGGCATCTCCAGGTGACAATTGAGAATTTTTGATGCTTGTTGAACGTGTATTGGTAAGATATTTTTTGTCCGAGATATAGACTATATTAAACGTTAATTAATTTCCTACTTGTATCTCGTTGAGAAAATAGAAGTGATCAAATCGAGTTTCTTATATGAATTGGATAAACAACTCGCCCAAGGGTTTGAACCTTGTAACGATTATAGGGTGCTGTCCGAATGTCAAAAGGTCCAAGGGTTTGAGCCTTTTTCAACAGGGTATCTATTGTTAAACCGTTGAGTGAGGAAATAACACTCAACGGATAAACCTAACAAACCTTTAAAATCTTTATTTTTGGAGATAATCGCTTGAACTTTTTTCGTTTGAAAGGCCTTTAAAAAAACCTTCTTTTGGCCTTCCTACCTAAATGCAAATCCAGGGTTGGCTACGATTTTTTATACCCCTGATTTGCACGAAAACCATTAAGGGATTTCTTTATTTAAAATCTGCCACCACAGCGTTAATCAGGACACCGAAAAGCCCCCATATACAATATTTGTAGGGATGTACCGGATCGGGTATTTCGCCGATCCGGCCGGAACCGGAATTCCGGCCGCTAGCCGGACCGGGCTCCCGGAATTCCGACCGGACCAGGACCTATATAGAAGTATTTCAAATTTCAAAAACTTAACGTTATTTTAAAGATTTTGAACAAGTTTTTTCAAATTTCAAAAAACTTTGCAGTTCTATACCGAAATATTTATAAGATACTATTTTCGGAAATTGGTAACATATATGTTGACAATAGGTGTAGGCTTAATTCTGAAAATGCAGGAAAGCTCTTATTTATTCATCACAATCTAAATAAAATAGATTATGAATATTAGTTTTTTTTATTAGATTTTTATTTTTTTATATGTACCTCGGTTTAGAAAACGTACCTATATTGTTGCCTATTCCTTGTGCTGGTTTTTTTATTACCTAGGTATAGGTAAAATTTTACCAGAGTTTAATGTTTATTTTTATAAAATGCATTTGTTTAAAAAAAGTAAGAAAATATTATTTGATAAAGTTAAAAATGTTTTTCTTGCTGTTTACTTATGTTTATCCGTTGAGTGAGGAATAATAAGAGGCGCAACCTTACGGGACGCAGTGTAGCCGAAAACGCGGCTCGAAAAGCGTCCGAAATAAAAAGCGTCCAAGACAAAAAAAATACATATCCTTCCAGTAAAATATAAAATATATAAAATTATACCGTTAGCCGGTTGTAGAGGGATCGGTGTTCTCGAAAACATAAACAAGTTGTAAAAATCCGTGGTCGCTAGGCGACTATAGCGAGAGGGGGCTTCAGGGTAAGCACACGAAAACCGGTCACGCAATTTTATAATATTCCTCACTCAACGGTTTAACCTATTTCAGAATTTTCGAAAATTCCGGCCACATCGATAGTTCCGGCCGATTGGCCGGATTTAGTGGTATTGCCGGAATTCCGGTTATCCCTAAATATTTGTGCAAAAAATACTATACAGGGAGTTCCATTGTACAGGGTCCCAAATAGGTATTTTAAAGGCATCTAGCAATTTTTGAGATTTTTGTGAAAATGTAGAAAATAAGTCAATTTACGACAGGTTGTGCATCTGGCAAATGTGCGCTGGGGACAGGGACCCTTTAAAGTAAGGGGACCCAGTATTATACTTTCCAAAGTGAGGCCGTTTCTTTCCTCATTCTAATGGTCTCAATGATGCCAAGTATGCAATTTTATTGGAGAATCTATGGATATAACAGGTACTTTGATTGTTAGTAAAAATTAATATGATTTCTAAAAATTAGACTTGACAATGTTCTGTCAACAAACACAGAATATGGCAAGTGCCAAATGAATCAAATTTATTTTATATTTGAATTTGGTTTCCTGCAATTATTTTCAGGAATTTAAGTAATATAAATATGGTAAGTCAGTGCCGATTTTGCTTATTTGAGAATTTGTCGCTATTGCACCTTGTTACCAGGTTCCTCAAACCATTTGTAATATTATGTAGGTATAATAGGTACGTACTTGAACTTTCTTCCCTTGTTGAATGTATCTACCCAAAGAACTTTCACAGATTTCGGGATGGACTAATAAGATTAGGTCTTGTACTTAGTTCTAATCATGTAGTTTTTCTCGGTGCTCATTTTTGTAATTTTATTTCTCTCCCAAGGTACCTTACAAACGTAAAATAAACTTATAGTTGTAGATAAAAACTGTTTAAAAAAAGACCTGACTAAAGCTACCTGCTGAATAATTTAATATTTAGGAAATACCATTTTTGTTTTGAATTACTTACTTATATGTAATGCCCACGTAATGGGAATTGTAGGATTACTAAAGGTGAGACAAGAAAAATCTGGTTGCAATTATTGGGACTACTACAGGCGGCCGCATTACGTTTAACTGACTATCTGAAAGTTAGAAAACTTAAAAATTGTGAATTATGATGGGAAATATTTTGCCTCCTTTGGAATCTATGGCACTGGCATGTCACATAAAACCTGATGGCAGTTGGACACTGACATATAACATAACCTTGTACCAGCCCACTTATGTGGTCTCCTTGGAGATATACAGAAAACAAGGCTTCATTTTTCCTATGTGATAGACTGTGACATGCCCCTTATTTTAAAGAGTCCCTGGCTGGGGATCACCAGAATTTTTTAATTTCAGATTCATACTAAGCTATTTTGTTTTCACCTGTGGCTAAAATGTTTTACATTATAACTGAATCATCCTGTACAATATGGTTTTCACATAACATCAAAAAGGGGAAGTAAAAACCCTCGCCAAAAAAAAGGCTTAATGACAATGATTTTTTGTCTCTGCTGCCCAATAAATTGGCCGATAAGAGTGTCTCAAAAACTTGAACAACAAATGGAAGCACTATCCGATAGAATTACAAATTTTGAAGTAAAGATGAGTACTGCTCGTTAGCAGGAGTTGGCAACAAGGGTGGAAGATCTGGAGCAATAGTTTAAAATGCGTGAAGTACATATCTATTGAGTTACAGAACGCAATATTAAATAAGGTTTTATCAGGTATATGCAGTTGTCTAATGCCTGCTTAAATTCACAGCTAGCAGCTGGACAAATTCCTTTATCCCATCCTTATTTGTCACCAAGGGTGTCCAATCAGCGAGAAGAAAACAATCGTGCGACCCGCGCATTGAAACTGACCATGACCAAGAACTAGAAACGTGGGGGTTACTCTCTTCGTCTCAAACAATAAATCCGAATGGAAGTGTCAGGCATTTCCCAATATATTTTTGGTATATCCGACCCATTAAACGAACAATAAATGTAAATTGGGAGGTGGGAATGGACTGAGAAACCACCAGAAGCTTTCAGCGGGCGCGCTCTCTTTATTTCACTTGAGCAAGCCCATGTCATAAATTTTACGTCATTCGAGTTTATTCAAGTTAATGATTCTCTTCACTGAACTGTGAAGAATGGTACGTAAATGATTGGCAACAGCAACAGTTCATTGATGCTGACGATGTTTTCTGCTCCAATACATATGATCGACACAAGCCGCGTTTTGCTAGGATTCCTTCTTCTCTTCCCGGTAAATAAATAAATGAGTTCTTGGAAGCAACCCCCTTTGAAAACATTGCTTGCAATTACCGTATCGAGGCTCGCCACGCTGAAAGCAAGCCGCTTGACACAAATGGAAGCGTAAAAATTGTGCGCTTTTCTGCTTGTAGTTTGAAGCAGCCATAGTTCGGGGTGTGCGCATTTGTAAATTCCACGATTTTTCTCTAACTTGCTGTTTCGCTGCGTCCACAGTAGTTAGCTATCAGAGCCATCTTTTTTCCAGAACTTGAAGCTATACTATGAGAACTCTATATAATGGGGAACTTCAACATTTTTTTAATTTCTTTCTAATTAGGTAAAGTTGTAACCACAAGCTATTCATTTGAAATGACACGAAAAGTGTGGGAATGGTGAGGACACGCTGCTTGATCGATCGGAAGGCAGTGACAGAAGTGACAGCTACACAGAATTAGAGAAGGGAGAATGGAAATTGAACGTTAAATTATCATTTTTAGTAATAATTGGACAATGGTTATTATGAAGATTATTACACACAATCTACTCCATGGTGTATTTAAATTCAACGCAATGAAATTGTGGGTAGCAGGAAAAATGTAATACATTGCTCGATGCGTAAGCTCGTTAAACAACCTCCTCGGCCAAAAAAGTGCACTTACGCATCTCCCTAAGTTAATCTCTTTGAACCTGGAACTTTCTCTGCGGTTTTCTTGTCCCGATTTTAGTTATACTCAAGCTTTTCTAATACATCTTGTCTTTTATCCGCCTTGTATATATTTTTTACAAACCTGTATAATAACACCATTTCGTAATTCTGTGACATCACATAATGAGACGAGTAAGGCCATTTTCACTTTCATATTGAGTCTTGTTTTTGATTCACCCCATATACATACAGTGTAACCCAGGCGCGGCTCGTGAGTTAGTGTAGAGGTGGGTCAAATTGTGGTAGATAGTGCCGCAGGCACTGGCCCGCACTCGAAATTTTTTTGGAGTGCTATGCACAAATTAACTTTTATGTTTTTGACTTTTAAATAGAGCAAATAAAAGATATATCCCTTGAGATATCCATTAGACAATTATTATCAAAAATAATACCTAATATTGAGATAAGGATTGTGAAAACGTATATAGTAAAAACCGAAGTAAAACCCTACATTTACGATATGTTGTGCAACTGGCAACTACGCATCAGGGGTTTTAATGTATGTAATTTGGAAAAAATATATTTTTTTTGTTGACATTAGAATTTTTTTAATTTCGTATTCGTGTGAAGCTATTTTTTTCACCTGTGGTTAAAACTTTTTACATCATGACTGAATCACCCTGTATTTCTTTACCGAGTTCTTTACCTGTGATGTTACGTGATGAGACGAGTAAGGCCGACTTTTCTATTGCATCGTGCTTTTTTATCAACCCTGCATATATGAAAAAACCCAGATCTGGGGATTTCGGTGACGTCATCTGATGATACGCATAAGGCCGTTTTGCGCTGCTTGCGTTTAAGGTTACCAAGCAAAGCAATCGATTGAAAGGGAATTGATATATTTATCTTTGTTTTATACATACATACAAAGACAGAGCCACTAATTCACAGCAAGCGATTGCTTCCACTTGGTAACTTTAAACGCAACCATTTTCTAGATACCTATAGAATTCTGGGACGTCATCGAGATGCTAGTTTATACTCTTTTAGGTAATATTTTAAACAATGGCATGGTGGTCCATGGTGCGTCGAATTGGTGAATGGATTGTTGATTGATCGAATCTTCGATCAAATCCTTATGTTGGCAGCATTTTTTTCCGAATTTGGAATATGGCACCATGGGCTGACGTCAGAGCTTTTCGCCGAGTTGCGATTGGCCGAGATAAAAGGGGGCGGGGCTTGGGAGGAAATTACGTCAACAACAACAACAAAATCTACAGGATTTCCAGGGATTTCGGAAGACTGCCAAATGACTGCCGCGATTTCCACCGATTGCGGAGCGTTTTTTGAAAGATTACCGCGATTTCCGAAGATTTTGAAAGGATTTCTTTGAGATTTCTGAAAGTCTGCCAGGGATTTCGGCCAAATTTGTGACAGTATTGCGGGAGTAAGCCACCCCTCGCGCATCTCGCAATGTAAATATATTTAATACAGCTCACACTTTTCAAACAATATCAACAATATCAAGAATGAGATAGACCATAATAAGACGGATAGACAAGAATAGGATGTTCTCTTTGCTATTTTTAAACAAAGCGTACATGGTGCTGTAGTTTCTATACATGTGCTGCCCATATTAGTTTATACATGGTGCCGCCACTTACGCCCACCAGAGGCGCCAACGAACTGCTTGACGTCACAGGGATGGCGCGTTATAAGAATGATTTGAATTATGCAGTTTTGAATTGCTTACATTTTTTACATAAAAATAAAAAATGAGTTTTTTGTGAACTGTAGTTCATTTAATGGCAATAAATTAAGTTTGTGAGTAATATTTTTCAAATTTAATTTTTGTGCAAGTTCTCCATTACATCAGTAAACAATAATACGACTGATAAGTATTATATTAGTAGCCAAATAAGTATAGGAACTCTAGCAAAAAATATTATGCTTTCAACTTTCATCCAAGCCCAAATAGAAATAACATATTGGGTACCTACCTCAGCAACAATCTCGTCCATTGTCCACCCATACAGATCCTTGTAGCTTAAAATCTTTAAAGGCATTTCATAATCATCTCTGTTTTGTTTGACAGTTTCTAAACTATCATCTCTATATCCAGTTATGCCTTCGTCTATTGATAATAATACTAATTTCAATTTGTAATTGTAAGCTTCATTTAAATGTTTTAAAATGTAGGCTAATACCGTTGAGTCTTTCCCTCCCGAGGCTGCAACAGCTACTGTCGAGCCAGGCGTAAATAACTTTGCCCTGGTTATTGTAAAATGGATTTCGTTTTCAAATGCTTCAAAAAAGCATTCCTTGCAGAGAGTATCTCCTGTTTTTGGTCTCTAATAAAATAATAATTTTTAAGATCTTTTTTTACTGTTATAGAAGTTTTTACCTTGAGTATAGCATTTTTGCCACATTTTGCCGAACAAGGCGGCATTTTTGTATATAAGGGTTTTGAGACTGGAGGTTGTCGCAAGGTCTCTAGATCAATAGACCTTGGGGCTGTCGGCTGAGGCCCACAGAACAGGCCTGGGAGCTAAAAACAGAGATATCATAAATATTATCTCTGGTGCTACAAAATAGTTTTATAGGTTAGGTTATATATTTTGTGGGTTAGGTTGTTTCTTCTTCTTCTTCTTTTATTCGTCTTATTGGATTCGGTAACTAGGAGCATTATCCATGCTCGCCCTATAAAAAATCAGGACCTTCCTTTCTTTTTCAAGGAATAAAATGGCGTGCATGTCCAGTGCAACGTGCAGTGCACGTCTAACTTGTATCATACCACTTTTACCCCTTTCAGTATTTGATATTATTATACAGCTTTGTCTATGGTGGTAGAGTCAATTTTTTTTTAAGAAGTCCTTACTAGGGGTAATTTCGACATCCTAAGTTGGCATAAATTGAGCAAAAAATGCAACCGGAACCGGGTCTTATTAGACAAGGAAAGAGAGAGGACAGCGCGTGCCCAAGAACCAAGAACGTTAAACCAGTTTAAACCAGTTTAACGATCTTGGTGCGTGCCTATCCCAGTGAAATGAATATTTGGTTATTCATTTCACTGGCCTATCCTACCGTGTATAGATTTTGCACGGCCCTTGTAAAATAAACTGGACTGATCCCGTCGATGGAAGACTCAATCAACGCTATATTAACTAACTTTGCGCTGGACCAACACTATATGTGTGTTGGTCCAGCTTTGCGTCGGACCACAGAATAGCCACCGTCGGACTAACCGATTTCACGATTCGCACGCCGCGATAGACGAGAGAGAACTCCAGCTTAGGTTGTTGTTTTATTAGTTTTAGTGGATTCGGTAACTACAACCATTATCCATTCTCATCCCGTAAAAAATTGGGACCATTTTTTAATTGGGGAATAAAATGTCGTGCACGTGCAGTGTGCAGTGCAGGTGCTCGTCTAACTTGTGTTACACAATTTTTATCCCCTTCCGTATTTGCACAATATTATTGTGCACTTTTGTCTATGGTGATATATACAAACTTTTCTCTTGTTATGGAATCTTATATTAGTAAAAATATTGTTAATTCAGATGGCGTGCGTAGGTTATTTTGTCCAAATTTTGACTTTCTTGATTGTTATCTTATTTCTTGTGAGATCTTCCTCACTTCTACTTATCTACCAGGTCAATATTTTCATTTTTCGATTCTCTGCCTCTTCTGTGGGAGCCCCCTCCCGCCTGCCACCAGGAGAAAAACGAGACTCGACACGTGGAACCGCCATTTTATCGTCGCGTCGGACTAACCAGTGAACTCTATACTAACGTAGTAGTATTATACGCGACTGAATTTAAGATGCCAACGCCCCGACGGGACTATGCGAACTAATATATGGGTCATCGTCACCATGGGAACGGTGCTAGCATTGGGTCTACACTGGTGTGTTCTTTGTTCTTGTTCATGGTTGGCATGGCCCAAGGTTATACACTAACCTTGGGCATGGCCCAAGGTTAGTAGAGAGCACTAACCTTGGGCATGGCCTATAGACTAGTTTAGCATTAAGCCTATAGCGGGCGTATTTCTTATATTCAATGGCGTATAGAGTTCACTGGGACTAACCATAGAGATCATATATATAGGTAGAGTGCCTAACAAGTCCCTTTTATGACAAATTGTGGATTTGCGCATGGGCCTATGGAACATGAGTATTGTGTGGTTATATTGGTATGTCAGTTACTGACGTTTAAAATGTCCCAAATTTTAAATATCCAGCTTTATTACGATCTAATATCTCTTGTCTATGATTACGATTTACTTTCTTTTTATGGTAACGAATTGTCTTTGCGTCCAGTATTTAGCAGTTTTATCCTATTAACACAGCTTTTATTGGTAGATTTGTTTGTGATAACATGAAATTTCCATGCACATGAAGAAAATGGTATGCACACTGCACAGACCATTAGGTGAATTGCAGAAGAATAAACACTATTTTGGAATTATGGGATGATCTGATCAACCATCTGAAGAAGCGAAAATTCTAGATATTATTTTGGAAGAGAATTTTGTAACGTGTGCAAGTATGCAAGAATGAAAATAGAAAATTTTGTTTATATAGCTCCAAGGCGAATCAATAGTCCTCCAAATAAAGAAGAAACTGAAAAATCTAATGCGTTTTATGCTTACTTACACTACAACTAGCCATGGACTTCATTTCAAATCAAAAGGTAGCAAATACTCTTGCTTGCTTCTTAGACTCGCTTTTCTTAAGAAAATGTATGGAAATATGCCATGTGAACTTGTCAAATTAGAGGGACATAACAAGCAAATATTTTATTTTATTTTGAATATTAAATTCGTTGTAACAGACACATGTGCATGTTTTTATTTTATAAAAGATTCTGCAACAATGGGTGGTTTTCACATTAAACCACCGTATAAATTTGTTTCGTCGTGTGGCGCCAGTGGCGATCGCTTGAAACAGCGCTATGCTGTAGTGTTGGTCCAGGATAAAGGGGTTTGATCACAGAACATTCAACACTGGGTTTGATGTTCACAAAATATAAAAGGTTAGTTCTGATCGTTGGTTGTGGTTGTGTTTGACCCTATGAATAAAGGGTTCTTTATTCATTGGTTTGACCCCATAGTCCCCATAGTGATCAATTTGTCCAAAGAATAAAAACTGTCTGTTGTTCGTCAAAGGGTTCCTTTATTAGGAGAGTTGTTGCAATCAACTGTCATCATCAAATTTCAATTGGTTTTGCATGAAAGTAGTGACTCTGAGGTAGAGCAAAAACCATGTGGGATGTTGCCTAATAGGCTTGCAAGTAAATTTTTGAGAGAGTAATCAAAGCAGTATGAAAATTTGACACTAAGAACGACATTGTCATTTTAAGTTCAAAATAATTAAAGAAGATTATAAAGTATAATATGTGGTTCAAGGTTCAGTGCGCATTTGAGCAAAAGCGCCGATGGAGGCCTCAATCAACGGCAAAAGTAACTCTGAAGAATTATTATTTAAAATGATTCCAGTATCACAAAATGTTCCACAAAGTTATTATTATAAGAGATGATAATGCAGAGGTCTTATAGAATAAATGAAGACTAAACTCAATATAAAGTAACAACTGCGAGCTATTTTTAACACATAAATAAGGTAGATACCTAAATAGTCACTCTCAGTAACTATATACCTTTATATACTTAGTAAGATAATATTATATTTTAGATTACAAAATGAACTCAAATTTCCTGGTGCACAGCCACCAATAACTATTTTGGATGATATATAAAAAGCAGAACATCCCGTTGCAGCACTTACTGGTGAAGAAATTATTGGATGAATTGGACAGATGTAAATTAAATGCAGAGCGGGGGCTACATAGAAGATTTTGCCTTTGCCATTGTTCGGATATATTTTCCAAATTAAAATCAAGATGAAATAATGATTGCATTTTCTATCTATATTCTTTTTAAATAACTTATCAAAGATACTTACCAAATTATGAAATAAAATTGTGATTTCCTACCTAAATTGGGAATCAGGAACCTTTGGCACTTTATATATCTTGGAAGATATATACCTTATTCGCAAATTACATTTATGTAACTTACGAATAAGATATATATATATATCTTCTGTCCTTTGGATAAGAAATGTTTGGATTATTTCTGTAGCAACGTAAATCAAGAGCATATTTCAGGTTATAAAGATAGTCAAAGTCATCAGCTGGCAACATGATACTTCAAAAACTGAATATCGCTGGAGGTGTGGGAAGGGAATGGTGGGTATTCAAGTTTTATAATACCCGCGCCTTCACCAAAAGTCTAAAATATCGATTAAAACATTTCAAATTAAACAACCACTTATTATTATTTTAAACCATGATGATTTATTTGCTTGTGCAGGTAACAAATAAAATAAATGCTAAGATAAACCTCTTAGGTGATCACAAGTTTTATTTCATAATTTGGTAAGTAACTTCGGTAAATTCTTTCAGGAGGATACATACAAATTGCATTTAGCAGCAGCGCATTATTTCAATAATTTATAAGAGCTCTTTAATTTAGAAAATATATCCGAACAATGGCAAAGTCAAAGTCTTCTATGTACCTCCACTCTGGTTTTAATCTGTCCAATTCCAATAATTTTTTCACCGTTAACTGGTCTTCGTAAATTGCTGTAACGGAATATTTTGCTTTTTATATATATCATCCAAAATAGTCCCTGATGGCTGTGCACCAGGAATATAACTTAATTTTTTAGTCTAAAAATAATATTATCTATAAGCGTTGGGTGAGGATTCTTCAGTCAACGCTATAAGTATATAAGTATGTAGTTACTTATAGTTGTTATGTACCTACCATATATGTATATCATTCCCGCAAATGTTACTTTATTGATTTAGTCTCCATTTATTCTACAGGGCCTCTTCATTGCCATTTTCTATAATACTAATTTTGCGGAACATTTTGTGATACTGGAATCATTTTAAACAATCATTCTCAGAGGTACTTTTTTCCTAAATGCGCACTGCACCACATACTAGTTTTGCAATAGGCACTCTTTGGTGAGGTGCAACGGATACAAGTATAATGCACAGATTTTCTTGAATTATTTTGTTGTTAAAATGACAATGTCGTTCTAGTGTCAAATTTTCATACTGCTTTTTGATTACTGTCTCAAAAATGTACTTGCAAGCCTATGATGCAACATCCCACTTGGTTTTTGCTTTACCTCAGAGTCACTAGTTTCATGCAAAACCAATTGAAATTTGATGATGACAGTTGATTGCAACAACTCTCCTAATAAAGGAACCTTAGTCCGTCTGAGATTTTCTGCCTTCTGCCTGTCTACGAAAAGTGAGAAAAGTCCCCGTCCCATCGCCATTTTGCTATTTAAGTGGATGTTTTGTTGACATTATAGAAGACGCCTTGTTGTGCCGGTTTATTTTTGAATAATTATTGTACCCATTTAGTTTAAGGTGAGTGTTAAAACATTACTCCTTTATTAGAAATATAGTAGTTTTATTATATTGTAATCCTATTAATATTTTTTATTATTAATTTGCCAATTTTCCTGAGGTATCATTTTTATTAAAACTATAATTATAATCTCATGTTTCCCAGATAAAAGTTTCTTGTTCTCTGGATCTAGAACCTCTAAAACTAACATTTCAATCGAAACAATTAGACTCATCCAGGCTTAATCTTAACTATTGGTAGTAGGAGTACTCACTACTAATAATACTACACTTCTAATGTGATGAATGTTTTTGGTACTTTTATTAAATTATACAAACCCTAAGTACCTAAGATGGCCCACATCCTATAAAAGTGTTGTATGTGCAGATTCAATCATTGAAACGATAATTGCCATAGTCCGTGGCGTTATCGTTAAACAAGCCATGCAACACGTTTTGACTGATTAAAAATTTGTTGAACAACCATGCTTGATGTACTATAAATTGCATAGTGTGTGTGAAATTGTTAATGATTTCCCCAACAGACAGTTGAAACTACTACAAATCCTCACGATGAATCAGTATTTATACCTACCTATCGTTTGTGTTCTGGCTTCTGGCCAAAATCCTAATCAACTTGTTGCACCGATTGTCTGTACAATTAGTAGTGTAACTTGTCGTACAATAAGTTGCATAGTTACCATTTAATGCTTTAGATCAGGAAATCACCATAGATTATTTGAACTTCCTTGTCATCTAATTACATCAGAGAAAGTGGTTCGTTTCTTTATTTATCAAGTACAAAAGATTGGTTCGTGCAGCGACTCTATCTTTATATTTAAGTTTTTGCTTTAATAAATTATGCATTCACACAGATCTATAAATGCATAATTTAGTCAAGCGTAATTGAAGTCCATCTAGGAATATTTTTCGATGGTTCGCAATCTTTGTGACATGCATGGGATGTGACTATTTTGGATTTTCGACAGAATTTTGGTAATGAAAATAATATCTAAAAACCACATAACCTACATCAATGTTCTGTGACCACCAGAGATATGGAGGGGTAAGGAGAAGGCGCTTAGACAAGTGCGCAGCCTAATTTTGCCTGACTCTATGGGTCCACCATCGAGTAGATTATCATTGCGACGGTGCCAGTAAGATTTCCCTTATTCTCCTTGTCTACGACTGGTTGGAGTGGTTGGTTTGGTTACCACATTTTTGTGTAATATTTTAAAGATTTGAGTGGTTTTTGTTAAATGATAGTATAGTTTATTAGTGATGGCATGTTGTGCATTGAAGGACTGTAAAAATAATAGAAAATTTCTCTGATAATGCGGCAACCAGAGATACACATGTGCAACTGTCGCGCGATAATTCTGGTGATTGCAGTGTTCAGTTTCTTGGCGATTATCATCGTGGATGTTTGAAAATATTTAAGAAAAAAGTGCCCAAAACTGGTGAGCAAGAGTTTTGTATGAATTAACTATTCCCTGTAAGCTTAACTTAGAAAATGGCGGCCCAGGTGATTACGAAGTTCGCGCAGCTTGAAGCTCATTCTCCCCACCTCCATATCTCTGGTGACCACAGATCTCTATTTCTGTGTATCTGACCCGCATAACATATTTATAGAAACTAGGGAATTTTGTATTGCTTTATATTTGGTTTTTGACATGTCTCTTTTGGCGCACGTGCATTTGTTTTTTCTTTATAAAAATTAAAGATAACTTGGAAGTTGGCCAACTTTTAAATAAAAGCAAAAGCGAAAGTAAAAGCACTGTATGATGAACTCCCCCGATCATATGCGCTATTTCAACTTTTAAAAATAAAGCAAAAGTTTAAAAATGAAGTCGCTGCACGAACCAACCTTAAGTACCATGTCTGTTATAACTAATTTAATTTCCAAAATAAACTAAAATGATTGTTATGTCCCTTTAATTTGACAAGTTTACATGACATATTTCCTAAGATTTCTTAAGAAAAGCAAGTCTAAAAACAAGCAAGAATATTTTCGTAACTTTGGTTTGAAATGAAGTCCATGGCTAACTGTAGTGTAAGTATAAGTATAAAATGCATTATATTTTCCAGTTTCTTGCAAAAGTTACAAAATACTCTTCCAAAATATAATATCTGCAATTCTCGCTTCTTCACTGGTTGGACAAGTTATCACGTAATTCCAAAATAGTGTTTTCTTTAAATCGGCAGTGAAGTGTCCCAAAATCGTCATTAAAAGCACAGAAATCGTACAAAAATGGGCTACATTATTTTACGATTTTTTCAATATGTAGGCCTTGGTGAGATGTAAATATCAAACGTCAGACGCGGAGAAATCGCCCGTCAAAAGTGACCAAATATTCAAAACCCGGCCGATAAAGGCCCATTTAACTTTTCGTACACATTGCGAAATTGTTCCCTATAGAAGCGTAATCCTTCAGTATACATATTTTAGTAGGTTTGAATATCAATAGATTATTGTTATGGAGACTGCACAAGAAGCAGCAGTTTGGTTTTTCTGCACCAAGGTGCCGTGTCTTGTCTTACTTGACCTAGGTAGAGCGATCGTCAAAGTCAAGCAACACCGCGCGTAGTCGGTTCATGGATGGGTGATCCCTTATTACTATTTTCTTGCCTAATAAAACATTTTTTTTCCGATTTAAAAAATATATATAATATGTACCTCGGCACTGAAGTTTTTTTTATGACTCATGTGGTTTATTTGCCTCGGCCAGAGGCCTCGGCAACTAAATTCCACATGAATCATAAAAAGTTGCCTTGGTACATAAATAACTATTATTCTTCTGCAATTCACGTAATGGTCTGTGCATATGATTTTCTTCACGAGCATGGAAATTTCATGTTACCACAAACAAATCTACCTATAAAAGCTCTTTTAATATGAAAAAACTGCGAAATATTGACTGCAAAGGGAATTCGTTACCGTAAAAAGAATGTAAATGGTACTAATGCAGGATATTTAAAATATGGAATATTCTAAACTGATATACCTATACCTATAACCACAGAATACCCCCCTATAACCTATAATAAGTCGCCATTTGTTTCTTCGAGTAGCGCCACCCCAGTCTGCAAACAACAATGAAATATGACGTCATGCTCGGCTCTTTAATATAGTGTCGGTCCAGGTTAAACACAACGATATTACTAAAAGCTCGATAAGACGAGGGAAGACCTATAACCTCAAACACTAAAATTTCAAATTTTTACCATCAATTATTATTGAGCTCGTTCTGCTGTACAAAATGGACCCTATAATAATTATAACCATTTATAACCACTGTACCACCATTACTTACAACTACCTCTGTAACTATCTACTAAACTTACAATTCTTTCTGCTGGTTCCTCCATAGGGTTACCAGACGTCCGGATTAATCCGGACATGTTCGGGTTTTTGCTATGTCCGGGTGAGTCTGGGTGGATTTTTCATAAACGTCCGGATTTTAAAGTATGCGTGGTTAGAAACAACAATTATTGCAAAATAATAAACTTTTTCACAATTACTAAAAGCAGCCGAATTTCTTTTTGCAATCCTATCTCACATTGCCAATGTGGAGAGAATATTTTTACTTATTGCTGCCCAGTGGACCAAAGAAGGAAATAGCTCAAAAAACCACCCCAAACGGTACCTCACGACTCTTTTCGACGTTTTGCACGTAAACTGTAACTTCAACGAGAAAATGTTATATTCTCCATTAAATTCTCAATAAAACTGTCATTTGCTGTTTTTGCGTACCTCCCCCAACGCTCGTAAATGACCTTGGAAAATAAACATAGTTAGCGCGAAGAGAAAAATGAGTCCAGCACCGTTTTTTTGCAGCGATTGTCTCGAAAAGTATTAGTGTGAGCAAAAAAATGTATAAAATCAAAATTGGAGAGCAGGTCTTTGTCTACAAGGTCCACATTAAATAAAATATTTATGAGCAAGTGTTGTGTTCATATGATGACTTTTTAAATTTGTGCATTCTGTACTTTTTTGAGCCCATTTCCACACCACCCTCCTTGAGGTAGATGGAACTCTGGGTGCGTTTTTTTTAAGTGGTTTCCACTATAGGGCTATTCCACTAATAAAATATAACTATTTACGTAATCATTTTCCTCTGCAAAGTCGTCCTCCTCGATCGAATTTAAACAATTGTACCCATGACAATTAGAGCACATCGTTGAGCAGCGCAAACCAACTTTTACACAACTGCATCGCTTTCCACATCCCTTTTACAGCCGCAGGATACGAGCTGAAGAATTGGAAGTTGGAGCTGGCGCTTCACCACTGGCATCAGAATGTTGTTCCTTTTTCTCCAGCCTTATTCAGTTGTATTTAAAGTTTTTCCTCGCCACGCATGAATCTGATAAAAACAGGATATGAATGTTGTGCTAATGCAGCAGATGTAGGTGGTAGTCAAACAAAGTAACTGCGTGATTGGATTGGCCAACTAACTTATTAAATGAAATGAACCGATAGTGATTTAAAGATGTCTCATTTAGAAGTGTCTTGTATAAGGCAAGCGTAAATTTCTCACCAGCTCTTGCAATGTCATCTTTTGTTTATAGTCTGCGATTTTCCTTTCCCAAAAAAGGCAGAAGTGGAGTCGCAGCCACTGAAAGCATGGACAAATAAACAACTCTCAAAAAGCGAATGTCTTTGTCCGATGGAGAAAGAGCACGATTTGTCTTTTTAATGATATGATGGTAACTGACGCATAGTTCTTTTACTTGAGATTCAAAAATAGAAAATGCACAGGTATAAAAAAATTATCTTACTTAATATTCACCTTGTAGAGAAATAACTGCTCTTCAATTTCGATTCTATACATTTTTTTGCTCACACTAACACTTTTCGAGATAATCGCCGCAAAAGATGACGCTGGGCACATTTTTCTTTTCGCGCTAAGAACTATTTTTATTTTCCGAGATCATTTATGAGCGTTGGGTGTAGTGGAGTCAACGTAGACGAAAAATGGTGTTAATTAGGAATTAATTAGGGAAGTCATGGATTTGAATAAAACCTTTTGAAACACCTTCAAACTTACTTTTATTTAAAAGTCCGCAGGTTGAAAAAGTGCGCTTTTAAAAAAATATAAAAAACTCAAAAAAATCGATTTTTCACCGAAGTTTCTCAAAAATCGTCTACAATTAATTGTAGAATCATTATTTTTCAATGAAAATGTTTACTATTATGTTTTTTGAGATGCCGATTATGAATATGAAGTAAAAAAAATGGAAAACAAAATGACGCCTAGTAAAAATGAAGTTGAATGCAAGAATAATCGAATTTTCTTCATAATCTTCATAATCTCAATCTCGAAATAAAAAGTGCAAATCTAGCTATTTACGAAAAGCTGAAGCAGATTTTTATTTATTTCATGGCATGCTTAATCACGGAAATCTTTGAAAACAAATACCTACCTTCTTTCAAATAACATGTTTATAATTATTTTTTGGTGATAACTCCGAAACTAATGAAGATATCGAAATACCAAAGTATTTTTTGTTGTAAATGTAATCTACTTTTCGATTATAACAGAATAAATATGTCATCGAATTTAAAATTTCGGAGAAAATTGTAATAAAAGGGAAATTTTTCGAATTGCGCCCTCTAGCGGTGTCCACGAAATTCGAAATGATCTTACTGGACAATCATTTGATAGAAGAAGGAAATATCTCTCCAACAAGCCCAAATTCAACCAATTCGGTTAAACCAAACCGGAGTTAGCAGCACAAGAGCAAGCACAAAAAATCCTTAACGAAAATTGTTTAGAATTTGCTGAAGACTGCAATAAATTTAAATATTTATTAGTTATTTTTTTGAGAAAACTCATTTTTCAAATAAACTGTTGTGAATACGCCCCCTAGCGGCCGCCCTACAAACTTAAAAATAATTTCCAGCCATTTTTCGTGACCATATTAAGAAGATTTTTTCCCAAAGCTCCAGGACTATTAATTCCTGAGATATGGTACCTCTTCACCCTTAATGAAACACCCTGTATATAGCTTGGATTTTCGGGGGATATATATATATATATAGGCTGTGCCATTCGTCCCCACGCCAATACTAGCTGTGCTCCAAGGGAACAGAATGACATCTGCCGACTACCTGCCGACTAAAGGTAGCCACACATTTCGTTTTTGCCGGACAGTTTTGTTCGACGAACAAGTCAGTTCGATCAAAACCGTCGCAAAACCGATTAATATGGGAAAAGTGAGTTCTCTTCAAAAGCCATTCCTTTGACCATTTTGACCGATTTCTTTTATTTTTTGTTTTTTTAGCTAATGCCGCCGCCACTGCACACAAATATAACGTTTTCACCTCTCTCACAGATATTATTTTGTCGACTGAGGTTGGAGAACAAAACTGAAGTGTGTGTAAACTCAACCTTTTGTGGTTTTGTTCGAACAGACTTGTTGGTCGAACAAAAATGTCCGGCAAAAGCGAAATGTGTGGCCACCTTAACACGCCTCACAAACACACGCACATACATACATACACACATACAAACGCATGTTCTCAGTGGATCGAAAATGAGGACTATAGTAGTATACAAACATGTATGAAGTATTTACGACAAAGAAAGCGGAAATTATTATATTTATTTATATTTATTAGAGAATTTGTATTATTGTATGAAGGCTGAGAATACATGAAGAGAGTTTTTTTTTCAAAGCAGAAAAAATCTTTTGACTAGGAAATCGGAAGTTTAAAACGTGTACTTTCACTTAGGATTGGTCTCATCCCAGTAAGAAACCTCCTTCAGCTTGATTCTTGGATTTAAAAATAAGAAAAATCGAGTTCTGCGTTTCGGGAAATTAATTATAACGCGGTTTACTGCAAAAATAAACGAGAAAAAAGAGAAATACATTAAAATTACTTATGCTATCAAAAAGCACACGTTTTAAGCTTCAAAAAAGTCACCTATTGAGTTTCAATATCTAATTTTATGCGGATATTATGAGCCTTTGAAATAAATATTGAATATACAATAGCAAGAATTTATGAAAAATCTCTATCTTCAAAGTGAAAAAAAAAAACAACAAACGAGGTTTTATATCGTAATCTTATATTACTCTTTCAAAAGTACATATATTTATTATAAACTTACTGTAATATTGCTCAAAAATATTTTAAATTGACCATGTAACCGGAATTATTGTAAAAATGCATGAAATTTTGATCAAGAGTTTACAATAATATGACAGGCGTATCCCTTCATGGAAATTAATGCTACAAGATTTTTTTAATTGCTTTACGGTGTCACTTTCCAATAAACTTTGTTGCATATGAATTAGTTGTGTGTGTAAAAAGTTATTACTGTGCTCTCAATTTCGGCTGCCTTTTAAATACGAGGAAACATGAACAGGTATGATCTTAAAAAAATCTCATTCATTACTTAATTATTTTATAAAAAATATGCAAATACATTTTTTTTTGAGAAATTGCCTGCTCTATCGAATGGACTTACTTAAATTCTATAAAAACGCTTATTAAATAAGTTATTAACAAAAAACCTATATTTTTGACAGTTATTGTTAAATGAAAAAAATCGCACACTATTTTGCGCTGCGGACTCTTCGGATTTTGTTTTAAGAAATCAAAACACATTCCAACAAAATCTAAAACTCCCGGAATTTGTTCGAAGTTATTTTCCTGGTTGACTCCACTAGTGGGAGATACGCAAAAACAATAAGAATTTAATGGAGAATATAAAAAGTCCTACCTATAACATTTTCGCGTCGAAGTTGCGGTTTACGAGAAAAACGCCGAAAAAGATCGCAAGGTCACGATTGGGGGTGGTTTGTTAAGCAAAAGGGGAGGAAGCTCCCACTCTTCGGATCTGTATTTGGGTTCCAACTGCGAGTGCACAACCAAAATTTCAAAACTATAATTTTTTTTTCTATTCCTCGTTTTTACGACTAATTTGCTTACACTACAATTTCGTTCATAAATACAAGGATCCACTCATAAAGATAAGAAATTAACTGCAGAATAAGCTGACGTTTCTTGTAGTCCCCAGCTGCATTGATTTCGCAGCCTATTTTTGTCTAATCTTGTTTCATTTTTAGCAGTTACTTTATAGTGTCCACAGCAGTGGCATAAACTTTATAGTGTATTCGATCTCTGTGATAGTGTCCCAATATTTTGTTGTCACTATCACACATTGATTAGTTTTAGATGTTATAAGGTTTTTTATTAAAAAAAATAATTATTATGTTTTGTGATTATTTTTCATTTAAACCATAACATCATTATTATAATTAATAAAAAAATAAAATTAACAGTCAAATATATCTAAATGCATATTATACAGTGCCCGCCAAAAAGTTGGAACCATAAGGGATTTTTTTTTATTTTTGGCTAAGATGAAACTACTCTGGGGCGATCATCTCTGCTTCCAAAAAGATTCAAAATGAGATCATTAAATGTCGTGACGTCATTTGACATACCTGTCAAAAATGACATGTAATTAAATAAATTGCCAAAATACCCTTTATTTGTGATTTTACCGAAAAAAGTTATTTGAAAAAGTTGCTTGGAATTTTATTTTATCCCTATGCGCAAATTTTCAGACAAAAATTCTGACAATGATAAATTTTTAATTTTTTGATAAAAATATAAAAACTAACAAATTTTATTTTTTTTGCATATTTGACTTTAGATTGTTTGCCTATCATCTAAACATATTTATATTTTTATTTATATTTTTTAGTTATGGACCCTTTTTGGGTCGTAATCACCTAGTTTCAAGAAAAACTCAACTAACAAGGTGCAATTTTGGACGATTTATAATGTATTGCCAGATGTAATTGCTCCTTGTTAGTTGAGTTGAGCTAAACTAAAAAATATCACGTCTGGATGATAGGCAAACAATTCTAAAGTCATTTATGGCACACCGAAAAAAATGAAATTATTAGTTTTCATATTTTTTCAAAAAAATAAAAAATATCATTATTAGAATTTTTGACTGAAAATTGGCACATAGGGGTAAAATTCCAAGCAACTTTTTTAAATAACTTTTTTCGATAAAATCACAAATAACGCGTATTTTGGCCATTTATTGAATTAAATGTCATTTTTGACAGCTATGTCAAATGACGTCATGACGTTTAATGATCTCATTTCAAATATTTTTGGAAGCAGAGATGATCGCCACGGAGTAGTTTCATCTCTTAAATCTTATTTAAAATAAAAGGGCGCTGTCGTAGGAAAGAAGAATTGTTTGACTAACAATTATACAAAACCGTCAAAACCGTCAAAACCTTATTTGTATTTGTAAGTATATCAAAGGTATCCATGCCAACTTTCAACTATGTAAATCTAAAAATAAAAATGAATTAAAAATTATGTAATAATAATATAAATAATGGAATAATAATAATAATAATAGTTTTTTTTAATTCGTCTTTAACATTCTGTATTTTGAAGTAGAGCCCTCTAAATGAAAATACATAAGAATAGTCACATTATTTATTATTTTATACCAAAGTAGGTATTTATGGTCAATGGATTGACCACTTTTTATAACACCTTGAATAAGCTGTTTTTTTTTAGTTTTTTTTTATGGAGGAGTTGTTAATCATGAGATTTTAATTTTGTAAAATGATTCTATAGCCATCTTAGTGTTTCTAAAATGGCAACTGAACTGTTTTATTTATTTATTAAATATTTGCATTAAGTAAGAAAAATGTGTTCCTTTGCAAATATTTTGTGATTTTTGTCCATAAACTTGGTTACAGTGAACTGATTTTGTACCTACAGTTTGTGTCACTTTAACTAGAGACAATTCATTTTTTTAAACGGATTTCACTATTATTTTTTTATAATATAGTACATACTCCAAAAGTCCTATTTCCATGGCCTGCTATGATTAAAAACCCCAAAAATTACGAAAGTATATTAAGACATTAAATGTCTAATGGAAAAAATAAATAGTGTAGTTGGTTTTGCCATATCTCAGAACCACAAATACCGACTTTCAATGGCATTTTATACAGGGTATCTACAGGATATATGCAGAAATGGCAAAAATCGGATTTTGTCTAGTGCCCTGTATAAACAGTAAGGACCGTTTCAAAAAGCGCTATTTGTTATTGATTTATTTATATTACATATTTATTTATTTAATTTGTTAATTTACTACTTTAGAATTTCTTTGTTGTTAGTATACGGTTCAACAAATAACTAAAACTGACCCTAGGAGGTATTTACGAAGTTACTGGATTAAGGTTTACCTAATGTATTAATTCCCCTAGGCCCATGGCTCTATCTTATACAGAATGTTCACAATAAAATTAGAATAATTTTAAAAAAGCCTTGATAGTATAAAAAAATTATGCGACTTTTTTCCTTGAAGTTTATAAACGATTTCCGATTTAATTTATTTAATTAAATAATGTAAAATGCCTAAATTAAATATCAGATCGATATTTCATAAGTTATTTTTAATTTAATGTATGCATTGATATTTCATAAGTTATTTTTAATTTAATGTATGCATTTTATATTGTTTAAGTAAATTGAAGTGAAGAATCGAACAACAACCTTTTAAAAAATAAAGGGACAAAAAGTCCAAAAAAACGACACTAGGGGAATCGCGGTCTGACTAGAACTGTTCTAGTCACACTACTTTTCAGTAATCGTTTTACCTACATTATATGTACAAGAAACCTAGTTTTTTTATCTGAATAAACGAATGTGTACATTTTTAAACAAACGATTCCTAAATTTTACCTTGTCCTGAAGATGGCGAAATAAATATTGTCGAAACATCGACAAATGTTATAAAAAGAAATTTGTTAATTTTGGCGTAAATCCAACCATTCCCATTTCATTGACATTTACTGACGCCACTATTGCGAACGGTAAAAAGTAACTGAACACCCTGAACATTGAAAATTATTCTTTCATGTGGATTCAGTCGGAATTTTAATTTAAAGCAAGGTTACGAAAAGAGAATCTAAAGATAGAAAACCTCATAGCAGACGCAGGAACATTGAAACGTTGAAGATGTCGCGCATACTATTCTAAAATAGGGTGTGGATGTTGTATAAGTTGTTTGTGCGTACCGAGGTGCGTACAGATAGTAATTGCGTCCATTGTCTGTGGCATTGTTCCATTGTTGGTAGTTTCAACAAGTTTCAATAAAATGCTGAAAATTTCGACCCGATCGCAACACTGCTGGATAACAGAAGTCGGTAATTGTAATAATCACAGAAAAGGTAAAAATATAACTTGATCAAATCCTCCAACGATAAAGTGGTTATTGTTGTTATATGATTTGAAAATTAAACGGCAAGCATTTTGAGACCAGTCCCAAACCTAGCAGAGAAGGATTTCTGCCTGAATGAAACACATTATAAATACCTCTGTTATTTAAATATTGCTAGCAGTTATTATCCATAATAATAAGTGTGGCGCTGAATAGTTATATGTAACTCGACATACAACTTACAACATATACAACTTTTACAATAATTCACTACTTATTACCTACGCATCCATTCAAAGTGAAGCTAAAATCGATGGCTACATTCAAACTGAAACTAAGGGCATAACACTAATAACCAATATCAAAAGTAATTAAATAATTAAAATTAATTATAATATTAATGCCAGAATAACTCATAAATTATAACCGTAACCATTTTTGAACACAAAGTTTATTTGAAGACAAGTTGTCTATACCTAAGTTCGCAAATGCTAATCTAGCATCTTATGTTCTTTAAATACATGCTATATGTAAAATATACAGTAATGCATGTTACTCCTCCACCCTCAGACGGCATAAAAGTTTCTACGACCTTGACAATAATTTCTTCTGTTTATTGGGTTTATTGAGTTTTCATATACCTATAAAAATCAAAATCCAAACTCTCTCACTCGGAAACGATCAGAGATTTGTACTGACTCGTCGTGTTTAAAAACAAATCAACGACAACAGATTTTTATTCAACAATCTACTTTGTACATAACTTAAACAAATTTTCTTCTCTGTTGGTTTTTAAGTTCTGAATTTTCGAAAACTACGTTTTAGATAGATACTTGCATAATTATAAGATCAACTAGAACTGACATTACCTGTAAGGAACCTATTCAGTGCTTATTTTGTGACCGATTGATAAATCGTTAATATTGTTTAAGGTGGATCTTCAGGGAGGGTTTGTAATGTCGGATGAAACTGAGATATAAATTCAGCTCAAACTTCCTTACAAGTAGATCAGTTGATCTTATAGGTATACCTCAGTCTCATCCTCAATTACAAAGAACACACGTAGATGTCTAAAGAATAACAACGATCTATCAAAGATATTTTGAACATAGATACACGTTTAGGCTAGTGTGAAGGTTAATATACGCACTGTAGGTAGGTAGGTATAATTATGTACACGGGTTAAGCTAATAAGTACATTTCTTCAACCCTAACATTGATCTGCAAGTATGCAGATTTATCTAACATATTTCGACCATTAGGAATACAATTCTCATTAAACTGGAAGAAATTTTATGTTGCAAGCTATAGGGTTACAGCTGCAACAAGCTGCAGTTATCATTAATAAATGACTCTCCAAAAGGGCTATGGGCTCCTTCAGAAACCTAAATCTTGTGAGTCAGGATCATTACAACTAAAGACGATTAAACTTCTAAAACTCCCCATGATACTCAAAGATACTATCAAAAGTTCCAGATTTTTTTGTAGCGATAATGGATTAGTTCTAGAAGGTCTTTTCAATTACGTCTATACATATGTATACTGTTATGCGAATTTATTGTTCAATAGTGTCGGATATCGGTAATATTATAATCAATCTTTTGGCATATAATAATATATTATACAGGGTGTTCCTTAATAACATGCTAATACTTAAGGGGGTTATTTTTGGGCCCATTTTAAGAAAAAAACTTCATATGAACGTATGTCGTAAACGTCCTAACTTTTGAGGTATAGGGCGTTAAAGTTCATTTTTTTAAATTGAATTTTGGCTACATCTCCCGAAATAATCAAGCTGCGGAACTGAAATTTGGCACTGCTATGTTTTTGGGGATGGAGAATAAGCTGAAAATGTCAATTTCACCGTATCTCACAGAGGGCGCCACTTGCGCTGTTTTTTGATCACGCTTTTACGCGTAACTTTTTTGAGGTTATCTTTTTGGTCCTGCAGGTCCATCATTTTAGTGCATCTTTTCATTCTGCAAGAAAAAGGTACTCTTGTTTCATAACGATTAAATCGACCGTTTGCGTTGAAATTACCAAAACGTGCCCCAAAACACCTGTTGATTCCAATATTCGAAACATAAAATGTTCACCTACTGCTTTCAAATGTTACAGATCAACTGTACATTCAAAATGATGAAAAAAATGCCTAATGGGCATTGGTCAAAACACCATTGGTTTTCTTGAAATAGAGTGTCCAAATTTTGTCAAATTCAATCCTTTCCATTTTGAAAGCGAATAATTTTTGGTACATTGTTCATAGGAATTTTTTTCTCAGTTTAAATGGAACAGTTGATCTGTAAAACTTGAAGGTGGTAGGTGAAAATTTTATGTTTCGAATATTGAAGTCAACAGGTGTTTTGGAGAACGTTTTGGCAATTTCAAAGCAAACGGTTGATTTAATCGTTATGAAACAAGAGTACCTTTTTCTTGTAGAATGAAAATATGCACTAAAATGATGGACCTGCAGGACCAAAAAGATAACCTCAAAAAAGTTACGCGTAAAAGCGTGATCAAAAAACAGCGCAAGTGGTGCCCTCTGTGAGATACGGTGAAATTGACATTTTCAGCTTATTCTCCATCCCCAAAAACATAGCAGTGCCAAATTTCAGTTCAGCAGCTTGATTATTTCGGGAGATGTAGCCAAAATTCAATTTAAAAAAATGAACTTTAACGCCCTGTATCTCAAAAGTTGGGACGTTTACGACATACGTTCATATGAAGTTTTTTTCTTAAAATGGGCCCAAAAATAACTCCCTTAAGTATTAGCATGTTATTAAGGAACACCCTGTATAGCGTGTCCGCTCTGATGTCCGGAAGAGGGAAAAGTTTTTTCTTTGTGGGTGTACGACAAAAAGTCACTCTTTATAAAAACTCTTGCTTGTCCCAAAACGCCCAAAAGTGTTAAAATATTTTTTTATTTTGAAAATTTTGAAAAAAATTGTTAGTCACCAAGAGTAAAGGGCCGTTAAGGAGGTTACAAATTCGAGGTTTCAGCAATTTATGTTGAATTTTTTTAACAGAGCGGGCACCTGATTCATGCGTGTATAATCCCAGAAAAAAGATTCTTTCTGTGGTATAATAGAGCAGTTTCAAATCACGGGTGGCAGTGGCTATGACAACCAAATAATGTTAATAGTATTTGGCTTGCAACTTGCAAGTAAATTACAGTATTTTGATTATTTTATCTTGACAATTCATGGAACAAGTTTCTTATTCTACCTATACAGCGTGGTCAATAAAGTCTGCATCATAAGGGAAACATTTTTGTTTGAAGTATGTAAAATTTTTGTTTTGCTGTTTGTGCTTGTACGGTTTGTAGTACCTACGTCCTCCCACTTTTGAGGAATTTCTCCTATATTTCCCGAAGAGATAGACAAAAAGCAAATTCCCGAATATGCCAAATATATGAATCACAGGATTTTTTTATAACCTCTGCCCAAATAAAATATTCTCCAAACCAATAAATTCTATGTAAAAAAATATCTTTACAGAAACCGAAAATATTCAGAAACAAAAAAGTTATGATACGTTTAAGAAACGCGACAAAACTAGAAACGCCCTGTATCTCCCAAACGAATCGAGGTAAACTATACTAGCCCAAAAATATAGAACCTTTTGTGGATGGAGTAAACAATAATTATTAATCTTTTATTACCTTCATAAAATGAATGTTGTTCTAAGTTCATACTAATTGGTAGGTGCAGGTATCCGGATAAAGAATTCCAAAAGAACCAGTTTCAAAGATTTCTCATTAACGCCAAAGATCGCAAGTCGCGTGATCACCTTTCCAAGCACAAACTTCTGATATCACACATATCAAGATTTTAAAAAAAGGATTTCAAAACCTATATACAATTTTTGCAAATATTCCTCATCACGAAATACAAAATGTGTATAGAGAATTTATTAGAAGAGTTGAAATTTGCGCAGAAGTTGGAGGCAATAAATTTAAGTGAAATTTATTTTTGTAAATTTTAATAACATTAGGTATTCCTTTGAGTAAATTTTTTCCATATTGTTAGCAATAAATTGACATAATGGCATTGAAGAAATTGATTATTGTATAAATTCTGCAAATATAAAATAAGGCAGCACAAACAAATTACCTGCCCGCCTTGTTAAAAAAAAATCAACATAAATAGCTGAAACCTCAAATTTGTAACCACCTGTGGATTCTAAATGACATCCTTAATAATATTTTTCGATATTGTCAAAAACAACGATCTTTTACTATTGGTATGGTAACTAACAAAATTTTCTGAATTTTTCGAAATACTGAATATCCTGTATAAAAAATCAAAAATATTTTAACAGTTTTGGGCGTTTTGGAACAAGCAGGAGTTTATATAAAGAGTAACTTTTTATCGTATACCCACGAATAAAAAAACTGTTCCCTCTTCCGGACATCAGAACGGGACACGCTGTATATGTACCATGTACCTATATATATTTATAATTAAATATATAGGTACGTATATGTACAATATAGATGCCAATAGTATATTATACACCTAGGTTGAGAAGTGAGCCATTATTTAGCGAGCATTTTATATGGTATAAGGTAAATAATGGCCTTCTCAACCGAAGTGTATATAGAATTTTTTTACTACTAACATTGAAATATTGCCATATTTTATAAATACTTCAAAATATCAAGTAGCCTGGGAGTTCAGTTGTCAGGCTGATAAAATGACACTAATTTTTAAATGTCACATAGATAATGTTTCATTATTTACCTAGGTATTTTTTTATTATCATTATTTACCTAGGTAGAGAAATATTACTTCTCATTAGAGGAATGAGGTAAATAATGGTGATTTCTCAGATTAGTAGTAAAAAAAAGATATTATAACATTACCGATATCTGACACTACTAAACAATAAATTCACATAATACTATATAGGGGTAATTAAAAAGCCCTCCTACAACTACACTGCGACGAATCCTTTCTCACAATGGAAGTAAAAAGTGTATTGTGCTTAGTTGTATTAATAGCAGCGGCAACTCAGAGAAATTAATTATTTCTGAATATGCATTCTGGCCAAATCAATGGGTGGCAGCCGTAAACGTCCAAACAAATAAAGAAATCTTTAGGGGAAGGATCATTTTGAAGTGACAAACACTTGTACCATTTATTTGGAGCTCAGCTTTTAGTTTTTCCCAGGTAATAACCTCTAGATTCAAATAATTCAGATTTTTGGTGGTAAACGCACATACTGTGTCGAATACGATATATTAAATATGGCAATAAGTTATCCGAACATGGCTTTACAAATCCGTCTTCTATTTTCGCAAAACTGTTGGAAATGTTTTTTTCTTTTTTTGTTTATAACCTCTTAACACGAACTCGTTCGGCATACTAAAGGGTGTTTTTTAGAGGAATAGAACTTATGAAATAAAACACATAAAAACAGCCAAGGTATATTGGCTTTATTTGAAAGATAACTTTATGCCATTAATCTTTTTAAATATGACCTCGGACATATGAGCGCCGCGGCTGCTGTTTGAAAGAAATTCACAAAAATTGTCCCTCCCCACCCAAAATTAATTTCTATATACGTCACTGAAGTTATCTAAACTTTTTTAAAAAGTTATATGCAAAAAAATATACCATTCTAGTGGCGTATCAATTTTCAAAAATTTGTTCTTAATGGATTAAATAATTCTTTGCCGTGGCCCCGCACTTTCATCCGGCACCCAGCCCCACAAAAGCTTGAGCCGATCCTAACCCTCCCCCCCCCCAAATTTTCACTAGATACGGCCCTGCGCGGCTGGCTCGGATGAAGTAAACTGGAAGTCCAGTTGTCGACCACTTTTTCGAGAAGCTGGGCCGTAGATCAGCAATAACGCGGCGAATGTTGGCTTCCAAATGGTCCAATGTGTCTGGTTTATCGGCGTAGACCAGCGACTTCACATATCCCCACAGAAAATAATCCATCGGTGTTAGATCACACGACCGTGGATGCCAATTCACAGATCCATTACCCGAAATTATGCGGTCATTGAATGTTTCCTGCAATAAAGATTGTGTCGCGAGTTGTGTGGCATGTGGCGCCGTCTTGTTGGAACCAAAGCGCTGCCATTCAACTGATGAACGAAAAAGTCAGTAGGTAATCATAAATTCGCAAAACAAACCTCTAAAATAACGAAAAAGTGGTCGACAACTGGACTTCCAGATTACGCTTCATCCAGCCAGCCGCGGCGCTCATACGCCCGAGGTCATATTTAAACATTATCTTTCAAATAAAGCCAATACTTTGGCTGTTTTAGCATTATTTTTATGTGTTTTGATTTTATAGTTCTATATCTCTAAAAAAACACCCTTTATATTAACTGGAACAAGAGGCAAGACGTGATCATTTGCGGAACGAATTTTGAACCGACTCGCGCATGTCAAGTTATTCAAGAGCATAAAAAAATATTCTGTACAGGACCGTATTAGTATTTTTCTTGCTAAAACAAATGCAGTGTATACCCATATCTCCGCCACTGGCTATTTGGGGAACTTGGTATTATCACATTTTATGATACTTGATCAATTCATGCTGTGTACTAAATTTCGTTTGAATATCTTAACGGTTGGAAAAATAAAAAATTAAACATTTTTGGGAATTTAAACGCTGTATGTCGATAACTAGGCGGCTGTGGATAAAAAGTTATACCAAGATGTTTTTATTTTATGATTTTCTATCACCTGAATCACCCTACTATATACCAGTTAGCACGCGAAGGTTGTAACAAATTCAATAACATCTCTATTGGCAAGGGAAAAAAATACTTGGACACGTCAACTTTAATTTTATAATTTTGACATTTATATATGTATCATGTGACCTCATTGGTGTCGCAGATATGACGTCACCGTAATTTTTTTTTAATGGTAAGCCCCCGTTTGATAGATCTCATTATTATATATAGATACAGAACGATGATTCTGGGTATAGGTTACATATAAATTTTTTTTGAGAAAAAAATATTTTTAATTGTTTACAATTTATTTACTTTCTTATGTTTTTGTCAATTTATTCAATTCTAACAAGAACAGTTAAAGTAAATACGCCAACAAATGGTTGCAAATAGTAGAAATAAGGCTTAAGAAATGCTCCAATAAATAAATAAGTAGAAGTAGCCCATTATTGTACGATTTTTTCAATAAGTAGGCCTTGGGGAGATTTGAACATCAAACGTCAGACGCGGAGCCATCGCCCGTCAAAAGTGACCAAATATTCAAAACCCGGCCAATAAATCGTATTTAACTTTTCGTACACATTGCGAAATTGTTACCTATAGCAGCGCAATCTTTCAGTATAAATATTTTAGTAGGTTTGAATATTAATGTATTTTACATGGAGGCTGCACTGCACAATAGGCAGCAGTTTGGATTTTCTGTCAGAAAGTGCCGTGTCTCGTCATACTTGACCTAGGTAGAGCAATCGTCAAAGTCAAGCAACGCCGCGCGTAGTCGGTTCATGGACGGGTGATCCCTTATATGATTATTTTTTCGCCTAATAAAACATTTTTTTCTGATTTCAAAAAAAATATACAGGGTGTCCCGAAATTAGCCTGCCATAATTTACCAGCGCGTTCCGCGACCCCAAAAATATAAAAAGTTTCTATAAACATGACCTCAAAAATGCCCCCTAAGGGGGCTACAGCCCCCGAAAGGGGCAGTTTCGCAAACGGGTATTTCTAAATATCTCCAGAACGAGCAAAGATAAAATTTTGAAATTTGGTATGTGATATACCTGTGAGATTTGACACCTACCGAGGTAGAGATAGTTTCACATTCTTCATCATAGGCGTCCCAAATGGGAGTCAAAGGGCTAAAAATTTACAAAATTTTGTGTGTGTGCTTTTTTCATAGTGCCATAGGGAATCATAGTGGCCATGGAAAAAAAACAGATTGGTGACAGATGCGTTATTCAAACTTTAATCGATAGTTTATCGTTCAAAATAGGTTTTGGCTATTAAAATGCCGGAATTTACGGATCGAGAACTTGCAGATATGCATTTCATTTATGGTTTTTGTAATGGTAGTGCACGTGCGGCTGAGCGGGAATATCGGAGACGATTTCCAAACAGAAGAACGCCCGGGCGCCAATTATTTGCCGATATCCACTGGAATTTAGGCGACCATGGCAATTTTGTACGCTTGCGTGGCCAAGGAAGACCTCAAGGAGATCACAACTTCGAAAATGTTTTAAACCATTTCGAAAATGATCCGCAAATCAGCATACGAACGGTGTCTAGAATCACAAACGTACCTCGGTCAATAGTAATGAGAATTATAAGGTATGCAGAATGAGAAAAAAATCAAATATTAATTGATTTCAGGTAGGAAGGATGGTGAGACTTCAAGCAATTCATCCCTATCATTATCGACGGGTGCAAGACCTAACACCAGAAGATTGTTTGCCCAGAGTACAGTTGTGCCAATGGATTTTACATAACGAAAATATTCTGCCAAACCTTCTGTGGAGTGATGAAGCCACCTTCACCAGGAGCTTTTAATATGCATAATACGCATTTTTGGGCAGATGAAAATCCTCGAGTGGTACGACGCACGTACTTTCAGCATCGTTTCTCGATAAATTTATGGGCAGGTATTAGAGGAGATCAATTAATTGGTCCCATAGAATTACCCTACCGTCTTAACGCTAATGAATACCTCAATTTTCTCCAAAATAATCTGGGCCAACTTTTGGAAGATGTCCCTATAAATGCAAGGGTTAATATGTACTACCAGCACGACGGGGCGCCTGCTCATTTCGGACGAAATGTTAGGGCCTGGTTGAATGAGAATTTTCCTGGTAGGTGGATTGGCAAGGGCGGTCCCATACCTTGGCCACCGCGATCGCCGGACCTTAATCCCCTTGATTATTATTTATGGGGTCATTTAAACAATTTAGTTTATGCAACTGAAGTTGATACATTGGAAGAACTACGGCAGAGAATTCAGTTGGCTGGCAATGAAATAAGAAGAGACCAGTTTCACATTTTGCGAGCATCAAGCGCTATAAGGCGTCGTGCGAGAATTTGTATCGGACAAAATGGAAATCATTTTGAACAGCTGCTGTCATAAGTGGACGGTCTCGAATTTAAATTGTTCTTGTCAGAATGTATTTTTATTGCTTCGTTTTTGAAAATGTGATGATTAAATTATTTTAATAGGTACGTCCTGTTTTGTTTGTTTTAGAAAAGTGGAACTTCTTATTAAAAATTTTGCCAAGGTACTGCCACGAACATAAAGTAGTAGACCTTCCTATTTGAAATGCTATGATTCCTTTTTTCAATATTTTATAAAATGCATTCCATCACTGCAAAGAAAATTTCAAATAGATTTACTCGAGAACGATGCATGATATAAAAGTTTAACAAAAGCACCTTTTTTCGTAGAATATCCTGAGATTTCATAAGTTTGCAATAAATCGTGAAAAAAGCACAAACAAAATTTTTTTTGCGAATTTTAGCCATTTGACCTCCCATTTGGGACGCCTATGATGAAGAATGTCAAACTATCTCTACCTCGGTAATTGTCAAATCTCACAGGTATATCACATACCAAATTTCAAAATTTTATCTTTGCTCGTTCTGGAGATAGGTATTTAAAAATATCCGTTTGCGAAACTGCCCTTTCGGGGGCTATAGCCCCTTTAGGGAGCATTTTTGAGGTCATGTTTATAGGAACTTTTTTCATTTTTTTGGGTCGCAGAACGCGCTGGTAAATTATGGCAGGCTAATTTCGGGACACCCTGTATATGTACCTCGGCACTGAAGTTCTTTTTATGACTCGTGTGGTTTATTTGCCTCGGCCAGAGGCCTCGGCAACTAAATTCCACATGAGTCATAAAAAGTTGAACTTCAGTGCCTTGGTACATAAATAACTATTTTCGTTAATTAATTGTTTTTAAGTAAATGTTATAGGCACTTCGAACATTTACTTTGATTACTTTTTCTCATATGCAACCAGTTGGCATATTTACTTTAACTGTTCTTGTTTGAATTGAGAATAAATTGACAAATGCGTAAGAAAGCAAATAAATTGTAAAAATAAAAAAATGTATTTTGTTCTCAAAAAAATGTTTATGTAACCTGTAGTAAAAATTATCCTTCTGTATGTAGAAAAATGAGATTTTCAAATGACGCTATCAATTAAAAAAATAGGTAATAATAATAAAAACCTTTTTAAAACAAGCTTTTATTTTTAAGCCGTGTACTAAAGTGAATAAAATAAGTTTAGGTTTTCCTAATTCACTACTAATTCAGTGGCCATTTGGCACAAGTTTTTGTAAATCAAAAAGCTTGTCGCGCGGATTGTAAAGAAAATACATACTTTGGCAAGTAGTTACTTGCTTATCAACCAATCACTGTCCAATAAAATTAATTGAACATTTCGCGCGATAAATTTTTTGATTTACAAAAACTTGTAGCAATTTGGCATTGAATTATCTTAACGAAAAACTAAACTTATTTCATTCCTCTTAGTACACGGCTTAAATAAAAGCTTGCTTTTAAGGTTTTTATTTTTTATTTTATTTTGTGCTTTTTAGTCCATGTCAAGAGGGTGGTAAAGAAAGTTAGTCCGCCATCTTGGGGCATCCGTCATATTGGATTTAGTATGACGTCAATTACCTTAACATTTTGTACTCGTTAAACCCTTTCATTTGATCCCCATGCCAAGTAGGTTGTGAAAAAATAGGTAATCCGCCATCTTGGGACGGCCGCCATATTGGATTTATTATGACGTCACTTAACTTATCGTTTTCCACCAGTCATACCCTTTCATTTGATACCTATATCGAGGAGGTTGTGAAGAAATAGGTAATCCGCCATCTTGGGGCGGCCACCATCTTGAATTTCGTATAACGTCACTTACCTTAGCATTTTCTACTCGTCAAATCCTTTCATTTGAACTCATGTCGAGGAGGTTGTGAAGAAATAGGTAATTCGCCATCTTGGAGTGGTGGCCATTTTGAAAAAATCACAATTCTGAGTATACTACAATTTGTCACCAGAACCAAAAGTGTGTGCAAAATTTCAGCTCAATCGGTTGGAAGTGGTTTAAAATTCAGTTGCAAGCTTTCAATACATACACACTAACAGAGCCAGTTAAATAAAAGCTCGCAAAAATGACGATGACGTCATATCCGCATTTGATGACGTAACATGACGCATTTATATGTCAAAACGTGTCGAAGCTATTTTTATCCCTTGCCCATAGAGATTTTATTGTATTTGTTATATGTATACTAGAGGGTAGAGTGAAAAAGGCCTAATATTTTTTTTCGTTTGAGGTTTCTAATAGTTATTAACAGTTTTTTGGTTCTGATGTCTTTAATAAAAAATGTCCTGAAGGGGTCTGTTGATCTTTTAAAAAGTAAAATTTTAGGGAGAAAGGAAAAAAATTAAAAGGCCGTTGTGAACCCTCTAAATTCTAAATGATCGATCGCAGTTACCTCTTTTAGTAGTATTGTTTATATGACTAACCTTAGTATAATTCTTGCTATTTGTAACATTTACATATATAAAACTTAAAAAAACGCAATTTTCACCGTCTCTTCTAACATTAGTGGTTCTTGTGGAACCACTAAATATAAAGCTATTGGGAAAAAATGGTATGGATAATAAATATAAATAAGTGACCCTAATGGAAACTTTTTGTAACTACTACATCAAAGGATTAAAAACATTTTTTTCACTCGATACTAGTATACATATACTAAAATCGAGCAATCCGTACGCCTGGCGTAAATAAAACCACGTGTTCAATGACGATCCGCGATTGGTCGGTAGGCTATAAAATTTCACCCGAGTCGGCACCAGGGACGTACTCGATCGCAAAAGTGTAATTACGCGGTTTTACCTTGTTGTTTTCTGCTATTTAGACACTGCCACAAATAATGTTATCGATGTTGTGAACCATTTTAATTAAGCCAATAATTCTTTTCCCAAATATTTTGATGTAAACCATTGTAAAATTAAAATTAAATAAAGATCGTGCCTCAGTGCGGCCCTGGTGAATATTTCAACTCACGTGCTCTTGTTTACGCCAGGCGTAAGAGTTGCTCGATTTTACTATAGATATCAAAAAATAGAATTTGAGCGTTGATTTGAATATTAATTATTTATTAACGTTGGAAGGTTTCCATGGTTTCAGTTATTGTTAATTTCTTAGTTTTATCAAAATTAAACTAGAGTGGAATCTAATTATTGTCTCAAATAAATAGATCTGGCAGTGTCCATTTAAACAGGAAGTTTCTAGATCTAGGGAAATAATCATAAAAGTCATAAGTATGTATGTACCTGAAAACCTTATTCACACAATACCATAATTTGAAATACAATTTTTTTTGATTGATGCAAAATTAATTTTCGGCCGAAATAAACACATAAAATTTAGAAATTATGCATAATCTAGAACTCAAATTACCTATGGCAGAAAATAAACCAGTATGAAAAAGTCGAAAAAATCGCGCCTGACTTTGACATCCAAGAGTCATGTTTGTTTATTAAAAGGGGGTTGCCGACAGCGAAAGTGACGTTAGATTTCGTATTTTTTTAAGTTGTATAGCATAAAATCTAATAACATTTTACCTGGCAAAAATTTAGTACAAACTTCTCTGTCTTCATTTCAATCATAAGATCTTACAAGCAGTGTTTTGCTTTATAGGTTATGAAAACCTTGGGAAAAATAATAATTCCAGTGCTTATGCTTTTAAGATCTTATGATGAAAACAGAGATGTTTGTACTAAATTTTTGCCAGGTAAAATGTTATTAAATTTTATGCTATACAACTTAAAAAAATACGAAATCTAACGTCACTTTCGCTGTCGGCAACCCCCTCTTAATCTCGGATGCCCCAGCCGAAGCTGTCACTTTTGCGATTATTCAAAACAGAAAACTCGTTCAAAATAAATATATCGTTTTGGATATATAAAAAAAGAAAAATATATTCGTGAAATATTCCCAACTAAAACCACTCTTGCTGGAAATTTTTCTTGATAAATAAATAAATTGATTTATCAATTGATATATCAATTGGAATAAATAACGCCTAGCCGTTGGAACCCGTATCTCCGGTAGCTTAGTTGGGTAAGTGCCTACGGCCACAGTAGGAGTCCCGGGTTCGAGTCCCGGCTGGAGTGCATTTTTCTCAATTGATATCCTTTACCTGATATGCCACTAAACATCCTTTATTATTTATAATTGCAGGTACTAAAAATCTTTCTGTGTTTCTTGATAAATTTATTCTCAAGTGCTACTTTGCCCTTAAGTAAGAACACTTTTATTTTCAGATAAAAGCCCAAGAGCAAAGTGAAAGTATCTAGTGGCCAATTTATACTCATGGTCTTTCTAGGCGAAATAGCGCTTTCGAAAAATTGATCTTTAACGTTTCTGGTCCTTGTGATTTTACCTCCGAAAAGGACACCTACATAATCTGATATCTGCTGTTCTATTTTCGGATTAGTTGATGTTTTTATTCTAAATATTTGGTGTAATTCGTCGAGTTCATGACAATGTTTTTCAATGTCTATGTTCATTTTGTCAATCATAGAAGTAATATTTTGACGATTGCATTATTTTTCATTTCTAGACTCAGTCCAGAAGATGGATGTTGAAACAAAACCCTTGACGCAGCCAGCACCAAAGAGCGGCAAACCTGAAGAACTCCCCCCAGAAGACAAATCAGAACCGGAAAAAAATGGAAATACAAGTGAAAAAGAAATAAGTTCCCCAAAAAGCCAACCGCGTTCAAGAAAAACTCGAAGCAGATCTCGCACACCTGCTAAAAAAGGCAAAAAAAGTGACGAAGAAAGTAAGACGACAAATACCACAGATATTAGAAAAAGTAACAATGAAGATAGCGATAAGCCAGCAGAAGAGGCCAAAGTTTTGACAGTGAGTCTCCAAAAAATTGATGAGGAAACTAATGGTAAGAAGACTGAAGAAGGATTGAATGAAGAAATACAGAAATTAGATACAAACAATGGTGAATCATCTACGGAAGGATCAAACATTGCGGCAGGGACTGGTGACTATAAAGAACCTAAAAAGTCCGAAGAACATGTTGAGATGGACCCTCTTGTTTTAGCTACCGATGAACCAGATCCGGAATTACAGTTTGACGAAAATTCCGATATGGAATCTGGAAAAGGTTCCCCAGTTCTTAACCGATGCAAGACCAGGAGATCTCAAAACAGAAATGTACCTACTCCAAAGACCCCAAAGTCTATAGATTCAGACTCAGACAAAAACAATTCAGTGCCTCCCACCCCCGATCCTTCAGAAAATGACACAAAGGCCGAAAATTTGAATGACACAAATGATTCTCCTGATGTTGGGAACTCTTCGACAAAACCACAAGTAGGCAGTGATGTAACACGTATGGAATATACGGATAGCAACTCTTTGCTAGTAAATGATGATAGTTACTTAAACGAATCCAGAGAAAGATCATTAAGTGAGACATTAAGAAGCCTATCAGCTAGAAGATCCATAAGGCCAATATCTGATAATTATAGAAAGAAAGCATTCAAAAATGCCATTAATAAAACTGATTTAAATTTGACATATCCATCACGAAGATCGGTTGAGTCCGTAACAACTGGTGTAAAAAGGAAAGGACGAAGTATTACCCCAGAAGAAACAAAGAAATTCAAATCTGAACCTCCAGGGCTTGGATCACTTTTCACAAGTCCAATCAACAATTTGAGGAACAAGTTGAGGCGTGATGCGGTTTGCAGCACTCCAAAATTGACCGGATACAAAGATGACAACAAGGAACTTCACGAGCATGATATGGAAGAATTGAATGGTCCAGAGAAGACAAATTGGTGCACGATAATGTAGTCAGTTGTACTGTAGAATATTGTCCACGTAAAACTTATTTTTATAGTTCACTCAAAAAGTTCAATGTTGCAGTATCAGTTTTTAATGTAGGAGTAGATACATTATTAATTTCGAATAAAATTTAAAGTTTGAAATGCAAGAATAAACTGTTTCTAAAGACTGTTATACTCAATATCTTTAATCCTTGTCTTTGTTAAAGTGTAATGGCAGCCCTGCCAAAGCAATTTTTTTTTATTTTTTTTTAATTATTCTAATTCTTTTTGTTTAGTAATATTTGTAAAATTATTATACGACAATATATATTTAGAATATGCTTCCTGCCTTTCATTTTGTATGCATTTTTGCTTCTAGCGTTGAGTGAAGGAATAATAAGAGACGCATATAATGCGGAGATTTTGAGCCAGATTTCGACATAATCGATGAGAAACTGCTTCAATTCGTCCTAAAACAATTGACCGGGATCTATCGGCATTGAGATTGTGGACTCTCTATTATAAGTGATGGTATCACCTCTTATTATTTTTCACTCAACACTTCTAGCCATCCTGTTTTTGTTAAAATGCCATTAAATACCCCTTAAAATTACTTTTTTAATGATATGTAACACTATAAATAAGAAAGTGTCTGTGGGAAATACTAAATAATTTCTTGTCTTTAGATAGGTATAAATAAATTCTTAGAATAAATCTATTATAATTTTACTCAATGCAAAAATAAATTGTTCATTATCTTTATCAATTTTCAAATCGCGCTTTTTTCGCATCTCCAAGTATATAAGACTTGTCATATTCGCGTCAAGAAAAAACCTCGGGCGTGAAAAAGTAGCAGAAAACTCTCTCCATCTTTGACACCATGTTCTCCAAGTTAGAAAAACCAAGTCGCCAACAGAGGTAAGTGGGTAGACAGTTCTTATAACTGCGCGAAAGAAATAACCTCTCATAATCTCATACAGTCCGCTTCTCGTTTCGCTGCTCAACAGTGTCTTATACAATCAATTAGTAGGCCGACATCACCTATGCTTTTAACACAGTAACTGCACACAGCTATGCTAAGTAAGCCATGGACCAAGAACTTGTTTAATCCAATTTGTTGTTTATAACCAGGAAAACTTACGTGAATATCTGGAAAACAGTAAGAGATAACCCTATAATGTTAGATATCGTTGAAAAGATAATTTTAAGGGTTATTTAGTTAATTTACATTTTTCTCTACAGAAAAATAAACATTTCTAATATTTATTTATTTACTTCCGGTTAAACCGAAAGCGATATTAAAACTACAAATGAGCAGGTTTTATTTTTTGGCCCTTTATATCAAAAATGCAATCAAACAATATTTATTTTTTGGAAAAAAATACATTTTGGCCTTCACTTTTCGAGAGTATGTCAATTCTGATTCGGATTATCTGAGAAAAACTGTATCGCCAAAGTCTAGAGAATTGGTATCGCCCTGGTATTTAGTTGGTTTTTGTATCTCAAAAATTAAGGAAACGACTTAACTTTTATTTGAGACCCTGTACATCTGCATCATCTATTAACAAAAGTCAGCAAGAAAACACTAATTTTCCATTGAATTTAATGAGTTTCTGAAACGATAAAATAGTTCAATTCAATATGGCCACCACTCCAAGATGGCGTATTACATTTTCTTTGCAACCCCCTTAATATGGGTATCAAATAAAAAGGCTTGAAAAGTACAAAACGATAAAGTTAGTGACGTTCAGTGAACTCTATGTTACTATAGAGTTCACTGGCGACGTTACACTAAATCCAATATGGCGGCAGCCCGAAGATGGCGGATTACCTATTTCTGCACAACCTACTTGACATGGGTATCAAATGAAAGGGTTTGACAAGTACAAAATAATAAGGTAAGTGACGTCCAATGTAGCGGATGCCCCAAGATGACGGACTAAATTTCTTTACCACCCTCTTGATATTAACCTAGACTGATTACCTATATTTGATTTTATTCGTTTTAGTACATGGCTTAAAAAGCTTGTTTTTAAAAAGGTTTTTTATCTTTTATTCTTTTCAGTTACAGTCTCAATTATGTATTTTCAATCCCCATACAATTTGATTTAAGCGAGTAGGCAGGTAAAATAGGTAGTTAAATCGCGATTTTCATTGGTTTCTAGCATTTTTATTGTTCAATATTCTTTAACAAAATTTTAAGCGATGCCCAATCCAGTGGTGACCCAAAAAATATGTCTTAGTGAGCCTTGGTTTTTTAAAATGAAATGTGCCATAATCACAGGTCAAGACGATTAACATAAAGAGCCATATTTCTAGTTTTGTTTCATAAATTAAATACACTCGAGTTCTTTGAGCTACTGTGCTTTTGTAAAAATATCAAAACCAAATATGTCAGTTTTTTAAATGAAGAACATTATTTGTCGGTTGCATTTGTTGTAACTCAAAATATAGTACAGTAAAATTGGGCCAAAACCCATACATCCAAAAAAAAGTTCTTTCTAGCGCGAAATAATTCCATACCCTCCTAAGAGTTAGTACTAAAAAGTTACACTACGACCAGCTTCGGGTTTCGGGGGGAGGGGGTGAAAAGGGCAGGAAATTCTTATTTTTCACAGTTTTGCGTGAATATCTAGTAAACTATGAGGTTTAGCGCAAACGTCATCCTATACGCAAATGATATACATTAAATTCCGAACAAAAATTGTTATATACAGAATTATGGTAAAGTGAACGGTTTTCATGATATAGAGGGGTAAAGATTTCTTTGTTTTTATTTCACGTAGGTAGTTTTTGTTGAAAAAACTTAAAATGATTACAGTATAAATTAGTAACTGAATAATGTATGTAGAATATTATAGATATATCTATGCATATATAGATACATATTACACCCCTCAGACTAATGATAGTCTGAGTTACACCCATAGATTGTTATTATTTGCCACAACATAACCTCCAAGTATATGACTAAATATTATATCCAATACAAGTTAGTAGCCTTAGTTAATTTGTACTCACATTTTGCCCTAATTCATTATAGCGTTCTTATTTCCATTCGTTCTTTTATGTCAAATCATCCCCATAATTTGTCCTTAGCTTGTAAAAATGAGAAAGTCATGAATCGGAAGCTCATGTGAAAAACAAGAAAATATATTAAACAATCTATATTGAAAAAATGGGAGGGAAATCAAAATGATACAAAAGGTTATAAGTTTATTATTATTATATTATTACAGTATCTCTATTGAGACATGCAAGTCCTAAGCAATTGCTGCACATACTTGAACAATTGAGACCACTTCTTCGACACTCGCAGTTTTGGACGCATCCTTCTCTGCAGAAGCATACGATGAAGATTGTTTAATATATATTTTCTTGTTTTTCACATGAGCTTCCTATTCATGACTTTCTCATTTTTACAAGCTAAGGACAAATTAGATATGGGAATGATTTGACATAAAGGAACGAATGGAAATCAGAACGCTATAATGAATGAGGGCAAAAAGTGAGTACAAATTAACTAAGGCTACTAACTTGTATTGGATATATTTACAGTCATATACTTATGAGGTTATATTGTGACAAAAAATAATCTATGGGTGTAATATGTATCTCTATATGCATAGATATATCTATGTATATTTTACATACATAATTCAGTTACTAAGTTATACTGTAATCATTTTAAGTTTTTTCAACAAAAACTACGTGAAATAAAAACAAAGAAATCTTTGCCCCTCCATATCATGGAAACCGTTCACTTTACCATAATTCTGTATATAACAATTCTTGTTCGGAATTTAATGTATATCATTTGCGTATAGGATGACGTTTGCGCTAAACCTCATAGTTTACTAGATATTCAAGCAAAACTATGAAAAATAAGAATTTCCTGCCCTTTTCACCCCCTCCCCCCGAAACCCGACGCTGGTGGTGGTGTAACTTTTTAGTACTAACTCTTAGGAGGGTATGAAACTATTTCGCGCTAGAAAGGACTTTTTTTCGGATGTTTGTGTTAGTTTTACTGTACTAATATAGCAGTATTTTAAATTTAATATGCCTTCCTTTTCGAATTTTGGTCTTATTTATTCTGCCATTTTTGCATTTTGCAAAAAAAGTTTTATTTTTTGGTAATGGAATTTACTATTTGCTTACCATTGGCCTACATTATATTTAACTTATATGCTTGGTATCATGTCTCCAGAGGGCTTATTTAATTAAATTATTACAGGTAGAATTTTCAAGTTTTCCTCAAAATTATAATTTTTGAGTTGTGGAGGTATATTTGATAGAGCCATCGATAAGTTAGCTTACAAAATTGATTGGGTTAAAAAGTCTGTTCAGTTGAAATCAGACAAAACTGAACTGTAAAGCCATTTTCTTGAGACTTTTGGATTAACACAATTCATTCAACAACAAATCAAGCAAGAAGATCAAGAATAGAATCGAAAAGTCTCAATGGCTTGGCATCGTTCGGTTTCGTCTAATTTCAACAGTACAACTACTCTAGTTCTAGTGTGCCCAGGAAAATGTTTTTTTCTAAGATTTAATGCACGAGTATAGTGCTTCACAAAAGTTTCATTTAGTTTCAACCAAAAGGTAACTTTTTGAGAGAAAGTTCCCAAAAAAAATTGGCTGCAATTTTGGCAGTAAAAATTTGGAAAACAAATCGGAATTCGACTTCCGCAGGCTGAATGTGATTCTTCTTTGGTTCTTCCGGATGTTTCAAGGAAGAAAAAATTCGGAAGTTTTTCTGCAGTTATGCAAAAATTAAATAAAAAATTTTTATTTAACCATCATTCAAACTGCTACTACCAATATTCATCCAATATTCATACCAATTCTATCTCTTCATTCCCTGCGCCTTGCCATGCACAGTAGGGCCAGTAGCGGCAGGTATGTATGTGATAAAACTACACGTTTTTTATATTTTCTCAGTCTGACTGAAATTAAGGACATGGGATATGGTGTTTAGCTAAAAAAATACCACTAGCCCTATCTTCATTTAATATTACTATATTAAAATTTGATCAATTATTATAACAAAAAAATTCAGCATCTATTATCTACGTACACAGGACATTAAAAATACATTAAAAACATGCAATGCATAAGGCTAAGAATAATGCTACCTAGATTCCCAATTAGAAAAAAATGCTGTCCAGAGTTGGGCAAGGCATCAAATAATGCCTTAAACGTTTTAAATATTTGTTTAATAAAAACAAGTTATTTGTGTACAAGGCACCAAACCAACTTATAAAAATAGAGTTTTGTCACCTGTGATAAAAATACAGCTTATAGTATAGGAGTTTATGGATTATTAACTTTATTAATATTGTTTTCTGATGCCTTTGATGTTTTTTAAGTCAATCCATCATTTCTACACATGATTTAAAATTTGATTTGTGTACTTACTCATCTGCATATTTATTTAAATCGACTTCAAACGTAGCCTTCACTCGCAATAAAAAAAGCAACTTTTACAAACGGATAAACTTTATAAACATAAATCAACATGTTGTAACATGCATAGTACACTTGACACCTGATAGTGACGATGTATACCTACAACAATAAACATAATGTTCACTTGATAGGGGGCGAATTCTTTAAAGATCAACTTATAATTCTAGTCTTCATGCCCATGCCTACAAAAAATGTACCTCACCGTTGAGACTTTGTGTATGTGTTCTTTATGTCCACTTGGATAATTTCTGACATAAGAAAATTCTCACTAGCGGGGCATTTTTTTGGGACCCTTTCAAACTTTTAAGGTCTCCCAACAATGGAATTTCCAGAAAATTTTTGTCGGGCAAGGTTACCACTTGATTTTAAATATTTTTTCTTGATATCGGCAGTGAAGTGTCCCAAAATCGTCATTAAAAGCTTAGAAATCGGCACTGAAGTAACCCATTATTGTAAGATTTTTTCAATAAGTAGGCCTTGGCGAGATGTACACATCAACCGTCAGACGCGGAGCCATCGCCCGTCAAAAGTGACCAAATATTCAAAACCCGGCCAATAAAGGCCCATTTAACTATTCGTACACATTGCGAAATTGTTACCTATAGCAGCGCAATCTATCAGTATAAATATTTTAGTAGGTTTGAATATCGATAGATTTATTATGGAGGCTGCACAATAAGCAGCAGTTTAGTTTTTCTGTTCGAAGCCGCGATCGTCACAGTCAAGCAACGCCGCGCGTAGTCGGTTCATGGACGGGTGTAAAAAAAATATATAATATGTACCTCGGCACTGAAGTTCTTTTTATGACTCGTGTGGTTTATTTGCCTCGGCCAGAGGCCTCGACAACTAAATTCCACATGAGTCATAAAAAGTTGAACTTCAGTGCCATGGTGCATAAATAACTATTATTAAACAATCCTGAAAAAATCAGCTGTGAAATTTTATGACGTCATAACTTTTCCATGTTAGGGGTGCCACAGCTGATTTTTTTAGTATCGTTTAATAGAATTATTTAAAATCAAGTGGTAACCTTGACCGAAAAAATTTTTCAGGATCTTTTAATAAAAATATTTAAAATCAAAAATGTTCGGGAAATTCCGTTGTCTGACACCCTTAAAAGTTTGAAAGGGCCCAAAAAAAAACACACCACCACTGAGAATTTTCTTATGTCATAAATTGTCCAAGTGGACATAAAGAACATATACAAAGTCACAATGTTGAGGAAATAAACTTTTTTTTTTGTAGGCATGCTGGGCCCAAGGCTATTTGCTATCAACTCAATTTCATTATGTAAACTGTCATACCAACTAAACTACAATGAACATTATAATTTCAATTTTGAAGTCACTTTTATTTTATTTTTTTGTATTAAATGTTTAATTTGCATTATCCTATTTTTTGCCTAACTGTATTGATAGATGAAGGAAAATAAAAATCACCTTATAATCGGTAAAATAATTATACAAATAAAACAAATTCCAAAGAGTACATTTGCAGGGTATAGATCCTTCACAAGACGACTCCAAGGAACCTTTTAACTCATTTTTTTATTTTTGAAGATGGGAATAATGTGTTGGGATTATTGTATTTTTGAGCCACAATAAAACTATTAAAATATGTTTTTCTTAAAGCAGACACTACTTTTCTTCTTCCCAAATATCAACATGATTGAAGTATCATTTATTTTGTTAATTAGATACAATTTCATTCCCATCGTTATCTGAGAGTCATCCAACTTTCATGTTGTCTTTCTGCACCTCACATAGTCCAATAAAGTTGTGCTTGGCTTATAGGGGTCGCAAAAAATTCCAAACAGGATGATTTTTTCAGGGTTGCTTGGGGACTGCCTCACGAGTGTCCAACCAAAAGATCACGACAATAGGATTGTTTTCTAAACACTTTTTAGAGCAAAATGAACATAATAAAAGTTGTAGGGCATCAAAGTATGAACAAATTTTCAGGGCATATTATGGGAAAGCAAAAATGAACGTGATATACCCCGATTACTGTAAGAAGTCCCGATTTTGTCAGATGACATTCTCCACAAAATCCCTAGGAATTTTCTGTTGACCATGGGTATAACATTGGTAGAATGTGTCTCAAACAGTTAATGACGTCACTCATTGATTTATGATGTGAAAAGTTACCCAAGTGATACGAAAAAAAGAACATAATAAAATAAAAACCCTATTGCAATCACGATTATACCGCTATAAATAAAAATAACTATGACCACAACTCATTTTAATAATAATTTCAAACGCCATGGAAACACTTTTCATTTTGGTATTTTGGTATAATCAGCTGCTTTCGGCAGCGTCTATGGGCGGACTCAGGCAAATTTAGCTTCGGTGTGTCAAAGTGACAGTGAAGGTTTTCCAGAATCGTTCAAACTGGTTCAAACATTCGGCAATGAAAATATTCGCGGGTTTTCTACGTTTCGTGAGTTTTACCGTTATCTGTGTTGTTCTTGTTCCATTTCGTGTTATTAGTGCAAATGGGCTCGTTACTGACCTGAACTTATGACCCGGTTGGATTTTTTGCTGCATTGAAGCTAACTTAGGATATCGAAATTACCAATTGACAGTCCCAGTAAGGACTTCTTAAAATAATTTGACTATAGAACTCAGTTAGAACTTTTACTCGGTTTTATTTTTTGTTTCGTTTAGTAAATAAAGCAATATAGAAAACTGTCCAACTTTAACGTGTATTAAAGAAAATACAAATTTTGTTAATTTCTTCGCATTCTGCACATTTTTTCAAGTTTGCTTCATATTTTTTATGTTTCTGGTATTCTTGATCACCAGGATCTGGAAAGTAGCCATACTTTTAAAACTGATTTTTCTGCTTATTTTGTTTTGTTTTGTCAATTCAGAGTCGTTCGGAAGAAACAGATTTAAGATTTAAGGTATATTATCTTTCAAAGGTGTTATTTTTCAGGTTAATTTTTGCCTGTATAATATAGTGTCCTAAGAAGAGCTCCCTGTGCTGATATCTTTAGAACTACAACACATGCTAGATTGACTGGAGGACTTCATTTTCAAATAATTGTTTCTGCAATAGTTGAAGTATAAACAGAGAAAAAATATTACCAGCACATTCTTTTAAAATATCTGCATAAAATTTAGTATCTGAACACCCCCTGTAACTCTAAAAGAAAACTTATTTGGAGTTTTGCTATAACCTGCAAAACAGTGTTGTTTTATTTCATAATTTTTTGGGAGTCCGCGAAAGCATCCGTATAACAAATTTTGCTTTTTGTGATTGAGTCGTATTTGTTCGGCAAGCAAGGCTTACTTGAAGAGTTACTTAAAAAAAATGAGAATGGAAAATGTATAGTGTTCAGCTTTATTTCTACTGATATAGTTTAGAATATCCACCTGTTTCCTGAATAAAAAACCATGTGCAGATCCAGGAAGGAGATCTCTATCTTTTAAAATTAGATTTTTTAAGGGAACAATAAAATTAAGGGTATGCCCCGTTTTTTAAATAATTAAAACTGAGGATCTTGGGCTCTTATAACACTTTAATTAATTAATTAATTAAACCTCATGGGTGCTCGCTCTTTTGATAAGTTGTGTAAGAGAACTGACGTAGTGCGAGAAGAGAAATGCATACAGAGATATAGAAGTGATACACTTTTAAAGCTGTAAAATGTGTATTGGAAATAGTTGAAAACCTACCTGTAACGCCATAAATAAATAAGCCGATGTCATAATTTATTATGCGGTAGCTTTATTTGTTCATGTGCAAGAGTTGCTGTGACGAAAATATCTTTATAGATGTTATAAGGTCATTGGTTGTGTTTATCGTAACATAATTTGCTAGCGCTAGCGGACGCTTTTATGCTGATGTAACTGACATTTAAATATTGACATTTGTTTTCATTTCGTATTTGTATTTAAAAAAATAATCAAGAAAACATATCAGATATTGAAAGTCAAGCACAGCGGCCTTATCAGCCACGGTTATTGGTTATCTCTAGATTGATTGCTGCTATCGTGTATTATATACAAATAGTTCTCAGTGAATTAGTCTTTAATAAACTAGTTCGTTCATAAACTACCCACCTCTAGAATTTAGTGCCACGTAACTTGGCGGACAGCGGGGAGTGCAGAGAAAACTTCATTTATAATTAGGCCCATCTACTGGGGACATCTCTCTATAAAATATATTTATACCAATCAAAGGGAAGTCGGGTAGGAGGAGAGTCCGCCAAGTTATGTGGCGGTTACAGTACCAAGTTTCATTCAAATAGTTTTTGTATTTTCTGGGTGAAATTAATGCTTTCTCACAAGTCCTGGATCTGCTCCTGATTAAATGTACCTACTTAAGCACACACAAAAAATATGTAGCTAACTACCTACCTACCCATGCTCAGCCAGTCAAAGATCAAATAAATGACAAAACTTCTGGCTAGCTGGGCTACACATTATATTATAATTTGTAACATCTATTATAAAAATTGATAAGTTGCATTGGATGACCTTCAATAATTAAACAAATTTTAAAAAACATGAAAACTCACATTATCACACTTATTAGTACTTTTGGATTGGTGACCGAGACCTAGAACGAGATTTGTTCTTCTTTTTCTCTGTAACACCCTCGTCACCCCATTCTGACAAATCATATTTTGATAAATCTTCATCGCCGTCCTCATCCTCTTCATCTTCATCCACTTCTCTTTCCTCATTTTCACTGTTATTGCTGTTGCTCCTTTTCTTTTTTTTACGACCAAATTCATCATACTCGTCATCAGAAGAGTCAGTTCTTTCTTTGTATTCGACAACACCTCTATCATTGTAACCTCCTCCAAATCCAGTTCTTTCCTCCACATCTCCAAACTTTGGAGCATTACAGACATTGCATTGTTGCCTACGAGCCCAGTTTACATTGCCACATTTGTTGCACTGCCAGTCGTCAGCACTGAATAGTCCTTTGCTCTTTTCAGCAGCAGCTTTGCCTATCTCAGTGCCTAACTTTCGTTTACTTGAAGCGGATGGTGCTCTAGATTTGGAACAGCGATTGCAAGAACTCCTTCGTGCAAAGTTAACATTACCACATTCTTCACACGTCCAGTCGCCTTCATTGGAAGATGAAGATTTCAAACTAGGTGGTGGTGGGGGTGTCAGATCTGCTTCTGCCATTTCGGGGTGTAACTAGAACAAAAATATTTTGTTAACCACTCCATTAAAGTATTTTGATTTTTTGATGGACTAAGGGTAGTTTATTCGGTAGTTCAGAATTAGAAACACCATAATACTTCCTTTGGACCTTATACCTTTACAAACTCAAAGTCACACGGATATTTATTAAAGTTATACGAACACAAGACGCACAACACAACGCACAAATACAATTTAAAAACAAGGGGAAATACAGCAGTAAATACTTCAGTTACGAAACAGAAAACATATTTGATCTGTGACGACTGTGACCAAGACAACCACAGAAGACAACACCACAGATTATAGAGGTTTAGACAACACGATCTGTGCTGTGACAGGAGTAGTGTTGACAACCACAAAATAATATAGGTTGTTGACAACAGAGTTGACAACGTCCTAAATCTAAAGTTCTGCTCCGTGCCGTCCAAAAAAGTGCGATTTCGAGTAGAAAGGTTCGATTTTTAGAGTACCAACAAATTTGTTTACGTTTTGCCAGAGCATATAAAACATGCTCTGGTATCGATACCCTAGAAGAGCTATCGATATTTTCGATAGTCAAATCGATCTTAATATTATAGCACTATCGATAGTTTTCCACCTCTATGACTTACCTAAAACCTGGACCAAGTGTCAGTCCAGCTAAAACAGAGCATTCTGCCTAAAATAAGGTACCAAGTTGGGCGGACCTAGGGTTCCTTTATTAGGAGCGGACCCAGCAATAGCTCACGACAAACAGAAAACGGTATGTCCGCGCGCAGGTGCTGTGACGTCAACGGTGACGCTTATTCGACAAAATCATGGCTTACTTTTATTTTTAAATGGAAATTTAACTCATTTTATAGTCAGCCAGGCAACCACATATATACACCACGATGTCTCAAGGTGCCTACATTATATTTTTGACTTGAGGCGAAATTGATAACTGACGTATGTCAGTGAGACTAATTTCAGGACTGTTTTTTATAAGTTGGCCGCGCTTTTGTCGAAGTGACGTAGATGCGCAGAAGAGTTTAATTTTCGTTCTCCTACCTGGCATATAGTAAAATTATTTTAAGAAGTCCTTACTGGGACTGTCAAATGGTAATTTCGCCATCCTAAGTTGGCATTAATACAGCAAAAAAAGCAACCGGGTCATAAGCCCAGGTCAGTAACGAGCCCATTTGCACAATGAATAACTACTAATTACACGAACAAGAACAACATAGATAACGGTAAAACTCATGAAACGTATAATACCCGCGAATATTTTCACTGCCCAAAGTTTGAACCCTTTTGAACGATCCGGAAAACCTTCACTGTCACTTTCACAACACCGAAACAAAATTTGCCTGAGTCCGCCCCATAGACGCTGGCGTAAGTGGCTGATTTTAACAAAATACCAAAATGAAAGTGTTTCCATGACGTTTGAAATTATTATTAAAATGAGTTGTAGTCATAATTATTTTTATTTGTAGCGGTATAATCGTTATTGGCAATAGGGTTTTTATTTTATTATGTTCTTTTTTCATATCACTTGGGTAACTTTTCACATCATAAATCAATGAGTGACGTCATTAACTGGTTGAGACACGCATATACCATTGTTATACCCATAGTTAACAGAAAATTTCTAGGGATTTTGTGGAGACTGTCATCTGACAAAATCGGGACTTCTTACAGTAATCGGGGTATACCGTTATCTGTGTATCGTGCAAAAGCTGGACTTAACCGATTCAACGAGAAGTGGCGAAGGCCACTAATGGCTAAGTTGCTCGGAAAAGCAGAAGCCACACATTGACGAGAACAAGAAGTCCTTTGTCTCTGTTTTCCACAACCTAACCTATATGTTTTGTGTTTCCCCACCAGAAACATCATAATATATTTTGTGAATTGAGGTAAACTCAATGATTTTGTGCCAGATACCACAAAATATATAGGTTACCAGATACCAGATTAAGGTTAGGTTGAGTCGGGGCACTGAGGGACGCTCGTTCGGTGGTTTTTTTCCATTTTCCCTGTTTTTGCGGCGAGTATTGGTGCTTCGCATTTAATTCAAGCTAAAAATGTCCAAGGCACATCCCCCTGAATTAAAAAAGTACGTATTTACCTACCTAGAGAAAAATGTAAAAAATACATTATTTTGCTCCATAGCTTTTTATTAACAGTTTTTGGTTGTTATATTACAATGAAACTATTTGATTAAGAACCTGGCATTATGTGGACCAAAAACAGTATGCCTAATGTAAGAAAGTCCAGGATGATACTTTATTATTGTTGAATAATTAAAATTACCCTCAACCTCTACTAAATAGTCCCTGCTATCAGATGATGTGGTTGGCATTTGGCATTCTCCTATATGTCGCCTTTACCTACAATAAAATTATGGAAGTGGCTATTTATACGTCCGATGTATATAAAAGTCGGTATACGGCTTGCACTCTCATTGGTGGATTGAGTCACTTGACACATAAACATAACCTTATTTCTTATTTCTACCGTCCGGCGTCTGATGGATGATGAATCGGCTTGTCGATTGGATGATGTCCGAGATTATTCAGACCTATCTTGTCTCATATTTTGTATTGCGTATGCTCTCCTTTTGCGGCGATGGGCATTGCGGTATGAAAAATGAAGTGGTAATTATTTCTTGAAATTTTGGAAATTTTGGCTACCCCCCCCCACCGACATTCGGCGCGGCACCAAAATTTCAAGAAAATCGGGGGTGGGTTACAATACTTTGCCGAACGTCGGGCAAAAATAGGGGTACCTACCTAGCCAAAATTTCAAGAAAATCGGGGGTGGGTTACACCATTGGATATGATTACCACTTCTTTTTTCAAAAGGCAGCGCGCATCGCTGCCGACTGCCACAATATGGTGCGAATGCCCCCTTCTTTTTTCATACGGCAGCGCCTATCCCCCAAAAAGGAGGGCATACCTACGCTCCTTATTGCAAAGATGCTTGAGAAAATTGCACTTCCGACGGCTTCCGATGTATCTCAAAAATCTAAATAAATAAGTTTACTTCGGACCACGATACACCTGTATCGTGCTTCGGACGTGTACGGAGTTAAATGTACGTCCAAAGAAGTCATGTGACTCAACTCGCCAATGAGAGCGCAAGGCGTATACCGACTTTTATATACGTCGGACGTATAAATAGCCACAAATTATTGTCAGCATTCGCATGACGTCATCCAGAATGCCCTCACAACAAGAAGTAAACTTCTTATTTTACGGATCTTGGGTACATATCGCATAGCAATGACTACTTGTTTTAGTTATTTTTTTAGTTACTTAGTTACCAATGTACCACTTCATATTGTAATTTGTAATCGTAATGGTTGCTTTTTGCGCTTTGAAGCAAACTGCATTAGAGCACTGGGCAAGATGGATATGTCATATGTGAGGTCCTTGCGCTGTAATAAATTTTACTGTAATATCACTTGCAATAGTTAAAATTAGAGTGCAGTACCTAAGACTATACACTTCCATATTGATATTTAAAATTTGTTTTAGATTTATGGATAAAAAGCTTTCCTTAAAGCTCAACAGCGGTAGGCAAGTAAGCGGTATTTTACGTGGTTTCGATCCATTTATGAACCTTGTAGTAGATGAAGGAATTGAAGAGTGTAAAGATGGCTCGAAAAATAATATTGGGATGGTTGTATGTATTCATTTTTTCAATACGTTCTATACTTTTTGCTAATATGTCTTATTTGATTGCAGGTGATTCGAGGAAATAGTATTGTGATGTTAGAAGCATTAGATAGGATTTAAGTTAAGTGACCATAATACTATGTAATTGAAAATAAAGTGTCAGTAAGGTGTATTAAATATTTATCTTTCCTTTTCTTTTTTTTGTTCTACAGAAATGTTGTGTAGCTAGTCCCAGTTATGTTTTTTATTATTCTCAAAATAAAACTGAACATTTTCTAATAAAATTAAAATCCCATTGCAAGATAGCAGACTACGACCTATTTTCAGTTACAAAGGTACTCTTATTACAAAAAATATTACAAAATACAATACATAGGTACATGCAAAAACATTGTGGCAAATGTCTGCTTTACAAAAAGGGTTTGAAAATTGTTGCTTATTACAAATAAATGCTAACATCTTTTTGGTTAATTAATAATTTATTCTGCTCGTAAAGTGATTTTAAATCAAATAATTTCATGTATTTTAAATTTTAATTGCTCTAAATAGTTCCACTCGTTTCTGTTATACAATGAATCATTCCCTAACACTTGAGAATCCTTGCTAAGGAAACAATTAGCAAATGAAAAAATCAATGGAATGTTTCATAATTATTATTGCAAACCAGACCATGATGGAACGATTCATTAAAAAGAAACAAATATAAAAAAAATCAAGATAAAATAAATGCTTGAAAAATATCTAAAAATGATACAGTACTGCTAGAGACATCAAATAAAGTTATATTGGATATTTTATAAGGGTTTGCAACCACTCATTGATATTGTTATTTTTTTGTGAACCAGTTTTCATGTACTTTTTTTTTTGTCAAATAGGTATTTAAAAAAGGCATTGTAGCGTTGACTGACGTATTTATAAAGACTTCTCACAGCTATAGCTTTATGTCCTGGAAAACAGATGGCTCTGATGGCTAACAATGTATTCTGCATTGTATTTTATCTCCGGAAAGCGCATGGTGAGCCAAAAATGTGTCAGACGTGACAGCCGTGAGCAGTCTTTAATAATAAATCAGTCAGCGATTGTATGCATGTCACTTGTTTTGAGAAATAAACCTACAGCCAATGACAACTTGAAAATTTCATCAAGAACCAAAATTTTTAGAAATTCTATTAGTGTTGACTTGCAATGTGCAGACTAGGTTCGTAAAATAACTGAAACATGTTGCTTGTTTAATGAGCTGTATTCAATTCATTTTTGCGGTATACAAGTTTTAACAATACCTAAAACTAAACTTATAATAATTAGAACTAACTCGGCGATTTAATAATTAGCCGATGAAAGTCAGGAAGAAGTTCAATATCATTGGCAACGACCCAACTTTTGCAGGTGTTGCATTCTTATGAAATTTGTCTTACTTCTTTTGCCTTTTGTAAAATGTAAAATACTGACTAAAATATAGGTATATTTTAATTTACAATAAAAAAAATCATTTTAATGGCTTTTTTTTCAAAATTTTATAGTGGATCTATAGATTTGAGACAATGGTATCCATGAACTTCATGTTTCTCGATTTTCATTTATGTGGATTCTCAGAAATGTCCCTAATGATTTATGAGTATTTTCAAGTGAGCTTAAAGTTTCATTGGTGGTAATAGCTGTTGAATAGTAGAGGAATGTTGAGTAGTACCATTGAGTAAAGGAATAATTTACTCAATGGTAGTACCAAAGAAAAAGTATCTAAAGTCTATCCAAGTTACAGCGGCTGTAGATATAAACAAAGTCACATGACCGCATTGCGATCGATTACCAGGGTCTGACTAATATGAGATTCCCAGTGGCTTGTAATTCTGAACTAATTTTTTTAGAAGTTCTTTATAAAGTAGCAAAATAAATTTACAAAACATACTACCCGCGATCCGATCTAAAATATGCAGGAAGCTCGACTGAGGGAAGAGCCGGCCCTGCATTCTGTTTGCCGCGTAAACACTTGATATTTTATGACGGCCAGACCAATAAGAGAATAGGTCACGTAGTGGCCAATGTTTTGATCCACTGCCTCTGTAACGTGGATAGACTTTAGTACACATGTTTTTTAAATGTTGAAGATAAAAATTCTGTTCCCTGAATTGAAACTATTGATTCGGGGATACTACTGAATCTAGAATAAAGTTTTATATACTCTCATACACCGACCACCTACGTATATCTCTCACTACGTACCTATATCTCTCACTGTATATTCTCATTTGGGGAACAGGGCGTTTACACGCCGACCTCAATAGACCAAATTTCAAAAACCGAAAACCGAACAAATGCTTTGACTACACTTTCAGTTTATTTATTGGTGTACCTAATGGAAAACATTCCACAAATTTAATTCACATTGAAGGGTGAGTATACCTATATAGGTACCGTAGCGCGGTGTTACTTTGCAACTTATTGGTCACTTTACACAGACAGGCATGTTCTCTCTAAAAATTAAATTTTGATGAAATATGGCAAAGTTGCAATAAATCAACTGAGCATTCGTCAAGGCCACATGATGGCTGGAGCTTTACAATAAGGGAACAATTTTTAGTCTGTTGTGAATTTTGTGTGTTGTGAGACAACGTGGTGGCCGCTTGTAGTGGCGCGGAATTTTGGCCGTTTCAACAACAGGTATGTGCTAAGGGCACCTGCCTTAATTTGGTAACTGTTTTGACATTGTTTGGCTATATACAACATAAGGTGGTTTATGAAGACTGTGTATTCACAATTTTAAATAAATGTAATATTCCCTTAGAAAGTTATGTTGTTTTTTGTGCATTAGGGTTACTTTACACATAAGTTTGGATTTATAAAGTTGGTAAATATCTCGGTAAATATGAACTTTTTGTTTCAGTTTACAATATGGGCCGCGTATATAAAAGGAAACTGGGCAACAAAGTGAAGACGATATTATTAAACATTTAAAACCTCAAAATGTGAAGAGAGGGATATATTCATTCCAACTAATAGACACGACAAAGTACAATTTCTAAGACTGAATATTACTTATTTATACTTTTTTCGTTTTATAGAACGTTTTTTTAAAGTTTTCTATATTGATATCTTATGTCTTACAAGAATTAAACTTTTACATTTGTTAAAATTTGCAGTTTTTTTTTTATTAAATATATGTTTCGGGTCGACACACTTTTTAAAATTTACAAAATGTGTAAAGTCTCCATTCATACAGTCCTACTTTGAATTTTATGCATTTTTTATACCACTGTGTAATTTGACACCGCAGTTAGGTGACTTTACACAAAAATTTAAAAAAATAAAACTCGTAACCATCACATTTGTCTGACAATTGAAATGCTTGCAGCTGTAGCCAAGTATCAGAAATATCAGATACATTAGCCTCCAATTTATTAGCTTATTTTTACAGGTAATTTTAGTGACAAATATGTCAAAACTGTTTTAAAGTAACACCGCGCTACGGTACTTGTTATTTTCGGAATTTGTTTGGAGTGGATCCATTAAATCGAGATACACTTTTTGGGATGCTGATGTTGCTGTCGTAATTGTCATAGGTTCTGTGTTTTGTATGGATTATTTTATTTATACTCTGTGACAATGGTCGCATTTTTTACAAAATTCTCTGTATATTTAAAACTTTCCAAAAGTAATATTTTTTAACGTTATTTTATTGTATAGGTACCTCCTACCCTACCTACTACCTACATTCAGTTGATTCCTGCGTGTTCCCCTGTAGGTAACATGTGGAAATCGTTTAAAATTAATATTGGTTAGTGCAATTTTCTGTCCCTCTTTGTAAGTTATTTGAAACTGATATTTTTACAAAAGTATTTTTTTTATCATACTTGCATCAGTGGCGGCGATAAGGATTCGCCCCCCCTCCCCCCGCCAAATTTTGCCAGGATGTATACATGTCATGTGGTAATAAAATATGGAAATACCGAAATTATAAGACAAAAGCTCGGATCTACAGTGTGGATATAAATTGTGGAATATTGCTTATATTTCTTAAAATATTCCTCATATGAAAAACTTGTTTTAATAAAAGAGTTAGGGGAAATTATTTTCCGTTTAGTGATATCAAGTAATCTTTCGTAGCACAAAAAATGTGGTTGCCATGGTAACTGACTTGATTTTTTTAAATGGCACCATATACCTCTATACGTTTTTTGGTGAAAATTGATACATTGGAACTTTCTGAATACGATACAATACAATTTTAATGGGGTCGCATAAGAAAAAAATATAAAAAAATTAAGTTTTCTATTATGCTATTGACAATGTTTATCAAAATAATTATTAATATCAAGTTAGCCATGCCAAAATCAGAACAATGGGAAACTGTCACTAGCTGTCAGTTGTAATTGTGTGCATTGTTAGAGTAAACATACTTTTTTACTCCATTTTCCGTGTACTTAAGTACTTAGTAAGTTATAATGGCGCTTGAATTAAGTGAAACGGAAAGAATACAGGTTAACATACTAAGTACTTAAGTACACAGACAATTGAGTAAAAAAGTACGTTTAGTGTAACAATGTGCACAGTTACACAGCTATAGTGACAGTTTCGCATTGTTCCGATTTTGGCATGGCTATAACTTGATGTTAATAATTATTTTTATAACTTACTAAGTACTTAAGTACACGGAAAATGGAGTAAAAAAGTATGTTTACTCTAACAATGCACACAATTACAACTGACAGCTAGTGACAGTTTCCCATTGTTCTGATTTTGGCATGGCTAACTTGATATTAATAATTATTTTGATAAACATTGTCAATAGCATAATAGAAAACTTAATTTTTTTATATTTTTTTCTTATGCGACCCCATTAAAATTGTATTGTATCGTATTCAGAAAGTTCCAATGTATCAATTTTCACCAAAAAACGTATAGAGGTATATGGTGCCATTTAAAAAAATCAAGTCAGTTACCATGGCAACCACATTTTTTGTGCTACGAAAGATTACTTGATATCACTAAACGGGAAATAATTTCCCCTAACACTTTTATTAAAACATGTTTTTGATATGAGGAATATTTTAAGAAATATAAGCAATATTCCACAATTTCTATCCACACTGTATAAATTTTATTTTAAGTTTTTCTACCAGGTACCTGCGAAATGTTCTGTATTATAGCGAGTATTATAGCGTAGCTTAACAAAAACTGGACATATGTCTCACATATGTCTCACATTTTATTTTATAAATGGGACTTGATTTAATATTTACATAATAATATATTTAAATAAAAGGGACTCCGCCACTCCGAATAATACAAATATACCTACCCTTATCTACTAATTTCCTTAAATATAAAATCCTACCATTGCTAAAATCTGTCTGGTGCTTAGTAAAACAAACATCACCTGACATCGCAGAATTGATGTGGTTCAATTGGCTGTATATATAATTCAAAATTCCACTATTTGTCCTAATAATACCCCAATTTTTTAAGCTAAAACGGAGCTACCAACGCAGGGATGGACGACATACTAAACCCCATAATCTCAAAATGGCCCGTAATTTTGAAGAAAAAATAAATCGAAAATTTGATTTTAAAAAATAGCTCTTTTACTAGTGTTGAATTAAGTATTTCATTATATAGGTATTTATATTTATATATTATTATATATTTCAGAAAAATTGATCTAAATTTAATTTGCAGTAACAAAGTGTACAAAAGTACCTAATACTCAACAATAGAAATGATTATTTTTCGTAATAATTACCTGTATACGAATTTAAAAGAGAAACGAAAGGCACAAAATTTGACAAAAAAATGCATTTTTTCGTGTTTTTCGGGGTGTTTTAATAATTTCCTCACAATCTGCTACATTGTTTCCTGAAATAAAAATCTTCTAAGTCGTTTAGATCAGTTTTTAGTGGATAGATCAGTTTTAGGGGCTGCCCCCCCCTGCCCGGCGGGCTTTGCGGGCGCGCTATCGCCGCCAGTGACTTGCATGTTTTAAAATTTCTTTCAACAACAGCACATTTTTCTTCTCGTATATTATCAATTGGGGAATTTTATATTAACTTGCTTTATAATCTACTTTATCAAATTTTGTTTATCATAAAATCGTATAAGTATGTTAGCTTTTAATAATTTAGTAAATTCTGTTTCGTTAACAACACATAATTCACAAGCATCCCTATAGGGAAGATGAAGACTTGAAGACTATTGGTTTGAGTGTAATTAATAGGTATACCAGTAATTTGGTTATCGTTTTTTGTATTTTGTTTAGCTTTGAATCTAAGTTGAAACTTATTTCTTACATACAATAATGGACAAAATTAGGAATAAATTTCTTATAATAATTTCATGTAAAACATTTAAAAATTTTGCTGGCATTTTGCCATTAGCGAATTTAGCTAAGCTTCCTGCAATGAAAATTCCTTTACATAAATTTTGCGGGAAAACCATAAATTCTTCGTTTATATTTACATCAAAAAATGTTATAATAATTAAACTTCTCAATGGGCTGGAATTTTGGTACCAATATATTGTGCTTAGAATACATTGGTACAATTAATCGTTTTATTTTAATTTAATTTAATTTAATTTTAATCAATAAATACAAGAGCTTAAAACAAATAATCATCAAAATCAAGTAGGCCAGAGCCGCACTGTGGCACGAACTTTATTTAATTCTACTTTTACAATAATTGTTTACGTCAAAATATTTGGGAAAAAAATTATTGGCTTAATTAAAATGAGTCAAAACATCGATAAAATGATTTGTGGCAGTGCCTATATAGCTGATAACAACAAGATAAAACCGCATAAATACGCTTTTGCGATCGAATACATCCCTGTTGCCATAGCTGCGCTGATATTTTATGGCCTATTGACCAATCGCCTTATTTTGTGGAATAATGACTTTGCATTGATTGTAAAATGTTTTGTTGTATTCTTTTTTGTGACACCCTGTATAAAAACGGTTAGCACTATCAAAAAATATATAAAATTCCCCGTATCTTTCATTTGAAACGTTTTTTTCTATCTTGAAAAATTAAAAAGTTAAGGGGGGGTGGGATTCTTCCTTGACACACCCTGTACAGTTTTCAGGGCCACTGATTTTGTGTGTATGTGTGTGTGGGTGTGTGTGTGTGTTAGTGTGTAGTAAGTGTCCTTACCTGTAAGTGTCCTATACCTACTTGTGGGACATACCGTCATGGTGGGGCATTATGTTCCACGGTCGCCTATGATTTTTTCGATGCGATTTTTTTGAAAAATCCTATTAAGTGGGATTTTTTTAATAATTGTATAAAAAAATCATATCAGGTCGTGGAACAGTGATGGTCCCACAAGTGCGTAAGGACACTTCCTACACACACAAAAATTCATCAAAATCGTGCAGCGGCGCAGCGCATCACAATTTTACAAGGGCGTTCCGGATTAAATCTGAACATCCTGTATAGGTATATACCATTTTAAAGTAGACATTTCAACGGTTAAAATGAATACGGACTAAATATTTAAATCGAAAAAACACCAATAAAATTTTCAGTGGAAAATTTAATTTTTTTGGGGGGGGAAAAATGTTAATATCTCGGAACTACTTGTTGCCCAGATTCCAGTAAAATCAGGCTTATTCAATGCAAGAAGGAGTATACTTTCACAAAATTTCATGTAAATTAAGTTATTTTTAGAAAAAATAAAACACCGAAAAACGGATTTCCGATATTTTCTCTGAGAATTTGAGGTTATATTGAAAAATTCCTTATACAATAGTTTTAGATTTTTTAAATTCTACAACTTTTATGTAGGACATTTTCCGCTAGGAGGTCACGATTCGCCGAGAATCGTGGTTTCAACAGTTTCAACGCAATGGTTGATTTATCTTTATGAAACAAGTAAACACTTTTGTTGCAAAGTGAAAAGATGCTCTAAATTGATGGACCTGCAAGACCAAAAAGATAACCTCAAAAAAATTACGAGTAGAAACACGATTCAAAAACAGCGTGTGAAATACCTACGTCGAAATTGTAATTTTCAGATTATTCTCCATCTCACAGCAGTACCAAATTTGAATTCAGCAGCTTGATTATTTTGGCAGATATTGCCATAATTCCATTACAAAAAGATGAACTACACAATGGTCACCAAGCGTCTAAGAGAACAATTTTATACGACAAACTCACATTTTTTCATCACGTGGTATACCTACACCCGCACACGGATATTTTTGACGCATAGATGGGACACCCTGAAAAGTAGTTTTAGTGAACGAGAAATAGTTTAGTACCAGATGACCAGATACCTAAGAAAGGCCGACGAAAAACGAAAAATACCTTGAAAAAAGAATTTATGAACATAAATTAAGCATCAGAAACAACAACGAACACTCTACTGCTTTAAGCAAACACGCTCTTGACAATTTACACAACTTTAATTTCAACAACCCCAAGATTTTAGATTTTGAGAATGATCGATTTTTACAAAGGAAATGTTTTAGAAATGATAAATATAAAGAAACACAAAAATACAATAAATTTACGTTCTGATATTAATCAGTTGTCCCACATTTACAACAATCTTACCCAAACTTTTCACAGCATCATACTGTATACACAATATTTTTTACCTTTGAAACCAAAAAAACACACTAATGCTACTTCAATTTATATACTTTCATACTCTTCTTTGGTCTCTCGCCTTGTCTCCTCGAAAATGAAATAATTTAACAAGAACTTTTGATTGAGAAAAAACAAATATGTGACCTAACTACAGTTTTATAACTACATCACAATAATTATATTGTATGTATAGGTACACCAATGAATTTTTGAAAAAAAAGGAGCAACAGGGGCTGGCTGCCTTGTTTTGGTGAGTTTCCTTAAAAATTAAGAAAATAAAAAAATTCCTAAAAATTTATATAAAGATTCCAATTTGTGTCCTTACTTTGTGTAATTCCACCGTTCAACATGTATTACTTTTATAATAACTAAAATTCAAATCTGTTCTTTATTATATAAAAAAAATTTTTCTTCTTTTAGTTTTTGAAAGAAAAAATATTTTAAAATGTTTCTGTACCTATATGGGAAAAGGAAAATATTTTTATAAGAAACCTGATGATGATAACTAAGTTATCGAAACGTCGAAAAAATTTTAATTAACAATAAATAATATTGACCGAAAACTCACGATTTTTAATTGGCTATGTAGATTCTGCAACGAACGTGATGAGCCTAGCGAGTATATACTCTGCGAGTGTCCCCTCTTAATCCGAAGCAGACTCAAACACTTCGAAAATATTGATATAAATCCGAACGAATTTGGCAACATGGTCCCAAGGAAAATTCTGAGCTTTATTAAAAGCTTAGGTGACCTCGGCATTTATTAGAGTAGGGTCACTCACAAAAGATCTACATAGGTCGCAGTGAAGAAAAGCCATCTACGGGGTCTGTGGCGAAGAACGGTAGACGCACAGGATTGCTCGATCGGGCAAATCTCTCCGCCGGCGTGACGTCACTGCTAGACTGCTATCTGCTAAGCGCGCCGGGAGCTACCGTTTAAAATAAATTAAAAGTAAAAAAATATTTTTAAAAAAAGCTTTTATTTAAATGCGCTAAAAAGAATAAAATAATCTTTTCTTTTAAAACTTTTACTATCAACTTATAACGTCATTCCACAATTTATATGATATAAAAGCTTGTCGCGAGATTTAAGTAGTGGTATTTACTTAGTTTGAAAACTTAAATCTCGCGACAAGCTTTTATATCATATAAATTGTGGAATGACGTTATAAGTTGATAGTAAAAGTTTTAAAAGAAAAGATTATTTTATTCTTTTTAGCGCATTTAAATAAAAGCTTTTTTTAAAAATATTTTTTTACTTTTAATTTATTTTGTAATTTTTAGTTTGGCCAGGTGTCTGAGTCTATTCATCTCAGTTAACGCATCATTGTTGCAAGGTCGTTTGCCGGTTAGTTTAGAACAGTCTAGCTCTTCAATGAGGAGACCTTCTAATGACCATCTTGGGTGTTCCGCCATGTTGGATTTAGAATGACGTCACACATATAATCATGCATTGTCATCCAAATTAAACGTGTGTACAAAATTTCAGCTCGATCGGTTGAAATTTAACTAGTCCGCCATCTTGAGTGTTCCGCCATGTTGGATTTAGAATGACGTCACACATATAATCATGCATTGTCATCCAAATTAAACGTGTGTACAAAATTTCAGCTCGATCGGTTGAAATTTAACTAGTCCGCCATCTTGAGTGTTCCGCCATGTTGGATTTAGAATGACGTCACACATATAATCATGCATTGTCATCCAAATTAAACGTGTGTACAAAATTTCAGCTCGATCGGTTGAAATTTAACTAGTCCGCCATCTTGGGTGATCCGCCATGTTGGATTTAGAATGACGTCACACATATAATCATGCATTGTCATCCAAATTAAACGTGTGTACAAAATTTCAGCTCGATCGGTTGAAGATATCTGCTTCAAAATTGAGTTGCAAGATTCCACCCGAACAAATTACATACATACATACATACATACATACATACATTGCAAGTTAAATAAAAGCTTTTAATATAGAAAGGGTGGGTTTTCTGTGGATTTTCTGTGTTTTTGAGCTACTTTTGCCAATCCTTTGATTTTTATACACTATTAAGAGTACAGAGAACTTTTATTTTTTACTTAGAATGTATCAAGACTAAGGGATTAATTTATAAAATTGCCAATATATGTAATAATTGCATACTGAAGAAAATTTCGAAAATAGTTATTTATGTACCAAGGCACTGAAGTTCAACTTTTTATCACTCATGTGGAATTTAGTTGCCGAGGCCTCTGGCTGAGGCAAATATAAAATATTATTATTATACAAAGTATTTTGAACGTTTGAAAGACGGTAAGTATGATACTAATCTTTTGCGATATTATTTTATAAATTAATATTAAAAATAATGTATGCCTGCTTTTTTTAAAGCGTAAGTTGTATTACAACCATAAACAGCAGACCTCGTTCCTGTCATAATGTATTCTAAATAAATAATAAAAATAAGTATAGGGTAAAGTGTATTTAAAATGATAAAATGATAAAATATAAGTACCTATAATGGCACAAAACATTCGATATTAGAGAGATAATTTGACAAAATATATTAGTTCTTACGTTTTTAATACTAAGCAAAATGGTACTAATTTAGTATAAATATTCAATAATAGATTGAAAACTAAAAACCGGTTACATAAAATAAAGAAAACACAGTCAAAACCCGCGTCAAAACCCGCACCGCTGATGTACAAATAACACCGTTAGTCTAGCGCTGACGTCACACCCATCTGCCGACTGGCGAACATTACGCTTACGAGATCGAGCAATCCTGTGCGTCTACCGTTCTTGGTCTGTGGCTATTCTCAACACAGATTATAGAGGTATTCTCAATACCACCTTTGGGTCCTGCGGCCCGGAGCGTCCGGCCGGAGGCCCGGAGGCGGCGGGGGCGGGCGGCAGGCGGCGCAAGCGCCGCCCACGCCGCCCCTTCCTGCCTCCGCACGGCCCGGAGCGCCGGGACGCCCAGTCCGGATAGCGCCGCCGTTCGAATCGTCGCCGGCCCATCACCGTGCGGGGCCTTCGTGCACGGACACCGATCTCCTATATCGGACGACAGGCACCAGGCATCCAAGGGGTACCTGTATAAGCCCGATTGCCGGAAAAATCGGCGTGGTACGACCACCCGCGGGAAACGCGCAGGATTATCGGAATTAGGAAGGCCAGTATATCTCCTATCCTAGATATGAATACGACTCCGAAGGGTTATCATTATCATAATCAAAATGCATTTTCGGCGGGGCGAGGCCGAGGGTCATCGTAACCAAGATTTTATTTTCGGGGATCCGGACTCCGGATTTCCTGTCAGTAGAGCAACCAGATTTGGAGGGGGTTATATTTAGGAAAGAAATGATCTTCCAGCTGTTGGCTTTAATCATAGATTGTTTTTGCTAAAATATTTAAAACGCAAAAAATTTGAAAATTTTTACAGCCAAGTACTCAGTTTTCATCATGAGAAAGGTTCCTTAAGGTTGAAAATAAATCGTCATCAAAGGTAGGTATGTTCGGTTGCCTGTATCAGTACAATTTTATTTACAACTAGCTGGAAAAGCTAGTGGATTTAAAAGGTTTATCTATTGGAAATCTATTTTTAAAAAAGGTATAGATGATGGCACTATTTTAAAATTCATAGTGACTAAATTAACTATATAATTTTTTTTAAAAAATTACAGCAGCTATAAATTTTAAGATAGAGTCATTAGTATCCAAGAGTATTTTAAAAATACCCTTATTTTTTGTAAACCGTTCAAATTCATTAGTTTTTCCAGTTATTTGTAAATAAAATTATACTGATACAGGCAACCGAACATATTTTTGATGACGTTTTATTTTCAAATATTTTGACTTAAAAGCTACAGATAAAGGACACTTCTAAAAAAGGAAAAACTGCAAAAAAATCAAAGCAGGCCTAGGCTTCTGAAATTGTACACCTACACATTTACTTAATAATATTTTGTCGTAAAACCTACAAAAATGGTACTTTATACAGTACTGGTGTCTAAAATAATTAGTCTTTTAAAAATATCAAACGCAATAGGTACATGCTTTTTCGAAACTAAAATAATGTCACAAATTAGTTTGAAAACAAGCAAGGCTTAACCAAAAAGGCCCAAATTTCAATTCTAAATTTTGTTGTCTTTCATAAGAGTCATATATTTCACCTGGGGACACACTGTATGTAAGATATTCCATAATGATACGTGAATGTTCTCATATTACACTCTTTCATATTTCTTCAAACCAATCTATACCTTTTCAAGTTCAGATTAGCGCTAATCAGAATCAAAATGACATTAGTCAAAATCAAATTGGCATTAATCAAAATCAAATTGGCATTAATCAAAATAAAATTGGCATTAATCAAAATCAAATTATTGGCCTTGCCTATGTTCAATCCCTTTCAACAAGCATGATCTGTATTATAAAAGCAACCATGGCTGAAGAGCTAAATCTCATCTTAGCTGGTGCTGATCGAGATCGTCTGACTCAAACAGAAAATAGCATGTAGAGATGAGAAAACATCGTTCGTAGCAATATTGGCAAGACAATTGTTAATTGTGCAAAATTCATTGCAAATATCCAAAGAGTTATTCCTTCTGCATTGGATAATATGCAAGATAAGACTTTTTAAGAAAATTTGTTATTATTTAAAAATCGTTAATGTTTTCAATTAATTATTTATGATTTTTATCTATAATTCAATAAATTGTTTTCACTAATTGCATTTTAGTTATAATGCCAAATTAAAATTTACAAGTGCCAATTTGATTTTGATTAATGCCAATTTGATTTTAATTAATACCAATTTTAGTACATTTTAAAGGTTTATTTATTTGAAAGGGTATTTTTAAAGTATGCATAAAAATGTATAGATAATGACACTATTTTAATTTATTTTAATTTCTAGCAGCTATAACTTTTAAAATAGTGTCATTAGTGTCCGGGAGTATTTTAAAAATACCCTTATTTTTTTTAAAACTTTCAAATTCACTAATTTTTCCAGCTAGTTATAAATAAAATTCTATTGATATAGTCGGTCAAACATACTTTTGATGACGGTTCAATTCCGTCCTAAAATAATTGTGAATCCCCGGTGAATGTCCATGAGATTTTCGTTTCTCTCAATAGCACACATATACACGATGCAGCATGCTACAAAAAAGTAGGTGAAGCCATTGACTAACAGATTCTTTGGGACAAAATAATGTGGCTTTTCTTATGTCATGTTTCATGCCTGCACCATAGATCCTGCACTTCGAAATACGGGGTGTAAAGTTCAATTTAAAACAAAAAACTAATTTTATTAATAACTCCAGTGATTTTTAGATAGATACTTTTACTATTATTTTTACATTTTTCATGGAATCTTCGTACTACCATTTAAACCCTATTTATTCCTTTACTCAATGGTACTACGTAGGTACGCATGTGAGTTGAATGAATTAAGCTATAGTAAAATGTAAAATCAAGCAATTCTTACGCCTGGCGTAAACAAGAGCACGTGCGTTGAAATATTCGCCAGGGCCGCACTGAGGCACGACCTTTATTTAATTTTAGTTTTACAATTGTTTACATCAAAATATTTCGGAAAAGAATTATTGGCTTAATTAAAATGGTTCAAAACATCGATAAAATTATTTGTGGCAGTGTCTAACTAGCTGAAAACGACAAGATAAAACCAAATAACTACACTTTTGCGATCGAGTACGTCCCTGTTGTCGAGTCGGTTGAAATTTTATAGCCTACCGACCAATCGCCTATCGTCATTGAACACGTGGTTTTATTTACGCCAGGCGTACGGATTGCTCTATTTTAGTATAGATAAATTACAACAATGTATTTGCAAAAAAGCTCTTGGTTTCGACGTTTTTTAAAGAACATTTTACATCTCTTTAGTGGATAAAGGAAGCCAGTCGTAATTCTTATTAAAATAATTATGACTGATTTATATAAATATGCGCATTCAGTGGTTTCTACTCGGTTCCGGGAGTATCGGATTGCAATGTTGTGACACTTGCGACTCGTGTTACAAGCATGGTAATTACCTACTTCGCCGAGGTCGAAGTTAATCAGCCCTTTTGCTATTTATTGTCGGACATGGGTCGCACTGTTTTCTCATTCTCATTCAATATAAAGGTGCGAATGAGGAAGCAGTGTGTTAGGTGACACGAAATGTGATTTATATATTTACACAATAATTTATTACTTATATTATTACTTATGTCTATCAAACATACAGGGTGGACCCAGATGGACTATACGATAGGTGTAAAAGACAAAAAAAATTCGAGTTGAAACTTTTTAATTTTAAAAATCAAGCAGGCCTTGACAGGAGCAATTTATTCATTTTCAGTTCAGGTAGGGGAGCCTCGGTCGAGATGGCACCCTTTTATTTTTTCCCTCATATTTTGGAATCTATCGCATTTGTATGAACAAAACTTATGGAATATGTAAGAAATTGTTTTAACTATCATATGCCTGAGGTGTTTTTTAATAGAAAATACAATTTTGTAAATTACATTTTTTTAAATAATGGCTGCTATGCCATCTCATCTTCACAAATGCGGTTGAGACGGCATTCAATTTTATCGAATAAAAAGTATTTTTAGGAACATATATATCGAAAAGGAATTAGTTAAAAATAATTGGTTGTTATGAATATATTTATTGAAAAACTATATACATATACAGGGTGTCCCGTTAATAATGGTCCATAGAGCAACTGCACATATTTGGGGCCAAAATATGACGATTGAGGCTAATATGCCTTATAGAAATGTTGTTTGTTTAACAGATACAGGGCGTTGAAGTACATTTTTTGAAATTGAATTATGGCTACATCTCCCAAAATAATGAAGCTGCTGAACTGAAATTTGGCACTGCTGTGTTTTTGGGGATGGAGAATAAGCTAAAAATATCAATTTACTCCTAACTTTTTTGAGGTTATCTTTTTTGATGTTGCAGGTCCATCATTTTAAGGCACCTTTTCATTCTGCAACAAAAAGGTACTCTTGTTTCATAACGATCAAATCAACCGTTTGCCTTGAAATTGCCAAAACGTGCCCCAAAACACCTGTTGACTCCAACATTCGAAAAATAAAGAAATAAAGAATGGAGTCGTGAGAAAGTAGAATCGTTTTGGCGCAAAAAAATGGAAAATATTTACAAATAGCTACAGAGGATCGCAGTGTACAAAAATTATAAATTTTTTGGGGCACATGAATTTTCGGATTATTTTGCGAATTCTTCCGTCCTGAATTTAAAGGAGCCCTTCGGATTTATATCTGCAAGAGCATTCCGCATAGGGTACATATTTTTTCAAAACTATATCTTCGAGTAATATCCCATTATCAAATTTCGGGGTGTAGCGCGCAGAACTGACCAGAATTAGGCTCCCGTGTGAGTCTATCGTACTTTTAGTATCTATCATGGACTCTACAGTCTATTTATTCCCAAGATAAATAGAAATAAACGCGAACAAGTTGCTCTGCATGGTGCCCGAGTGATCACATCAGATGTCGCCCGCATTTGAAACAGCAACAATGCGCATCTGAAACCTCGGAAGCCTCGCGTGCCGCTTTTCGGCCCGTTGGTTCTAATATCGGCGACGGCCCGGACAACCTGAACCGCCGGGCCGTATCACGTGCAAGCGGCGTGCAATAATTGTTTATATTGATTTCATCTTGGAAATAAACGTACTGTAGGATAATCTCACTTTTAGTATCGTGGACTCTAGATGAAGTTTGTCGCTCCTAGTCGTCTTTGGTCTCAGCGACTCCGCGGAGTCTGGGTCGGCGGCGGCCCGAGATTGATTTTTGTTCACGTCGTCGACGCCGCCAGTTATAGTGTGACGCGCTGATGGGGCAAACTCGTGCCCGAGTCACGTCGAGAGATGCAAGGGATTCTTATAAATCCCGAACCTCAACAATGACATAAAATATACATCGACCCTTAGCATTGGGATCTCGGTCACTACAAGAGACAGAGAATCGGTCAAATGGGAAAAGTTTTAGACAATTGTATGACCAATCTGGTGCCGCTGAGAAATCAAGGCTAAAAATATGATCGTTTTCGAGCTATTTCCAAACAACTGAATTTTCCCAATTTTGTTTTAGTTAAATATCTTAGAAACCTATGGTCATGCAAAGACAGGGCGTTGACATTATTTTTATCCGGCCTTTTTAACGTTAAATGTCAGTTTTTAAAAATGGTTTTATTTTTAGCACAACTTTTGATTTTCTTATGAACGATTTGCAAAAATTTGAATTTTTTTAAATGTTACAGTACCTAATTATTGTACATACTCGATTTTCACTACAAGTAAATGATGTTTTTACACATTTCATTGATCACAGCTGAGGGCTACTTTAAGAACACAAGAACTTGCAGTTTCTTGTTCTATTAGGTAAAAACGTAGACAAGAAAGAGAGAGGACACCGCGCTGGCCTAACCTGCAGAGTATAGATTTTGTTACTTCGTTTTGAACGGCCACCATTTTATACCTATGTGTCAAACAAAGCGAGTACCTACGTTGTGAGTTAATTTCGAGAATTTGTGAATGAAAAGTAACAATGATTAAGGGGAAAATATACTCTTACGATGGTGTATTGTTCAGCCTTTGGTTGCAAAAGCAAAAAGCAGCAGAAGTGAAAAGCAAGAGCCCGGAATTTCGTTTCACGGGTAAGTATTTAACAAGCTACTTTTGAAAGATGCCATAAAACTTTATTTTTTCTCAATATAATTGCTTCAAATTCCTTCTACCTTTTAGTATGTTAAAGTGCATTGTTTTGTTTGTAAATAGAACCAATATAATTATTTTTTAACATTGTTTTTATTGAAAATTTCTTAATTGATTATGATAGTTTCAAAAAATATGGGCTGGTTTCCATGGGGGTGCATTATTTATTTTATTTTGATTGATTCGAAATCGCCACAAATAAATATATTTCAGCACTTGACGCTAGCTTTACATTTTCATCTGCAAATAAATACCAATACAATAAAAAATATATTATTTTTAGTAATTTAACGCAAATTAAATCCGAATAAAACCTTTTAGCAATAGGTATATAAAAAAAATATAAAATATGCATACTTTTTAAACCTAATTATCTTCATTTAAGTTAGTAAGTGGATGGTCCACTCTGGTTCTCAGAGCCTCATAAGTATAACCTCGTGGGGCCACCGGTTACCATTGGTTGTGCCCTTCGATCGCCATTGACGACAAGGTTACCTATCAATTATATTAGCAGCGATATCCTAACTTCTAAAAAGACACATTTCTAATTTGTACATGTGTCTAAATGAATATAAAGACGTTTTGCATATTCGACAACAACAGCGCGCTCCGGTTCGCCATCCTGTTGTCTCATCATGGCTGATCTCCAATAATGGCGCAGTAAGTTTCGAGCTCTTTAGACAGAGTTGACGAAACAGAAACTATTATTCGGTCATTTTCATTCATTTCCAGTGTTGCGTTTTAATATTGACATCAACTAAAACTATCGAACTATATCAAGTAGGTACAATTTGAAAGAGCCTGATATAATATTTCCCTGTATAGAAATCGTAATAAAGTGTCTCGATTTTCCGGAGTGATCCAGGTTTGGAACTTGGAACTGAGAACTGACCTACAACCGATTGGCGCGTTACGGGCCTTTCACTAAAGGGGCCGAGGGCGCAAACAAAAATCAATTTCGGCACGACCGTGGCTCCCGCCAGGACGCCGCCACCTCTGCGAATTCACTGTGGCCGATCACGTTCTGCCTTCTGCCATCAACATCGTCTGTTTTAGTCCAATAAAGATGTCAGTTTTGCAAAAAAAATCCAGTCAGGATGTTTTTTCAGAGTTGCTTGGAGACTGCCTCCCAAAAGATCATACTCGGACGAATTGAGCTATATAGGGTGGTTTCCTAAACAATATGGGTGGTTTCCTAAATATTTTTTGCAGCAAAATGTCCCTAATAAAAGTTGCAGGGAATCAAAGTATGAACAACTTTTCCCCATACATTTTTTTGTATCTCCAATACATAACGAGTTACAGCGCATTACTTATTATGACAAAAATTCCTTACGGTGCAGGGGTGGTCTTATACATATTTTTACAAAAAAATGACCTTAATAAAAGTCTTTTTGGATGAACTTCTGGTCAATTTTCTTATATTTTTTTTGTGCCTCTAATACTTAATGCCTTGACTGACGTATTAATAAAGACTGCTCACGGCTGTCATGTTTGACAGTTCTCTGGCTCACCATGCGCTTCCCGGAGACAAAATACAATGCAAAATACATTGTTGACCATAGGCGCCATCTACTTCCCAGGACATGAAACTATAGCCGTGAGAAGTCTCATTAATACGTCAGTCAACGCTTAATGATTTACAGGGCATTATATATGGAATAATTGTAATATACTGTATGAATAGTATCAGAATTCTAATGATACTCTTTGAACTTTGGTATTGACGAGCAAGTCTTCTCACTGACATCCCAAACTGGTTTTTTGCTCTTTGCTCTTCTCACGAACCTTCCTGCCCTTTGTGTTGTAAATACCCGTGGTCTTTCAATTTTTGGGAGGTTCAAACATGGTATTCTCTGCTCGCACTCCGCTATTGTGGGATAAATCTTCATTCTCCAAGATCCGGAATATTTCAGCATTGGTCACCCGCCCAACCAATTTATAGATACTTTTTCGGAGTTCCAATTTATACGACATTGTAACGCGACAAAAATTAACTGTCATCTCAAAGTCAACAACGTAAGCAATGTTTTGTTTCCAAAGGCAACTTGATATTATTTTATTTTTAATTTTATTTAAAGTCATTGAATGTTGTGCCAAAACTTTTAGGACATACGTTATATTGTTATTCATCACCGCCGTCTGATTTCTATAGGACGTGAAAGTATAGCCCTGAGAAGTAGGTATTTATAAATACGTCAGCCAACGCTAGTAGCATTTTGTGCTTGAAAAATCATTAAAAAAATGAAAAGGCTTGTTACCTGCGAGATCGATCAACAAAGAAATCCATTGCTTACCGAGACAAATAATTAAAAAAATTTTTTAGAATGAAATAAAAATAAAAACAATTTATTTGATTATTCAGGAGGTTCGCCACACATTTGACACTACTCGATTTGACCATCGCCTCCCTTCTCCCTTACTCTCTTTGCTGACGCTGGCGCTGTTTCTTCATTAAATGTAGTTTAATATTTCACCCTGCCTTAATGTAGCCTCAGAAAAACGACAAAAGGCTATACGGAAAAAGCTTTAAAGGAAAGTGACATTGATGTATAGCCCCTCCCGCCCATGAAGGACTGATATTTCGCTGTATTTCAAGGTAGATCAGTTTGAACTGTAATACTAGGTTCTATATTGTATAATATTACAAATACTAGGATTTGGTATATTTATGCTGCGTACGATAAATGCAAATATTCACATTTTTTACCTGACCCGTCTTTTAACTGCTGTATTTTTTACACTATGCACACTGTTTGCGTTCCATAGTCCCGGTGTAACTTTTTACATTCCACCTAAATTTGGTGCAGTTAAGCTGTCGTATTTGTCATACATGGTCAATTTCTACACCTCTCGTGATAAAATAATCGCACAGCACTAACTGTAACTGCTTCAGACTGATCGTACTCGATTAAGTCCGATCTGAGTGCTATTTACGAGACCAGGTTTTCCAATCTCTGCAAAAGTCTACAAAAAAAAAAAAAAATGTTTAAAGAATTACCATATCAAGACATTAAAGAATTACCATTAAAGAATTACCATATCAATGACAATATCAGAACCAGAAAAATGTTTTTCGAAATTAAAACTAATTAAAACTTTTTCGGGAAATACTAGGAGTGAAGATAATTTAAATGCACTAGCAATGCCCTCCATTCAAATTTGTAGGGTTCAGAAAATTGGAGATTTTCATGAAATTGTGGTACAGAAGTTGGCGTTCGAGACCATATAAGCTTTACATGTAGTTCATTATTACCTGAATCAATTTATACAATTTTGTAAATATATAATCTAAATATGTAACCAAAATAAATAAATATTTTCGTTGGAGCTACTTTTTGACTTTTTATTTTATGCTCCACTTACAAGCATTGTTTTTACATGTTTTTATAGCAACACTCAGGTACATAAGAATAATTAAAGTATGTTATATTAAAATTGGTCACAGATACCTACTTCACCTTTTAAAATGAATAAAATATTTAATTGTTTGATTGCTTGATTGTTTAATTGTTTGGTTGTTTGATTTCTTGATTGTTGTTTGGTTGGTTGTTGACTACGGAAGCGTAGAAGGGCCACCAAAATATTATTTTCATTTTTCCAAGTTATAAGTCGGAAAAATCGATTTTTCCGGGTTGTAAGTCGGAGAAATCGATTTTTCCGAGTTGTAAGTGGGAGAAATCGATTTTTCCGAGTTGTAAGTCGGAGAAATCGATTTTTCCGAGTTTTAAGTCGGAAAAATCGATTTCTCCGACTTACAACTCGGAAAAATCTGTTAAGTCGGAAAAATCTCAAATATCTAGAATAGAAGATGTAAACTTTATGCAACAGGAAATACAAAAATCTTCGCAATTACATGGATACAGATGGTTTCATCTGCAACTAATAAACATTTACATTGTTGTTGTTTGTAGTCGATCAATAGTGGGCGTTAAAATACTCTATCGCCGTAAAGCCCAAAAACCTCTACTTTACGCCCGTTCGTGCATAAACAATACAATATATAACAAACAGAGAGATAGTCGACCATATATATACAGTACTGTTTCGGGACGGTAATCCCTCATCAGTATGGCTCACCCGACTATAAAGTGATATAGACAAACGTTGTCAATGAAACAATAAATTTATATTTTTACATTCGAAACAGATATTTTTACATATTATTATGTATTGATGAAACAACCGATTCAAGAGGACGTTATATTGCTCATTTATGGATTGGAGTTCTTAGTGGCGAGATTTTACCAAAATGTCACCTCCTTGCTTCTAAAGAATTAGAAAACACACATGCATTGACAGTGACCAGATTTGTTCAAGAGGAATTGTCAACCTTTTTTCTTCCTACACCTGTTTCTACCGATATTTTTTTGCTTGTTTTGTCGGAGGCAGCACCGTACATGAAATGAGCCGGGCAAAATTTGAAAATCTTTTATCCGATGTTGATACATGTAACATGCCTTGCTCATGCTTTAAAAAGGGTTGCTGAGGAAATTAGGAAACATTTCCGCCTGTAAATAGTTTAATTTCCAACATGAAAAAAGTCTTCCTTAAAGCGCCTATAAGCGTTGTCTGACGTATTAATAAAGACTGCTCGGCTGTCATGTTTGACAGTTCTCTGGCTCACCATGCGCTTCCTGTAGACAAAATACAATGCAAAATACATTGTTGACCATAGGCGCCATCTATTTTCCAGGATATGAAGCTATAGCCGTGAAGAGTCTTATTCATACGTCAGTCAACGCTATAAGGGTTCAGTTCTACAAAAAAAAACTACCAAACACTCCTCCTCCACCCCAACCTGGTATTACAAGATGGGGCACTATTGGTTGGAAGCTGCATCTTTTTATTGCGAGAATTTTTGCCAACTGAAAGATCCAATTTCAGAATTTTCGAACGAATCTTCCCAGTCCCTTACAGATGTTAAACAACTATTCGAAAACAAGGAAATAAAGAAACAACTTTCCTTTCTAAAAGCAAATTATAGCTTTTTTTCTAAAACAATAACACAAATGGAGGAATCTAATTTGCCATTAACCCGAAGTGTAGAACTGGTAAAACAATCTGAGGTTGCTTTTCACAGGTAAAATTGGGGACAAAATATTTCAAAAATTTAGAAATGTGATGGAAAAAATAGTGGGTTTCAGTTTCTTAGCCAAATAGCAAATATTTTAAAGGGAGATTTTACCGATCCATCGATTTGGATCCTGTGATAGTGAGCAATTTTAAAAGCGCACCTCTTACATCGGTTGATGATGATAAGGAGTTTCTCCATTTATAAATTTTTATATTCTGATACAAGACCAAATTTTGTTGGTGGTTTATTGTTTTTACAACTAAATTTCAACCTGATTTTTATCATTTATAATAAATGCATATTTATATTTAGTTCAATCGCCCTGTATGTAGAAAATTTAAAATAAAATACTGTTACTTTTACTATGTATAAGTGCATTTAGAAATTTGTATGTACATTATATATGTTTATTTGTATATGAAATAGTAAATTTATATTTTTAAATTATTTCTTAATTTGCATATTTTCAACATTTTCCTGCATATTTTGACTAAATTATTTGCATATTTATACGCATATTTTTAGGGTTTCGACTTGCATATTTGGGTTACTCGAATGATCACCATGCTTTTTGCAGTGCCGAAACGAGACTAAAACTCAGAGCAATTAATTTTTCCGACTTGCAACTTGGAAAAATCGATTCCTCTGACTTACAACTCGGAATAATCGATTTCTCCGACTTACAACTCGGAAAAATCGATTCCTCCAACTTACAACTCGGAAAAATCGATTTCTCCGACTTACAACTCGGAAAAATCGATTTCTCCGACTTACAACTCGTAAAAATCGAATTTTCCGACTTGCAACTTGCAAAAATCGATTCCTCCGACTTACAACTCGGAAAAATCGATTTCTCCAACTTACAACTGTATAGGGAGGCCTACAAAAAGAAAAATGCATTTTTTTGTCGAAGTTTAAAATGTGGAGCAAATGAACTTCAGCACCCGAGTAACTCGCCTCTCCTGCTTCAAAATAAACGGTTAAGGTTGGCTCTGGAGAGCTTTGTTGTCACATTTCAATTAATCTTATTGTCAACAAAGGGTAAACTGAAGGAATAACAAATAATATGTATCAACTGCTATAACGGTGTTCTCATTCTATAAAGGGCAAGCATTCTAACACTTCAAACCTTTGAGGAAAATGTTGTACTCACACCATAATTAGGTACCAATATTTGCTTGAGGTCTTTTTGCGAATTTCCGCAAACTCATTGTATCACAATTTTTAAGCTGCACGAGAACATTGCTACTGGCAACACGTCACGCGATACATTTTGCACGTTTTTGTTTTTTCATTTTTTTTAAGCAATAAAAATTACGTTAATGTAATGTTAAAAAAGTAGTCACAATTCGTATTAGTCATACGTTGTGAATTTAGCGCCCCCTGACATTCATTGATGTGAACTAGCAATGGTATAGGGCGGTAGGAAGGAATAAAACCAATTTTGGCGACAGCGGCGACTCTGGAATCTTGAGTCGAGTCCTGATATATTTCCAAAAATTGACTTTAGAGGCACAATAACACAATACTAACACATTTACTTCATAACTGTTTCCGATATTTCCAAGCCAAATCCGATTATATCAAATTTTTCATTATAAATGTCAAATTTGCCCAGCATATGCTATGACGTCACGACCTTCTAAAAGTGAAATAGTGATTCCATGACAGTTGCCCACAAGACAGAAGCAAACACGAATAAAGCCCTCGGACAAAAGCGCACAGTCATTAAAGCGCATATGCATAGGTAAAGCCCACACGGACTAATGACCACAAAGAACATTAGCGCACATAACCAAATTAATGCGCACATTAATAAAAAACGCACACACATATAATTGCGCACATTGATAGGATACAAAACACAGAGTTTACATAAAAAATGCTCAAATATTTTTTTATCAGTCCACGTGTTTTTTTTTCGTGGGCTTTAGTCATCTGCGCTCTTATCATGTGGCCTTCTGTCCTGTTACCATTTTCTTAGATGCAGTGAAAACACAGTAAATTTCAGTGAAAACACCGCATCTAAGAAAATGGTAACAGGACAGAAGGCCACATGATAAAAGCGCATATGACTAAAGCCCACGAAAAAAAACCACGTGGACTGATAAAAAAATATTTGAGCATTTTTTATGTAAACTCTGTGTTTTGTATCCTATCAATGTGCGTAATTATATGTGTGTGTGCGTTTTTTATCAATGTGCGCATTAATTTGGTTGTGCGCGCTAATGTTCTTTGTGGTCATTAGTCCGTGTGGGCATAAAAATGTAGTTTTACTTTTTTGTCAACAGAAGTAAGTGTGCAAATTCTTGAGGTAGGTACCTATTTAAATTTCTGTGTTTTCCAAACTTCCGTCCCGCGATAAGATTTTTCCGATAAATCGGGTTTCGACAACTGGATCGGTATTAACACAAAACAGAGGGTCCCTCGAAATATGACCGAGGGCCTATCAAAGTCAGTTGAAAAGCTGAACGGCGAACAAACCAACAGAACGAACAAACACGTCAAGAAGGTTGGAAATAGTTCAGCAGCGTACGCACCATTTTTACATGAATTACAATTTTGTTATGACTTATAAACAAAACAAAATGCTTTTTTTTTAAAGAATCAATATCTAATAAGTCTAGATTAAAAAAAAATTGTGGACTTTCTTCCTCTAATAATAATAACAACAACAACAACGGCAATGACGACGACGATGACAACAACAATAACAACAACGACGACAGTAACAACAACAAACGATAGCGATATGAATAACAACAACAACAACAACAACAAAAACAATAATAATTATAATATAAATTTTCTCCCGCTAGAACTAGGATAACATTCGCTCAAGTACTACGGAAAACTCTAGAAAACCGTAGTAATACCGGTGAATGTAGAACAATGAGTAAACTCTGGGGAAATAGGTATATAAAAACACTTTTATTTATTACAGGCCATGATAAGGACGCGTCGCCACAGATTCGTCCATATGTCAGTTCTCTTCTTCATCTATACCGTAGTCCATGTGCTGTCCTTGCAGTCGGAGGATCGCTCCGAACCATCTATCCACGAGGCCGTCAGGTTCGAAAAGAATACGCCATCGCCAAGGAACAATCATGGCGACGCCGAGGAGGTCGTGCCAGGAGAACGGACAGTAACATCCACCAGCAGGCCACAGGTAAGCCCATAGATTAAAAAAGGAGACGTACATAAATAATCAGAAGCATTGTTGAAACCGTCCGCAAAAAATCCCGCTCTACCAACTTCCAAACTTCAATTTTGGATAGAAAACAAATTAAAACAGACACATAATTGTAATGCCTGGCAATTTTTAGGAATCGATACTAAGTTGAAGTAGCTATGGGAATTTTAATTTAGAGTTTAGTTTTATATAACATTTAATGCAAAATATTTTGTGTGCTCTGTGATCGTCCCAGGATTTTGTCAAGGGGGGGAGCTTGAATAAAGGCAGAATATATTTTAATCAGTCACAGCTAGCTAGACTTTGTCGATGGGAGGTTCAGAAAATTAAATAATGACATAATACCTATAAAGTTTGTGGTTAAAAATTGGGCCGAATTTTCATTGTTAACTATGGACCCATAAACATTTGTAAACAAGGAGTACTCTTATGTTTTTAATTAACAAAGTTATTCTGTATTGTTAATTATACTGCCTTATATTGAAGTAAAAAGAAGTACAAATATTAACTTAGTACCTATAAATTTTTGAGGTAGCGTATAAATTATGATGTTCTATCAAAGGGTAACTTGCATTTTGCATTATATCTAACTTTTGCATACAACACGTTTTTCTGACCACTGTCACCAACAGAAATTTGTGTTGGGGTGGGCCTTTATAAATTAATATATTTTTTTTTAAAATAGGGAATTTAATAAAGTAAAAATATGCTGCGCCACAGGAGAAATTTTTTTAAAAATATTAAAGGCAAATAGCTTAAATGTGTCATAGGAAATTACAAAATCACAAAATCATAATACTATGTATTTTTTTCCTCAGTTGTTTCAACCACCATCACCACTCTCCTCCCCTTACGGCGCTGTTTTATATATTTTTAATAAATTATTTTCGGTCTTTCAGTCCGTCTATGTTCTTTATAAAGAGGCATTAACATTCTAATTTTCTAACGCCCATGGGGAGGGAGGGATGAAGCAATACCGTCAAGTATTGTGTTGTGAAATGTACTTGAGAATGCCTAGTTTTATTAGTGTTAAGATTGAACAACAAAATTACTTTTTAATGTAAGTACCTGAATCAATTGTCATCCTTTCATTTATTGAATTTTTTTATTGCTGTTGCGAACTGTATTTTATACCTTTGTAGCGCCCTCATGATGCCAATATAAGTTGGCGAAACGTCGGCAATTTAAAAACCGTAGTTTTTAATTCAAACCGATCCCAAAACACCTACAACAACAGACAGTGTTGGATGAAGCCCCTCTAGCACCTCATTGGGACCGTCACTGTGTTCCTCGCGGAAATTTCATCGGATGAAGAAAATATAGCTACGCAACATAAGTCTGGTCCAATGTAATAGTTTAGAATGCACGAAGGGAAGCCGACTTCAAAAAGCGGATTTCCTATGAGCAGGCGCCAATTCGATTGCAGTTACTGATATTCTCTAATAAGAGATCGGGCTGCAATCAGACCAACTGTAGATTCCGACATTAGAATGCTAGTACCGTATTGCTGGATTGTGATACAAATATATACAGATGAAATCCTCAGTTTTTAAATACCTTTCCACACCGTATGCTACCCTCAAACTGGAAATACCTAACACATTTGAGCGCCACCCCAATCACTTATCATCCTGAAAAGCAGATTCCCAAAGTTATATATTTGAAGAAATCAATATGCCCCTTCGACGGTAGGCTGTTCGTTGAAAGAGAATCGGCGCCATCTATTGTCTAGAAACCGAAAAATTTATAGACATATAGCTATTTTAACTGCCTTTAAGTACTGATCAGAGTTCTGTTGCCATCTAGGCTGTATTTTATTTGAGTTTTTTTTTCAAAAGATGCTGTAGGTGCATACTTATTGCACACTTATTTTCATTTTGTACAGTGAGCGATAAAACCAAAGGACCTATAACCACAGTCCACAACCAAGGTGAATCTATAGAGGCCTTTGAATAAAGAACGTTTCCGTTTTTACAGTGGCGCTCACCTTTGAGTTGTTTTGACAAACTGCGATCGGGGCAGAAATCCCAATTTTCCGTGAAATCAGTAGGTACCTACAATACAGGCAAACAATTATAAGGCACGTTTATGTATTTAAGTTTAGGAATCCTTCATAATATATAGCAAATCGAATTTTAAATTTCCAATTATGAAGAAGTAGGTACCTACACAAACGCCTATGCCACTTTGGTGCATGGCCTCAAAAGTTAATTTAAATTACAAAATTACTCACCGATGGATTATTATCCTCAAACATTTTAGTTTTGGCGGTCAGGAAAGTGCCACAAGCCGCACAGCTAAGCATAATAATTCGAAAAAGTATCTAAATACCACATAAAATACTTTCACCTATCACCGTGTCAGATATCAAAATATTGTGTCAAAACTTGGCCACCTAGGAAATTCATAAGTTTCTGATTTTGTACCTACCGACTCGTAACGAAATTATACAAAGTGCTTTAGAACTGTTAGAAATCGTTTGGGGAAATGCTAGACTGTATAAAAGAAAAAAAGGTAGGTTGTAAATTTTAAAATTCCATAGAAAAAGTCAAAATGCTGATAATAATAAAACTAAAATTTTAAGAAAATAGCCCGAAATATAAAAATTTATGGCGTGGCCCTTAAGCCTTCTAGAAAGGAACAAAAATATTGCAAATACAAACAATTATTTTTATGTCAGGAAAAAACCAATTAAATACTTTTTAAAGATTTTTAGAATTATTGTAATAATTGTAATTTTATTGACACCTAGATTGATAAAATTAGCAAAAATATTAATGTTACTTTTTCAATTTTCCGTTAATTATTTCAATCCACCCACGGTTCTTTAAATTTACATAATATACCTACAATACTACATCATAAAGTAAATACCACAAATCTTGATCCCTGCGCCACAGTGGTTGACAATGGAAATTGAATTGTCGACCAATGTGACGGCAGGCATCAAGATTCGTCGTATCAACTTTATGCCAGGCAGTCGGGCAAAAATGGATGACTGCTTTGTTTGCCAAAGCGCCATAGTTAAGTGAAATAACTTCAATATCTGCATGTCCCACATACATGTATACCTACTGTAAACTGTTATTAATATTATGATACTGTCATTACCGCACATATACCTACTTTGTATTTATATTGCAGAAAAGAGAGAAAGAGAAACCTGGTACCAAGAGTTCGGATGAGCACCCATCGAAACTGGAGCACGGCGGTAGCATGGTCGGCGACATGCTCGGCGACCTGCTGAGCGTCGACGAAGACGCCGATGATGCCAGCGAGTCGCCTACGCATCCCTCTAAGACGGAGCATGCCGTGGTGGGACTGGTGGCTGCGGGCGCTGGGATCCACGACTACGTGACTGAGGTACTGCGATTAGCGGTACAATATTTCGCTTCTTATTGGTTGCTATGACTACAGAGTCCCTGTGTAACTAGAAGACTAGTTACCTATACAGGGACTTTAGCAACAACCAAGAGGCTAGTTCTGATTTTCTTCAAAGCTCTTCTGCATGATTGTTGATGAACGATATTTTCTTGTTTGCGGTTAATCGTAAGAAAAAGTCAATCTTACTTTTGCTTTTATAATCTTACTTTAAAACATCTGCACCACTGCACAGAAGGTTCCTTAATGGCATTTGTCAAATGGACTCCAATTTACAACTGGAAAAACGATGGGATAAGTTATTATGAAATCACAATTTTTTGAAATAATGTTACTCTGTCGTACAATGAATACCTAACTAAGATGCAATTAAGGGACCCCACGTAAGTGCCTACAATAGATTCTATAACAAGTTATGTAATGGCCCATAATATATACATCCACGTCTATTCTACCGCAGTATTTAAATTTGTGAGGATGTATCAGATACAGAGCGCAGGGTTGCCAAACGTAAATTATAAGCGCTGGCAATTTTAAACCGTGCCATTTTCGCTGGAGCCTTTTTTTAGTGTTTTGCTAATTCATATCGGCACGCGGTCCTCCGTATATGAATAGGTAGGTAGAGAGTCTGGCCAATGTGAAACAATGTAAGAATAAGAAGAGAAGTGCAAAATTAGAGATTTTCAAAAAAAATTGCGCAGTTTCTTCTTTCTTTGGCGGTTTTTTATAGGAGTATTCCGGAATTGGTACGCACCGTTTGGTTTAGCTAGTGATTGAAAGTTTTGAGATCATCGAAATCATCCAATTGCGTTAATTTGTGATGAAACCAAAAGTATAGGTCAAATTGGCGAATATAATATACAAAATTATTTGCGAGGATTTAATTTCGGGATTCTCTCTCAATTAATAAAGGGGAGGGGCTTCCTAGAATCAATTTATAACTCATATTTACATTTCTTTATGAAATCTGGAAATTCAACTTATTCTATAGGTGGTTATTAAGAGAAGTCATCAAGTTCTTTCTCTCAGTCAGCGATTTAAGGAGTGCCCACCTACCGCGATTTCAAAACCCAGCACTTCCAGTTCTCGCCAGGCCCACATTCACAACACCTCATTCGCCACATGATAAAATATCGCCGGGCAAACAAGGGACATTTTAGATTCTTGGCCTTGATCATCTGGGCGACACAACGTTGTCATATCAAAGGTGGGCCCGACGAGACAGCGATGTAAGGGAAGGTGGGACCCCAGGATTTAGGCTTCGCGGAAAGTAAGTTATTTACTTATTTCAGACATTAACAAATTCAAATTGATAGACTAGTGAAACTATTTGCACCGATGAGCAATAGTCTAGCATCAGCTTCAAGTTTTATATTTTTGAGAATTTCAAATTAAATACAAACACTTCTCACTTTTATTAGAAAGCTTACATTGAAATAATAGCTTGTATCTTTGTTAACAGGAACTCAATAAAACAAATGCAAATGCTAGCGAGCCAAATTGCATATCACCAGCTATGAAACAGGTAAGTTTATAATTGTGTAATATCTATTTACCTGTCAAAATTACTGTGCTATGTATTAAAAAAACAAGAATAAACTTCATCAAGGTATAAAGGTGGGTAGTCACGATGAGATATTTCCATGAGAATTCAACGCCTGCCAATATGAACCAATAAAATGGCATAATTTTTGAAATATTAACTAATCAGGTGATGATTTCAGCGATTATTTCCTTTATACTGCTTGCATCCAATAAGCTAGCTCCTTCCATAAAAATCCAACCAATCATATGCCTCTGCTAGCGATAATTGCACTTGTGCAAAACCAAACCGGTCATACCACTTGTGCAATTATCACCTCGTTGCTTAGCAACCGCGAATCTGTTCGATACAAACACATACTTCTAAAAATTTGTATGTTTTACACTGTTCTAAATTATGCAGCTTATAAATTATGTTACGGTATTATTAAGCATTGTATCAATGAATTTATATAACTTTTACATTGCTAAATAATAATTGTTGTTATTAGACCTCCGTCTTCGTTTAAATTTATGACACACATTCAGAAAATAAACCAACGCCGACAGGGTGTAGGTATAATCGCATTTGCCTTGGATACCCAAGCGTCACGTTTGTTTACTCGAACGCTACAGTCGAAGCTGTCAATAAACTCGTTCAAAATGAGTCGTTTTGGAAATGTAAACATAGAAAAAATTAATACAGAAATTATTAAATCGTATTCGTGAAATAATCTCGACAAATACCACTCGTGCCGGAAATTTTTCTAGATAACTTTATTCTCAAGTCCTATTTTGCCCATTAGCAAAACCACTCGTACAAATTGGGCTTTTATTTTCAGAGATAAAATCCCTCGAGCTTCACTCTCGGGATTTTATCAGAAAATAAAAGCCCAATTTATACTCGTGATCTTTCTAGGCAAAATAGCGCTTTCGAAAAAATTATCGATAAAATTTCCGGCACTAGTGATATTACATACGATTATTTCCCTCATACTGCTTGCGTCCAATAAGGTAGCTCCTTCCATAAAAATCCAACCAATGATATGCCTCTGCTAGCGATAATTTGCACTTTACCGGTAATTTGCACAATTACCGGTAATTGCACTTTTGCAAATTATCACTTCGTTGCTTAGCAACCCTGAATCTATTGTATTATTAAGCATTATATCAATGAATTTATACAACTTTTACATTGCTAAATTCTTGTTATTTAGACCTCCGCCTCCGTTTAAATTTATGATACATTCAGAAAATAAACCAACTCCGACAGGGTGTAGGTATAATCGCATTTGCCTTGGATACCCAAGCGTCATGTTTATTTACTCGAACGCTACAGTCGAAGCTGCCAATAAACTCGTTCAAAATGAATCGTTTTGGAAATGTAAACATAGAAAAAATTAATACAGAAATTATTAAATCGTATTTATGCAATAATCTCGACAAATACCACTCGTGCCGGAAATTTTTCTAGATAATTTTATTCTCAAGCCCTATTTTGCCCATTAGCAAAACCACTCGTACAAATTGGGCTTTTATTTTCAGAGATAAAATCCCTCGAGCTTCGCTCTCGGGATTTTATCAGAAAATAAAAGCCCAATTTATACTCGTGATCTTTCTAGGCAAAATAGCGCTTTCGAAAAAATTATCGATAAAATTTCCGGCACTAGTGATATTACATACGATTATTTCCCTCATACTGCTTGCGTCCAATAAGGTAGCTCCTTCCATAAAAATCCAACCAATGATATGCCTCTGCTAGCGATAATTTGCACTTTACCGGTAATTTGCACAATTACCGGTAATTGCACTTTTGCAAATTATCACTTCGTTGCTTAGCAACCCTGAATCTATTGTATTATTAAGCATTATATCAATGAATTTATACAACTTTTACATTGCTAAATTCTTGTTATTTAGACCTCCGCCTCCGTTTAAATTTATGATACATTCAGAAAATAAACCAACTCCGACAGGGTGTAGGTATAATCGCATTTGCCTTGGATACCCAAGCGTCATGTTTATTTACTCGAACGCTACAGTCGAAGCTGCCAATAAACTCGTTCAAAATGAATCGTTTTGGAAATGTAAACATAGAAAAAATTAATACAGAAATTATTAAATCGTATTTATGCAATAATCTCGACAAATACCACTCGTGCCGGAAATTTTTCTAGATAATTTTATTCTCAAGCCCTATTTTGCCCATTAGCAAAACCACTCGTACAAATTGGGCTTTTATTTTCAGAGATAAAATCCCTCGAGCTTCGCTCTCGGGATTTTATCAGAAAATAAAAGCCCAATTTATACTCGTGATCTTTCTAGGCAAAATAGCGCTTTCGAAAAAATTATCGATAAAATTTCCGGCACTAGTGATATTACATACGATAATTTGCACTAGTGCAATTATCGCTAGCAGAGGCATGTGATTGGTTGGATTTTTATGGAAGGGGCTACTTTATTGGATGCAAGCAGTATGTTCATATTGGCAGGCGTTGAATTCTCGCTAAAATACTACTCTCTTATTTATACGCTTTAGTGACGCTAAACCAATATTGCGGTAGCTAAAACTGATCAGTAACCCGATAACTTCTTTACAATACCAAGTTTAATAAAGGACTAGAAGATACAATTTCAGTTGACACATTATTGATCGTTAAAGGTGGATTTATAAACTCGACGTTTGCGTTGGCGCTCGCCGTTGCCGTTTGCGTCGAAAATTCAATCCCAATACTTTACGTGTAACCGTTCATAAAATGCCGTCGAATGCTGCCGTCTGCGTCCGATGCCGTCCGAGATAAACTAATTTCATCTTTTTCACGTTCCGTCGTTCACATTTCTGGACGCAAACTGCGAAGGTCACCGTCAACTTCGAGCGCCAACGCAAACGTCGAGTTTATAAATCCACCTTTAAAATATCTATTAACCCAATAAATATATTCAAAACTAAAGGCTCTTCCTTAATGACAGCTATCAAATAGATTTTAACTGTTATGCATGGGTGCGAGAGGTCCCGGGTTCATATCCCGGATGTGGCCATTTTTTTTATTTTTTAAATCACATTTTCTAAAAGGAAAGATATTTATAACTCTCTTCCTAAATACAACTCGTGATATGCCTAATAATCAGATAATACAACTTTCGTTAATTTAAATCCCAATGCTAAGAAAAGACCACTCTTGCTGCGAAGTCGTGGTATTTTCAGCTTTGGGTTTATAATTCGTAAAATTAACGAAAGGTAGGTATTATCGGTAATAGGCACACCATTTATTAGTTATATTACCCTTGAGAATTTTGTTTCGCGAGAGAATGATAGAATAATCTCCATAAATTTTGGAAAACAGATGGCGCTGATGGCTAACGTATTTTTCCTGCTCCCTTCCCCGTAAGTACACTTTACATACTCGCCAACAGGCCCGAAAGCGAAAGTCAAATGTTCGAGGTCCCCTGTTATTTTGGTTGCTAGCTGCCAAAGTGGTTGCTAGGTACAAAAAGTATTGCTTAGCAACCCTTACGCAGCAGGGAATCATTAATAAAATATATGTAGCAACGCGAATTTTGCGTCAATTTTAATAGGTTTCACAACAATCGTTTTACAAACTGATTTTGATCATAAAGAACACGAATTATACCAAAGAAAAATTAATAATATCAATGTTTCTCTGGCGTCAAATAAGAGCCGCATAAGAGAAGAAATTTGACAAGCACCTCGCTACCGCTAGGGCGAGGGTACCCGATTGGTAATTCGTAGATCCAGGGTTCAAATCCCATACAAAGCTCAACATTTTTTATTTATCTTTTTATTATCGCTGCTTTCTGCCTTTTATATTTATCACTGATTATCATTTTTAGTAATTGAACAAAGGTTATTTTGAAGATCATTACTCACAATCTACTCCATATATATTTTATTCAAAGTACCTATATTATATAACCTGAAATTGTCGGTAGCAGGAAAAATGTAATACATTGCACGATGCGTAAGCTCTTTTTTAGCCTCGGAGGTACTTTTAATAACAGAGGCAACGCCCGCGTTGCCGCGGTCTTTAAACAACCTCCTCGGCCAAAAAAGTGCACTTACGCATCTGGCAATGTAAATAACTATTGCATTACACCGTTGACTGACGTATTAATAAGACTTCTCACGGCTATAGTTTCATGTCCTGGAAAGTAGATGGCACCTATGGTCAACAATGTATTTTGTCTCCGGGAAGCGCATGGTGAGCCAGAGAACTGTCAAACATGACAGCCGTGAGCAGTATTTATTAATACGTCAGTCAACGATTATACTTTGTCTTTTTAAGCACATGATGGCCTAAAAAAAGTGTCAGACGTGTGATGGCCTAAAAAAAGTGTCAGACGTGACAGCCGTGAGCAGTCTTTATTAATACGTCATTGAACACACTATTATCTAACGGATGATGAATGATTCCATTGGTAGCGATTTTCAGTCTTGGTTTTCAAAAACTATTACAACAAATTCTGAAAATGTTCAGCATGGACATCTGAAAATATTGTTTGTTACAGCTAAAAAGTTGTGTTCCCTTTAGAAATTAAAATTATTTTCGGAAAAACCGGAATTGATACGCCAAATTTAAGGTAAAAATGAGATGTGACCACGGAGATCCAGTATCAGTATTACCCTCTATACTTATATATCCGCTCCAGGCCATCAATAATATTCGGCATATATATTTTTGGAGATGTTCAGCTTTTCATAATAATTTTCGCATGCCCTTTTAACGTCTCAACTTCGCGAACCCGATCGCTATTGCTTTGAAAAGTGGCTGTCGGGATGATAGCCATCGAGCGAGTCAGAGGATTGGTATTTTTATCACAGGTTTATTTCGACATTGTCGTTACCAGAATAATGTTAAAATATTTGAGATTATTACAAACTAGTTCTGCAAAATGACCCATAAGAAGACGATAGTCCTGAACAACTTAAGAGGGAAGGTTAGGAGGCTGTGACTGTGATCATTGATTCGTTTGCAGTAAATGCAACCCCTAATGAATCCTGAAAAAAGGTTTCGCGCAAAATTCCAACATCCACGATTACCAACAGATAATTTTCCTTTTACTTCTATTGATGGTGGCATTAAACCTACTGATTCCTTGAAGTTTTTAGGTATTGTACTTGATAAAAATGTAAACTTTGAAAGACTTTTAGAAAATGTAAATAAAAGTATAAGTAAGTCGGATTATACTATATAAAAAGTTAACAAAGAACTTGAGAAACAAGCACCATTTAGTGTGTGCTTTGCTTATTTTCAAAGCATTGCTCAAAATAGCATGGAATTTTTGGGTTTATGTTGAACTGTACAGGGTAGGCCAAATTGGACACTTTTAAAGGGAAACTCCGATTTTTACAAGCTTTTATTTAACTTGCAATGTATGGTGAACTATAATGTTTAGGTCAAATCTTGCAAGCTAAATTAGAATCACTTCCTGACATCCGATTGAGCTGAAATTTTGCATACACCTTTAGTTCCGGTGACAATACAATATACAATACTCAATATTGTAATACTTTCAAAATGGCCGTCGCCACAAGATGGCGGATGATGTATTTTTTTGTCAACCCCCTTTAATATGGGTATCAAATAAAAGGGCTTGAAGAATAGTAAACGATAGAGTTAGTGACATCACACTAAATTCAATATGGCCGCCGCTTCAAGATGGCGGATAATGTATTTTTTGTAAACCCCCTTAATATGGATATCAAATGAAAGGGCTTGAAGAGTAGAACTAAAAAGTTGAAAATAAAATTAATAGTAAAACATATTTTTAAAAACAAGCTTTTATTTAAATGCTCTGAAAAGAAGAAAATAAACTTTATAATAAATCAAACTAAGGCAAACCCATAATTTTGTTACATTATACAACTGTATATGATATAAAAGCTTGTCGCGAGATTTTCGTGTGAAAATACATTTTCTACTTATAATTACTTTCAAGATATATGTATTCTCGCGACAAGTTTTATATCATATACAGTTGTTGTATAATGTAACAAAATTATGGGTTGCCTTGGTTTGATTTATTATAAAGTTATTTGCTTCTTTCAGATCATTTAAATAAAAGCTTGTTTTTAAAAATATTTTTTTACTATTCATTTTATTAACGGAGATAGACAAAAATTGATATCGGCCATACGCATATTGCAGAACCTACTCCGCAGATAATCTTGTAGGCAACATTTTAAAAGCTTAATGTTCTTTACAATAATTAATCTAGGTATTCAGGGTGGACCCAGATCGACTATACGATAGGTCACGATAGGTGTAAAAGACAAAAAATTTTCGAGTTCGGGATCAGCCTTGCTTGATTAGAAACTAATTTGCACCATATTATTATATTTTAAAAATCAAGCAGGCCTTGACAGGGGCAATTTATTCGTTTCCAGTTCAGGTAAACTACATTTTATTGGAAAAAGTTGTCGAGAATGAAAATTTAAGTCCCCCTACCAAATTTTAAAACAATTGGCAGACTGATTTTTTTTAATTTCAACTTTATTTTTTGGAAAAAATGGAAATGGAAATGGAAAAATTTTTCGATAAATGTACTTGATTTGCGCTAAAACCGCAAAAATTGAAAAAATAAAAAATCTAAATGTGCCGATTGTTTTATAATTTGGTACGGTGATTTGGAATTGCATTCTGAACAACTTTTTTTAATACAATTTTTCGATATCTCTTCTTGAGGAAAAGGTAGTATACCTGCACTGAAAATGAATAAATTGCCCCTGTAAAGGTAAAAATACCGTGCAAATCACTTTCTAATCAAGCAAGGCTGATCCCCCAAAGCTCAAGTTTCAACTCGAAAATTTTTTGTCTTTCACACCTATCGTATAGTCCATCTGGGTCCACCCTGTCTATCTACAGGGTTTATCTACTAATAATATAATTTACAAACATAAACATGAACTTACAATTTCACCTTCTCAACATTCATATAGTACAAGATCATATAATAATAATAATAATAATAATATATATAACAACAACACGAACATCTACAACATGGGAGCCAAACGAGAACTAGGGTTCCACCCACCGAAGGTGCTGCGCGGGAACTTCAGCCAGCGTTCACAGAGGCGGGATTACAACGACGACGCATGAAATGGACTGTGTCCATGAATGAATCGATTATGCGTATTTTCTACAGGGTGACAAACTTAGGACAAGAGATTATCGGCTACCGACAACAACTGCATGCCGAGTTCTGCAGGGAGTTTCCACACATGCAAGTGTCTGAACAAAGAGTGTCAGATCAGTATCGAACTATTCTAAGAAATAACCGAATTCCAGAAACGCGACTTAACACTATCAAACGGGAAGTTGAGCTAGAGATCCACGGCGAACACATAGACATAGATGACAACAACAACAATGGGGAACTTCAAGAGCCTGGACAACAACTAGAAGCCGAAACGGTAGAACCAACAACCGAGAGTCTGGAACGGGTTAACGAAGAACATTTTGAAGGCTTGGACACACATATGAGACAGGCAGTATTGCGATACGAAGGCACAGACCCACTTAGCAGGCCACCGCTACCAAGATTAAATTCTTCCAGGAAACTTGCGATCGTGCTCGATCTTATGAACACAAGAATTTTACCAAGCTATGTTTCAGTGACACCAACATTAGAACGTATGCACATGTTAATCTACTGTGCCGCAACGGCAGTCATCACTGTAATGGGTGCCAAGATCCGAACGGCCCAAGAGTTGAATCGTGCAAGACCAGAACCACGAATGGCTCAATGGGAAATGCGACTAAATCGGAAGATCGAGAGTCTCCGTAAAGACATAGGACAAGTGACGGAATATATCAGAGGAGTTAGAACTAGAAGGATCCAGAGGGCGGTGCAGGCAGTAATGAGCCGCACCCAAATGCATTCTCGGCATGACCCCGCGAACATCACTGCTCAACAATGTCTTGACACATTAAAACAAAAACTTTCTGTTTTCGCAGGGCGTCTGAGGAGATACAAGGCTAGTAACAACAGGAAACGAGACAATAAACTCTTTGAACGATCAGAAAAGGGTTTCTACCGTGCTTTTAATTCTAGCGCCGATGCCACAAATGCGAGTTACCCTAGCAGAGAACAGGTCGACGGTTTCTGGAGAAATCAACTTGCCACACCAGGTCCATACAATGTCAGTGCAAGCTGGATCAGCGAAGAACGCGAGATGGGCCGGAACTATAGCCAGATGCAACACGAGCAATTCACAACCGCTGAGGTCTCCGATGTCATCAAGAAGTCCCACAACTGGAAGGCACCAGGTCCAGATCATCTCCAAAATTATTGGATTAAGAAGTTGTGGTGCACGCATGAACAAATAACTACCTTAATTAATGAAGTCTTGCTCGATCCTCTGAAAATGCCATTGTTTCTTACACAGGGTGCAACTTACCTGTTACCAAAAGACCAGCGGAATACGGATAACCCTGCCAAGTACCGCCCAATAACCTGCTTGCCTACGCTTTACAAGATAATCACATCTTGCCTTACGCAGCGAATATATGCTCACTGCGAGCGGAACAACATCATTGCAATGCAGCAGAAGGGCTGCTCGAAGGGCGCAATGGGATGCAAAGAGCAACTCATCATAGACTCTGTCATCTGCAACCAGGCTCATTCCAAGCAACGAAACCTCCACATGGCTTATGTGGACTACAAAAAAGCATTTGATTCCGTACCTCACGACTGGCTCACAGGTATCTTAAAGCTGTATAAAATAGATCATCATACAGTTTCCTTTTTAGAACACGTTATGACAACCTGGCGCACTAAGATACAACTCAGAACCGCAGACAGTAACATCGAGACCGACACAATCAACATCCGAAGAGGGATTTTCCAAGGAGATTCACTCAGTCCACTGTGGTTCTGCATGGCGATGAACCCTCTATCACATCGGTTGAACTCTACAAAATATGGCTTCGCTATCAAAAGCAACAACGCAGAAGCGATCAAGTTGAATCACCTATTATATATGGATGATTTAAAACTGATCGCCGCAACCAAAAACCAACTAACGCAAATGCTTAAAATTGTAGAGGAGTTCTCCAGGGACATCGGAATGCTGTTTGGACTGGACAAGTGCCGCACCCTTAATATCATCCGGGGAAAGCTCGAACAAAGCGCACACGAGATGCAGGACGGCCAGGAGATCGAAGCAATGAGCAAGGGAGATACATACAAGTATCTCGGGATGAAACAAGCTCAAAGGATAGACCATCGAACAATGAAGACTGATTTAACGAATGAATTCATCAAGAGAGTAAGACAAGTAGTGCGAACTGATCTTAACAGCAGGAATTTGTTTAAGGCCCTGAACACGTATGCGTGCTCTGTACTCAGCTATTCGTTCGGAATAGTGAATTGGACCAACACGGACATCAACAACCTGCAACGAAAAGTTAGGACACTACTGACAAAAGCTCATAAACATCATCCCCGTAGCGCCGTAGAAAGAACAACTCTGCCACGTCAACTAGGAGGAAGAGGATTGGCAGATCTCAGCAAGCAATTGGACCAACAAATATTAAATCTGCGTAATTATTTCTACAGGCAGGCCAACAGCTCCACACTACATAGGGCTATATGCGGAGCAGGCGTCTCAACACCGCTACGTCTGACGGAACACGAGCGTCAAAATCACCACCGAACCGACAACGATAAACTACAGAGGTGGTTGGGGAAGCCGCTGCACGGGAGACATCCTAATGAGGTTAACCAGGAACATGTCGACAAGTTAGCGTCGAACTATTGGCTGACCTCGGGACGAATGTTCCCCGAGACGGAAGGCTTCCTACTGGCCATACAAGATCAGGTTATACCAACTCGCAACTACCTAAAATTCATTGTAGGAGATGCATCGGTAGTGGATGACAGATGCAGATACGGGTGCCCAACTTCAGAAACAATCCAGCACATAACAGGAGGATGTCAGATGTTCGCATCAACGGAATATAAGGAACGACACGATTCGGTTGCCAAGATCTTGCACCGGGAACTGGCGGAAAAGCTGCTGCTTGTGCAGACAGAAAGGGTCCCATATTACAACTACACACCTGAGCCTGTTCTTGAGAACAGCAACTACAAGATGTACTGGGATCGTACAGTTCTGACTGATCAACGAGTTGCCCATAACAGACCGGACCTTATAATAGTTGATAAAATTTCTAGGAAGACAACTCTGATTGATGTGGCCATCCCGAACAACAACAACCTGCGTGTGAAGCAAGTCGAGAAGATCGCGAAGTACAGAGACTTAGAAGAACGAATTAGAAGGCAATGGGAAATGGAGAACGTCCAGACGATTCCAATCATCATGTCAACAACTGGTGTTATACCAAAAAGTTTGCTGAGAAACATCAAGGAGCTGAATCTAACTGATAGTCTTTACAGGTCCATGCAGAAAGCGGTACTACTTGCGACAGCCCGAACCGTCAGGAAATTCATGGGGAATGCAGGATCGTCCAAGAACATCAATGTCACCTAGGGCCCGATAACATGGCAAGGGTCTCGTCCGAGCCAGATCCTTTTGGTATCCGGGATGCCCGGGATCTGAGTGAATGTTCCCCGTAGAGGGAGTGCGAATGCCTTTTGGCTAAGTCGATAATAATATATATAATAATAATTCTCACCCTCACAATACTCCAAACTAGGAGTACCCCAGAAGCAACCACATGCTTGTGCGGGGGAGGGGGGCAATTACTATTATTTTGTCTTCGTTGCCATTTGCGGAGAATAGTTTTATCTAATTATTATAATTATGAAATAAATCGCAGAGGCCCATTGATTGTGTTCAGGTGTTAAAGTTTTTAACCACCTACAGGAGAAAATCTCTAATTGCATAAGTTTTTTTATAGTGTGAACGAATATTATATAGCTAAGTTTTAGTGTGTGTACCATTGGCATTCACTTTCCCCAAGCCTTGCTAATTTAATGGAGTGTATACAGGGTGTATCGGCCATCAGAACAAAAAGTAGGGACCTCTTGGTTTTCCCCAACTGATAATTTCATTCCAACGGGGTACGCAGCCCGACGACCACGACGAAGTGGATCCCCACCGCCAGATATACCGCAGGTCCTCCAAGTACTGTTTTTACACAAAGGCAGCTAACGTTTAATATTACTTTTTTAATGGAAATACGAACAAATCACTTGTTATTTCACTGCAAACTTGCAGCGGCGATTTCAACGAGTGTGGGCATAATTCATTGCTAGTCCAAAAACTCCAAACTGGTTCAGAACTATTGTTGAAACAAAGCTATTGAGTATACTAGATTTTAGTGTCACCAGCACTAAAAGTGTGTGCAAAATTTCAGTTCAATTGGTTGGGTGGAAGAGCTTTAAAATTCACTTGCAAGATTTGACCCACACATAAGTAAGGACTAACAATGTTTAGTTCGGCTAAGATACAAACATACGTAAAGCTAAATAAAAGCTTATAAACAAAAAAATCAGATTAATGCAGTTTATTTTTACATTTTGATATTTCACTTTGTGTATAAAATTACCTATACAATTTGTTTTTATTTTTTTTTAATTTATAAGAGCCTGAAATTAACCGACCGGTTTCATTTATTTTTTAGTTTAAATCTGAAGATACATACAAAATAAAAAATCATATTCTAGATATGCTTACTCTTGTTGCAACTGCCATGCGATTTTTCACACCAAATTTCGCTTTTCCCCTAGAATGCACTCTAAATCCCCTAGAATAGAATGCACACAATATGGCGGCTATCTAGGCGAGCGCCAGCGCCCTCTACCGGATGGCTAAAAATTGATGGAGATGGAGGGACTAGGACCCAATAGCGGTCCAGTTTATTTTACGAGTGTCGTTTTTGCCCCAGTTTCTAAACATGAAGTAAAAAAAATATTTTTGTGTTTTTTGACTTTATGGGGCTCGCCGATTACTTGGTTAAAATTAATGTACTGATGAGCGATACACCCTGTATAAAACATAAGTTCTATTTGTAATACAATGGTTGTTATGTAAACTCTTTGGGAAATATATAAATGAAGAGTAAAGTTAATGGATAGGTCTCAAATTGAAAAAAAAAACCTGTGAAACTGCTCTAGTTTTTTATGAAATCAAAACCTAAACAAACTATAGCCTTTATTCATAGGTACATGTTTCTGACTTGACATCATCAGACAGGCCGAAGTTACTTTTTCTGAGCAGAAACTTGGATTTGCTTTGTTTCCTGAAAATCCACTAGTTTTTGAATAAATTGAGAAATGAATGGGCATCTCAAAAATGCATGAACGTAGAAATTATTTTTCAGACATTGAAGGCAACGAAATGCTGATAGCTTTTTTTTGTTGCCCACTTTATACCCTCATATTATTTACCAGTTAATATCGTTTGTCCGAGATTTATGAGATATTAAAAAACCCTTTTAAAAAATTAACTCTTAGCACCCAGTAATAAATCTTTTATGAAGCATTTCCGGACACCAGTTTATTAAATATATACAGTGTGTCCCACTTAAGGACTGACCACCCCTGTAAAATTTTTATTTATCGCTCGATTTCCATAAACTTTTTTTTGTTGGATAGAGCTTCAAAAATGGTATTAAATGCATAATTCAGGTACCTCGTGCGTTAAATTCATGGCCCACTGAGACGGTGTTTTAGTGCTGAAATTTCGAAAAGTACTATTAGGGATTTTTTTAGAGGAAAATTAGTGCCGGATTCTTATTCAGCGTTGTTCGAAACCCAAACGTACCAATTTTCATTACCATAGCTCTACAGGGTGTTTCAAAATTTTTAGTGCCCCACTTAAGTGACCACCCCTGTAAAATTTTTATTTTTAGCTCGATTTTCATAAACTTTTTTTTTGTTGGATAGAGCTTCAAAAATGGCATTAAACACATAATTCAGGTGCCTCGTGCGTTAAAGTCATGGCCCACTGAGACGGTGTTTTTGTGCTGAAATTTCGAGAAGTACTATTAAGGATTTTTTTAGAGGAAAATTAATGCCGGATTCTTATTCAGCATTGTTCGAAACCCAAACGTACCAATTTTTTATTGCCGTAGTTCTACAGGGAGTTTAAAATTTTTTATTGCCACATTAAGGCCTGACCACCCCCGTAAATTTTTTATTTATAGCTTGATTTTCATAAACTTTTTTTGTTGGGTAAATGCATAATTCAGGTGCCACGTGCGTTAAATTCACGGCCCACTGAGACGGTGTTTTAGTGCTGAAAATTCGAGAAGTATTAGGGATTTTTTTAGAGGACCTGAATTATGCATTTATTACCATTTTTGAAGCTCTATCCAACAAAAAAAAGTTTATGGAAATCGAGCTATAAATAAACATTTTACAGGGGTGGTCAGTCCTTAAGTGGGACACACTGTATATAAGTATATTCTAAAAATTGAATTTCCTATAAGTCGTTAACGTATGGCCGTTTCCTTTCGGGATACCTTGATATGTGAGAAGAAGTAGTTACTTTTTAACCTAACGCATAAACATCAATGTCTTTATTAAGCAAATAATTATTGAGGTAAGTGCAAGAGCATCCAATGAGATCACAAATAATCCACTTGTTCACGATAACGGAGAGCGAGAAGGCGAGAAAGCGGCGGACGAGGGCCCCGTAAAAGTCCTTCTCTCGCTAATTAAAAACGGCGATACTTTTGCGCGCAGAGCTTCTTTAATTGAGGAAACTTGGGTTGAATTTATGGGCGCCGCTACATAGGGGCGGTCGCTACATAATAAGGGCGGTCTTCCCCCTGAATTTTTGGACGAAAATAAAAACTTCGAAGTGTAGGTATTCAAAATATTCTAAACGCAGAATATACAACATTGATTGAATATAAAGTGGAAAATAGTCAATAGTCAATAATGTGTAACATTGATAGTATGAGAGCCGGCCGCATGATTTCAACTCTTATAAGATTATAGAATAAGATGTTATGTAAAATGTAGAAAGTATATTTCTTTACTTAAAGCGAGTAGGTTGCCTCAATTAATATGGGCCCGATCATTGTTATTTAAAGAAGTTGTGGTTAATTTTTAGGCAAATCTACATAGCGAAAGAAGGGGGAAGTCTGGACCTCGGGGACGCGAGTTGTGTGCGAAGTCCCGCTATGCCGTTTGATGCCCAAACGCGTTTTTCGTCAACATATTTAACGATACTTTTCCAGGTAAATTATTTCCCGTTTTCGAGTTATTAAGGATTTTCGGCGAAAAAAACTACCAACGCAGGCGGGACGCATCTTTTTTAAGTGATTGGTCGGCATTTCCCGTCACCTAAAAGCCAAAGTCAGAAAACTGTCAGAAATTGCCCTTTTTCGCCGAGCTATAGCTAAGTTATTTCGGCTCGGGGCTCTGGGGTCGAAATTTTTAATGCTTCCCTCAAGTCTTCAGGTGAGGTGCAGATGCTTCCGGTGCCCCCGAAAAATCAAAAAAATGAGAAAAAAGAGCGGTTCCTCAGGATTTGCCGTCAATTTCGCTAATGCTACAGCCGTCCCGTTTCTCGAAACTTGAAAATCGGGAGTCGGGAAATTTGGTTAAATATCGGATTTTCGAGGTTTCTTTCAGTACCTACTGGAGGAAAGTACAAGACCCAATTAAGAAATTTACCACCTCCTTCGATTTTTAGAACGGCGAATTTTTCAAAAGACTTTTACGAAAAAGTAGTAAATATGTTCGTAGAACGGTTTGTACCTATTAAAAAATTAACCAGAACTTCCTTAAATAACAATGATCGGGCCCATATTATCTGAGGCAACCTACTCGCTTCAAGTAAAGAAATATACTATACATTATACAGAACACCGTTGTGTTGCAGTTTGTATGGCACGCGTATTGCGTTTTTACCATAGTAGCACAGACCTAGGTCTGTGATAGTAGGTACCTACGTACCTACATTTTAAATATGTATTGGACCGGGAGATAGTGACAGATTTTTGGACGTGATTTTATTCAGTATGCCTTTCAAAGGGCATTATGTGGCACATATTCTCACAATAATAAGGTATGAATCAGAGAGTCATCCTGGGTTCTTCATGTGAAAAACTGAGTTTTCAATTATTCGAAAAATATGCGTTTTGATATGATTTTATACAGGCATGGCAGCCTGTTTTATAATGAACTTCAAAATAAAAAATTCCTCGGAAAAAATAGGCATACCGTTAGGGTGGGTCCAAAGGGCTATTATTGCCACGTGATCTTGTATTTCAATAATTAATTTTTCCACGTTTCTGCCAATGAGAAATATGCAAGTTCTTATTATGAAAATGCTGAAAAAAAAATGGCATACCTTTCGCGCATGTCCAAGTACACTTTACATCGAATAACTCGTTTAAATGATTAAATAACATTCAATTTAAACAGTACTTGGACATGCGCGAAAGGTATGCCATCTTTTTTTCAGCATTTTCATAATAAGAACTTGCCTACTTCTCATTGGCAGCCTGTTCAGAAACGTGGAAAAATTAATTATTAAAATACAAGATCACGTGGCAATAATAGCCCTTTGGACCCACCCTAACGGTATGCCTATTTTTTCCGAGGAATTTTTTATTTTGAAGTTCATTATAAAACACATGGCAGCCTGTATAAAATCATATCAAAACGCATATTTTTCGAATAATTGAAAACTCAGTTTTTCACATGAAGAACCCAGGATGACTCTCTGATTCATACCTTATTATTGTGAGAATATGTGCCACATAATGCCCTTTGAAAGGCATACTGAGTAAAATCACGTCCAAAAATCTGTCACTATCTCCCGGTCTATATGGTAACTGAGGTTTCCATGACGCGAGGGGGTAAACTAGCCCCTATACGTCCTTGGTTGACGGATTAGTTTTCAATATACAGTGCGTTAAACAGTTAGACAGAATTTATTTCGTCACATCAAGTATACCTAAATATTAATATACTTATCTGATGAAAAGCAGGGGTAGTTATTATTTGTTCAAATTTAATTAACTTTTCTCTTGTTAACTCAAATATCTTTGTAGTATCTATTAGTTGTTTGTTTGGTGTTGTGGTGTCTTCAGTTTACAATTTCAGTTTCCCAAACCTTTGATGTCGCTCGCCGCCAGACGTCGTGGTGGCTTGATTCTACACATTATAGTGGCAGTCTATATGTTCATTGGACTGGCCATAGTATGTGACGAGTACTTCGTGGCTTCTTTGGATCGTATTTGCGAGGGTAAGTAACGATGAACTAGATTTGCAATGAAATTAGGTATGTACACTTCATTTAATTATATAGGGCTCGCCACACAAAACTGCTCAGGCTCCCGACTTAATTATTTTTTGCAAATTTTATTGATTTGCTTGTAAAATATAGTTACTTGAGTTTCAAGGCACTGAATTCCAACTTTTTATAACGAATGTGGAATCTAGTTGCCGAGGACTGCCAGGCCGAAGCAAATAAATCACACGAGTGATATGAAATCCTACATAAAATACATACCTACAAATTTCTAGACTAGTCAGACGTTCGAAACCATTTATTTGGCCAGATATAGACATACTTACGTACATACATATAATAAAATAAAGATCCATTTTAAACATATTTTAATAAAAAATATTTGGCTTATTTTTTTATATATCTTCCCAGCAGTGAATTATAACTAACTTTATATTCAGGGTGTCCCATTTATGTTTCAAACTAATCCATGTGCAGGTACCTCGTGCTAACAAAACTGTGTTTGTCGTAGATATAACGTAGCAAAAATGTTACGAGTAAAGGGCAAGTGCAAGTGGCGACCTCTGTGAGATACCTACGTAGAAAATGACATTTTCAGATTATTCTCTTTTTGGGAGATATTGCCATAACTCAATTATAAAAAAATAACTTCAACACCCTCTATTTCAGTCAACAAGCGTCTAAGAGAAAAGTGTTATACGACAAACTCGCATTTTGTTAGCATGAGGTACACGTACACGGATTTTTTAAGCAAAAATCGGTATACCCTGTATATTGCCTTGTATATAATACATTTACATATTTATTATTGTTTCAGAACTCAACATGTCGCCAGACGTTGCTGGGGCAACTTTCATGGCTGCAGGTAGCTCAGCTCCAGAACTAGCTACAGTTATTATAGGGTTATATCTTGAGAACGACGATATCGGTGAGTATGCTCACGACTTATTATTTCTAAAATTTAGATGTAGACCTTAAGATAGTGACAGATTTTTGGACGTGATTTTACTCAGGCTGCCATGTGTTTTATAATGAAGTTCAAAATAGAAAATTCGTCGGAAAATCATATGCATACCGTTAACGTGGACCCAAAGTACCAAAGGGCTACTATTGTGATGGCATACCGTTTGCGTATGTCCAAGTATATAATAATAAATAAATCTTTTAAATTATTAAATATCTAACAAACAGTTTCAAACAAGAACTTGCATACTTCTCATTGGCAGCCAGTTCAGAAACGTGGAAAAATTAATTATTAAAATACAAGTTCACGTGGCAATAATAGCCCTTTTTTGGGCCCACGCTAACGGTAAGCCTATGGTTTTCCGAAGAATTTTCTATTTTGAAATTCATTACAAAACACATGGCAGCACATGACTAAAATCATAAGTATATCAAAACGGATATTTTTCGAATAAATGAAAACTCAGTTTTTCATATGAACTCATATGACTCTCTGATTCATTCCTACCTTATTATTGTGGGAATATAGGCAACATACAATGCCCTTTGAAAGGCATACTGAGTAAAATCACGTCTAAAAATCTGTCACTATCTCCCGGTCTAATGGGATTAGCTGGAATATATATGTAATAATTTACTAGTATCAAGTGACTTTTCTGTGCTAGTAGTGTGAGCACGTGAATGTTAGATTATATTTGATAAATCATTAGTAAGCGACTAAAAATTTCACATGTAAATCTTAATTTTTTTCTTCACAAAAAAGCGTTTTTATTGTCGACCCTAAAGAGTGAAGTGAAAAAACTTAAGTAGAAAGTTGACAACTTAATGAATTCAAATCCATTGTTGATTCAATTTTTTAATCCATAGATGGCGCCAGGCTACTTCAGCACGAATTAAGTGTCAACTTTGACAGCGGTTGTTCCTCTTCTCTTTTTTACGCGATCATCATATTCATCACAGGCGCTATCAGTTTTAAGATTATTATCAACGTGTTCTTTGTTCATTTTTGTTTATTACATTTACTTAAGAATAATAATACTAAGCAAATTAAAAAAAAACAACAGAAAACCGTATGTTAGATTATCATAAAACCACGCAACGGCTGACAAACTTGAAAACCGTGTGACATTTAAAAAGGCACTTCATTGGCAAGAATAGAAATGCAACAGCACAGGGAAATATGTCAATTCCAATATTCCAATTCGTCAACACGCGCCGGAGAAAGCTTATTTGTGATTGGTTGATTTCAATTCCATATCCGTCCTAGGGCCTTTATATTTTACCACGGAAAGTGACAAAAGTTTTAATTTGAGACATGTTTTCAAATTGAATTCTTAAAAGGTCTAAGGGATGGCCTACGTTGGCCTGCTGAGCCCTAATGGCGTTTATAATCGCCTCGCTAGTCTAGTTTAATATGTAAAGAAAACCGCATTTTCTGAGTTGCGCTTTTTTAATAAGAGTTTAAATCAATAGGTACACTGCGGTATCGTTGGGAAGATCTTTTTGTACCCTTTCCACTGGCGCTTGGAAAATTGCATCATTCCATTTGAATTTTTTTAGATAAACGTGATTTTGTAGGCAAATTCTACAACTTAATAACCTGAACTAAAACCACAATAATAGCACAGCTTCTTTTTAATAAAGAGACCTTTTTACTGTATTCCTAAGGCTTGTTATTTCGTTTAAACTAGCTTAGCTCTTCTACGGGCTATCCAAAAATAATAACCCTGTATAGGTCTCTGGTAGATATACAATTAGATACCTACACATCTGTTTAATTTTTTTGAGCAGTATACTCGGTCACTTCAGATGACACAATTTAGGTATGTACAGACGCGGCCCTTGAAATCGTTCCAATACGGGCGGTCGCAAAAGAGTTCAACTGACACCGTTGCAATTACCCCTCCTCTCTCTTGCTCATTGAAAGCCAGCCATAACCTCAAAGGCGTAAGTGACGGCCGTAGAATTGGCGCAACGTTGCCGCACTTACCCGAAATTCTTGATTTCTTGCTCATTTCCCATGATTAGTGGAAACATTTATGAGGCCGCGCCTGTACATACAACGATATAAGATATAAGACTGATGTACTCCAGCGTTTTTTTAGTTAACGTGTAAAGATTTTTTTTATTGAAACTGTTTTAATTATTGCGTGTCGCTGTAATAAGAACATTCTTCTTAGGCATTTCTGGAGTGATAGGTTCGGCTGTATTCAACATCATGTTCGTCATATCGGTCTGCGCGTTGGCCACCAGTGCGACAGTCTACCTAAATTGGTGGCCGTTGGTCAGAGATTGTATATTTTACGCTCTATCGATAATCATAATGCTGCTGGTTATCTACGATGAAACCATATCGTGGTAAGTATTTCAAGAATAAAAATGTCATTTAACAAATTGAGTTAGAGCGAATACGCCCTCGCATTATAGTTATAGGAGGCACATTGTGTCCACACTTTGATAATTATCAGATGGGACTGTGGATTGTGGACCATCAAAATAAGTACACCGAATACATTTATAACTTCTTTGTTTTTTAACTTATCGGAACGAAATTTTTATGAGAGGAATTATTGCCAAAAACTGAAATATATATATTGTTCTTAACAGGGTAGGTTCTGCTGTGATGCTTTTGACATACGGACTATACTGCGTAGTGCTCCGGTTCAACCCTGTACTCGAGAAGTGGGCCCATACCCTTCCAGTTCCCTTCAAGGTACCGCAACCAGCCAACGAACAATCCGGATTGGTCAGTTACAAAACTTTAGATGAGGATGCCACCAAAATACCCAATTACGGAGTTACCACTCCCGACTTGAACTGGCCAGACGAGAACGCCGATCAACAAGGTAGGAATTTCGGAAGTAAACACAAAAACCACTGGCTTCTAATAGCAAATCTTAGGCGCCTCAAAATTCTTCTTCGTCAAGAACGTCACTATTCAGCACGGGCGTAGCCAGGATTTAGTTTTGGGGGGGGGGGTTTAGTTTGAGAAGTAAATAAAACAACAAAAATATACTTATATGAAATTTAATATCTATATATCCATCCGAAAAACTACGACATATATTTATAAAGTTCTTAACTTAAAATGAAATGGATAAATTAATTTCGTTCCTCTGCGCTAAATCTAAAACCATTAAAGAAGAAATCTTCGGCTTTTTCTTTTAAATATATCTACTACTTCATCTGCATGAATTTCTGTTCCATAGTGAATGTTCATTAGAGCCAAACCATTAAGTCTGTTTTCACTTGTAGTGTTTCGTAAATAGTTTTTCAGTCTCCTTAGGCTCGAGAAAGACCTCTCTGGGGTAGCAGTGGATACAGGAATGGTAGCCAAGATTTGTAGTAATGTGTAAATATTAGGATAAAGGTTTTTATCGCACATATCTAGGCATTCCAAACTAGATTTCGGGGTAGGCAGTCTTCTTATCAGCATGCAAGGTAGCTGAAGCTTTGATAGCTAAATCCAAATTTGTTTCTTTATTAGAAACCCCTTGACCTTGACTACACCATTTTTTCCAGTAGTCCATACCTTTAGGTTTACCACCCTTCCTTTTTTTCCCCTCCATTTTTCGACAGTAATAATGATTCACGTCTCTATCCTTAACAAGGATAGATAATATTAGGTAATATTATCTATCCTTAACAGGGATAGATAATATTAGGTAATATTTTGCTTATTTCGGGGGGGGGGGGGGGGGTTTGAACCCCCGAACCCCCCCCCCCTTGGCTACGCCCGTGCTATTCAGGAAAAAATACAGACGTTGTATCTTTCCCCAACTTTAACTCAAAAACTATTGATCCTACCAAAAAAGTGTAATGAGTTTTTGTTTATAACTATTTTTGTCGAAAATGCAACTTTTCGAGATAATGGCAAAAATTAAAAAAAAAATTTACTGGGTTATTATCTGGGTAGTGACATATAAGAAGGAAAGCAGCAGTGCACGCGGTCGGCTTATGAATGGGTGATCCTTTTCTAATTATTTTTGCTAACAAAACATCTTTATGTTTAACAAAACAAGACAGGGCCATACTCGATAGGACAAAAACCATTTTTTTTACCGAGATCTGGCGGATTTGTACGTATGTCCCATTAAATATGGATTTTGATTTGCTTTCCTTCCTATTAGTAAATACCTACCTAATAAAATTAGTTGTTGATTTTTCCGGTATTTTTTTGTTCACAAAAAACAAAATTCTGTTTAAACTCCATAAAAGGGCCGTAAATATCTTTCAAATTATATCTGTGAATGCAAAAAATTATATATTTTCTGTTGAAAAAAGCGAATACCTGCATTCCTTTGAATTCGAGGAACACTCTCATTAGTTTAACGTTACTGCTGCACTTGGGAGCGCGCCTGTCTCTCTCCTTTGTACATATTACCTAAAACAGTAGAAACTTATACTAAAATCGAGCAATTCTTACGCCTGGCGTAAATTAAAGCACGTGTTCGATGACGAGGCGATTGGTCAATAGGCCATAAAATATCAGCGCCCCTGGCAACAGGGACGTACTCGATAGCAAAAGTATATTTACGCGTTTTTATCTTATCGTTTTCAGCTGTTTAGACACTGACACAAACAATTTTATCGATGTTTTGAACCATTTTAATTAAGCCAATAATTTTTTTCCGAAATATTTTTATGTAAACAATGTAAAACTAAAATTAAATGAAGGTCGTGCCTCAGTGCGACTCTGGCGAATATCTCAACGCATCTGCTTTTGTTTACGCCAGGCGTAAGAGTTGCTCGATTTTAGTATTGCTAAGGCAGCATAAATAGGCTATATTTTCTACATTTCCACAAAATAGGTGCCGCAAAACTGCGGTTTACAGCTACTGTATGCAGGGTGTGATGGACAGCAGTGACGTATTATACTCGTCCTTCCCGTTTTTTTAGCCGCGCCAAATTCGCTTCTATTATAGGGCTTTGGTTTTTCAAAAAGAAAAATGTGGCTAAAATTATACTTTTTGAAATCATTCGTATAGTGCAGTAACTCTGGGGGACATCTTGTATAGCAAAGTGTTATGGCAACTCAATAATGGTAGAATGAATCTGTTGTTCTTCAGACGCCGAAATTAAATCAAATTTTCAAGCAGCTATCCCATTTCAACGTAGCTTTATGGATCTAATTCAATAGCCTATATAGAAAAGGTTATGCGCTAGGCCGGATTTTCCGAGAGAGGGATTAGTTCTCTGTTTTCGACAGTGGAAATTAATTAAAGTTTGACCAAATTAGTCCGTAAATTTGTAATTTTGAAAGCTTCCTAAGCAATTTTGGATATTACATAATAGTAAAGAACGACTTAACCACTTAACATTAACATTTAATATAGGTAGCCACCTATACTAAAATCAAATAACTCTTACGCCTGATGTAATCAAGAACGTGTGCGTTGAGATTTTCGCCAGAGCCGCACTGAGGCGACCTTTATTTAATTTTACTTTTACAATTGTTTACGTCAAAATATTGCGGAAAAAATTATTGGCTTAATTAATTAATTAGTCAAAACATCGATAAAATTATTTGTGGCCGTGTCTAAATAGCCGAAAACAACAAGATAAAACCGCATAAATACGCTTTTGCGATCGAGTACATCCCTGTTGCCAGACAAGCTAATATTTTATGGCCTATTGACCAATCGCCTTATTTCGCGGAACGACTTCGAACACGTGCTTTTATTTACGTCAGGCGTAAGAGTCACTTGATTTTAGTATAATAATTGGTTTTTGGTTTTAAACCTGAGTTGATCCACATACGTATAAAATGAAGCAGGCGTTGGCGAAACACTGAGTGTTAGTAGGTACGTAATGTGTATACGCATACGGAGAGTAACAAAAATTGTTGGTTCCCATTTCGGCTTCAGGTTTGTGCATCACTTGGCCAGTTTTTCAGACACCCGTGGGTATTTAAATCTTTTAGTTTCTAGATTCCGTGTTTTCTCCTTATTCTAGTGATTTAAAGTTTTGTATATTTACATATCTCTAAAAGCAATCCAGCAATTTTTATTTTTAGGTAAATTTCGTCACAAAGACTGAGTTCAGAAGAAACGGAATTCAAATAAAGCAAATGACTATTTACAATACTAAGAAACTTTTAAAGTTTTCTTTTTGACACGATTAAGGGAAAACTAGCTTTTTACAAAACAATTACTTGATCAAACATTTGTTAAACTTATAGTTAGAAAGTTCATTACATAAAACTTAAACTGTTCGAATAGGGAAATAGGAAATAGGTACCTACTTGACTCGTTTAAAATCGGCTATTTAATAACTCCTTAAACATTTAAGGCTTCCAGCCATAGGCGCACAGATATGTTTTTGGCATATTAATTTGACGCTTGCAGTCAAAGGCGTGCTTTTTGTTTACTTTGGTTTACGCGTAAATTTCTTATATTGCTTTTGCTATTTTCCCCTTAATAATAATAATAATTCTCACCCTCACAATACTCCAAACTATGTCTCGGTAGTTGCCTGTCCCTCTCCTTTGTGTCTCGGTATTTGATTGTTTTCGAGGTTTTTTTTTCTTAGGGTTAACACTGTCATCAATGTGTGAGAAGAAGAACAACACATGGTGAAGACGGCACCGTCGTGCTATGTTGCCGGTGGTGGGTGGCGCGGTAAAAAAATTTCCTGAGGGGCCGGGTTAAGGAAAATTTTTAGAATATAATATGTATTTTTGTGAAAAATAACCTTGGTTCAAGATCATTTGAAAGGAAAATATACAACGTACCTGAATATCAACAAACTATTGCAAAATTTCTAAAATTCCAATCGGCACACAAATTACCTCCGCGTATGGAGAGCTGCATAGTGGTGACGGCAATTCGAGCGCGGAAATGTATCGCGGTCTATCGGGCGAACCAAAATGTTTTTACCGTAGTAAAGGAACTTTGCATAAATTCCGTTACACACTTTCTATTTTAAATAAATTATTAAGCTCACATGACACATAAGTGACATGCGCTATGCGCTGTTTAGCGCTATCAGAGCCATCTATTATAGGCGATGTCCCCTATAGCGTATAGGTACGAAATCTGTAATAAACCCGTTCGCGTCTAAAACTGCGAATTCATAATTATGTACATATTTCATTTCCATAAGTTTCTTTTTCGTGAGTGCTGTTTACTATAGATGCCAATAAATTGCTTGAGTAAAACTATTTCTTAATATAAGAGATTAAAATAGATATTATCTATTTGTAGTGTAGGTAGTGACTAGTGCGTCATCAGTAGAAAGCTAGACACTCCCTTTTTATCGTAGGCTATGGAGGCGCGCCCTTGAGCGGCGCCGACTTGAACCGTGCTACGACAACGCCGCCCCCGTCGGCTCCCCCTGCCCCCGCCGCTGCCACCGGTCCGGCCCTTCAAGGCTACTACAAGCCTAAGGAGTACGACCCCGCTGCCCACATTGACCCTTTGCTTAAGCCCACAGGTAGTACTGCTAGGTTATGATCATGAGATTCCTGAGAACGATACGCCCACGATCACATTTAATTTGACGTTTCGATTCGGCGCCATAATACAGGGTGATTCAGTTTTAATCTGCAACACTTCAACAGGTGATAGAAAACCAAAAAAATAACCGCACTTTCTTCTATAAACTATATCATTTTAAGGCCTTATAAAGAAGTTACAGGGTGTTAAAGTTGCAAGAAATATGTAGAATTTATTGAATATTTTACAAACTAGTTGAGATATTTAAGTCCTATTTGGTACACGTTATAACGGCATGGGTTAGCATAAAACCTGTTAATAGCAGACATCTTGAACAACCAGTGGCGTAGAAATGGGTAATTAGTATAATTTATTTTAGAAAAAAAATAGAACCACCTTGTATAGCAATAAAATGTATTCAAATTCTTATGTATATTTTTATTGAAAACAAAAACGTTCTCTTAGCATTTTTTCATATGTGTCATGGTTTCATAGCAAATTTGACTTTTTCGTAACATTTCGGGGTACTTCTGAAAAATTATCTAAAAAATTTGCTCCATAAGTACCACTTAAAGTAGAAATAATGTGTTTGCTAAGTGAAATAAAGTAACTTTTTCCAATAAACTCACCTATTTATGGCTATACTTTTGAAGATACAGGGTCTAAAACATTTAAGGAAGATACAATTAATGTTACGCTCTGTATCTTGAAAAGTACAACCTTGAATGGGTAAGTTTATTGGGAAAAGTTACTGTATTTAAAGTAAAAAACACATTTTTTCTACTTTGAGTGTTACTTATGGAGAAAAGTTTTAAGTTAATTTTTCAGAAGTACCTCATCGAAATAATAAGAAAAATCAAATTTGCTATGAAACCATGACACATATGAAAAAATGCCAAGAGAACGTTTTAGTTTACAATAAAAATTTACATAAGAATATGAATACATTTTATTGCTATACAAGGTGGTTCTATTTTTTTTTCTACAATAAATTATACTAATTACCCATTTCTACGCCACTGGTTGTTCAAGATGGTTGATATTAACAGGTTTTATGCTAACCTATGCCGTTATAACGTGTACCAAATATGACTTAAATATCTCAACTAGTTTGTAAAATATTCAATAAATTCCACATAATTCTTGCAATTTTAACACCCTGTAACTTTTTTATAAGGCCTTAAAATGATATAGTTTATAGAAGAAAGTGCGGTTATTTTTTGGTTTTCTATCACCTGTTGAAGTGTTGCAGATTAAAACCGAATCACCCTGTATACAGGGTGGCCCACCACGAACTGCATCGATCTATATGTATATGAAAAACTAAAAGTAGGAAAATTCTGAAAATTTGGCACCTCACCAATGCCGATGGGCGCTGCTCAACTAAAATATTTTGGTGAATCTGGCACTTCCGGTTATACCGGAAGTCGATATCAACTTTCTTATTTCAAATAGAACACCCTGTATATTATTGCATTTTTGGATTCTAGGCATCATTTTGGAACAAAAACATGCAACATGTCCTATGTCTAAGTCCAACCGTTTTTGAGATAGTTGCATTTTTCCGAAAAAAATGACAGGTGCAGACTAAAGTCAATTAGCAATTTATACGAGGAAACCGCGAAATATCAAAACGAATTTTTGGCATCGTGTAACAGAAGCCCTGACCTAGTGATCTCTGCGAAATAAATCCGTTCTTATACAGGGTCTTCACAAAATATGAATAAAAATTACATTCAAAATGTGCTTAAATCTCGAAAATTTCAAATAGAAACTCCTATTTTTTTAATGCGATCTTATTCACCACTAAAAATGACGACAACTTTGTGTAAGGTTTCCTATACCTAAATGCAGTAATTTTCGATTAATTTACGAAAAACCCACTTGCGGGGTTTGCTTAACCCTTGGAAAATCATATTAGCCGTGGACGTTGAAAAGACAATCGCGGCTGAGAAAATGTCACTTGGATTATAAATTATTGTCGACAATAATGCCGGCGCGCTTAAATTACCTACCCAAACGAAGATTATTTTAATTTGTTTATTATCTGCGGAGAATGCAACATAAAGTAATATCAAGAACGTGCGATACATTTGAGGCTCGCTCTGCACAAAAAACAAAACCATCGGCAAACACAAGTACAAAATTTTAAACTGTATGGACGTGTCAGAGAAAAATCACTTAAAAATAAGGAAGTGGCTATTTATACGTCCGACGGATACAAACGTCAGTATACGTCTTGCGCTCTCATTGGTCGATTGAGCCACGTGACACATAACCTTACTTCTACCGTCCGATGGATTATGAATCGGCTTGTTTACTAAGTCGATTGGATGATGTCCGAGATTATTCAGACCTATCTTGTCTCATTTTATATTGCGTATGCCCTACTTTTTCCGCGATGGGCGCTGCGGAATGAAAAATGAAGTGGTTATTTTATTATTTACAATGATGTAACCCACCCCCGATTTTCTTGAAATTTTGGCTACCCCCCGACAATGTTGGGGGCATCGCAGGTGGCCAATGTCGGGGGGGTAGCCAAAATTTCAAGAAAATCGGGGGTGGGTTACAACGCCGAACGTCGCATCGGGCGAAAATACGGGGTACCTACCTAGCCAAAATTTCAAGAAAATCGGGGGTGAGTTACACCATTGGAAATTATTACCACTACTTTTTTCATACGGCAGCGTCTATCCCCCAAAAAGGAGCAGTGCATACGCTCCGTATTGCAAAGATGCTTGAGAAAAATGCACTTCCGACGTATCTAAATATTAGTTTACTTCGGCTTCGGACGTGTACGGAGTTAAATGCACGTCCAAAGAAGTCACGTGACTCGGCCCGCCAATGAGAGCGCAAGACGTATACTGACGTTTGTATCCGTCGGACGTATAAATAGCCACTTCCTAAAAATAAACCTATTGTTACTGGCCTAAATTACACTACATTAAAACACTAAGAGACTAATAGTTAAAAAAATAAAAAAATTTTAAACAGTAAGGATGTATCAAAGCAAAAATACAGTGTTAAAGGCAAGCCGGGACTAGAGAAGAAACCTTCCTCTTGTTCGTGTTAATTTAATAAATGTTCAAATTGTCTTCCTTGAACGTCTACACTTTTCACATCTTCGAAGTAGTTCTTCATGCGTAGTTCTTCTAATAGAGAGTGGATTTAAATTGGCAAACGCATGTCGCACTCTGTCCATGCAATCTTCCATTGTTATTAATGGAGTACTGTAAACTTGATTCTTTATTGTGCCCCAAATAAAGTAGTAGAGAACTGTGGATAGCGAGCCCCAAATGTATCGCACTTTCTTGATATTACTTTGTTGCATTCTCCGTAGATAATAAACAAATTTAAATAATCTTCGTTTGTGTAATTTAAGCGCGCCGGCATTATTGTTGACAATAATTTATAAACCAAGTGACATTTCCTCAGCCGCGATTGTCTTTTCAACGTCCACGGCTAATATGATTTTACAAGCGTTAAACAAACCCCGCATTTTATGGACGAAAAGTGGGTTTTTCGTAAATTAATCGAAAATTACTGCATTTAGGTATAGGAAACCTTACACAAAGTTGTCATTATTTTTAGTGGTGAATAAGATCGCATTAAAAAAATGGGGGGTTTCCATTTGAAAATTACGAGATTTAAGCACATTTTAATGTAATTTTTATTCATATTTTGTGAACAAACTGTATAAGAACGGATTTATTTCTCAGCAGAGATCACTAGGTCAGGGCTTCTGTTACACAATGCCAAAAATTCGTTTTGAAATTTCGCGGTTTCCTCGTATAAATTGCTAATTGACTTTAGGTCTGCACCTGTCATTTTTTTCGTAAAAATGCAAATATCTCAAAAACGGTTGGATTTACACATAGGACATGTTGCATGTTTTTGTTCCAAAATGATGCCTAGAATCCAAAAATGCAATAATATACAGGGTGTTCCATTTAAAATAAGAAAGTTGATATTGACTTCCCACTTACAACCGGAAGTGCCAAATTCACCAAAATATTTTAGTTGAGCAGCGCCCATCGGCATTGGTGAGGTGCCAAATTTTCAGAATTTTCGTACTTCTAGTTTTCCATAATATATATAGATCGATGCAGTTCGTGGTGGGCCACCCTGTATCTATAGCCTACGCGAATAGAAGTCTGGTCAGCATGAGACAGGTAAGATAGCTACGAATTTTTTTCGGCTTCTCGACAATAGATGGCGCGTCGATGCGGAATAATAGAGTCCTTTATTCTTCAAAAGCAGACGACGACTGGTGCTGCAGGCGCCGTTGGCGATTCTCTTTCTTTGAACAGCTATTATTAGCGTTGAACGGGGGATTACAACAAGGTACCAGCATTTGCCCGTCGAAATCTAATACCAGCAGTGTGGCCATGAGCGCGATTTGGACGAAACATGGCGGATGGCGGTCGTGGCGGGAGATTTGAATGTGACAGCATAAGTAAAACAAAAGATATACGCATGACTATTATAAACAATAAGGTAAACTAACCTCACAAAGATAAGAATTATTAATGGGTGTCCAATCAGCCCGCATTTTCTGTTCACACTTCAACGAAATATCTTCAACACTTCCAACGTATTTTTACAACCAACTTTTGACATTTTTAACCACGGCGCTTGGAGCGCGTCAGACGCGACAATTCAGAAGGCCGTAATTTTGACTTTGGACAAAACCAATAGAAATTGACATCATTGATGGCCACACTGTTGGTATAAGTATAGAGGCACTGTAGTACAGTGACTGTCAGTTGATTTGATTACAGCGACGTCTGTTAGAGATAAGCAGTAACTGCAATCGAATTTGCTCTTTGCCAGCGTTTTGAAGCCGACTTCCTTTCGTCAGTGACTATAATTATTATTTCTTCGTGCAGTCTAATATATTACATTGGATCAGACTTCTATCTTCTATTGCATAGCTAGATTGTATTTTTCAGTGTTTTAGTAGGTATGCTCGTGCCTCGCGTGTCAGTACAATGTACAATCGCATTCACAATCGACTTTTCCTGCGATTTTTTAAAATAATTTATAATATAGTGTTATTGCAGCAAAAAAATTTAAAAAAATCGTGAAATTTCAGGTTTAGGAATCCCTGAAGCTCATTTTGAAACCACATTTATTACATTATTTGTCGGTAACTGAGACATTCATTCAGTGCCCAGAAATACTCAAACATTTTGAATCTCTTACCTTCTCATTGTTATAATCAACCTTAGTCCTTAGTGTTATTTAATTTATCTATGCAATGCACACTGGCAAAAATAATTAATTACACATATATGTTTTAAGATGGAAGCTACGCCAAATTTAAATGGGTGCTGTTATATCCGATCCACTGGATGTGCATCTACACCATGCCAAACTGTAGGACCGAGAAGTATAAGAACTGGTACCCTTTCACTTTCTTCATATCCATGGTTTGGATTTCGTTTTACTCGTATTTCATGGTGTGGATGATTACTATCATAGGTAACTTTTATTTTGCAAAAATACTTTAGATTATATCGAAATAACATATTTTAATATATCTTTCAGGGTTTACTATGGGCATTCCTGACACTGTGATGGGGCTCACATTTATAGCAGCGGGGGTTTCTGTCCCAGATGCCCTTTCTAGTATAGCTGTCATAAAAGAAGGGTATGTCAATAGGCGCATTCAAAATACCGTATTATAGTTATTTATGTATCAAGGGAATTATAAGGGCCTTAATTACCGATGGCAAAGTTTGCGTCCCGAGGGCCTCCGGCCCGAGGGACAGCAATTGCCTGAGGTTACTAAGGCCCATTAATTCCCGTGGTACATAGATAATTTTATTTCTGACCGATTTCAATAAAATATTGTTTATTTTTAAAACGGAAAAAATGTTAATATTATTAGGGCCTTAATTACCGATGTTCAGTTTTCATTTCATAAATATATACACATATATGTATATTAGCATTTTTTATTTTATTTTTACTTGTGAAAGGTAGAGGGAATCTATAATGTCCCAAGGGAGTTATGACCCTCTTTATTGATAGCGTAACTATCACGATATAAACTTATAATATCCCGGTCAGAAATAAATAATATTAAGTAATATTTTTTTACTTCCAATCAAAGGTATGGAGATATGGCGGTGGCGAATGCGATAGGGTCCAATGTGTTTGACATTTTAGTGTGCTTGGGACTTCCTTGGTTTGTTAAAACTGCCATTGTCCGTCCCGGATCGTCAATTCGAGTAATAAGTAAAGGTAAGTTCCTGCCAAACTAGCAGGCGTAAACAGATTTACAGTAAGTATTGGCATCAATCATTTGAAATTTTCTTGGTTATTTTCGAAAAAGCACACGCGAGCAAAATTTTGCTTGCTAATGATATTTGCAACACATTTAAAGGTCCAATTTTGTATAATATCTGAGTCTGATCGTATATCAGACCGTTGTCGCACCTATATTAAAAACTATTTTGTATAGAAAATCAGAGGGCTTCTACTTTGATTTATTGATAAGCAAGTCGCGACATTACTTTTTCATTATAGGTATAAACAATAACAAATGTTTAGAATAATAACCAACTTTTGTCAAGTCAGGATTAGCAAAGCCCGCTGAAGTTGATTTATACGCTTATTTGTAGTTAATGTAGACAACGTCAAAGTTGATAACTATAAACTCTGTATACCTTATCATTATAATGCAAAACTGGCCGTTTTTGACACAGTACAGGAACCGCACAAAAATTAATTAATCATTCCATGGTCTTTCCCTACACAGGTATAACGTATTCTACATTGTCGCTGTTGTCGACAGTGATATTCCTGGTGGTAGCCACCCACTTAAACGGTTGGAAGCTGGACCGCAGGTTCGGCATAGTTCTAATGATCTGGTACTTGATCTTTATCACCATTGCGAGCCTCTACGAGCTCAACATATTCGGCAACTGGAATAGCCCAGAGTGCCCACTGGATTATTAAATATTCCAAACAGTATTAAGTGATTCTTACAAGTTTCTAACTGGCAGTATTATTGTGCTATGTATGCTTAATGACATACGGATGATATAATTTAGGCAAGGGCAGTACAAAATGTGTGCGCTGTAAAAGAATTTACTGTTTGAATGTCTTGACTTGGACTCGGACAAGGTTATAAACGTCGACAATGGGCGTGTTCAATGTGTCTAAAATTTTTGAAAGCGCTAAGCTTGGAGGCGCTAACGTACATCGAACGTCAAATAAACTGTTGGCATTTGGCACGTTAGACATCATAAATCATACTCGTATTCTAATCTAAAATAAAAAAAAGTTATTGTTTTCTATTGGAAAATGTATGGTCGGTCCTGGAAATGCGATCGAACCGGCGTCTTGACTATCACTAAGAAAAAAGCGTTTATTTTCTTATAGGCGCTTGCAAGCGCTATCTTTTAACATCAACCGCGCATTCAGATGACATTGACTACATTGAGCACGGCCACGGTTTTCTCTTTACGAAAACATGAAACTTCGAAAGAGCTTAATGTCGGTCTCTATAAATTTGTATCTTATGTGTCTTAGTTATTATTTTTAAAAAATTAACACTTCTGGAGCGTAGAAGGGCCATCGAGAATTTTTGTGACCTGACTAGTTTTTCCTCGTTTGTGTTTGTTTATAGGTTTCTGGACATCCATAAGTTTGGGACAAGAATGGGGTGCATAATTTACTTGTTAATTTTAAAAGCCGGTCGGTATACAAACGCTTGAAGAAGTCAGCAGGTTTTCAAAAAATAGGTTGGCTATTGCCACCACGATACACTTACCCAAGTGTATCGTGTTGTCAACGACAGATGAAGAATGCACGCATTTCGTCCAAAACATAATTAATTTAACAGTTGTCCTCCCACGCTTCGTGTACCCAACCTTTTCAAACTAATATGCTCAATTAATTTGAGAAATTTTCGTTGAAAAAAGACAAAACTCTCTTAAAGAATTCAAGAAAATATTTATAAAAAATGCGATTAGTTGACTTAATACTACAGCTTAGGTTTTACTAGTCACTCATATTATCATATCAGTATAATTTTAATGCATAATGTTTGTTTCAAGGATCGTATGAAAATTAGGACAGGGTATCTCAATTTAATCGCCTACCCACATTTTTCATCATTTTTTTATAGGTTAGAAAAAAAAACTATTCCTATTTACCAATAAAGTTCTCAACATAAGGGAAACAGTTTTATTCACAACAATACTGTCATTATATTGTTGGCAAAAAAAGTTGAGAGGTCGGTCATTTCCTACCAGAGGTCAGAAAACATTTGTCCATCTAGCTGGAAAAGTACCTATCTAGTGTTTTCTGGCTAGTAGGTACAATAGTTTGAGTTGTCAATAGATGGCGCTGCATGAAGATCCTAACACTTTTCTGGTAAAAAAAAATCCTGCCACTTTTTCAGCAATTTCTGTAATTTCGAGAGGAGTACAATAAATTTAACAAATAAGTCGCGTTTTTAAAAACAAGTAAAAGTCACGTGACAGCTTTTGCACACGTAATTTTTTTCCTTGTACAGGGTGCCCCAGAAAAAAAAAGTCATTTCCGGATAAACCCGAAGTGATATTCAAGCGTGCGGTGCAGATTTTTTATTCGTTTTATTAGTCTAATAAAAAAAAATTCAACAAAATCTCTATCTTATTTTTTTCAGAAAAGTTGGTTATTTGGCAATAACATTTTTGTTTGAAATTAAAATGTTTTTTTTCTTGGCAGCATTCGATTCCTTGGAAAAAAATACAAAATAAGGTTGTTGTTTCAACTATCAATTAATTTATCTTGGAGATTATAACTCGAATGTCTTATTAGCTGGGGCAAAAAAGGTCACTTCTGGCTAAACCGGAAGTGATATTCAAGTGTGGGGTGCAGATTTTTTATTCACTTTACTAGTCTAATGAAAAAATACGAAAAAATCACCATCTTGATTTTTGTTACAAATTCTGCTATTTTTCGATAACTTTTTTGTTTGAAATACAATTGTATTTTTTTCTAGGCCGCATTTAATTATTTGAAAAAAAAACTACACACGTTTAGTTCTTGAACCACCAATTTATCTTAGAAAATGTCCGATATAATCTCTCGTACCCTTTTAACTGTACTCCTTGTACAAGCAGAAACTGCTGGAAAAGAACAATTTTAAATAATTCTGCAAATAAACATTTTTCCTTATGATACAGACTTTATTGGTCACATAATTATAATAACAATAAATAATAATAATGATCATTTTCTCATATTCGAATTCCTTGGAAAATTCTACATAATGAAAAATATTTCGAGTTTGCTTGGTAAACATGTATCCGTTTTTGTATACAGGGTGAATCAGTTTTTTTGTAGCAGGACTTTAACAGGTGATAGATCTTCAAAAAATACCCGCACTTTTTCGTATAAACTATATCCTTTTAAGGCCTTAGAAAAAAGTTCCAGTGTGTTAAAGTTGGAAAAAATATGTGGACTTTATTGAATATTTTCCAAACTAGTTGAGATATTTAAGTCATATTTGGTATACGTTATAATGGCATGGGTTAGCATAAAACCTGTTAATATCGAACATCTTGCACAACCAGTGGCTAATTGGTTAAATTTTTTTAGAAAAAAAAAATGAATCACCTTGTATTGTAATAAAAGGTTTAAATTTTTTATGCGTGACGTCCAAGATCTGTCACAAAATCTATGCTTACAAATACATAACGATATTCCATAAATCAATAAGTATTTAATTTTTTTTTCGAATATATAGGTACCTAATGTAACTGATATAAAAAAATATTATATGTATTCCTGCCTAATTTGATGTGGTTGTTCTAATTATCGTTCAAAATTGATCCATTTATTGTTTTGGTTAAGAATGTTTTTAATTTAGAATTGACTATAGTGCATTTGGAAATGAAAGGAAGGTTTACGGCTCAATATAAATGCAAATCTTTTACGCGGTTTGTATGAGAAATATTATAAATATCCATAGTTTGCACCAGAAGTACATAATGTAGTTTATGAGAGGGAGAGGACCTCATAAATGATTTGCATTTATAACCTTCCTTTCATTTCCAAATACACTTTAATGATTATTGTTATTGTTGAAGTAAACAAAAAAATACTAGGTATATCATTGAGTAAGGAATAAATTTTACTCAATGGGTATATTCACTTTCAGGAGACTGAATTAATATAAAAGAAAATGTGTCCGGTTTTTTTTAAATGACATTCTTTATCAAATTCCATGGGCTCGCTTCAAGCCACTTTATTTATAAAAAGATAAATAATACCTAAAAATAATACAAATAAACTACAATAATAAAACAAAATTGTTATTCGGCAGGTTTTTATTACAAAAAATAATTATGTTAATCTCTCTGAACAAAACTAAAATCAGCATTGAGGTATTTTATTTAAAATAAGAAATTTAATATCAGTTCCCGTTAAACCGGAAGTAGTTTAGGTCTGATTGTACTAAAACGTGGGTGAAATGAAACTAGCAAAATAAAAATAAATATTGTAAAAAGTGCGGAAAAAGTTCCTGTTATCTTTCTGAAAATTGGCATAGAGGCACAATAATACAATACGAACACATTTTCTGAATAACTTTTTCCGATATTTCCAAAGCAAACCAGATTTTTCCCAATTTTGGATTTTCAACATAATGAGCTTTTCAAAAAAATCTAAAAATAAAAGTTTTTCCCATTTGGTGCAAACTTTATGAATAGCACTGTATATCTAAAATCCACCGAATTTGTATTTTTTCCGAGATCTTTTTTTATTATTCTTTCTTTGACAAATAATAATATACCAAGAAACTCCAACAACCTTGATAATATACTGCATCATAAGTGGTGTCAGGTGTGGGGTAGACGAAGAGTTATAAAGTTTGGGGTTGATAAATTCCGTCATCAACAAGAGTCCGCGCGTCATGGAAGCTACCAAGGGGGTGGAAATGTTTTCATGTCAGAATTTAACAACTATTGATAGCCTTTTTTGGCAAATTCTCCGTCTCAATCATTTTCTTGGTACTACCTGACAACTAAAAACTGAGAGATACCTAATAACAAAATTTTCTTAAACTAACTGCTTGTTGCATCATTTTTATCGCATCCCTCACTATATGTAATTTTAGAAATAATGTTATTTTCGGAGCGCGTGAGGTCTCCTCGATGAGTCGCGCGCGACAAATCGCTGTCGTTATCGCGTAGTGTGCAGATGCCCTAACGTGAAAATAATGTATGGTATAACTTGAAAATAATAATTTCTACCATTAAAATTAATTTAGAAGAGACCACACTTACCCTTTTTGATAACTATCCCACACCTGACATCACTTGTGGCGTCCACCAGTCTCAAAACAGATGGAGGATTGAAGGAAGGAGTTGTCTGTAAGTAGGTATTATCTACTCGTTACTCTGTGCTTACAATATAGTTGGTATAATTTAAAAATTAGGAATCCCTTTAACGTGTTTACATGGTGCGAATAGAAATATGCTTATTAAGCAAACTCGCCTTATTTTTCTATTATAAGATCTGTTTCTAATACACTGGCTTTCTCTCTTATCCAACTGAAAGTAGATAAACTATATACCTACCAAGTTTTATCTTTGAATTTACCGAATTTTGTCACCTGTTATGTCACAAGCCGTATTTTTCACCATTACTTATATGAAAACTATAGAGGTTTGTTTATTTTGAAAAATGTGTAAGAGTTTTGTGATAGTCATTTTCGCTGGATACAGGGAGAAAATTATAAACATTCCCAATTTAAAAGGAAAATATATTATCTAACAATGAAAAATAAATATTTATAAGTAATAAATTTAAATTTGATATCAATTTTATAATAACTGTTGTGTTATTTGAAATTTTAAAGAAGGCTTTCAACCTTTGGTCGAGTATGTAACTCATTCTTCAAAAAGTATGACAACGGTACAAAATAAAGGGTTTGGTGTTAGAAACATATTATGTGGGTTATCTAATTTTGATTAAAACGTGTATTAGCTTCTTTTTCATTATTGCAATATTTTTCTTATTTCAATAACTAAGATGAAAAGTTTCAAGATATTTACGCTTGTAACACTAACATCTGATTTTGTCAATAAAATTGCCACAAATTGTTGTGTTTATCGAAATTTGACGAACTTTCACTGACAAAATCGGATGTCAATGCACATCTGCTAATTTTTTTGCGACCTTGGGTTCTTGCGGCTATTATAAAAGAAACAGTTTTTAAACTCTGTTCTTTTATATCCAGTGCAGCATTCAGCATTTGTGTATGGCGTTGGCAATGAAAGTTATACCTGAGTATCTAATCTACTAGAGACTTTATATCTTGCCATTTTGTCAGCTAGAACTGACTTAGTAGAGAGTAGAGGATCATAAAAAATAGCCTATTGGCTGGAAAGTAAAGTTTCAGTCTCCCAGATATAATACCAAGTTTGGGGAAACTTTGAGTACCTACACTGGATATAGAAACAACAAAGTATTACTATAATATCCTATTTTATTTACCACCGCAAATACATAGAGCTTACGAATATGAAAAATAGACTAATGGTAAAACATCGAACATTTTATATAACACAGTTTAGGTTATATATGTAAAATAGACAAATTCGTATAGTCCCTAGGCATTCCTTTCGTAATTATTGTTTTGTTGCGATATGGTAACATTAAAATAATTATTACAAAATGAATTATTATAAGATTTATCAATATTTAGCCCGCTGCGTTGCTTCAAATGACTTTTTAACATGACAAATTATATTTTATAATCATTTTTAGATGTACTTAGGATGTTTAAATTAGTTTGAAATAAGTTAGTTTGTTATGTTTTATTACATGAATGTTTATTTCAACGCCGTCAATTTAAAATTATAATAACTTTAGAGAATCGTAGCGTAATAACAAAGGACAATAACATCGCCTTAAACATTATAAAGTATGCTATTATAGACTTACCTAATTTATTTATATAAAAAAGTTAAGACTGGGCAGTATTTTTTGAATTTCAGTATTAAAAGACAAAGACTATAATCTTTTTTGTTATAATAATTGTAATTTAATCGTTGTTGCATTGATTAAAGAATAATCCGATGATATTATTATTATTAATTGTATTAATTTCTTCAACCTGGGAAGTAACGAAATAAAAAACGATTGCATTATTAAAAATATAGTATGTGGCATACCATCTAAACTTACGATTTTCTCAGATATTGGGGTGTAACAGAACAGAATAATTATTTTCGTATGGGGTTAAAAAAATGTAAAATACAACCTTATAGCATTCCAATGTCACGAGTTAATTGAGACACACGCTATATATAAGGCTTACCTTCGTGTATTTTTGCAATATTTTATGCAGGATTCAAGCAGACAGAATGAATGATTGTATCCCAAAATTTAGTACCTACATCTATAGTTCAGCTACAGGCAACAAATTTGCCTCTCCAAAAACATTCTGTTATGTTTTCCAAGATATGAATATTTTTCGAAATTTGCTTAGGTACATCAGTGTTATTATTGAGTATGATTACAGACGTCGATGTGGTCTTTGATACAGAGTTGCCTGGATCAGGATGTTTCTTCAAAATACAATCAGAAAATAATAAAAATTCAATTATATTTATCAGTGTATCCCCGGATATGTAAAACGACCCTTGTAAAGTTATATTTTAATCACGTATGTCTTGTAAATTAAAAAAAACCTAATTCTCACACCAGTAAAGTGCCCTTTTTGTAGGTTTTTTAGGTAAGTGCCCTTTCTGTAGCTTTCATTTCAAGGGAACCTGTTCATCATAAACCTCAGTTTTTCATGGTGAACAAATTTCCTAAATAACATTTTGACGGGAAAGCTACAGAAAGAAAACTTTACTAAAAATACTGAAAAAAGGCAAACAATCAAAATATGCCTAGGCTTTAGCAATTTTGCACACCTAGTCTAAAAAAGTTTCATTAATAACATTTTGCCAAAAAACCTGCAAAAGAGGCACTTTACTGGTGTGAGAATTACGTTTTTTCAAAATTTCCAAGCCACAGGTACGTAATTTTACGAAACTAAAATTATGTCACAAATTAGTTTCATAGCAAGCAAGGCAGAATCCCAGAGGTTCAAGTTTAAGCTCGAAATTTTGTGGTATTTTATTAGAGTCTGCCACATTGTCGAGTATGCAACTATGATTACAATTTTATAGGGTTTATTACAAATATTTGAATTGAAATTAAGGACATAAAATATTAACTGATTTAAATAAATGTAAGGTCTCAGCCAAATCACAAAGAAGCAGGAAAAAGACGAAAAACATTAAAGAATCAGAAATTATTTTAGGGAATACATATATCTGTGTAGCTAAATTTTTAGTGGAGTTCAGTAAAATATTGTTATTATAATAGTTCTTCAAAGAGAATGTAGGGCAAACTAGAATAGGACGATAGGACACATGGTATAATACCAGTCAGATGCTTAAGTGGAAATAATATCCTAATCAATTTTCAGTAAACGTTCGTTTCGTTCTTTTAATGTTTATTTACATTATTTTTAAAAATTGTTGCGTCATGAATTTTATTTATAAATTATTAATCTCGGAAAATATGAGATATGCACTGAATAATAAATAATCATCGGATATTTTACTAATACGTCATAATGGTGCAGGGTGATTTCTAAAGTTGATACATTCTTTTTGACTGTGTATAGAACTTATTAAAATAAAAAAAGCAAACAACTTTTTAAAAATATTTGACTCAAAAATAACCTGTGTAGCTCTTGGGCTATTTATGAGCCTACAGTAAAAAATTTTATACGTTGTTTTATAGCCTGCGCCGACCAATTCCCAGCAAATTTCTTTAATTCTGGCAGGACAATATTAAAAAATTCCTTACTTATAAGTTAATTATTAAAAATATATTATTGTTAAAAAGACAAAAAGAAGGTAGATATTATAGACTACAGTGTGTCCCCGGATTGTTCGAGTAGTTACAACGTGCAAGATACCTACCTCAAAATGTCATTAAGAAAAGTTGTTCAGAATAAAAAAAATATGGCTTGGTGCAAAATTTCAAAAGTTTTGTGATTTTTCCATACATATAAATATGTTCAAGGCAGTTAAAAATTAAAATTGGTGGACAGGTACGAAATTTTACATTAATTCATATTTTTTATTCTGAACAACTCCTCTTAATAAAAATTTGCAGTATCTTTTATCAGGAGTCTGTTTAAATAAAATCAATAAATCACAAAACTCAAAGTTGGTTAATATTTGTGAAATTTTGCACCACCGACATAAATTAAATATTAATTTATTCTATAAGCAACAAAAAAGTTACATATCCACCATAGCATTTTTCAAAAAACACTATATTTTGGAATAGACAGAATGTTTTGTGCATAGTATAGTCTTAGAAGCTCGTTTGGTATAAGAAATGAGTTAAATCCTGTATAAATTATTAATAATTATTGTAAAATAAATTACTGATCTTCTACTGACTACTGATCGATTATGATTATACCATATAAATATATTCTTTAAATTTTCACCTGTTTCGTATGTTCTTCCCAACGTCTTCTATAGTTGTAACCTATGTGCTTCTATTAATAATTATTATTGGTGTCGCTGATTTCCTTAAAAGTTGTTGTTCAAATAAAAAAATGTGTAGTTAGAAAGATATTTTAAATGCCTGAAAATCGGAATTATATATTATATTAGCCTATTAGAAAAAAAAAACAATTATTAATCTATCTCTTTGTTCCTTTTTATTTAGTACCTTTAATATGATTTTCAAAAATGAGCGATTTCAACTATAGTAGGATTTTTTATTGCAATAGCCAATGTTAAATATAGTTCCCAAAAATGCACAAAATGATTCAAAAAGTTATCGCTACAATGACAACATACAGTTTTCGTTTAATGCTGACATTTGTATAGCTTATTATACGTGCAAAACTTAACCAAATAGTGACAAATGCAATAAGGTACCTATAACTTGCATCGTTCGTGTGACTTGGGTCTTTAACCTTTACTAATCAGTGGCTAACTCTCTACACGTTTCCGTAATAATCGAAGGTATTACAAATTAGGCTTATGTATTTCAATTAAAGTAAAGGTTATTTGTGAAAATAATGTTAATTGTTATTTGTAAAGTGTATTAATTGTTGATATCTGTAACTTACAAAAAAAAGATTGAAAAGTCTCTAAATAACTCAGTGTACACACACTGATATATTTTGAGACTGTACTTTAAACAGACCAGATTAGCACTTATATTAAATTACATTTGCACATGATTGTCATTGTAAATTAATGGATTTAATAAACATAAAATGTTAAAAATAGTTTTTTTTTTCAATTTAGATATATTTATGATAATGTAAGTGGGTATGAAAACTATACTTATATATATATATATATATATACTTACAAATTAGTAGTTATTCACGAGATTTGAATGTACCTACACGGTGCATGGATTAAAATGTTTGGGCTATCTAGTGTAACTAGTATCACATTTCAGATGGATATTTCCTGTATGTTGGAAGTAAAGTTTTTCCCGTTTATTTAAAACCAAAGAAAAGTCCGAAAATGTTTCAATTTTCTAGTATCGTAACGTCACGGTCCTAAATCGCTGATTGTTTCGATTTTAGCGTTGTTGTCGACGTTTCTCTATTTATTATACATTAATAATGGAGCATAGAACAACCGGATATATGTTGTGATATAATATTACGATTACGCTTATGAAACAAGTATACACTTTTGTTAGCAAATGAAAAGATTCACTAAAATAAGAACCTGCGAAACCAAGAAGATAACCCCAAAAAAGTCACAAGTAAAAGCACGATCCAAAAACAGCGCAAGTGTAGGATACGAAGAAATTTACATTTTCAGCTTATTCTTCATCCCCAATAACACAGTAGTGTCAAATTTCAGTTCAGCAGCTTGATTATTTTGGTATTGATATTGCCAGAATTCAATTGAAAAAAGAAACTATAACGCCCTGAATCTCAGTAACTATCGAGATTTGACCAGTAGTTGTTAAAGCAAATCTTAACATTTTGACCTAAAATATATGCAGTTGCTCCATGTCACATTATTAATGAGACACCCTGTGTATCTCCTTCTCATGTTTTTGTGCCGTTCGAAATCATAATAGTTGTACAAGAATGGATATGTTGGCTATACTTATTCTACAAGAATGAGGGTTGGAGCGTTGGTTCTCTAATGGTTGTGAAGGTAAAAAATTAGATTTTATTATTTTGCAAAAAAATATTTTTGGCAATAACTTTTTTATCGACTCCCGTATACAAAATCCGAGGGCACCTTCGAATTCCCCTTAATGTTCACTACAAACTCGTTTTATGAATAACGATTGTTTTGTATATTAACCTGTTTCCACTTCCACGTAATGCTTTTCCGCTTGAATGGACCCAAATAGACTTTGGGATGGACCGTCCTCTACCTATCTGCAAAATTGACATTCTATTTTCTAAAATCGTCTTAAATCTTCCACACCTGATTCGAGGTTTGTTGTCGGTTGTACATACAGGGTTTTCATGGAGATTTAGATTCCATTGATATGGGAACTTATATTAGTGCCCATATCCCCCACACCTGACACTAGACGAAAAGAAAAAATTCCCAAATGTGACAGATTTGAACCACAGGGATTTTTTCTTTTGAACTGCTAACTAAAGAAAATATGTCTCTACGCCGATGGATTATCCGTACAAAATAGCAAAAAATGTTTTACCGAAATGGAAAATACTCTCAAATAGAATCTAGATATCAGGATGCGGATTCTTATATGGAGAGACCTTCCAAAAACTATGCAATATGTAACACGCTGTGCAATAAATTGTCAGGTAGGTATCTCTAAGAAATATCCAATATGCTTTTCTACGATATAGTCCACTCTTAGTAACGAACTTTTAGTTTGAACCGTTGAGTTTTGAAGATGCAGGCTCGCGATTGAAAAGGTGTGTGTGGCTATGAGTTCATAATCTCACTCTTTTATGGTTCCTGATGGGTAGCTAATAAAGAGTATAAAGAGTAGGTATATTTTTAAAAATAGTCATGGAAAATAGTTATTTGTGTACCAGGACCAGGACTGTGAAGTTCGACTTTTTATAACGAATGTGGAATTCAGTTTCCACATTAGATACTTTTTTTTAAATCGGGAAAAAAGAAGTTTCATTACGCAAAACAATTTCAAGACCGTTTTATTTGTTGGTTGGCCGTGGTCAAATGTCATTTTGTGTTGCCACTTCAAATTTCGCTTCTCCCCTAGACTAGAAAGCACCCCAAATCCAAGGTTAGTGGAGAGAAGGTTGAACGGTAACTTTTCTGTTCATGCGATGACGTCACATATGGATATCGTGCGCATATAATATTAGCTTGTACGTGGCTTGTACGCCTGCAAGTTTAGTAAAGAGCTAAATATCAGGATAATAATATCTAATTATTTGTTTTACAATACACCTGCATGATTTTTATGTTTTAATTAAGGTAATACACTATAAAAATATAATATCTATAAAACTGTCCAAAGATAGTGTAAAAATCGCCACACACGTTTAAACAAACAAGCTAAAATCGAAATGCATGTAAACTCAAAGCAAGTATCCATTTTATCCACATGTGACGTCACATCCTTCCCCTCCCCGCTCGCCTCACCCGAGTTACCGTTCAACCTGTTCTCTCTACTAACCTTGCCCTAAATCCCCTAGAATAGTCCCAATATGGCGGCTATACAGGCGGGCGCTAGAGCCCTCTGCCGGACGGCTAAGAATTGGTGGAGAGACTAGGACCAGTGACTATAGAAAGAATATAGTCACTGCTAGGACTCAATGGCGGTCCAGTTTATTTTGCGAGGGCCGTGTTTTCAGGATATGACCTATCACGGGTAATGTTTATTTACTTTGGTAAATTTCCGTTATATTATGTTGGTTGACTGCAAACTTGTGCATTTTGATATTTTTGCTCCCTCTATCCTTGGTCATTTATCTGAGGTCGAATCCGATGGAGCACGGTGCAATGTTCTACAGGCGTCCTCTGGCCAATATCTTTAGTAACAATCCCGCAATGAACACGAAAAGTTAAATGATACTGTATTGGTCGGATTTTAAATTTTTGGCCACGTTTGACGTGTCTGTCGTTTGGTCCTCAAATCTCGCCAAGACCAATTTAAAGAAAAAAATCGCAGAATAATGACTCACTTTGGTGCCGATTTAGGAACTATTAATGCCGATTTGGAGACTGCTTAGTGCCTATTAAAAAAATAACGTATTGAATACCCCAGGGACTCTATAAAATAAGGGGACCCAGCATGTCACAGTCTATCACATAGGAAAAGTGAAGCCTTGAGGGGAAGTTTGTTTTCTGTTGACTCCAAGGAGACCACAAGGGGGCTGATACAAGGTTATGTTATATGTCAATGTCCAACCGCCATCAGGATTTATATGACATGCCAGTGCCATAGATTCTAAAGGAGGCAAAAGATTTCGCATCATAATTCACAATTTTTAAGTTTTCTTACTTACAGATACTCAAATGTGTCAATTAAAGGTAATGCGGCCGCCTGTAGTAGTAGTCCCAATAATTGCAACCAGATTTTTTCCTGTATCACCTTTAGTAATCCTACAATTTCCATTACGTGGGCATTACGTATAAGTAGGTAGTTCAAAACAAATCGTATTTCGAAAATTTTAAATTACTAAGCAGGTAGCTTCAGTCAGGTCTTTTTTTAGAGAGTTTTTTTTCTACGACTGCAAGTTTATTTTAAGTTTGTGAGGTACCTACCTTGGGAGGGAAATAAAATCAAAATTTTTTTTATAATGAACACTGAGAAAAACTACATCATTAGAACTACTAATCCTAATCTTATTAGTCCATCCCGAAATCTGTGAAAGTTCTTTGGGTAGATACATTCAACAAGGGAAGAAAGTTCAAGTATACATATTACAATTGGATTGAGGAACCTGGTAACAATGTGCAATAGCGACAAATTCTTAAATAAGCAAAATCGGCACTACTGACTTACCATACTGATTACTTAAATTTGTGGAAATAATTGCTGGAAATCGATTTCAACTATAAAATAAATTTCTTTCATTTGACAGTTGCCACATTCTGTAGTTGTATACACAAAATTGTCAAGTCTAATTTTTGGAAATCTTGGAAACCATTATTAATTTTTACTAACAATCAAAGTACCTGTTATATTCTTAGATTCTCCAATAAAATGGCATACTTGGCATCACTGAGACCATTAGAATGAGGAAAGAATAGGCCTCGCTTTGGAAAGTATAATGCTGGGCCCCGTTACTTTAAAGAGTCCCTGGAATACCCTTATCGGGGAAAATATTTTCGGCACTTTCCTGTCGACGCGAGTAGGGAACGCGAACGGGAACGGGCGCCGGCGGCCGCGGCGGCGTGGGCCCGCCGTCAGCGGCCGCTCTGCCAAAATCTAAAATTAGCGAATGGAGGGGGCGCCGCCGCCGCCGCCGCCGCCGGAGGCGTCTGGAGCGGCAGTCCCCGTGCGCAGCCGACCGCGCTGGTGCGGCACCCGCCGATCCCGTACGCGGACTCCCACTTGCGAGTCCCGAGTACCGTCCCAATCCCCTGGTGAACGTTCCAGAAACCGAGCGGCCGGCACTTCACCGACTACTACGCGCTCATCAGGTACGCACGTACTTTTTTCCGTTCGCCTGTCCTTTGCCTCGCAATTCTTATTAGGGACCTTTCATTGGTGGTTGTTTCTTCCGCCGACTGGCTTAAATGTACCCCTCGGTGCGGTATGTCCTGGACATACTGGTGCAACTCCAGAAACTTAAATGGCAGGGGAAACTAGGACCAAGTAATAGCGGAAATTCTCTAATTTTGAATGATATTTGGGAATTTTTGCGGTTCTCTCGCGAGTGACTGGTAAAGTCCGATTTTAAAAGTTAATCAAATTAACTTTGATAACGTTTCAGTTTATACACGCGCAAATATCGAATGGGCGGTGATGTTTGCGAAAATTTGTTGTGAAATAAGGCTATTTATTTATTTATTTATTTTTTTTTTGTAATTTTTCTTTAGTGTTTAAATCGCAACTAATCAAAGTATATCTGAAACAAAAAATTAAAATCGAACTTGAATGAGCTTATTTTGCTTTTTTATTATTTTGGCATCCTAGATAATAATATATTCTTAAAATAATTCAATTTCGTTCCGACACACCGTGTATTGTCGATGAAACCTAAAGATTAGTAACAAATCTAAACTTTTCAATGAAAAACACAGTTTTATTTGGAATATGGATATGGATGTAAAATCCCTTTGCATTTGTATAATGCCTGTTAGGACGCTGTCACTTCTTGATATCCTTAATAATAAAACGAAAAGCTATTGTATAAAGGCAGAATCTGAATTGCAAACAAAAAAACGCGCTTTATAAAAAATGTTCTTAAATCGTTTATGGACACCAGGCAAATGAGAATTTGCGTGGTATAGTGTGGGTGGCACCCCCGTATACCCACTAAAACCTCTCCTCCTTCAAGGTGGGACACCTGCTGGGGTCGTTACTCCTTATTTTGTAGGATAAGTGGCGGGTGATGTTGGGGCGAAGGCTATTGGAAGAAGCCTTTGGCATTTATATTGAAGAGGGACTTGGAGGAATTGGATTTTTGCTTGAAATGGAGGCTCTTGGGTTGTTTTTTAGGGAGAAAAAAACATGACATATTTAGATAAGATTGTAGCGGGGTCTTTTGTGAAGCAGATCGGGATCGGGGATATAATTGGTTGCATCGCTAAGAAGAGCATTTGGATGTGATTCCGTCTTTGTCTATAGGTTCTTTGATGAAGTCGAACAAGAAAGGAATATTCATATCAAGATGAATGTGAAGATTTGAGACATACCATTCTGCACCTGTGATAGATCTGAGATAGCGATTTTGGATAACCTGGAGTTTTCCGTGATGGCTTTTGCCATGTGCTGCCAGGCAACTGATATCAAAATCAAAAGTATAAGTTTGCAACGAATGGGGAGTTTAGAATTTTTATGTATCATAGGATAGACTGTTTTAAAGATATTAAGGGCCTTTTGTCTGGAGTATTCGGTATGTATTTCAAAATTCAGGGAGCTGCCTAGGTGGACCTCTAGGTACAGCGCGGAAAATGAATACTTACTGAACTTCAGCACCGTTTACTTTGTTGTTTGGAGAAGGGGCCAGACGTTTTTTAGTGAAAATGACATCGAATTGGAGCCTTCTGTACACGTGTACTCACGGCGACGACACAAGGCGGTGATCGCAGTGTCGTCCCCGTACAGATATAACGAAGTACCTGGGGATCTAGGAATGCCATGAGTGAAAATGTTATATAGAACGGGGCCTAGCACGGAGCCTTGAGGGACACCTGTGGGTTACGAGATGAGAGGAGACTATCTATTTTGACTTGGAAGGTCCGGTTGGTTAGAAACGATGAAACGTTTTTTTTATGACAGCGGGGGAGATGTTAAGAGAGATAAGTTTATAGAGAAAACCTCGGAGCCAGACCCGGTCGAAGGCTTTGCCTAACTTTTACGATGTTACCGGTGGAATAATACAAACAATTTTTAATATAGGGATAAGTAGTCAACACTGTCGCGTATGCATTATACATTCCTGGCGCCCTATCGCGAGCAGTATAAGCCAATAATAGACGTAAAGCTGAAGACATCCACAGATTCATATTTCTACAGTCAGACAGAGGTTGGAGAGGTTGTCTAGGACAAATTTGATATCGAAGCCAAAATTACTGTAGATTAGCGTCCTTTACGGTTTTACCATGCAGTAAAATTAAGAATAATAAAATAACAAGAAAGTACCAAATGATTTTCATGAGAAATGTTTGTTGTAGTTGCGTATAGGTACTGTGTAAACACGCTCTCGCAAAAATTCAGAAGTTGAAGGGGTTACTACCCTCTTACATTTGCAGAATAAAAAAATTGTGGAGTTAACTACGGACACTACGGACGATGTGTGTTCATGGGATTCCTACAGAAAGTGTCTATTTACGGGAAAATTCAGTGGTCGAAGGGGATCCCAACTTGCAGAAAAAAAAAGTGAAGCTAATTATACGGACGATGTGTGTTCGGTGCGTTCTACGAGTACCTACCTCTCAAATCAGTGAAAGAAATAAATTAAAATTAAATTAAATTAAATGCAAGAGGATATCTGAATTCCTCACAAAAAATGTTCTAACGTTCTCTACGGCATATTATCAGACTCCCAAAGACGACTTTGCTTCCATTTAACCGACCTCGTATCTCTTATAATTTCCGAGATCTCCATACTCCATACTAGAAATGCGAGCACCCTGCATAGAAATTACAGTAATAACAATTTTAAATATCTATCTATAAAATATATTCAACAGTTTATTTAAAAACTATGGAGCAGTCAAATCATGAAACTTTTTTATAGTCTCTGAACGAATAGTTACTTTTGGATTCTAAAAATAAAAAACACGAACTTTATCATGTCGAAACGTTTTCTGCATCTATAGAGGCGGGCGAATTCGCTTGACTATAGCCTTCTCATAGGTTCATTCTATTTTATAGATGAGTGATAATATTTTAAATTTTCTAGAATATTAAAAAAATATTTTTTAAATAGCCAGCGGAGTGCAATACGGTGTTCCAATTTTAGCTGTTTGTTATTCTTCGATTGAGAAAGAAAAAATAATTATAGCGTTTAATTTCCAGCGAAATGTCAATAAACAGGAAGCTGAAGCAGCTAAACTGTGCTCATTTATTTCTCATTCACATTAATTCTCATGAAAAATGCTTAAACAAATAGCCCAAGTTTTAGTTTTTTTAATGATTGTATCTACTCAGGCAGGTGTTTTCCAACAAAGTAGGGAATTTTATTAACTTTTCCCTACGTGAGGTTTTGTATTATTTTGAACCTTTCACGAATTTTTGTTTCAATGCACAGTGCAATAGTGCAGAAATATGTGTAAAGTGCCAAATATAGATTTGGACAAAATTAATTTAGTTCCTGCTTGGTCTGTGATTTTATTATTTTGGGGTAATTTTTTTAGAAATCCAAAAGGGGGGTTGCTGCCTTAATTTCCGACAACTTTTCGATTGCCCATATTTTTCTAAGTAAAAAATAACTAAAAGACATATGTAGAGCAAGATTTTTCAGGACGACCCTGTATGTCTAATATTACGTGCAGTCATTATACATATTTGTGGCTGGAGCAAATATAGAAGGCTTCGGAGAAGCGAGCCGATTCGTACAATGTGTGGATATGTTTTAAGAAATTTGCTGCAAGAGAAGATTATTTTTGGGATTCGGTATAAATAAGGTGGATGACCTAAATATCTTGATATCTCCCTACACAGGCGGTACATCTGGCATGTATAGATTGGGCATTCTGTTTTTACAGTGCAGAGTGCACAATAGATAGTTAGATATAATAATTGGCCAAGTATTGTTTTTTGTTACCACAAACACGCGTGTGATAACTTATTGATGATGACAATTATAGGTTTTCTGAGCGAGATCAGACTAACGAGTAAGTAATACAGACAATTTCTTTGTGACATTTGTCAAAAGGAGATTGGCTTTTAGTCGAAATATCTTTCTAAAGAGATAAACATTGTGCATTTTGATTGGAAAGAGATTGTATTTGAACCAAACCAAAATAATGGCCATTTTTCTGTAGATTGAAATGGAGACTTGCAGACCCGGGCCGAGTACAGCACAATTGTACTTAAATTTTTTGAGTACGAGTACAGTCTAAATGTACTTTGAGTACTGAAAATTAGAGTACTTCATTTTAATGTACTCATTATTTACGAGTACCTACCTATGTACTCGTGGAATATAAATTTCGAGTACCTACATTACGAGTACATTTCGAGTAAATTTTGTTTTTACTTTTTACCATTAATATTTCATATTTCTCTTACCTTAGCAGTAAAAATAGTGCAACACTGCTAACAGTTGTTTTTGTTATTAGCTTTGAATTAAGCCTATTGGAAAATTATTTCATAGAGATATATTCTTATTACTATATTACCGGCATCAGTAAGCAAATTTTTTACACGCCTTTTTTTGCTCTTTGGTGGTGTGGGTACATAATCTGAATCCTCATCGGTAGAAAAGGGGTCGTGTTCCTCATTATCACTTACTAGTTCACTCATATTTTCTAAATCACGAAACTTTTGCGTAAAGCTCTGCGCGAGGGTTGAATAATGACTAAAAATTCAAGCCAAGTGCACTTGTAATTGTAAATAAGAAGAAGTGACAATAAAAAGTGGAGGGGGTATAAAGACAACTAAGACAAGTCTTTTCTTGTTTTACGCATATTATTTTGATTCAAAATGTTGTTCGAGTACCTACTTTTCGAGTACATTTCGAGTACATCAAAATATTTCGCGAGTATCGGTACTTAAGTACACATAGAAGATTGTACTTATGAGTACATGTACTCGAGTACAATTGAGTACTTAAGTACAATTGCGAGTACATGTACTCGAGTACGTCCCAGGTCTGGAGACTTGCTTATGTTCTTAAGGTGGCATCTGTTGCGAAGCTATTTATTCTGTGCTACTACCTAGGTACTACACAGCAGTCCAGATCCAGATCACATAAAACCTCTTGCCAAGTCGATTTAAGATAGATTGGCTTGTTAATTCAGAATGTGTATCAGAGCACTAGAATCATTGTATAATATGCTCCAGATATGAATTTTGGCACGGATGACCGACCTGTCTTCGACAAAGCTAGCCAAATCGCCTATACGAAAATAATTGTGCGAGGATCGAACAGTTCTCGTAAATACTAGAATTCATCATGTTACCTATTATAATAACAGAAATAAATTGTTTACAAATAAACGTTAATGGTATGAGAAATTAACTATAAGTTGTACAATAGGTCTATGGCATACAATACAATCTATATTATCAAGGGTAATATAACAAGTGTGGTGTGCCTATTATCGATAATACCTTTCGTTAATTTTACGAATCATTTAATCTAATTAGTTTGTCATTTATCAGCCACAATAATTATTTTACTACTTCTATCCTATACGAACATCATCATGCCAGGAGTCAGGAGTTGTCGTCGTGTGTTGCGCTTTGTTTCAGAGTTTCTTTTGAAGTTTGCCGCTTTCGATTTATAGCCGCGACCAACGGCAACATTTTGTTTCTGCGATGGAAACTAGTAGTTAGTGGTAATCTTGGCTTTAAAACATGTTGCAATAACAAAAATTCCTTCGTGTTGCCTTTGTGTTGTAGTTTTAAAGTTAGTGATGTTCGGATATACCTATGCGTCATCGGCCGACAAAAATCGTTTGAGGGTTAGTTGTAATTCCATTTAAAGCCGGTTTTTGTGGGTTTACACATTATAGAAAATGCACAAATTTCTGCCCCGCTCGCCCATTACATCTAGAAGAATAAGGATAAAAGGAGGAAGTAATAATATATAATAATAATAACTTTATTTACTTAATCCGTAGAGTACAATGGCTATAAAAACAGAAATTCCTACAAGATTAAGCAGAGAGGCGACGTCCAGATGTGCTCTACTGAAAGTCGCCAAAGCACCCTGTTCTACTGAACTTGCTCTGAAAAAAAAATACAACAAATAAACAAGCTCAACACGTAAACAGATAGAACATAATACTCTAATGTGTAATTAAAATAATAATAATAATAATAAATAATAATAATAAGTTATATTATAAATACCATACTTTAATATTATATAATACAACGATACTACACAATCCCAACTGCCATGGAAGAAAAAAAAATCAGTTAGACCTGTTGGAGAATAGATGACTAATTTCTTTGTAAATTGTTATAGAACTTCGCTATGTTATAGGAAAATGATTTTTTGAAAAATACTGTGCGATGCTTGGGTATTGCCAAACTATTGATGTTTCTCAGAGTTCTGCAATGGATCGAGGTTGAAAACAAGTTGATTATATAAATACTTCGGGGCTTTTTTAATAAAATAGAGTTTAGCCATGTGATAAGCTCGCCTTCCTTCCATATACTTAACCACCCAGCCTCTTGCAACTTATATGATACGTGTTGCTGGCTCGAATACCATATACAAAGCGCGCAGACACGACTTCTGGACTTTTTGAATTTTTCGCCTCTCTACAGAATCAATGCATGGACCGTAAATAACATCTCCAAAATTAAATTGAGACAACACCAGTGCATCGCACAACATTATTTTTATTTTTTTTGACAAAATGTGACGAAGACCATACAAGGACCTAAGTGCGCCACAAGCTTTTTGAGTACAATTAGATATGTGTTTTTTAAATTTTAATTCTTCATCACTATCAAACCTAAGTTTCTGTGTTCTTTTTGGATCACCAATTTATCATTTCCAATTTGAATATTTATTTGGTTCAAAGCATATTCTCTAAGTTTTTTGGGACCAAAAATCATAAGAGTAGATTTTTTTGGGTTGAGAACCAGCGAATGCTCCAACGACAGTTCTCGAAGCCTCTGTAAGTCATCACTTATCCTGCGACAGGCATCATTTATGTTATTTTTATCGAAGGATAGATATACCTGTGTGTCGTCTGCATAGAAGTGAACTTTACTATGGACCAAGTAGTTTTGCAATTGTGAAGTGTATATAATATAAAGAAGAGGTCCTAAGACAGATCCTTGTGGGACATCAGAGTACACGGTTAAGTCGTTAGAAACAGAATTATTTATGATGACTCGTTGAGTTCGGTTCAATAAGTAATTTTATACACATTTTATGGTGTATGCTTTCGAGTAGCCTAAGAGCACAAAGGCTGTTAGTCCTCCATGATCACATTCTGCAATTATATCATTAGTATCACCCACGAGAGTACTAATGCAACTGTGCGAAGGCCTGAAACCGGACTGCGTCAACGGAAGCAATTTATTTTTGTTTAAAAAGCTACGAAATTATATATTGACAATTTTTTCCAAAATCTTAGATAATACCGGCAAGACACATAATAGGTCGAAGATCTTTAAATGCGGCCGTCCGGAGGATCGGTGATCTTTCTCGGCTTTATAAGTATAACGCGAAAAGCGATGGGAAGTTTGATATCGACATACATTTTGTCACGCGGTGGCGACATGCGCGGGTTGGTTCATAGTGCCCCAGTGGTCCATTTTTGCGCCGGTTTCCCGGAACTGCGCATTAGAAAATGTTTTCCAAAAAAAATTCTGTTCGAACCATTGTGAGACTAATATCACCTTTTCATTCACAGATCTGATGCCCCTCGACCGGTCATAGTTGCCACATTCCGGTGGTAGCACTCCACGCCGTACCGCGCGATGTCCGGCCCGCCAGCCGGCGGCGGCCGCGGCCGGTCGCCGCTGCCGTTCGGAGGGCCGCGGCCGTACACGCCGTCGCCGCCGCCGCGGTTCGGCAGCCCGGCGGCGGGCATGTTCGGCGGGGGGCGCGGCACGCCGCCCCCGGGCATGGCGTACCCGCGGCCGCGCTGGCCGGCGGGGGTGGCCGTCCCCCGGCCCGCCTCGCCATCGCCCATTCCGAGACCGTTCCGCCGGCCGATGCACCCGGTAAGTCCACCGGCCAACGGGCCGGTCTGGTCTGGACCACGATACACTTACCCACGGTATGTCGCTAACGAATCCGAAAACAAGGCAACTATGCGCATCTACGTCAGTTGCGAATCACGAATTCTAAATAATTGGCGGCTGCGGTTGTGTTTTACGATTTTGTATAGTTTACAGTTTAATGTGTCAAGAAAAAAGTGTAAACAACTGACTGATCATCAGTCCAGCTCGACAGTGCTTTAAAATAGGCCAAAAATGCCGGGATGTGCAGTCAGCGTATGTCCAAATAATAATAGAAACAGTAAGGGAAGGGAAACAATTAAGTAAGTATTATAGATTTCCCAAGGACAATAATCTGGTAAGGAAACAGATTATTTATAGAACAGAGCATTAAAAATAGAGGACTCAACAGAGTTTATGCCTGGTTTATACAGCAAATAAAATAGAATGTGCGATAAAAAATTAGCCTTGTTATGGTTAAAGAGAATCATTATTTGATCCCTATTTTACTCACTATTTATTATGTTGTTTTGTTTGTTGTTTAACTATAAACTAACCATTAGTTGTGCAGGTTATGCTTGTGTCGAGGCTTGTGTGCATTAATAATTGGTAAATAAGCTTTAATTGACATAAACCGACATAAACACTGGAAGGAAAAAGTTATATTTTTGGTAAGGCTTTGAATTTTATTTATCAATATCTTTGCTTATAACAAAGTCATCTGTAAAATACTTTTTTTCGATGGAGTTGTGTCGTTAGAAGCCAAAACTTAGTTCAGGATTACCTTACTTACAATAAATGTATTATTTAGATACCTATATGATATTTTTTTTATTGTCTACCAAAAATCCTATTAATTTAACAAAATATACATAAATTTTATTTGCATGCATACGATTAGCTAAAACGCAAAGAAAACAAATTATTTGTAAAATTATAATTATCAAATTAAATGTGTTTTTTATCAACAGAATATTCATTCATTTATCTAGTAATATAATCTACATATTTTTAACAACATTTATTTAAAAGAAAACGTTTAAAATAAGCAAAAACCCATAAAAAAGTATCATCTATTGCTGTGTAAAACATATGGAGCAATTTAAATTCTGATTCGCAACTGACGTCACAAGGTGCGACAGAGATAGGCGTATGGATGCGCAATGACATACCGTGGGTAAGTGTATCGTGGTCTGGACCAACACTTATATTAAAGATCGGAGCATGACGTTATAATTTAATGTTACGAAAAAAATGGCGGCTTATTATAGGTTATAAGTTTGTCAGTTTCTGACATATCCCAATATTTTAAATATCCAGTAAGATATTATATTTTGCAAGAGTATTCTTTAAAAAAATATAACAAAATTGCTGTTATACTTAGAAACATTTTTAGTGCCACTGGTTCGCGCTCGCCTGTAGTGACGCTGTTACCGGGCAACCGGGCGCTGCTGTTTGGACCTTCCCGAAACGCAGCGTGCCATTCATGCCTCGTCAGTCTGCTACTGAGCGCCAAGCGGAAGGGGTCACAGAAGCTCACACCTCCGAATTGCGGAAATCGTACGATTCTCGCGCATTTTGGAGGCTAATAATATTTGTATTGTTACTTGTTCTCGCTGAATAATAAAAGTCGTTTGCTAAAATCTCCGTCATGTGTGACCCTTTTGGTTTTCAACCGGGAAGTTCCCACGAACCACAGAACACTCGATTGACGCTCGCCGGACAGTAAAAACGGAACCACCACAAGGAATGCTCCAAATTCGCGAACTTTTTTAAAATTACGATTTGTCATTAGATTTGATTAGAAATTTGGTGCTCCACCCCGCACGGGAGTGGCTAGAAATTTTCATGATCAATGATATCGGACAAGGAGGTCTATAATTGCTTGTGGGTACATATATCAAATGATAATAATAATACAAAATGATTTATTCGACACCTACAAATACTCGTACATTAGAAGAGCTACGAGCCTCGTGTATACTCGTAAAAATGACATTAAAAATAGCGTGGACGCTTTTATTAGGAATGGAGGACGACATTTCGAACAACTTCTCTAAAAAAGTTACGTCGTTAAGAAGTGGTGCGCTGTGTCGTGAAAGTATTATTGTGAAAACAAACTAGGGAAGTGGAAAATGTGATTATTACTAGGTTATGGTGAGTGCTTCTAGGCTAGATGTATCTTAATGTTATTTTTCTTTATGCATAAAAAAGTAACGCGCCGCTGCTATACCCCAAATGTGTAGTGTAATATTTTGCAACTTTTACAGATATTTTTCTGCACATTTTACAAAATATTTTCATAGGGGTGATTTTGGGGTCGAAACCTACAGCCAGTTAAAATTTCTGTACTAATCAAAGAAACATTCTTTATAAAGAAGAAATTGAAAAGTATAATGCGTTTTATGCTTCACTTACATTACAACTAGCCAGATATTTCATTTCAAACCAAAAGGTATCAAAATACTCTTTTTTTAGAAAATCTATGGAAATATGCTATGAAATATTTGTCACGTTAAAAGGACATAGCAAACAAGCATTCTAGTTTATTTTGGATATTGAATTCGTTGTTGACACATTTGCATGTTTTTATTTTATAAAATAATTTTCACCAAGGGTGTTCCTAAGATTAAACCAACCCTGTCGATTTTTTCTGTAAGTGGTACCAGTGGCGAACGCTTGAAACAGCGTTATGTAGGTACCTACAGATCTTTAACATAGTGTTGTTTCAGTATATAGTCTAATAAATTTGTTCTCGGCTTATAGGGGTCGAAAAAAAATTCCAAACAGTATGATTTTCTCAGGGTTGGTTGGTGACTATCTCCTGAGAATCCAACCAAAAGGTCACACTCGAACCGTTGAGTGAACAATTCACATAAAGAGGAACAACGGCTGTCAAATCTGGCAGTTAGATTTTTCGCGAAAAACGCATGTGTGTTTCAAAAATAATCGTCAACAATATAAATGGTATTGTTGACTAATGTTTTCTGTCCACTAATGCGTTTTTTTAAGAAATTATTTGACAGTCGTTGGTCCTCTATCCAAATATTTCACTGAACGCTCGTATTCATGGTATACGAATTGCGCTATAGAGTGGTTATCTAAACAAAAGGGTGGGTATTCAAAACATTTTTTTAGAGCAAAATGACCCTAAAAAATTGTAGGGGACAAATTGTGAACAACTTTTCCTCATAAAATGGTTTTGTATCTCTAATACATAACAAGTTACAGCGCATTACTTATATGACAAAAATTCCGCACGCTGCAGCGGTGGTTTTGTAAACATCTTTTTTTTAAATGACCTTAACAAAAGTTTTAGAGGATGAACTTCTAGTCAACTTTTTCTTATAATTTTTTTTTGTGTCTAAAATACTTAATGAATTACAAAGCATTAAGTATATGACAAAAAATTAAAAACGAATTTTTTGTCATGTGCAAGTAATAAGACAATGATGTAAGATGTAACAGTATAATAATGTTATATAACTGTTTTATTACTGCAATGATTCAATGTTTAGTGGTTTAGTGGTGCTATCAAAAGATGGCCTTGAATACAAAACACAAGTACAGGGGCTTTCCTTGTATACTTTCAATGATTTTCAGTAACAGACGCCAAAGAAGTATTGTTGACCCGAGTCGTTTCTGTCCACACAGTTGAAATAAGAGACATTGTAACTCTCTCTTCTCGTGTATCTGGGTGTCCGTTCCTCGAATGAAATTAATCCACACAGGTTAAGGTATTTATTGGCACGTCAGATAACAGGTGAGTTAGTTAGATAAATACAATAAGAGATGGCCACGATGTGAAGAACTGCAGCGGTTCGGCCGGGCCGTGGGGCGCCGGGCAGCGGAGGGGTGTTGGTCGCACTGTTCTACTGGCTCGGGTCCGGGCAGAGTTCCCAAGGGGGGAAAGCAGAGCCTGAAGCGCCGGGGCAGCAGAGGTCTCGAGTCCAGTCAATGTTCCAAGGGTGGAAGGCTGTTGACTGAAGAAGCTCGAGAGCGACTTGCTCCTTGAGGGCTGGCTGGCTCTTCTTATACCCGTCGGCGCTGGCCGGACGGATCGAAGCTGGGGGTGGAGTCTCGGCCGGGTCGCGTAGACGGCGGTACCGACCGGCGCGCCCTCGCGAGGGGTAGTACGGAGCGCTTTCGTACTACCCGGGGAGCGAGGAGTGGCGGCGTCCGCGCGTTGAAACACGGGTGGTCCTGGTGCTGGCTCCAGGAGGGTGATTGGTCGTGTTACAACATCATAATATTACATCCCAACAGAAGATTACTAGAAAATACATAATATTAATATAGTTCCGTAAAATGAGGCTATTTGGGTTATGCGGGGCTATTTGGTTTTTATTTGAATTTTGTTTTTTTACCCCACACTTTCCGAGGCCGCAAAAAATATGCTAATATTACATCGTTACTGGCTGAATACAACTATAACCCAGATGTACTGAAGACTGGGAAGAAGAAAAATATTTGGTTGACATTTGACAGCATAAAGGTTGTCGAAAAACAGCTGGTTTTTAAGGCTTCGAAACTTTTGGTTGTATAGAGAGGTGAGTGCAATTTAACACAATATCATTGGTTCATATTCATTCATTAGAGCTTTGAGGTGAGCTTTGGAGAAATATATCTGCTTTTTTTTTAATATTGACTTTTGTAGCAACAATTTGGTTATGTGGGGCTATTTGGGTCAGATTTTGGTGCTTTTTGGGTTTGACTCAAATAGCCCCGATACTTGTAGGTTTTTAATTATCGTTAGAAATTTTGCCATTTATTTTGTATTATTTTTATTTTAGGATGGTAAGGCATTACAAAAGAACATATAAAAACACAAGGAAGGGCAAAAACTTTCTCCCTTATAAGTGTTATACAAAGGCTGATTTGCAAAATGCTCTAGCTGCAGTCGCACGTGGTATGAGTCACGCTAGAGCTGCAGATTTATTTAAGGTGCCTAAAGCAACAATTGGCCGAAATGTTAGGGGAGAAAACAAATCCCAGGAGCAGGCTGGACATCCCACATTGTTTTCCTCTGTGGAAGAGAAAGCATTTGTCCATCATTTTTTCAGAGTGGGGGTTTCCATACATGACGACTGATTTAAGGTTTATTGCCAAGCGCTATTTGGAAAAAATTGGGCGCAGAGTCCCTACTTTACAAAATAATATGCCAGGATATGAGTGGGCTAACCACTTTCTAGGAAGACACAAAGACGAGCTGAGACCTCGTCAAGCTGCCAATATATCAATTAATCGTGCCTGTGTAACCGTTGAAGTGATAGACGACTTCTTCAAAAATCTCGAAACGTCAACCTCTGGAATAGCACCTGAAAATTTCATCAATAATTATGATGAAACTAATGTAACACATAATCCTGGCGCGAAGAAGATGATTTTTAAAGGGGTTGCAAGTATCCGGAAAGAGTAATGAATGCAACGAAAACCTCCATCAGCATTATGTATGCTGGAACAGCTTCAGGACATATACTTCCACCATATGTCGTTTACAAGGCAGATAATCTTTGGAATACATGGAAGGAAGGAGGGCCACCCTTAACAAGGTATAATCGTTCTCGTAGTGGGTGGTTTGACTCTGTATGTTTTGAAGACTGTTTTTTCTGTGATTTTACCATATCTTCGTAACAAAGTCGGAAGAAAAGCTCTCATGCCGTCAAATGCAACACACCTACTGCAACCGCTAGATGTGGCATTTTTTGCCCCTTTAAAAAAATACTGGAGAGACATACTGACAGATTACAAAAAATCTAGTGGGCTAAAGGGAAGTCTTACGAAAGACTCATTTCCACCTCTTTTAAAGAAACTGCACGAAAGAATAGAAAATGGTAATAAGGGTGCCCAAAATCTAATTGCTGGATTTCGTGTAAAACTGGGCTGTACCCACTTAATCCTAATGAACCAAAAGAAAGACTTCCTAAGGCAGAGCTAGACGGACAAGAAGTTTCTGAGAAAGTATCGGATGTGTTAGTAAATATGCTAGAAGAAATGAGAAATGACAAAGTAAGAAACACTGTAAGAAGAAGAAGAAAGCGTCTTAATGTTGAGCCTGGCAAGAGCATATTATTATGTGCTGAAGATTTTGAAGCAGCAGGTTCTAGCAAGCAGGTAGATGAAAGCAGCGGTGAAGAAAGTTTTTCCGATTTGGAAAAAAGGGACAAAGATAAGGAGCAAGAAGAAATTGAGTCAGAAGAAGAAAAAGAAAATTATATAAATGTGCCAAATGTCTATGTCAAAGGAGACTGGATACTTGTGAAATACAGTGGAAAAAAATCTATAAAATATTATGATGGCTGCATTCTGGAAATCACTAAGAACCGTTACAATGAATGTCAATACAAGGTTAAATTCTTAAAGAAAGTTGTGGGAAAATATTGCAGATTTGTTGAAAATTAAGATGAAGATGTCATTGATCATGATATGACCTCCACCTAATAAAAAAGGAAGCGAAAAAAGATTTTACTTCGAGTTTTCAGAAGATTTCTCGAACTTCAATGTTCTTTAGCTTTATAAATTAGTTAAAAAAGTACAAATCTAGGTACCCAAAGAATGTGTTTTAAGTTCCTTCTACCATAAGTGCAATTGACTGTAAAAAATAAGTTATTTTTTATATTTTTTGTTATTTTTTTTACGATAATAAACAAAGGTGCCACTCTAACGGTCGTTTTAATTATTTTAAAACTAAATTGAGCCCCATTTCACATCTGAACATTTTTTTAAAATGATTATTATAGACCCAAATAACCCCTCAGAGGGGGATACTTGAGTTTAAGCCACAAAAACATAATAAACCCAAATAGCCCCAAAATTGGGGTTATTTGGGTCGGCCCTTCAAAAAATATATATATACCCTTATTGACGTAAATAGTGAGCAAAAATGCTTTAAATGTGTAGACCCTAACCATATTTACCTCTCCCAAATAAATCACCACAATAATTATAAAAATAACACGACTGCACACAAAAAAATCAAAAAAATTGACTCAAATAGCCTCATTTTACGGTAAGTAATTAATTTCTGTTATAAGCTATTTATTTTTAATAAGTGGTAGTATCTTACAAATGATATTGTTTAGTCAATTAATCGGTCACATTTTGGGGCTGTTTGTGTTGTTCGCTTTTATTACCTATATGAATTACTACATATTACTTACTTAGTAATTATAATTATATTACTATTTATTTTTATTAGTTACTATTCATGAAAAAATATATATTATACTTTTTCAGTGGTAGGTAGATATGACCATTGATCGTCTTATAAGGGTCTTATTCAATGATATGACTTTATTTCCAGTTCCACATTACATTCAACTCACAACTGGTAATACCCGAATGGGTTGTTTAATGCTATATATATTGTTTAATCTGAATTTAATTTAATGAACTTGATGCCTGGACTATCGAAGTGTCTGCTTAAAAATATAGCTGACGAATGTCTAATTTGTCCTATAAACCTAAATATTGTGTTGAAAATATTCTTACTCAGAATCGCCGCGAATTTTTACCCAAATTTAATGGGCAATAAAAGAAACTCGAATCAGTCCCAATTTTATTAATAGCTCTTTAACAGCCAACTTCCAGCTAACGCTAACTTATTACAGTGCCTAAACGATGTATTCATTACTTAATTCAAAGTAACTTTCAATTTGTTGCAATATGGCAACAGACATAAATAAGCTTATAATTCTCGATATTTAGTATATAGGTACTTGTTGTGACTAACATTTATAATATTCCTCTATGGTCTATAAATAATATAAGCCCGCGTGGTCAGATCAACGTCTCTGAAACTGAGTCACGAAGTCATGGAGCACAGAAAGCTGTCTGCCGCTATTAGAGTGGATTCTGCAGAACATCTCAATAATTACCCAAAGGAAGTGTCTTGCTGTTATAATATTTATGTAATTAAGAGTGCCAAAATTGACACTTAACCGACACCTTACCCTTACCACAGTAGAAAAATCCAGATAATTTAAATCCGGAGTCCAGGGATTCCACAATATGGAACCAAGGTCTTCGATCCATCTCTGTGCTGTGAATAAGCCTGGTCACTTGTCGTGCATAATGATCTAGATATCCATCCACTGCATAAAGCAAAAGGTCTATGCAAGATCAATAAATAACGTAAATCACCACTACACGCTACTCTAATGCAAAGTTCTTGACTCGTTACATACCTACGGCCCTCTACAATCATAGTTTCGCTATTGGTCGCTGCGGATGCCCCCAACGGTGCTGCTTACATGATGCCGGAGATCTACAGGGATCAATTAACAGATTACTTCATGCTAAATTCTCAGCCTCAGCCGAATATCTTTCGATGCCGCGATCTACCTAATGGAAGGAAGCTGCACTCCACGATGGAGCACTGAGCTATGGAAAGTTGTTTCGTACAGTTTTCGTACACACCTCGAGTTAATTCCCAATCCTCGTAATAGGGGGCAAATGCTAGCGACACCTCGCGTCATGAATTATTTGTAAGTGGTACCTATATTGCCAATTGGTAAGGAATCTTATACAATACTATAATCACTGGTTCAGGTGAACCCGGGGTTCAAGTAAACCCGGGAACCTACCCCAAGCAAACCTGAGGCCTGGTCCGGGTAAACCAGTGCACCTGGTGATTTATTTAAAACTTCCCTGGGCTTTATAAATACCTATCTGAAATGGTATACCTAGGTATTTTTAGTTCCGTAAAAAAGGCTAGTTGAAAACTTTATTCGTAGGCTCAGTTTGAATTCTTCAGATTGTTCTACGTTCTACTTAGTATAAGTTGTAATTTAAAATTTAATCCTGTGCTGAGACATAAAGCCTGTAGTGAATACTCAACGTCTCGGAGAAACCCAAGAAGAAAAGCCGCAACGCGAGAAATTCCGAGTACGAATTCGAAATTTCTAGTTTCAACTCTTAATTATTTTCCTAATAAGTTGGGAAAAAGTGGCCCATCTACGCTTCCGTAGCCTTGTAAATTTTTTTACAATGCCTCTAAAGTTTGTTTTATTAATCATCGATTCCCATGAGTCACTTATGTGTTTTTCTTAGCCATAATCAACTCGTTAAGGGAAAATTTTGGATAAAAAGTCGAGGAAAAAAATGAAAAAGTTGTTGCTTTTGATGGGTTAAATATGTGGTTAAAATGTTGCTATTTATTTCTGGGAGACCCTGTATAAGCCCCGGGAATTGTGCCTGGAAGTTAGTTAAGGGTTTATTAGAACGCGGTTTTGCTGCGAGTTTGTGAGATGAGGGTTATTCCTGACTAGTTGTTCTAGCTTTATTTATATTCTTCCTAATTAAATTTATTGATTATTAATAATAACAAAAAAATTCTACCCTCACCATACTCCAAACTACGAATACCTCAGAAGCAAACGAATACATTGTCCTGGGGAGGGGGTGGCAATTACCATTTTTTTGTCTTCGTTATGCCATTTGCGGCTAGGGCCGACTTTTCCCGATGGAGATAAGTTAGCATTCGCTCAAGTACTACGGAAAACCCTAAGAAGCCGTTCTAATCCCAGTGAGCGTAGGACAATTAGTAAATCACACTGAGCAACACCCTGAATCCGCTTTTTATCCAGCGCCTTTGGCCATCAGCCTCGTCTCCGGGTCGAATCAAGGTCGATCGAAGGCAGGAAAAGATGACGTCTAAATAGTTCGCAATGCCCCGAAGCTATCGCTACGTAACATGATTCGTAATTTCCTTTGATGTTTGGCTCAAGCCCATTTATGTGTTCGTTGCAGCCGTCGCCGGCGCCAAACAGGCCGGCCTCGCCAATGGACCCGTACGGCCGTCATCGGTTCGCGCCCGCCCCCTACGGCCGGCACTCCCCCGGCCCCTTCAGCCCCGCCCCCTCGCCGTTCGAGGGCGGGCTGCCGCCGCCCAGTCGCGACTACGAGTACGTGGGGGTGCCGCTGGAGCCGCCGCCCCTGCCGCGCCACTACGACCCCGACGAGGAGGAGGACGCGGGCCCCTCCACGGCCGAGATCATCGCCGCCCAGTCCCAGGACTACATCGACGAGAAGTTGGCCGAGTACCAGGCGACCATCTACCACCTGCAAGGTAGGTCGAGCTTTTCGTTGCCTACGGGCTGACACACTCCGGTGCAATCAGATATTAACGCTGGAAATAAATCGATATCGAAAGTATGTTGGGTTGCCTGTATTAATAGAATTGTATATTGTATCTACAACTGGTGAATTTGAAAGGTTTGCAAAAATAAGGGTATTTTAAAAATACTCATAGATACTATTGACACTATTTTAAAAGTTATATCTGCTAGAAATTTCAAAAATATATGATTAATTTAGCATGGCTTTTAAAATAGTGTCACTATACCCTTTCAAATAAATAAACCTTTTAAATGCGCTAGCTTTTCCAGCTAGTTGTAAATAAAATTCTATTGATACAGACAACTGAACATACTTTTGTTGAAGTTTTATTTCCATCCTTAATATATGGACAAACTGGAACAAATTTTCATGAAGCTTTGCGACCACCGGGAAAAGGTATATACAGGGTGTCCGGAAATAAATGCACCAACTTGAAAAATTAAAAAGAAAAATGGAAAATATGACGAAAAGTTCATATGAACATGGATCCGCAGATGTTTGGTTTTCGAGATGCAGGGTGTTGAAATTTAAATTTTATTTTCGATTTTTTTAAATAACTTTTTGAGACGACAAAATTTTCGTGCAAAATTTGGTAGTCATGTTTTTTTTGGGATGAGAAATCATAATTTGGTATTATTTTTGGTGCAATACGTAGAGGGCGCTGCGTACGCTATCATTATTTAATTTAATTTGCCCTAACTTTTTTGACAGTAAACTTTTACGACATTTTGTGAATGTATCCTCTTCCCACACGTTTTCTAAGCAAAAAAGGTATACTTGGTGCATAACGCCAAAGGTGACCGTTTTCGAGAAATTTTCAAATTTCTGCAACGATGCAGGTGCATATCGACACTCGTATGCAATTAAATTCTAGGCGTTAATCATAGGTGCCTGGCGTTCACAATAAACAAACACATTTAAACTTACGCCAAAAGGTGAACAAAAAAAATTGCTACATTAATTCGGTTAGAATCATCGGAAGATGGCATTATCATACCATGTTTCATGTCCCCTGTCTAAACTCGGAAACTTACCTGCATTTCATAGAAAATTGCAAACAAGAAACCATGAATGTTACAAATTATTTTCATGAAACTTTTATTAAGAGTTCGATTCTTACAATTGAATTTTATTAGGTAAGTGAAATTAGTCAATTTCGTAAAACGTGTTCAAAGTGGGAACCGTTTTGTTGAACACAAACCCGCAGACGTTTTACAAAATTTTGACGTATTTTCCAATGAATGTTTGGTATCTGTTTAATATCTTCAGCCGCGGCAAGGATTCGTTGTTGTAAGTGATCGCGATTTCTAATTGGCACGGCATAGACGCGATCCTTCATGGCTCCCCAGAAAGAAAAGTCCATAGCGTTTAAGTTCGCAGAACGGGGAGGCCATGCTGCGTTGGGGGAATTGTTACCAATCCAACGTCTTGGATAATTTTCATTCAGCCATTCGGTTACGATCTGCCCTCGGTGTGGTGGGGCACCATCATGCATAAACTTTGTCTAATATCAAGGGGAATATCTTCCATAAGAATTGGTAGTTCATGTTCCAAAAGATACCGGTAAGTTTCAGCATTTAACCGAGGGGGCAAGAAATGTGGACCAATGATGTAATCTCCGACGATTCCAGCCCAGCAATTGACTGAACATCTATCTTGTTGCACTGTTAACAAACGACGTCCTCCTGCATTAGATTTTGTTACATTTACAGAACCCGTTTCCATAAGTTGCCGGTGCACACGTGAAAACATTGAATGATATGGAAGTATTCGTTGGGGAAATCGGTCAGAGTACAGTCTCCGCGCGAGACGTGAATTTCCACGGGCCTCTCCATACATCAGGTGCATTTGAACCTTTTCTTGCATGGATAATATCACCGTTTTTCGAGAAAAAAGTAGAAAAGATAATCTAACAACATACATACAATCATACGAGTGTCGATATGCACCTGCATCGTTGCAGAAATTTGAAAATTTCTCGAAAACGGTCACCTTTGGCGTTATGCACCAAGTATACCTTTTTTGTTTAGAAAACGTGTGGGAAGAGGATACATTCACAAAATGTCGTAAAAGTTTACTGTCAAAAAAGTTAGGACAAATTAAATTAAATAATGATAGCGTACGCAGCGCCCTCTACGTATTGCACCAAAAATAATACCAAATTATGATTTCTCATCCCAAAAAAGCCCCGACTACCAAATTTTGCAGGAAAATTTTGTCGTCTCAAAAAGTTATTTAAAAAAATCGAAAATAAAATTTAAATTTCAACACCCTGCATCTCGAAAACCAAACATCTGCGGACCCATGTTCATAAGAACTTTTCGTCATATTTTCCATTTTTCTTTTTAATTTTTCAAGTTGGTGCATTTATTTCCGGACACCCTGTAGTACGGGATGGACCATCCAAGTGAAAAAAGTGTGTTTCGTAGAGGCAGGTTAACATAAAATCTTTAAATCGAGCTGATTTTTTTCAGGATCGTTTAATAATAGTTATTTATGTACCAAGGCAATGAAGTTCAACTTTTTATGACTCATGTGGAGTTTAGTTGCTGAGGCCTCTGGCCGAGGCAAATAAACCACATGAGTCATAAAAAGAACTTCAGTGCCGAGGTACATATTATATTTTTCTTGAAATCGGAAAAATAATGTTTTATTAGGCAAGAAAATAATAATAAGGGATCACCCGTCCACGAACCGACTACGCGCGGCGTTGCTTGACTTTACCGATCGCTCTACCTAGGACAAGTATAATGATGTACGGCACCTTCTGACAGAAAAACCAAACTGCTGCTTCTTGTGCAGCCTACACAACAAATCTATTGATTTTCAAATTTACTAAAATATGTATACTGAAGGATTGCGCTTCTATAGGAAACAATTTCTCAATGTGTACGAAAAGTTAAATGAGCCTTTCACGGCCGGGTCTTGAATATTTGGTCACTTTTGACGGGCGATTTCTCCGCGTCTGACGTTTGATGTTTACATCTCGCCAAGGCCTACTTATTGAAAAAATCGTACAATAATGGGCTACATTATTGTACGATTTCTGTGCTTTTAATGACGATTTTGGGACATTTTAATGCCGATTTCAAGAAAAAATATTTAAAATCAAGTGGTAACCTTTGTCCGACAAAAATTTCCGTGAAATTCCGTTGTCGGACGCCCTTAAAAGTTTGAAAAGGTCCCAAAAAACGCCCCGCCACTGAGAATTTTCTTATATCAGAAATTGTCCAAGTGAACATAAATAACACATATACCTACCCTACAAAGCCTCAACGGTGAGGTAATAAAAAAATTGTAACTATGGGCACGACGAGGACTATAAGAAACGGGGCAAACAAAATCTATCTACCTCTAACTGTTTTTGAAATTGCTGCAGAATATTGCGAAATTAACAAAATTATATGAACGTAATTAAAGTCTAAGAAAAAGTATGTATAAAACTTAATCATCTACAAATATATTATTACTAAAACCAAAGAAAATGGTACTACGCAAGTACCATTTTCTTTGCTAAAACTGAATTAGTATAGCTTTTATCGAGATTAGCTTGTTTTTAGTGTGAAAATTTGACCACTGCATAATAAATCGGCCCGTTATGTTTATAGTAAGCACAGAAAAACTGCTGTTTCTCTATGTAGTAAGGGAAAAATGTTATACGAGAAACTCGCATTTTTTTTAGCACGAAGTATAGAATTTTTAAATCACGTAGATGTACTGGTTGGGTACGGATAAAAAATTACGAAGGAAACTAGTTTATTCTTTTGCCGACGTTTCGGTTATATCTTTAACCATCTTCAAGGCTCTACAATATAAAACATCGGTAAGTACAATAATAAAAGCGTAAACTGACAATAGTAACAATGACCAAAACCACAAAAGTCAACACAAGATGCTTGCCAACAATAATCGAATAAGAATATATATGTATATAATGACAGGAAAAGTCCAAAAAAAGTATTATATATATAATAAAGTCATTTGAAACAGCATAAAAAAAACTCGAATTGGCGTCACAAAAAGAACATAGGACATAAGCGTCACGCAGTTTTCAAAACTATACATATTCTACAAGCAACATAATATTTCACTTTAAGGTTGTCGTCAAACACAACGCAAAGGTTAATGCACTATGTAATATTGTTAAAAGGTCTCTAAAAAGCCATATCGATTAAAAATATATACGCAAGTATAGGTATCTTAAGATCTGTGAAATTATGTCACGCCTATCCACCGCATTTCGCTGCACAAGTGGCCAGCCGTCGAACAGTGTAACCCTTGCAAGTATTGGTGATATTATATTAGGCGAGCATGCAGTCACTTGTTTTTACTACAATATCTATCGTCTCTGTCTCCTTCATCTTTTTTCATTACTAATACCAGGTGCGGTTTAATATGGCTTATAAAATGGTTTGTCTCGTATTTTATTGCCGAGGCGCCTGTTCCCGAGCTACCCTGGTAAAATATAAATGAAGTCACTTAGTGTAAGTAACCCTTGCAAGTATTGGTGATATTATATTCGAGCATGCAGTCACTTGTTTTTACTACAATATCTATCTTCTCTGTCTCCTTCATCTTTTTTCATTACTAATACCAGGTGCGGTTTAAATTATTTGTCTCGTATTTTATTGCCGAGGCGCCTGTTCCCGAGCTACCCTGGTAAAATATAAATGAAGTCACTTGGAACAATCAATTTTACTAGGTTTGTTTGGAACAAAATTGTTCAACATCGGCATAGCCATGATTCATAAAACAAAACAATAATTATTATTTACAAATCTTTTATTTATTTCATGGCTAACTGAGATATTTCAAATTCATTTTCGGTAAATTTAAGTCCACATTTGTTGTCAAATATTAATATTTTATATTATACAGTTGCAATCAGAAAAAACATCTCTTTCAAAATGTCGGGGCGTTTATTATTAAAAACAAAAATACATAGATATTTATATTTTGGCCCACTTTTACAACACATTCCGGATAGTCCACAAAGAGACCTTTCAGATTTTTCGCGTGAAGACTGTAGGTATCTACCTATAACCTGTACTTATACATAATATTCCTAAATGAATGTATAGTTTTCCATAACTATAACATCAAACTATTTTTTTAAAATATATATCATTATCTTTCCTCTACAATAATTGCTACAAACATTCAAGTCAACTCTATAGGTCCTTTACTGAATGCTTTCAGTTAGAATGCGTCGACATATAGTTAATCATAATATAAAATTATCTTTTATATTTTATGGTGGGCGCACATTGCGGAAAAAGGTAATTTCTGCAATAGCCTCTACATATACCTATGTAAAATATGCTGGTACTTCTTTTTCCCAAGAAGTTATAAGAATAACGAGTATTATGCAGTGGCAGAGGTAAAACATCGTGTATGGAGTATAAATAGGATTCGCAAGTTTATTCCAGTGACAGAGAAACGAATAATTTCTGGCTAAAAATAAAAGTGAGCAGCCGTTCGAATCCAGTGAAGCGACCAATATAAATGCATTGTCGATATTTTTAGAGATTTTTCACTTTCCTCGAAACAAAATCGTTTATTTATTACAGAATGGTTACGGAATAGACACGATTTGAAAACTAATTACCCTATTAATTTATTTCTAAATGGGTTGAGCTTTCTGAAAAACGCTCTTACGGATGTATTTAGTTTGCATAATTATTATTAGTCGTCTCCCCTCGCTGTCACAAGATGCCGACTGACTTGCGGTATAGCTTGGGACGTCGAAAGTGAAAATTTCGACTTTCAACAATTGTCTCTTTTTGGATATAGATACATATAAATCCGTTGATAATAATTCCATTTACTGAAAATGGATAAAACTAATCTTTTTTACATCGTTTACCAGAGCTTTTTATTAGTGGCAGTTTGTTAAAAGTGCTTTTCCAAATTGGACACATTAAGTGTCAATTTTTGAAAACTGTTGTGTTACAATGCCCTATTTTTCCTAACTATTTAGGAAGTAGGTATTCGTTATATCGCCAATTAGGAAAAATAAGCAACAAACATAATTAATATTGATTTAAAACAATTCAAGTTTAGTGGGTATTTTTCTAATAAAAGAGGGATGTTAATTATTACAAAAATGAGCCACATGTTGTATTTCCGTGTTGTAAATTTAAATTTTTGAAAAATTTGGAGAAAGGTAAAAACTATTCCCATGGACGATTACTTTTTGTAACTATTCTATTAATGTTTTAGAATTATTCAAATCTTGATTTAAAAGCCTGAAAATACTTGCGACATTGCAATAAATAAGATATTTCTCTTCTGTTGCTACAATTGGGAGCATTCTGTTGCTAGAGCATTAAAACTAGAACACTAGAAGCACCTCGATTTATTATGACTTAACATCAAATTCACCAATCAACACTTTCTTTTAATCAAGGCTAACGTCAGGGCCGTCTTTAACCTATTGGAGGCCCTGGGCACATTAGGATATTAGAGCCCCTATGACCTTGACAGAGCACTATTTTGTTAGAATAGACAAAGAAACAAAAAAAGGATATGACCGTTTCGGCATTTTGTACCTATTATAATTGAGTATTTATTTTTACACCGAAAATAGTCGCTAACACAAAACAAAACAGGCAAAGGGCGATTTAATCCACAATTTATTAATCAAAGAATATCTCAGAGCACAGTCAGTAACAACTACAAACAAAACAAACGTCAAACGTCACAACACACCACAGACAAATATACAGAATGCAGGACAAGGGGAATTCCTGATCGTCCGTTGGGTTTATTTAAATCGGTCACCGTGACAATTAATAATTATTATTACATTGATTAACAATTATATTAATGTGTTGAAAATATGAATATCACTTTTGGAAGTAGGGGGGCCCTATCGATCGCGGGGCCCTGGGCACGTGCCCAGAGTGCCCAGTGGGAAAGAAGGGCCTGGCTAACCGGCTAACGTGATGTAATTAAGTGTATTTTCCCTCCATAAGTGAACCTGTTAAAAAAATTGGTTGAAAACAGGGCCCAAAAACTATTAAATAATTTGTAATTTTCAGGTAATGTTTTGTGTTCATTTTGTGGTAGAAAGCCTTTCACGTAATCTCTGTTGCTATGCTACTGATTGAATATAACTTGAGAAAATATAATCAAATTAACTACCTTGAATGCCCGGGTATTTGAAGTAAATACAGACCGCTAAGTATATTGATGTAAAGCCTAGCAACACAAATTTGCAACTTGTCGAATTTAAATTGGATGAAGGAGAATAAAAAACTGTGACATTTGGCGCTAAATATTAACATCTTCATCCCATGACACGATTGTTAATTAAATTTCAAAATTTAAATTTAGACTTACATTCTTGTGCCAAAAATTTTCGCTCGTCAGGTTAATGTCCGCGATCACGAGAATCAATAGCTCATATATAATTTTATTCCTACTTTTTATAGAATTAGACTTGGCCTAAATATTTTTAGTATTCATCATTTTCTATCTAGGTTTCGAAATAAAAAAGGCCGAGCCATTATTTTTTCTTGAATTTTTAGAATGCTCGTTTCTTAAAAACTATTTTTAACATTGAAAGGAAAAATTGTACAATACTTGCATATCACGAAAGCAGTCACTTTTATACACTACATTATATTTTCTGGTATTTTGTTAGGATCCTTTTGACTCTATGGAGTAAAGTTATCAGCCTTTTGGTTCCCATTTATTTCTATCTGCAGAGGTTGGCCAACTTCACTGGTGTTATCCAGTGAAATAATGGGATTGCCATCTTTTACTTCAAAATGATCCAATTCCAGGTTATCCCTATCAGGAAGGGTTTTACTACTGGATCTCCGGATCATTTCTGGGTCGATCTGTTTACTATCTACTTGTGTCAAAATGTTTTTTCTTAACTCTTCATCTAAATACTTATCTATTTCATCCAATTCTTCTTTAGAAAACAGACTCAGACTTCTTTGTACCCAGGGCTCTGAAAATTCTCCCTTCAACTCATCCAGAAACTGTCTGATCAAGTACAGAGTATATATCGCTCGGATTTGGACGTTCTCGACGGGATCGTTAAAGAGTATTTGGATTATTTTGAAGAAATCGTTATAGAGGAGCTTCAAAATGCCTTCTAAATACAGGCAGGAGTCGTTTTTAATTCTTTCTTCGGTTATATCAAATACATCCGTCTTATTATTTGTTAGCGCCTCCAAAGTTTCGCCAGCGTATAAATGAATATCGTCGCTTTGGAAATTGTTAATTTCTTCATGCAGTTGAAGCATATCTATATGTCTTTGCTCTTCTGCTTCTTTCTGTACCTTTCGAAACAACTTTTCTAGCTTAGCCAACTTGATGGCTGCTTTGGCTTGCAAATCTTTATCATTTTTTTCGATCAGTTGTTGTAAACTTTTCAAATATTCCCTCTTCTCACTCAGTGATGGTCTGATCAACTCACTGATTCCAAACAATGGAACGTACCGATAAAGATATTTACAATCTTTCATAAACATTACAAAATAGGGTATCAAATTTTCAGTTGCCCACTTTATCCCATACTGAGTTGCAAGGAGTGGTAAAATTACAGGGGCAGTTCTTCTAATAGCAAATATCGAATCCCCCAAGAGAGCGGCATAGAATATATTTAAATTTGTACTAAAATAACTGGAAGGTGCAAGCTTGCCTACATGGATAAGCGCTACCAAGATGCTTCTGCGAGTTCTCCAGTGAGTTTGAGAATTTACTAGAATGGATTGGATAACATTCCTGATCGAATTCAGTGACATTGTGACATCTATTCCATTTGGTAGATGATTCAGTGACTGCAGAATATTGGCCTGAAGTTTCATAGATTGTTCTTGCTCTAAAATCTCTACTAAAAGAGGTAGGATGTTCTTTTTAAAGCAAGCCTCACTTAAAATATAGCTCAATGATAGAATATTCGAAGATAAAGCAAGGCGGACCTCTTCAACTTCATCGTTTAATATGTGGTTGATTTGGGGCATAACACTGCCTTCAAACACAGGTTCAAAGTTGTTTTCAAACTGTGGCTGACTTGTATAGGTATCCTTAAGGCTTTCGCAGTAGTCTCGGAGGTTTTGAGCAGCTATAATGCGAACTTCTGGTTCAGAGTCCTTTACTAGTAGTTGGAAAATGCCCAATATCCGCCCCCTCATTTTTGGATGGGATATATACTTTTGCAGCTTTGAGATTAGTACAGCTAGTCGTTTTCTTAGTCTCCAGGAGGAATCATCTGAAAAGACGGATTCATTAAGCATTATCATCTATTACAAAATTTTCGCATCGAGCTTCCAACCCCGTACCAAAGTCTAGAGAATACTATTCTCTAGACTTTGCCCGTACTATCCTTCCGTGCTATTATACCTACATTTATTATCGCACAGATTGGTCTTTTACCTGATGAACATACATACTAACTGTTCGAAATAATAATAATAATTCTCACCCTCACAATACTTCAAACTAGGAGTATCCCAGAAGCAACCGAATGCTTGTGCGGGGGGGGGGGGGTGGACAATTACTATTATTTTGTCTTCGTTGCATTTGCGACTAGGGCCGACTTTTCCCGATAGAACTAGGATAGGATTCGCTCAAGTACTACGAAAAACCCTAGAAAACCGTAGTAATCCCAATGAGTGTAGGGCAATTAGTAAATCATACAGATAAAGCTATTAAAGAGCAATACCGTGAATCCACAATTTGTCCAGCGCTCTTGGCTATTAGCGGTGTTTTTTTCTATAAAGACATGTGCGTGCAGTCTGTCTTGACCTCGGTTCGAACGAAGGTTGATCGGAGTCAGTAAAACATGCATTCTATATAGTCAGCAATGCTTCGAACGTCGCCACCGTGGCTCCAATTTTGGAGCCAACATAGTGGCATGTTCAAATGTAGTTTGGAGTAGTATGGAGTAGTATACTATGTGTACGGCTGCGGCCAATTTGAACTTGCAATGTCTTGGGGGTTTCTGAAAGGCCATCCGGCTACATCGCTGGCCGCCAGCCACTTTCGTCTTCCTTCCTTTCTTCGTCGGCTCTTTTGAAACGCGATGTGCTGGGCGGTAAAGGGCGGTGTTGCCGGATGTCGCCGGATCTCTCTCATTTCGGCATATAGAGTTCAGACTGTCTTGCAAGTTCAAACTGGCCGCGACTATACTTATACTATGCATACCTGTACTATGTAAACTATGTATACATGACTCCACATCTGTATAATAACTATGTATACATATTTTATGTACTCCACATATGAAGAAGCCACTGTGGTGTTGACGAAACAATTGCCATGTTGACAAATTTCAGTGAAAATCAGTAAACTACAAAACTGTTTACTATATTGTCAATAATTAAATTTTACCTACCGGGTGTCCCGATAAGTGAAACAAGAGGTGTGAGACTTGTGATTTGAAAGTCATTCCTGTCATATTTTCAGTTCATGTAGGCCTTGGCATGGCATGGCATTTCCTACCTTCTAGGAAAAGACGGGAAAATTTTACTAAGAAAAGTTGTTCAGTATAGACAATAATTGTACCAAAGTACGTACCTACTATGTACAGGGTGATCCAAACTCGACGCCCCAGGCCTACAGCGGGAACACGAAAACTCAAAATAAAATTTCGAAAAGGGATTCTTAAATGGGACATACTAAGGTCCAATTTTGACTGAAAATTAGCTTTTTTGATGTTTGGGAAAATGGCCGCTGTGACGTCATCGATATTATTTTCCCAGAAACATACCGGTTTTTCTCTATATATTGAAAGTCCTTATCATTCTCAACAACTTTTGTAGAAAGAAATTTTCTGTATCTTTTGTCGTTCCAAATCTACAGGGTCAAATATGTAAAAAAACATGGAATTTTTTCTAATCATTTTTCGAAATCTAGATAGCTATGGAAACAATTGATAGTCAGAAATTATTTAAGAGTGTTAGGGTGCCTTGCGCACCCTTAAATTTATTCAACTGGAATATTTTTAAAAAAAATTTTTGTAACAAACAATAATAACAAACAAGTTAGTAACAAGCACAATTCAGAAATTTAATAAATATTCCAGTTGAATAAATTTAAGGGTGCGCAAGGCACCCTAACATACTCTTAAATAATTTCTGACTATCAATTGTTTCCATAGCTACCTAGATTTCGAAAAATGATTAAAAAAAATTCCATGTTTTTTTACATATTTAACCCTGTAGATTTGAAAAGACAAAAGATACAGAAAATTTATTTCTATAAAAGTTGTTGAGAATGATAAGGACTTTCAATATATAGAGAAAAACTGTTATGTTTCTGGGAAAATAATATCGATGACGCCACAGCCGAGCGGCCATTTTCCCAAACATCAAAAAAGGTAATTTTCGGTCAAAATTTGACCTTAGAATGTCCCATTTAAGAACCCCTTTTCGAAATTTTATTTTGAGTTTTCGTGTTCCCGCTGTAGGCCTGGGGCGTCGAGTTTGGATCACCCTGTACGTTGAGACTAATCGGCCTAATTTGATTTTTCATTTTCCCATTTTTTATTTTCCAATAAGCAAGATGCCTTTCCAGTGCAGGATAGGATACGTGAAATTTTTATTCTGAACAACTTACCTTAATAAAATGTTCGCGTATATTGAACAGGAAAGGCACCTTGCAAATTGAAAAATAAATAATTGACCAAAAATTTAAAGTACACCGATTAGCCTCAACCTTTGTATGTGGGCATTTTTTTATTCTGAACAACTTATTACCTTAGTAAAATTCTCCCGTATCTTGCATAGAAAATACACTTTCGGTAGGCGGGAAATGATTTTTCCTCGCATGCCAATTACTTTCAAATCAAGCGGGGCGGGAACCCAAATGATCAAATTTCAACTCAATTTGATTTTGCTTTACACACCTCTTGTATCATATTATCTTATTGGGACACACTAGATATAACCTACCAATTTTGTTGCAAAATACCCATAGTTACCACCTTCTCCCAGTAGTTTGCTAAACTTTGCAAATTTCCTCTCAAATGTACCTACTAAATTTAATTACAACTAAACTTTTATAATACCTCTGAGTATGGAAGTTAGTTCCATACTGAAAGATAATGCATTCGCTAGAACGAAGAATTGTCTAAATCTGAGAAAACAAACTGTGCATTTGAGAATGATTTCAGATAGTGACTTTCATTTTGGTACATAAAATCGGTATGGAAGACATGGTAAAACTCCTTTTTGTGCCAATGATTAAAATTATTAATTTGGGAGTTACAAAACAAAGAAACGCAGTTTAGTAAGTAGAACAGTTAATTGTGCTTTTATATTTAGATATACTTTAGATATACTTACCGCTCCAACTCTCGATGGTCTTAAACAAAAACTCTTCGATTTCGTTTTGTGACAACTTCTTTGCAATGGCAACTGCAAGGTCTACAGCCACTGCTTTTACAGAATCCTATAAATATAGAGCTGTAAAAGGATATTATTTCCATATATTCGGTTATTATTTCTCTTTTACCATAGAATCTTGTGCTACATTGTCAAAAACGGGGATAAATTCGTTTTTGATGAAAATCGGCTCCATACAATCGATAAAGTCGACACAACTCATCGCAGCTGATCTTCTCACCATCGGAGAGTCATCTTGAATTAATAAGCGAAAACTGTTTCTCAGCTTAGCCTTTTTTTCATTGTTTACTTTGGGATAACATGTCTAAAATATTGATGGTTCTCATCAAAACAGTTAAAATAAAATTAATGCAATTAATACTATCAGCTGGGGTCACTAACGATAAGTTATTAAATGCATAGTTATTAACAGTTGTAACCTTACTGAATACAATTCGTTGGCAGAGCATTTACTGGTAAACCATTCTTCTTTGGATAAGTTTTCTAAAATGGGTATAAATAATTCTTCTGTTTGTTGTTGGGTTAGATCCTGCCCAATGCGTTTTAGCGTTTCCACAGTCTTTTCCCTAACTATTGTTTCGTCGGTATTGCATAATTTTACCAACAGATCTAGAACACATTTGGAATTCTCATAGCCGCCAACTAGTGGAATGAAGTACTGAAGTTGCTCGGTTAAGTTCAGTAAGATTTCGTCGTGGAAGTCTATATTTTCTCGAATAAAAGGCAAAAGTTCTTCCCTTGTAACTTTTTCGCCGAGGACTTTTGCTAAAGGCACTAGTCTTTTTGTTATTTCTATTTGTACCTAAAAAAGACAAGATTTAAATCACGTAATGGAAATATGCTACAAAGATAGTGGCTCGATGACTTTGTGGGACTAATTTATATTAGTTGCAGAGTTGAGTTGTCTTTTGGAGTTGAATTATTCCAAGCGGTGGGCTGCGAAAGCTGTTTACCCTTATTAGGTCCATCCAACAGTGTAAATTGGACGTAAGAAGACCTACCACCAGTGGTGGCATCTAGCAACAAGCTAGTAGTTCCAGAGCCGAAGTACAGAGTATATTTCAACTTTTATTTTTGTTAACCATAATATCTATACCTACACTTTTATTTGGTGTTAGCGAAAATCATTAATCTTTATTCTGCCTTAATGTGTTGCAGGGCGCGGTGGTACCTATATTCCTAATTGGGTGTGTCAAAGGTACAGGGTAATCAAAATTTCGCACCCGGGGTTATTATGGGAAAACAAAAGGGGAGACATATTCTCCTAAATATTAATTAAAAAAATAGTGTAGCATAATTTAAGCTGTTTTTACAGTGTATACTTTGAAAGTTTTGATTATTTTCTAAACTAGAAATAAAATTTAGAAAATGTCTTTAATAAAAGTTGTAGACCCGAGAATGCAAAAATATATGCATGTTTTTGGAAAAATAGTATCAGTGTCAATTTCCATTGCCAAATACTCTATTATGGCTAGTGATGTAAAATGAGCTTTCTGGAGACAAAATACAATGCAAAATGCATTATTAGACATTAGAGCCATATGTATTCCAAGACAAGTAGCGATCCATTGGGTGGTTTTAATGTTATTTCAACCCAATATACCAGAAGTATGAATTTGAACAATACTCGAATGTATAATGTTTTCGAAAAAATATTCCTACGATTATCGAAAGTTATCTCATATTTCAAGAGCAGCAATGAGCAGATTTTTAATAACAATTTGAGCCTTGTCTATCCAAATGGATAGACAAGGATTTGAGGCGTAAAAGTGTAATTTAATCGAGTTTATTGTGTGGCCAGAAATAAACTAATGACCTGTTTTCTTCGAAGATGAAGTAATTGTTAATTTCAATTAATTCGTGCATTTCTGATAATCTGAAAATAGAAGCCAAATAATTGCAAACAATTCCAGTGAGTCTTGAAAATGTTCTGACTTTATGCAATTTCCGAATTATCTTATTCTGTAACAAATATTAACCAATGTCAATATACCGGTACATAATTTTATTTTACTTGTATAGTGACAGAATGTTGGTGATTGGGATTTAAAAATTACTTGCTATCCTTCAGATAACTAATACCTTCTTCCAATCTATCCACTTTATTAATCGTGTTCTATCACTGAATACTAACAACAAGTTGCACAGATCAGGTGTGACTTTACAGGATATTCCGAAATTGGCCTGCCATAATTTACCGGCGCGTTCTGCGACCCCCAAAAAATTAAAAAAGTTCCTATAAGCATGGCATCAAAAAATCTTCCAGAACGAACAAACATAAAATTCTGAAATTTGGTTTATGATATACCTGTGAGATTTGACATTTACCGAGCTAGAGATAGTTTGATATTCTTCATCATAGGCGTTCCAAATGAGGAGGGGTCAAGGGGTTTAAAATTAAAATACCCAAAATTGTGTATCTGAGTATTGATTTTGTTTATGAGTAATGTTTTACAGAAAAGAAATAACCTACCATAATTTTTAATTTTAGGGTTAAAATGTAGTAATACAAAAGAAAACATTTCCATAAATTATCTGTTGTAGTTATAAAGACTTTGGTTATAAATTAAAATATGATATTCTTATAAATTTAAATATCAGAGCATTGTATTTTTTTGGGGGACACGAATTCCATCTTGTAAATTAATTTCCAAAATAGCCAATGTTCACATTTCACACCTGTGTTAATATAACGCATTATTATAGGTGACCTATTCCATTTCTGTAGACTATTAAGAAGGTCGACATTATCAATAATAAAAATGTATGATTATAAAAGTGGTTGTGATCAAGTGTTTCATAGATAGCTTCGGAGACGCTTTGTCTGGGTACTATTGAGTAAACAAATATTAAAGACTTTTGAGAAAAAAGGTTGAATGTACTGGGCATAACAAAAACAGATGTAGAAAATGTTATCGAAAAATTAGTCAACAACACATCTCAAGATTATGCAGGTATTTTTTCCCCAGTAGACGTTTGTTCTGTTTAATAATGCAACTTAAAAATTTGATGTAATGCTGTTTTTTGCGGACTGTGTGGGTGTGTAGTACCATTGAGTCCATTCCTTTACTGAATGGTAGTACTCATATTTATATGGTTACCCTCGGGGCTAAAAATTAAATTAGATGTATTTAACAGGAGATTTAACATAATTAACGGTCGACATCTCATATTCATAGTTAGTTGAGGTCGCGACAAATTGTTTTATGTTTTATAAAAATTTCATTTCCTGTTTCTCGAAAAAATATGGTCTACGGAGAGAATTTTTTACTTTTTTATACAGGGTGCCCATAAATACAAAAACATGAAATACCATCAAGAATAAACTTCCTTTATTTTTAAAAATATTATAAATTTTTACTTAGAAAATTTGTTTAGAATTAAAAGATGTATCCGATTGTAACTTTTCAAGCAAATCGGTAGACTTAGATTTTATTTTTTTACCTATTTAAATCAGAGTTGGTCGTTGTGCTTGAAAAGTTACAATCAGACACGTCTTTTAATTCTAAATAACTTTTCTATTTTTTAAATAAATGTTTTTGATATTTTTGAAAACAAAGGAGTCTCACACTTGGCAATAAAAAAAATCGAAGTTGGCTGATTTGTTTGAAAAGTGTCACTTTTCAGATTAAAATACGTGTCTGATTGTAACTTTTCAAGCACAACGGCCGACTCTGATTTAAATAGGTAAAAAATAAAATCTAAGTCGACCGATTTGCTTGAAAAGTTACAATCGGACACATCTTTTAATTCTAAACAACTTTTCTAAGTAAAAGTTTTTGATATTTTAAAAAATAAAGGTAGTTTATTCTTGATGGTATTTCATGTTTTTGTATTTTTTGGGCACCCTGTATAAAAAAATCAAAAATTCTCTCCATAGACCATACTTTTCGAGAAGCAGAATCTTTTATCAAGAATGACTTTTTGTCGAAAAATGAAATTTTTGGTCCATTTGTCCTCTTGGGGACTCCATCCGCGGACACACTGTATGTATGACTATTGAATGAATACACAAATTATTATAAGACGTGTTACAACACAACAGATGTGGAAAACTTCGTTCCTCCATAAAAATTCAAACAAGAAAGAATAAACTTGACGGAGACGATTTTACTCAAAAACAACGTGTTTCCATGGGGCTAGACTACGTTAAGGCACTATATTTGGCAACAGCCAAATGGCATATTAGACGCAAAAGCATTTTTTACAAGCTTTTATTGAACTTGCCCTGCTAGTATGTATGTATGTATGTATGTATGTATGTATGTATGTATGTATGTATCTATGTATGTATGTATGTATGTATGTATGTATGTATGTATGTATGTATGGGTCGTATCTTGCAAGCTGACTTAGAGCCACTTCTTGACATCCGATTGAGCTGAAATTTTGCATACACCATTTGCTATTTTATTCCTCGTAGTGGTAGAATTATTGTTTAAGTTTTTTGTCGGAACAAACGACTGCTAATTTTCACTCATATATGGTAATGTGAAAGTGATAACGACGTATAGGTACCTAGGTACTATAATACAATGGAGAAGATGTTATATTTATAACATTATGTATTCGGGCAATACATGATATGTATTATATTATGTGGAATTGTTCAAAAATGAAAAATTGCGCAAAAGCAACGCTAAAAATATTGTATATCAAACAAAAATAATTGTGTTTATTCAATATAGGTACCTATATAAATTGAAACAAGTCACACCGCCGGAAAGTTTAAACAAAACAATTTTAGATACAAGGTACTTACAGAAGAGACGAATATAACTGTGTGATATGATGTAATTTCCAAAATTAATATTCGACTTTGAGAATTGTGCTAATTTTGTTTGTGGGCCTCTCATAATATAATATATATTAGCATATTACGAACAAAATCGCCAAAAATTGTACAAGCTTAAAAAATTACACCTACCTCCAGATTCTCTTCGATCATAGCCTCTTTGAACACTTCAAAGTCGCTTATCGATGCACTTGTTTCTTCGGCCATGCTTTTTTCTGCGTTTTCACGTACAATGCTAATTACACTAAGGCTGGAACCTATACGGGACTGTTATCTCCCGCATTATCTGCCTTATCTCATATTTTTTTAGATACCACTAAATTGTTTATCCAGTAACGCGAAAGCTAATTGGACATATGCAGGTCCGTAGCCGCCGAATTGCTGAATTTTAATGATTTGTTTACTTTGTTTATGTTTAAATGTGTGCGGCGATCGCAGATGTGTCATGCCAGGCTGACGTCATTTATTTCGATTTGGGAGACTGGACGGTGGGCGCGTCTTGATTGTTAAATTGAATGGAATTTAGGTACTGGACTATGGTGTCACCACGCGAAAATGGGCGCACTAAAGAAAAATGCTTGATTTTTCAGTTGGAAATGAAGATCCTCTAAGTAGTTATATAGGAAAAGGAAGTTATTCGATTTTTTTGGGCCTTACAACCCTGTTCGTTTGTAGTTGATAGCACGATGCCCTAAATATAAATGCAAGAAACTGTTGCAGTGCGCCAAAAAAAACAAGAGCTCGAACAATAATAAGGTATGAATCAGAGAGTCATCCTGGGTTCTTCATATGAAAAACTGAGTTTTCATTTATCCGAAAAATATGCGTGTTGATATGATTTTAGTCAGGCTGCCATGTGTTTTATAATGAAGTTCAAAACAGAAAATTCCTCGGAAAACCATAGGCATACCGTTAGCGTCGGCCCAAAGGGCTATTATTGTCACGTGAACTTGTATTTTAATAATTAATTTTTCCACGTTTCTGAAACAGACTGCCAATGAGAAGTAGGCAAGTTCTTGTTATGAAACTGCTGTAAAAAGGATGGCATACCGTTTGCGCATGTCCAAGTATAGTTTAAATTGAATGTTATTTAATCATTTTTAAACAATTTATTCGATGTAAAGTGTATTTGGACATGCGCGAACGGTACGCCATCTTTTCTTCAGCAGTTTTATGACAAGAACATACTTATCATTGTCAGCCTGTGCAGAAACGTGGAAAAATTAAGTAGGTATTAAAATACAAGTTCACGTGACACTACGTAGCCCTTTGGGTCCACGTTAACGGTATGCCTATGGTTTTCCGAGGAATTTTCTATTTTGAACTGCTTATAAAACACATGGCAGCCTGACTAAAATCATATCAAAACGCATATTTTTCGAATAAATGAAACCTCACTTTTCCATATGAAGAACCCGGGATGACTCTGATTCATATATTATTATTGTCAGAATATAACGCAACAGAATGCCCTTTGAAAGGCATACTGTGTAAAATCACGTCCAAAAATCTGTCACTATCTCCCGGTCTATTTTTGCAATTTGGAGAAAACGTAGCAAATAATATTTTGAAAATGGCTTTTTTTATCGTAAATAACTTTTTAGCGGCGCACGGATTTAGTACGCATTCGCATTCACATATATAAATGTTTCTGAACAGCTGTTAAGGCAAAAATGCAAAAATGCACAAAACAGGTATGTAACTTCTGGGCCCCCACCGATTGGCCTAAATATGTCAATATGTTTATGTGCAGACAATTAGATATACCTACTGATACAACAAAATACAATAATTACAAAAATATATATTTAAAAGCGAACAAGATCCTCTTCAGAATCGGATATATAAATTAACGGTTCAATCTGCATAGTTTCATCAGTTAATTTTGCTTTCTTCGTCTAGAACATGTAAAACGGCATTTCTGCCAGTTGTCAGGTGTCATTTCTTCCACTGCGGTAAGAAATAGTTGAAGTTTGTAAGAAGTGTTTCTTCTCGCAACAAAGCCCAAATAAGCTCGATTGGATTTAATTCGAAATGGTACCGGGGAAATCGAAGCACAGTGATATTTCGTTCCTTTGGCAGATCGTCAACTACTTTTCATATTGTGGCTTAGGTATTCTGTTTAACAATTCTTAAAAGTTCGCTTTTTAGAATAATCTCCGCAAGTCAAGTTCTTGGATTTCAACCATTCAATGACGTTTGATTTCTTCCAGGCAGTTGTTGGTGGGAGCCTTTCTACCACTCTTAGAGTGATATCGAGCATTTTCTAGAACTATAATAGATTCAGGTGGTATGCGCTATGCGTTAAATCATCTGTTGAAAATATTCTTCGAATATGTCTGCTGTCGTCTCCTCATATGGTAGTCACATCTAAAGGCAGATCCGAAAACACATGGTAGAATTCGCTAACATTTTTTTGTTTTGCACAGGACCGTACAACTTTTTTTTTATAATTATGTATGTTAACTATTTGTATCTACGCCGCTGGTCATCTGAATGGGGCAAAATTATTGCACAAAATGGCAACCCACCAATGCATAATGTGTACCAAATTTGATTGGAATTCCTAAACGGACCCGAAAGACATTAAAAAAGTAGGTTATTTTTGGAAAATTTTCAACACGCTGTATATGGAGAATCAAGCGCTTTTGCGCTAATGTTTATTAAGCATAATATGTGCTTCTTTTAGCGAATTCTACCTTGTGCTTTCGGATCTGCCTTTAGATGTGACTCACCCTATATAGTCGACTTGCATTCAAATTCTAATAAACCTCCAGAGGAGCGAGGTGACCTTCTACTCCGACAGCAAAGCAGCCCTTCTAGCGCTGCGAGCAAACCGCACCACATCTCCTCTGGTGGAGGAATGTCGAGCGAGTCTGCTTAAACTGGTGGCCGCAGGGAATAAGGTGACTCTGTCCTGGGTGCCCGGGCATTCGGGCATCGAGGGAAATGAGACCGCCGACCTCTTGGCCAGGGAGGGATCCATGAGCAGGCCGATGGGACCGGAACCCCTTTTGGGGATCGCCTCTCGGGTAGCGATTGGAGTCTTGGACGAGTGGCTGCAGAGCAGATTCGTCGAGGAATGGCTCAGAGCTCCAGGGATGAGGCAGGCGAGGCTCATGATCCGTGGGCCATCGCCTGCCTTGTCCCGGGAATTGGGGTTTGGTGAGGGTCCTCACTGGGCACTGTCGCCTAGCCCGCCACCTACATCTCATTGGGGTGGAGGAGGAGCGGGAATGCAGATGGTGCCTAGAAGAAGATGAGGCCCCCCACCACCTAGTAACAGAGTGCCCTGCGCTCGACAGGGTCAGATTCAAGTCCTTCGGCATGGCTAGGCTGTGCGCTGAGGACGTGTATGGTGTCAGGTTGGGGGGGGGGGGGGGGGCTGCGGGCCTTCATCAAGAAGGCCGGCATGCTGGAAGCCCTTTGATACCGACCGTGGGGGCACAATGGGCCCATGGAGGCCTACGTGCCGGGCCGATCAGAGGCGGCCACCCCTTAATTTGATGATGATGATGATGATGATAAACCCTCCATTAACAAATCCGTTGTTTTGCACTCTTCATATTTTTGTCGGTTAAGAATTTTGTGACACTATATTCCTCATTGATCCACGTCTCATCTAAATAAAAAAAAAATGGTTCTTAAATATTCTCTTCTCCAACAATTGATTTGTCGATTACAACTAATTTTCTGTTGTGTTCCTCCCAACGAAAATTAATGTCATGAAGAATTCTTGTTTTTCCTAATTGCGGTAAGTCGTCGTCTTCTCTAATAGTTTGCAAAGCTGTATTTAAGTAGGTATTTAACTATATCCACTGGACTGCATTAAAAATGTTCACTATAACAAAATGATGGCTCTTAAATGGGACTATTTAATTCAAATTAATATTTAAAAACAATGTTCACCTATATGGTGTTTTAATTAATTTTATCTGTGAAGTCTACTTTCAATACTTACCTATTAGGCATAATTAGGTTCTTGATTGGAAACTTCCACAAGCAGAATGTGATGAATCTGTGTTTCTTCCCGGATGAATCCTGCGTCAGAGAAAGTTCTCGTTTCAAGCTTTCGTCCTGGATTGCACGAGACATCCTCAGGGCGCGACGACCACACTGAGACTGAGACTGATTGTTTTATTACCTGTGATGGTAGGATAGGAAAACGGAAATTGAGGGAACAGACGAAAATGCGGGAAAATTAATGATAGGCGGCACATTCTATGGGTTTATGTTGAGTAGCTACTCCGGAAACTCTTATCTATACAAAAAGCGTAAGTGAAAAAGTAGTGTCGATCATATGGAAAATATATGCCTCTTCTCGCTCCCAACCATCGTATCAAAAATTAGTTGATATCTTAAAATTCCTAGAAGCTAGGCCCCGTCGATATTAATGATATACTGTATACACTGTGTTTCACTTTTCATGAGTACACCCTCGTATCTCAGGAAAAAACGGATTAATTTCAAATGTAAGTGGGAAGTATATAATACTCAAAATATTATTATTTTGACGCAATCAATAACTTTGATATTGCTTATTGGCGTACGACTCTGATTTTGATTAGGTATAGATTAAACTAAATTTGAATAAAAAACTACAGTACCTACTATTTTATTATGTTCTCCTGTTTTATTTGTTAAAAATATCTTGTTATTTACTTGTCATTTATTAATGTGACATTTCAATAAGCTAACAGAAATAATAACGGGGCAATAGTTTTGGATGTTTTAAAATAGTTTATTTAAAAAATGATAGCTCGTATCTTGGAAAGTCGATAATATCATATTTTTTCATTATACTACAAATCAAGGTTTCCAATCATGTGGTGATTAGATTAAATTAAATTAAATTAAATGAAAAATAGGCGTGTTCACTAATTTTTAATAATTGAAACCTTTTGGTTACAATAATTATTATTCCATCATCGTTTCCAAACCTCTACACAAAGTACAGTATAAACGAAAACTAATGCTTAGATAAAAAAAATCGCTTGTAGAATCATAGAATTTTCGAATAATTAATAGTTTGGGAGATATGCAGTGATAATTCTTCGGTGTAGGATAGTATTAAAACAGTTGCACTACTCTGTCGACGTTTCGAATTTAATTAGATTCTTCCTACAATTAAAAAATATGACAATAAACCTAATGGTTGTTAGGACAATATTTTACTACCAGGTAAGATACTCTCCTAGTTCCTTTTTTAACAATATATTCGTAACGTTAAAATTTTGTTTTTCGTACTTGTTTGGGGGGTAGGCATTTATTTTTTATCACTTTTTAATTTCCTAATAAGATAATTTGTGCTTACAACCAAAATGCCCCATTGTAGACCCCAAGAAAAATTTATTTAAATTTGGAACATCGACTGAGTAGTGAAACTTTTAAATATTATCCTATACCGAAGAATTATCACTAGGTACTTAAATATTTCAAAGGATAAGAATAGAAAATGGAACGAATATATTAGTTATAAAAAAAAGGAAATAAGTGATGGGTACGTTATACCTACAATATTTAGGAAGCAATTGATGAAGTTCAAACGTTACCACAGATTACCAAATCTGTGACGTTACCCTAAATGCAAATGTATTGGATAGGGTAGTTTCGTCTATGGGGTAGGGGTCCTGGCAACTAAACATAAGACCAAAGTTGTCTGAAAGCAATAGATAATAGATGCATAGAAACATAGACTAATGAACACATAATCGTTGGTTGAAATATAATATAACATAATATAGCGCTCCTTTATTCTCATTTTTGCTTTCATCAATCGGCAAAAAATTTTATATACAAATTGGTATAAAACATTCAATGGTTTAAACTAAATGTAAATATTTGGTGAACGCACTGGGATCAGCGTGTTTCTTGGTATTTTATCGCAGGGAATCGCTGGTTGTTGTTTTCGGCGTTTAGCTACCTTGGCACCGAATTTTCTGTGTTCCCAGCTACTCACATCCTCATCATCTCATATTATTTATACAGGGTGAATCAGTTTTTTGTAGCAGGGCTTTAACAGGTGATAGATCTTCAAAAAATAACAGCACTTTTTCTTATAAACTATATTTTTTTAAGGCTTCATAAAAAAAGTTACAGGGTGTTAAAGTTGGAAAAAATATGTGGACTTTATTGAATATTTACCAAACTAGTTGAGATATTTAAGTCATATTTGGTATACGTTATAACGGCATGGGTTAGCATAAAACCTGTTAATATTGAACATCTTGCGCAACCAGTGGCGGAGAAGTGGGTAATTGGTAAAATTATTTTTAGAAAAAAAAAGAATCACCTTGTATTTTAATAAAAGGTATTGAATTTTTTATGTAGATTTTAATTGCAGACAAAAATGTCCTCTTGGTATTTGTTTGCATGTGTTATAGTTTAATGGCAAATTTCATTTCTTTGTATTATTTCGGGGTATTTCTGAAAAGTTAACTAAAAAATTTGCTCCATAAGTAACACTTAAAGTAGAAATAATGTGTTTGTTACTTTAAATAAAGTAACTTTTTCCAATAAACTAACCCATTCAAGGTGTTACTTTTCAAGATACGGAGCGTATAACATTAATTGTATCTTCCTTAAATGTATTAGACCCTGTAACTTCAAAAGTATAGCCTTAAATAGGTAAGATTATTGGAAAAAGTTACTTTATTTAAAGTAACAAACACACACTTTAAGTGTTACTTATAGTTAACTTTTCAGAAATACCCCGAAATAATACAAAAAAATGAAATTTGCCATTAAACTATAACACATGCGAACAAATACCAAGAGGACATTTTTGTCTGCAATTAAAATCTACATAAAAATGCAATACCTTTTATTACAATACAAGGTGATTTTTTTTTCTAAAAATAATGTTACCAATTACCCACTTCTCCGCCACTGGTTGTGCAAGACGTTCGATATTAACAGGTTTTTTGCTAACCCATGCCGTTATAACGTATAGAAAATAGGACTTCAATATCTCAACTAGTTTGGTAAATATTCAATAAAGTCCACATATTTTTTCCAACTTCAACACCCTGTAACTTTTCTATGAAGCCTTAAAAAGATATACTTAGTTTATACGAAAAAGTGCGGTTATTTTTTGAAGATCTATCACCTGTTAAAGTCCTGCTACAATAAACTAATTCACCCTGTATTTTGTGCACAACCTACTCACAATATTGATTATTTTGTCATAGCTGACAGTTTGACATTAGGGTGGCTTTGCCTAACAAAAAATGCGCAATTTGACATTGCATTGCGCACTAGTGGAATTGGATGCTGTTGTGTGAAGTAATGTCAAGAAATGTAGGAATGAACATTTTTAAATTGCAATTTTTTAAAACTTGACGGCAGTTGGACACTGACATATAACATAACCTTGTACCAGCCCCCTTGTGGTCTCCTTGGAGTCAACAGAAAACAAACTTCCCTTCAAGGCTTCACTTTTCCTATGTGATAGACTGTGACATGCTGGGTCCCCTTATTTTAAAGAGTCCCTGGTAAAATCAGTATACCTACAATACAGGTCAGAAATTATAAGGCATGTTTATGTCTTTATGTTCAGGAATCCTTGATAATGCAGCAATTCTAATTTTAAATTTCCAATTATGAAGTAGTAAGTGTAGGTACGCCTATGCCACTTTAGTGCATGGCCTCAAAAGTTAATTTATACTACAAAATTACTTACCGAGGGATTATTCTCCTCAAACCTCTCGTTTCTCCCTCTCTAGTTCTCTTGTTGGCTGGCAAAGCCACCCATTATTGTAAAACTGTCAACTATGACAAAATACTCAACATCGCGTGTAGTAGGTCGTGCACAAAGGGAGATTTCAGACTCTCATTGCCTTGAATTGTTGGTTTCTGCAGAGAAGACTGGAGCAAAGACACTACTAAAATACTAACTTCGATAATTTGACCTTATTTACCAAAAAAAAGGTAAATCCCCCCCAGTAATTTTCATGTTATTTCACAATCTAGCTGTTGGGAGCACGCGATCGAACCTCCGAAATAGATTTCGGACGTCAGATTTGCTCGCGATCTACAAAGCTGGGAATCACGCAATAGATGACGTATGCCAACTTACTATATAGAGTCGAATGTTCGAAATAAATATATGTATATTTTAAATAATAATTTCGTTAGCCAGTAGGTAAACTGTGAAATACTTTTGCTGGATTATTTGTAAACGTATTGGAAATTTTAGTTCAATTAAAAAGATACGGGTGCATTAATTCTGGCTTCTGGAAAGAACCAATCACTTGGCAGTAAACAATAATATATTATATACGAGTAGTAATGGATTTGTCTGCCTATATCATTATATAGGCTGTGTCAAATTATTATATTTAATATTTGTCGACCGGGATTTGCCCGAAAAAAACTATTAAAATTCAAAAATTTCCATTACTATCGGCAACACTGCTCCTATTCCAGGCACAGTTTAGAATAATGGCAAAGGGGCATTATGTATGCACGCGCATTTGCTCCCTCGCCATGTTAGGGTAAGCTGTGCCAAAAGTCTGTGCAAAATTTCGGTTCGATCGGTTGGTTAAAATTAAGTTGCTAGATTTGCCCACGTATAACACATACTAATGGAGCAAGCTTTCAGTGGCGTACAGTGATATAATTATGTAGGGACGCGATAAGGATCTACTTTTTTGGGATCCTGCATAAAAGCGGGTACCCGGTCCCAGTAAAAAACAGCTAATTAGGTAGGTACCTCAATTATAAATTATACTCTACTCTGTAGGTATAATTCTATAATTGGTAGAACCTATGTATAGTAGATATAAATGAACTCACTTGGAACTTCGAACACATGCAGTGATATAGGGGGCGCGATCTATTTCATAGCATTTACCACGCTCTGCTACTGGTAAAAATGCCAGACTTATCGGCAGAAATCACCCGTATAAAATCCAAAGGTTTTTATGCGGTCGACGTCGACCTAGTCAAGGAGACAGCCAATAAGAAAGCGAGCGTAGCGATTTGATTGGTCGGCGTTTCGGAGATCCATCGAGGTGGACACGGGCCAGTTAGACCAGTATAACCAGTGCCGTGCACGGAAATAAGGATTCCGCTTTATTTTACGGATTTGGGTTTTGTATATAGATTTTTGTGTGGTGTTGCTTTGAGTGCAACAAAATTATTGGTTTTCTTTGGTTTGAATTATTTCAAAGTTGATTTTATTATTTTTTAGAGCATTTAAATAAAATCTGTATAATATTATTAACGGCCGCGCGCCGTCTATGACTCGGTCTTGTTTTATAAAGCAAAAGCCGCCCAAGCGTTTTTATGCTGTTCCAAGTGAGTTCATTAATAATACATATAGGTATTTAGTTATTCCAAAAAATCAATTACCTAATCTACTTACTTGGTAGGTACCTATTTATTTGTAGTGAAGCTCAATCCTTCTCTCAACCTTCCCAAATTCGTCTATATCGTCATCGTAAAACTTTGGATGTAGTAAGTGTATGTGACTAATTTTTAACTGGTTGTCCAAATTATGTTCAATGTGCGTTTTTCCAAATATTTTCTCTTTACTTATTGCTGTTAAATGTCCTCTACACAGTTCACATGTTTTTTGACGGTTGGATGTTATTTCCGACTTTTGTTCCTAAAATAATTATTGATGGGATAGGCCTATCTACGGAAGCGGAGAGGGGCCACACTATTATTTTACTTTTATTGAACTCGAAATGTCGACTTTAAAAGTCGAAATGCCACTTTGATCTCGAAATTCCGACTTTAAAAGTCGAAGTCCGACTTTCAAAGTCAAAATTTCGACTTTAAAAGTCGAAGTCCAACTTTCAAAGTCGAAATTTTGACTTTAAAAGTCGAAGTCCGACTTTCAAAGTCGAAGTTTTACTTTGAAAGTCGAAGTTCGAGAAGTCAAAATTTCGAAAGTCGGACTTCGACTTTTAAAGTCGAAAGTTCGAGTTTAAAGTCGAACTTTGACTTTGAAAGTCGAAATTTAGAGTTCGAAAACACGCACGTTGGGGACGGGAGACGTGCAGGCCCAGCTCTAGTTAAAGTTACGCACACATGATGAATGACGCAAAAATTCGACACAATCTAAACGAAAAAATAATAGTTGCATTTGAATTCACGGAATCAAGGGAAGCGGTGCTTCCATCGCTTCTATTGACTGCACGCCACTGAAGCATGTAAAAAAGAACCTATATTAAACCATTTAGCTGGAGATAATTAAAAAACCCTACTATGGGTTCTTGTGACGTCAGCAAGTACTTGATTTCAAATTTCGATTATAATTTTTGAGCTAGTTAAGGAGAGAGAAAAACAGCAGGCGGACTTTTTGAGATTTTGAAGACATTATACCCAGGCTCATTTAATAGTATAAGAGGTTTTCTTTATACAGAAAACAATGATTTCAAAGTCTTAAAAAAACATTTGAAGCTGAGAGGAAATAGTTCAATGCGGAATGCGCAGAACCGAACCGTAAGTGACGTTACCTTAATTTATAAATCTATATGCGACCATCAATCACTGTTAAAAATAAACTGTTTCTGATAAATTACAAATTCGTTGACAAATCCACAAAAATAGAATTCGGGTTCAATTTCTAATCAAACATTAATTCATTCAATATTTTTAGTAGTATTTTCTTTGGTATAACCACAGAATAACTAAATTCTGTGGTATAACACATAATACCGCATAATACCGGATTCATCTTTCGCCGCCATCGCCACGACCGAATTCTGACCTTGACATCATTGTCCACCACACCGAGAAAAATAAAAGCGAAACTGAATGATGCAAGAGAATACTCCATAGTCGGACCAAAATAGTTAATTAAAAGGTTATATACGTTGATTGCCTCCATCCACGTTATATAACATATTTACTTCAATTGAAGTTAATTTACTAATAAAGTTAGGAAGGAATTTTATTAATAAATTATATGCATTTAAAAATGATGTGAAAGTTGCGATCCCATTGACAGCGGTTTTTATGCTGTTTTAAAACTATTTAAATATACAGAGAAGTTCCTCGACATCGCCTGCTCTGATGTGAAAGACTTAAGGCAAGTAATTGCTACTTTTTGCTATAAATGTCTTTTGTCAATTTGTTAAAAATTAAAGAATACAAAAAATGCAGGCGTTCACTAGAAATATTATACAACCCAACCACGTCAAACGGTAATGTTAAAAATTATTGTGGCTGAACCTAATCCAGAAATTCTGTGATTATCCACAGTTATGGCTTATAAGCTTATAGCAAAGTCTAGAAGACTTTGCTTATAGTACCTATGTTATTAGGAGTAGGCAGCTAAACCGATAGTTTGGACGCTTGTCAACTGTCTGGAAAGTAAGTTTTGCAGACAATCAGTGGCTGAATCATTCCTGTAGTGTAACGATCTTATTTGGATCTCTTTAAAAGTCAATTACCTATACATAACCAATATTATTAATTCAATATGAAATAAATACCAAGAACCTGTTGTGTTTTTTTCCAAGATGCTTAAAATATTTCATTTCTGCAGCTGCAGTTATTTTTTTACATGCCCATACCTAACAACAAATAAAAGCCGCGTAAGTAGGTATGCCCTTGAATTGTAATGGAATACTGGAATATTCAGAATTGTAAATATGACTGGTTGTTCTTCATTGCTGTATAATATATAATAAATAAAAGCTTGTAAGAATGTGTGATTGTTATAAGATGAGAAAAATTGGTGGTTAAATACTTAGGTACCTATAGATTTCTAATTTCGGCTAGCTGTTACTACTTTTCTTATTTTCCTGATATAGATGAGCGTGTGATTTGAAAAAAAAGTTCCCTTGTCTTGCAATTTGAAAAACATGTAGCGGAGTGAGAGGACAACAGAAATATCGGTTTATTTCCCACGATGCACATACTTAGGTACTAGAAACAACATTTTGAATGCGAATTTATATTTTCTAATTTTGATGTTTTCCAGAAAAGCCCTTGGTATAACACCAGTAGTTTGCACGAATAGACTATTGCCTTCTTATTCGACCTTCTCTGATTGCAAAACGAATCGTAATGTTCTTTAGACATATTCCGTTAATGCAAGTATTTGACATCCTCCTGCTATGTGCTGATATGGCACCCATATCTAAAATGTCGTCCAGAGTCGATGCATCTCAATGACCTACAATGAATTTTAGATAATTACGAGTTGGTATAATCTGATCATGTACCTATGGTGAGTTGAGTAGCAAGCCTTCTGTTGCCATGAACATTTATTGTTCAGACGCTAACATTAAGTAAAAGACGTAAAAGAATATACATTTTAAAAATTAAAATGTATTATTCTTTTAGCCGATGTATGTAATTTTTCATTGTAGGTTCGGTGGTAATCTTGATGCTCGTGTTCCCTCAGACGTAGCGGCGTTGTGACGTCTGCTCGGCATATAGCTCGATGTAGTGTGGAAATGCCTGTGGAAATAATTTCGAAGGTTTAACATTTGTTGGTCCAATTTGATTGCTTGTTATAAACGCCTAGTTCAGGTCTAATCCTCTTCCTATTTGACGTAGCAAAGTTGCTCTTTCTACGAGGCTTCGGGGATTTTGTTTATCAGCGTTGTCAGTAGTGTAACTTTTTGCAGGTTGTTGATGTTCGTGTTGACCCAACTCACTATTATTTCTAACGATTATTATTATGATAATGAGGAGGTTATGGCATGGGGCATTCTATGATTGTGGAGGGATTGAAGCAATTTAGAAAGGTGTATAGAAAGAGTACCCCTAAAATGTAAAATGGCAGCATTGAGAGAAGTTGTAGATTTAGGAAATCCCTATAAATGCAAATGCTTCATAATGTCGTTTTTATTAGTTCGCTATAACGTACAGCTGTGAATATGAAAATATATATATACATATATTCAAGGGAGTAATAAATTGTTTAAAAACAAAACAAACTATCGCTGATAAAAATTACAAAATTCTTTAAATTATTTGAAAGCACCGTTTTCCGCAGTTTTTACAAAAATTGTTCTTATGAAGTTATTTTCGGTTTAACAGTATATCTAGACGGCATATATAGGTACATAATTCTAGACGGAATATAACAAGTATCTGCATTAAGCAGGACACTCACTTCATTCTAAAAATAACATAGAGGCAAGGTTGTGAGTCTGCGGGTATGACCACGCCGCTAATATAGCAAATGGCAGTGGGTTAAAGAAGAATATTCTTTTATTCACAATTTATAAGATTTTTAAATGCTATACTTGCCAGCGTAGCGTTGACCTGGATTCTGTATATGAAACATTTTATAAGTAGTTTGTAATAAAACCTAAATACCGCTTATATTACCTAGAAGCTATAAATAATGTCACTGATTCATGTTTTAAGGCTTCGGTAGTCCATGTAGGGATATTAACATAAGAATTGGCTCATGAATGACATTTATTTTATTTCGTTATCGTAATTCTTAGGTTGATTGATCGACAAGTTTTGCAAACTTGTATATACGCGTGGAGTATCTATAAATAAAAAATGTTACCCCCTTAAGTATAAAGAAAAAAATTCCTGTGGTTCAAATTTGACACAGTTGGGGATTTTTTTAACCGCTACTCAATGAAAATATCTCTCTACACCAATGATTTCTATGTAAACAAAAAACAAAAAATGTTTTCGGCGAAATCGAAAATATTGACAGACAAAAAAATTATAGAAGTTTTAAGAAACACGACGAAATGAAAATCTCTCTTGTCTAGCAAACGAGTTGAGACACCTGGATGCAGTTATGGTGTTCGGGCATTCAACTTTTCTCGAAAATCGAGACATGGACACCTTGGCTAATTTTTGTCTCTTCGGGAAAAAGGAGAAAGGAAAAAGAACACCTTGTAATAAGAGAGAAGCTATTTAACAATGTTTTTATTTTTGCAAACATGATTTATTTTTCAGATATTTTGAAAGTACATAAGGATTACATTTCAATTACCTAAGTACCTCTTTTGGATTTGGGGTCAACGTTTTTGGCATTTTCCTGGCAAGCCCAAGGCTGTTTAGTTTCGTCAGAGTATACCAAATGCACGCTTTCACTCGTGACGAACTAAAATTAGAATGGAATAATTATGGATTACAGTTCTCCATTGAGGCCCTCAGTAAACATCGGGATAATTGATGTCGCAGGCTAGTTCTCAAGAACAATAGGGACAGCAATGTATGATAATGTATCAAAAATCAATGCGAAATAACGAGGCGCGCTCAAATTACAAAAATAAACCAATGTTCCGAAAATATAGGAAGACGCTTGTTGCAGTTAAAATCCAAAACTACTATTATTATTATGAAATATGCACAATGAACTTTCGATATCCGTACCGCCTGGGCGTCGATCCGTAGACAAACGCTATTATAATAACATTAACAATAATAACACTTTGACTTGGCATTTATAATTCTGTCATTCACTTTGACTTGATAATGTTTTTTGAAGTTGTACAGCATAAAATCTAATAAAATTTTACCTGCCAAAAATTTAGTACAAACATCTCTGTCTTCATTTTAATCATAAGATCTTAAAAGCATATGCAGTGGAATTATTATTTTTTCCAAGGTTTCCATAACCTATAACACAAAACACTGCTTGTAAGATCTTATGATTAACATGAGGACAGAGATGTTTCTACTAAATTTTTGCCAGGTAAAATGTTATTAGATTTGATGCTATACAACTTAAAAAATTTACTATATAAGGAATCAATCAATTACCGAAGCAATTAATTGATCATGGAGTATTATAATGCTAGCACACCCGAAGGTGCGGGACAAAGCCACTGGTCTTGATCGGCAAAGGCTCACGCCACAATTACCGAGATCCGCCATCTGCCGTCTCCACGGCGTCGGTTAACCAACCGAAAACATCGATAGAACAAAAAGAGTGATAGTCGACCATATACAGTACTGTTTCGGGACGGTAATCCCTCATCAGTATGGCTCACCCGACTATCAAGTGGTAGACAAACGTGCCTAGACGATAGATTTACTATATAAGGAATCAATCAATTACCGAGGCAATTAATTGATCATGGAGTATTATAATGATAGCACACCCGAAGGTGCGGGACAAAGCCACTGGTCTTGATCGGCAAAGGCTCACGCCACAATTACCGAGACCCGCCATCTGCCGTCTCCACGGAAAAAATACAAAATCTAACGTCACTTTCGCTGTCGGCAACCCGTTCTTAAGGAGGAAGATTTATTCTCCGAAAGCAAAAGCTCAGAAAACAAAGTTGTTAAGTTATTTTTTTAGTTAACGTTCAAAGTTTTCTTGATTTAATGTTAGGCGTTTAGGTATGAATTTTCCTGGCAACTTGAAAAAGTTATCTTTTATAATCAGTTTAGTTCAGGTTTCTGTGGCGAAAAACCCAATTAAAAATAAATGGATCTGTGTGCGCTACAAAGAAATTTTCGACAATATTAACTGAGTTTTCTTTTCCAACACCGTAGCGAGCCTTTCTGTTGAGTGATTAATCATCGCTATATTCTCCGCATGAAGTGCACAACGACTTTTCGAAGGGGGGGAGACCCGCGAGCGCCAACCCCCTGACCATATAAGTCCGAAATTACGCAGTAAAGTTACAGGGCAAAGGGCCCCGCGTCCCATCGATCCGTCTCGGCCCCTCAGATCATAAAAATTGACCCAGTAACCAGCGCACCGTTGAGGCGCCGCCACAACAAAACACGCCTAAAAATAGTGTTGTTGTCATCGGTAATTGCGGCAGATTATCAACGAGCGCAGGTGAAGCGATTATCTAAGCGCGTTAGTTTGTTTAGTTGTTCCATATTCGTGGCATTTGTTCATATCGGTTTTCACAGTATATGGTTTGGGGTGCCCCATCTCAATGAGATGCAGATACGAGTAGAATAAGTAGAACAAACCAAGTATTATAGAAGGACATTTGGTCCAGATGCGGTTCGGCTGTTCTCTAAAATCAAGCTCTGGACAGCTTGGCTACTTTTGTCTATCTCTGCGGGAAATAAGAGAAACTATCCAAAAATATCAAATTTGGGACACCCCGTACTCCGTTCAGGGTCTTTGGTCTTTCCGTGTATATATTGAAGTATGTATGTACCTACCCATATAGACTTTATTTTTAAAGCACGAAAAACCTGTTTATTTAAAAATTGTACATTGTAGGTTGTAGGTAGACCACCCTGAAATTCTTGTCAAAAATATTTTATCTTGCGAATTTAATCCAATCCAAAATTTGGTCAAAATAAACATTTTTGTTACTTCATCAATCCTCTGTCTTTATCAAGAGATTCAGAAAGTCAAGTTAAATAAAGTTATAAAGTAAAGTAATAAAAACGTTAAAACAAAACATTTCTAGCCCAACTTGTATTGACACTACATAGATATTTATAAAATAATAGTCGTTGAAGACACTGTAATATTTTATTAGAACTAGTTGCCGAGATTGCTGATGAAACAATCTGCAGTTTTGCATTTTGGTTCAATTTGCATGCAAAAAAATCAAAGGAAGATTATTAGGTATCGCAAATTTGGCTTTGATCTTCAAATCTGAACAATTTTTGCTTCTAAGGAAAACTAAACAATGGCAGCACCCCCATATGCAGTCTGATAATCCTTCATTTCTACTTAGGGTTTTAGACCTGGAGATAGTGACAGTTTTTTGGACGTGATTTTACTCAGTATGCCTTGCAAAGGGCATTATGTGGCACATATTCTCACAATAATAAGGTATGAATCAGAGAGTCATGTAAAAAACTGAGTTTTTAATTATTCGAAAAATATGGGTTTTGATATGATTTTATACAGGCTGCCATGTGATTTATAATGAAGTTCAAAATAAAAATTCCTCGGAAAACCATAGGCATACCGTTAGGGTGGGTCCAAAGGGCTATTATTGCCACGCGATCTTGTATTTTAATAATTAATTTTTCCACGTTTCTGAACAGGCTGCCAATGAGAAGTATGCAAGTTCTTGTTATGAAAATGCTGAAAAAAGGATGGCATACCTTTCGCGCATGTCCAAGTACTGTTTAAATTGAATGTTATTTAATCATTTAAACGAGTTATTCGATGTAAAGTGTACTTGGACATGCGCAAACGGTATGCCATCTTTTCTTCAGCAGTTTCATAACAAGAACTTGCATACTTCTCATTGGCAGCCCGTTCAGAAACGTGGAAAAATTAATTATTAAAATACAAGATCACGTGGCAATATTAGCCCTTTGGACCCACCCTAACGGTATGCCTATGGTTTTCCGAGGAATTTTTATTTTGAACTTCATTATAAAACACATGCCAGCCTGTATAAAATCATATCAAAACGCATATTTTTCGAATAATTGAAAACTCAGTTTTTCACATGAAGAACCCAGGATGACTCTCTGATTCATACCTTATTATTGTGAGAATATGTGCCACATAATGCCCTTTGCAAGGCATACTGAGTAAAATCACGTCCAAAAATCTGTCACTATCTCCCGGTCTATTTCATCAAGTCAAGTAGCTTGACATTTTAACAAATAACTTGACTTGACTTGAAAATCAAGCTTTTGACAAATTAAATATTTGACTTGACTTGATATTGGAAAATTACTACTTGATTTGAACTTGACTTGATTTCAAGTCAAGTTAAGTCAAGTAGCTTGAATATCAAGTCAAGCCATGAATCTCTAAAATTAGCAATAAAATAAAATTTACTTTTACTTGTGAACATGTTTATTTACTATTAACACACTAAATAAGAACCAAGTTTCCGAGAAAAATGTTTCTATATTAAGAAAAAAAAGTGCTTTGAACGGTACTAACGTGAAACAAATAGAAGTTTTTGTTGTCTATGTTACACAGACAAACAAATAGAAGTTTTTGTTGTTACACAGACTATACAAATGGTTTTGGTACGGACCACGGAGATAAATAAACTGGTGGATAGGCCGCGGCATCGCCGCGCGGCAGCCGCTGTCCGTCGAGTTGTAGATCAGCCTTAGAGAGAGACAGAGAATTTAGTCGAGCCGGCCGATGTGGTCTGCGGAGTTGGTAGTGTTTTCATAATATTTCGGGTGCGCGAGTAATGGGGGTACATTGTTTCGTACCCCAATATTATGGTGGCTAAATTTTTAATTTAAATAGAATAGGTGTAAATGAGCAGAACTCTTGATGAAATTATATTATTTAAGGAAAACAAATACTGCATAGAATTTAGCTGCCAAACACATCAGGCAGATGTGCTCTCTAAAATTGTTTATAATTATATGATTATGAGAGTTAAACAATATTATAAACAAGAAACGAAACTACAAAGAAATTCTAGCGTATAAAAAAGAAAAGAAGCTAAGCTTCAAAAAACATAATTTAATTTCATACTGCATAAGTGGACACTTTTGTAATAAATAATTTGCAGACACGGTACTAGTTTATCGTCATGGTTACAGATATTCCCTATAACTATATGTACTTGTTTTTTTAATTAAGTGTTAATAATAAAATCGCAATTGCTATAGCAAATTTTTAGTGACGAACGTGTAAATTGTAAATGCACCTATTATACAGGGTGTTCCTAAATTGCACCAAAATATTGTACAGGGTGATTCTCCCGTTAAATTTAAGGGGGGGGTCTTTCATATAAATTTTTCCTCAAAACCCCTCGCCCTCCGAGTTACACCCCTCCAAATATGCGAGGGTAAAAATTGTTTTTATTTTTTTCTCCACTATGGAAAGAGGTAGAAAGTTGAAATTTGGTGGACCAGTTGCACTCATGGAATGACATTTTGTGACATTTTTTCAACCCTAAAGTATAAGTGGATGGGGATGAAAAAACCAACCCCTAAATTATTTTTTGCCAGATTTTTTAACGTGTCAAATTTCAAAACAAAAAAAAATGGTTTACAATGACAAATGCGTTTAAAAACATTTTCAATTCTTGTCTTTTTTTTCCTAAACTTGACAGATTTTTCAGAAAAAATAAAACTTGTGGACACCCACGCCACTTACGCATGGTTAAAAATTCTTTTATGGATCAGGTAATCTTAGGCTAATGTCAAACATCTAATTACTGCGTTTAAAAACGTTTAGGTATCTTTTGTTTTGGTTCTAAATTTGACATAATTTTAGTGAAAGGAAAACATAGTATTAATAATAAGTAGTATTTCTTTGTAATAATAATAATAATTTTACAAGTAGGTAGTTATCAAAAATACTTTAATTACAAATATTAGGGAGAGATGATACAGACCTAAAAAACTAAGGAAATAAAAAATCTGAGAACTTTAACAACTATAAATAATAATAACAACTTAATATGAATTCTAAAAATAACAACAAATGCTCGAAATGTTTCCCGTCTGCTAAAATTCACGACTCTATTCTTCGGGCCATAGAATTCCGAATTCTTTGAAATATTCCGGGAGTATTTCTAATAGTTTCGCATGAGCCCATAACAAAATGCATATCCCGCATTTCTTCATTTGTGAAGTTCACCATTTTTTTGTTATAAGGGTCACAACACAAATTAGTTATGACATCTAAGAATAGTAATTAGATGTTTGACATTAGCCTACTAGATTATCTGATTCATAAAAAAATTATTATTAATCATTAACCATGCGTTAAGTCGCGCGGGTGTCAACAATTTTTTTTTTGAAAAATCTGTCAAGTTTAGGACAAAAAGACAAGAGTTTAAAAAGTTTTTAAACGCATTTGTCCATTACAAATCAATTTTTTGGTTTTGAAATTTTGACACGTTAAAAAATTGTGACGAAAAATAATTTAGGGGTTGGGTTTTTCATCCCCATCCACTCACACTTTAGTGTTGAAAAAATGTCACAAAATGTCTTCCATGAGTGCAACTGGTCCACCAAATTTCAACTTTTTACCTCTTTCCATAGTGGAGAAAATAAATAAAAACAATATTTTACCCCCGCATATTTGGAGGGGTGTTACTGGGAGGAGGAGGGGTTTTGAGTAAAAATTTATATGAAAGACCCCCCTTAATTTTAACGGGAGAATTACCCTGTAAAATATTTTGGTGCAATTTAGAAACACCCTGTATATGTTGTTTAGACTCATTTAAAAGTTAAACCGGATTAAAACAGAAAATAGCAAGAGAAAAGGACAATAAAATCAAAATTCATTTCTCTATGGTTATTTTCTACTTTAATCCGGTTTAGCTTTTAAACGAGTTCATATCACATCGGTACACAGGGCACTAAAAATAATAAGAAATATGCTTTTTAGGTTGTGCAGAGACAAACTAACCTGGAAAAATAAGTTTTAGATAGATTTTAATTGGTAACATAAAGACTCGATCCACTATAGTATATCATATATCATATAATATAGGTACCTATCTATAACAACGAAAAGTTAAGAATATTTGAACTAATTGTCGATGTATGCTCGTACTTTTAAATCTACCTACGTACATGAATATAATAATTTTTAATTGGTCTTCGCAATGTAAGTATTTAGTAAAGTGGTTACCTATATTAGAAAATATTGAAAATATGTTATTCATTGTTTCAAACCCTAACATACAAGAGAATTGCAGAAATACGATGGGAAGCGCCAATGCTCCTAATAATCTTGGCCGACTAAATCTTCCGTCTCTCTCTTCGGCGCGTCTACAGTTCGTTGGTCACAGAGGAGACGCTTGCCTCTATACCAGTATAATCTATTGCCGTGGTACGGACTTAAAATAGTTTATTTTTGTTCTTTCCTAGTTTTGCAAAAAAAGTGTACAATGCAAAGGTTTATTATTATTATTTACCTAACTGTCCTAACTGATAATAAAATTTGAAATTGAATTGAAAACTTGATTTTTCAATTACTTGAGAAATAAATACTTGACTTGACTTGATATTGGAAAATTATTACTTGACTTGAACTTGACTTGATTTCAAGTCAAGTCAAGTCAAGTCAAGTAGCTTGAATATCAAGTCAAGCCATGAATCTCTATTTCTACTGTTTACCAAAATCAATCTTTGATTTTACATACTTGTATGATATAAAAATATGGGGAATTACCAGAAGGGTTCGTTTCCTGTGTGCCTGTTCTCTTTCTTTGAGTTATTTATTTTTAGTGTTGGTAAAACCAGTTTTTCAATCAACTTGATGTTTTTTGTTTTCTTTCAGGCTCACTTCTAAATGTTGTAATTTTTGAGGTATCAATTTGAAGTTTGGTTTTGGAGAAGATACACAAAGTAATTAAATTTATTGACTCGTCGGAAATTTTCTTTGAACTTCCGGTTTTACCGGAAATGCCGTCAACTTTGTTTTTAATACGTGAACACCGTGAATTTTTACATTTTCGTATTCGGGCTATTATTGCGGTCTCGTGCAGTGATCCATTCATAAAATGCCTTTTATTTTTTGTTTTGTCTCCAAGATTAAATATATCCATATCCATACTACTCTAAAAACAAAGAAAGTCAGCCATTAACCGGTTGTAGTCATTGACCTTTTCTGGTGATATGCCTCCGGAACCACTCTTGGATATCCCGTGTTTTTATCACAAGCTTTTATTTAACTTCACCTGTTAGTGTGGGTCGAATCTTGCAAGCTGAATAATTGGAACCACTTCCTGACATCCGATTAAGCTGAAATTTTGCATAAACCTTTAGTTCCGGTGACAGTACAATATGCAATACTCAATATTGTAATACTTTTAAAATGGCCGCCGCTCCAAGATGGCGGATGATGTATTTTTTGTCAACCCCCTTAATATGGGTATCAAATGAAAGGGCTTGAAAAGTAGAAAAGGATAAAGTTAGTGACATCACATTAAATTCAATATGGACATGGACGCCGCTCGAAGATGGCGGATGATGTATTTTTTGTCAACCCCCTTAATATGGGTATCAAATAAAAGGGCTTGAAGAGTAGAAAACGAAAAAGTTAGTGACATCACACTATATTCAATATGGCCGCCGCTCCAAGATGGCGGATTACATTTTCTTTTCAACCCCCTTAATATGGCTATCAAATGAAAAGGCTTGAAGAGTAGAAAACGATAAAGTTTTCACACTAAATTCAATATGGCCGCCGCTACAAGATGGCGGATTACCTATTTGATACCCAACATGGGTATCAAATGAAAAGACTCGACGGGTATAAAACAATAAAGTGAATGACTTCATACGAAATCCAATATGGCGGCCGCCCCAAGATGGCGGAATAAATTTCTTTACCACCCCCTGACATGGGAATCAAATAGGTACCTACTAAAAAGCACAAAATTAAAAAAAACTTTTTAAAAACAAGCTTTTATTTAAGCCATGTACTAAAACGAATAAAATAAGTTTAGGTTTTCGTTAAGATAATTAAATTCCAAATTGCGACAAGTTTTTGCAAATTGAAAAGCTTGTCGCGCGAATTGTAAAGAAAAAAGTGCATACTTTGGCAAATAGGTACTTGCTTATCAACCAATCACTGTTCAATAAAATTAATTGGTGCCTACTTTCATCAACATTTCGCACGACAAGCTTTTCAATTTGCAAAAACTTGTCGCAATTTGGAATTGAATTATCTTAACGAAAACCTAAACTTACTTTATTCGTTTTAGTACATGGCGTAAATAAAAGCTTGTTTTTAAAAAGTTTTTTTTCTTATTTAACGATTTTTTTGGAGCGCAGGAAGCATCGGAATCTCACCTAAAGACTGGGGGGAAGGTCTAACGATGGCGGCCCCAGAGCCCCGAGCCGAAATAACTTCAAAAACGGCAATTTCTAAAAAAGCTTAATATCTCTCGAAATTTCTTCTTTGTAAATCCGAAAACGTGTTACTAAATCTCTTAGGCGGACCTTCCTCTCGTTCTCCATCGCGATTTTCCTCACCCCACGACCCTATTATAGAATCTTTTTAGACATGGAGACAGTTTTCAGGGGCCACTATCCAAATGTTTGCCTCTTTAATGGAGCGCTTATTTATAGTCTGTGATTAGTGATTACACTAATCGTGATTAGTTCTGGGCGTCAGGCGTTTATCAAAACGAACCCATTTATAGGTTGTGACGCGTCATTGGTCACATGAGTATATAATTTTTAGGGTGAAATTTTAGATGGCCGTGACTTTTAAAAATGTTTTCTGTTGTGTCAGGGAATTCTGGTAAATGAATACACAGAGAAAATAAATTATTTGATTTAAAAAATATATATATATATTTGCTTTAAACAAATCTCTGGGTCCCATTATGGCGGAAACTAATTTTTGTTTAATTCAAGACCCAGTGTTATTTGAATATTCAAATAATATTTTTTTGTTTGGGGCCACCCGTATTTATTTCAAATACATACAAAATTTGTTTGACTTCATCGATTTAAGTTGAACAAAAAAAATTGTTAGAACAATATTAATGTTTATTTTCAACTAAACTATTTTGTAAATTTTACTTTTATTTTATATATTAGTTTCATATTTAAAGTGATCTTGTTCAATTTGAACATTACTTTCTGAACTACCTGTAGAAATTTAAGATTAAATATGATAAATTATTAAATTAAACATATAATATGGTTTGTTTAAATTTTACGTAGTTAATATTTATTTGCAATAATGAATTATTAGGTTGAATATTTAAATAGCACGAGTCCTTGGACCAAACAAATCATTTTCTTTGATTAAGTAATAAAAGTATGGCCGAAATAAAATTTAATTGAATTAACTCAATATTTTCAAGAAAATCCGTTTGGTAAATCCAAAAAATCTCTTTTCTCTTTGTACCTAATAATTATTATTCATCTCATATCTTCTTTAGAAGCAACAAACTTTTAGAATTTCAAGAAACAAAGAGTGAGCCAGATTTCATCCACTCGGCTTATCTGTTTTCTGTTTTTTGAAAACATTATAACAAAAAACCTATACGTAAACATTTTTTGGACTAGTTAAAAATATCAATTTTTATTTTTTTAATAAATTTCAATAAGTTTACCATCAATCCCAATTTTATTTTAAAGACATTTGCGCCCTCGAAAACAGATTTTTTGGGGAATTCGAAAATTAACCGTGAAAATCTTAGTGGTAAATCATCCTATTTCAATTATTCAGTGCCTCGTTAAAAATGTTAGAATTGATTGAACAATAACGGAATCACTGAATGGATTTCCTCAGTGCGCCAGACGAGGACCCTGAACCGTTTCCCATGAAAGGTCCATTCATGTAATGAGAACCCAGAGGCCCCATCTCGGCATTTCACATAGATATATGTCTTGTTTTGGGAAGTAGTTAATAGGCCGGGAGTTAGTGACAGATTTTTGGATGTAATTTTACTCAGTATGCTTTTCAGAGGACATTATAATGTGTATATATTCTCATGATAGTAGGTATGGTATGAATCAGAGAGTCATCCTAGGTTTTTCATACGGAAAAGTATTGAGGTATTAGTCACGTGAACTTTGTATTTTAATAAATATAACTGTTCCGCATTTCTGAGCACGCTGCCAATGATAGGTAAGCAAGTTCTTGTTAGAAAACTATGCTGAAAAAAATATGGCACACTGATCGTCTAAATTATTAAGTGGCATTCAATGTTTATTTTAAAACACATGACAGATTAACTAAAATCATTCCAAAACGAATAGTTTGCGAACAAGTGAAGACTTATTTTGCATATAAAAAACCCAGGATGACTCTGTGATTCATACCTGATTATTATCGTGAGAATACACGCATCATAACGCCCTTTAGACCTGGGTCTATAATGAGATTAAAGAAAATTGTTGCTCTATAATCAAGAAGTAATCCCTAAATCAAAATGACAATCAAAATCACTGGTGTACTTTATAATAAGCCTATAGGTTCATAATTAATTCGTTATTATATAAGTAATCCTTGTGGTTTTTTAAAAACATTTAAAGTTACTGCCATTAATTTGTCGATATTACTTTTTACTTTCCAAGTTGACTGTCAAACTTAGTTGCAAAAGATGCAACAACAATCGCATTGTAAAAAATACGTTGGTTCATCCTTGATTCTGTTATAAAACACCTGTTTGTTCGATAGGGGGCGCTGCAGTACCTAATCTTGAAAAACATTATTTCTAAAGACAATATATAGTGGCTATCACGAAGCTTGATCTTGATCCCTACGTCACAATGGTCGACAATGGAAATTGCATTGTTGGCCAATGGCCATTGTGACGCAGGGATCAAGATTCGTAGTATACACTATACATTATACGTATGGTTGGACCAAAGGTTTCTGTCTATAGACCTTGTGGTTGGACAAGTGTCGGAACAAGTTGGCGGTCAAATGAACTATGACACGATGCAAGAAACAAAAGTCGTTCGAACTGCGGTGCACCGGTTTGATCACCCTCCCGCAGTGTTGCCGTATCATGATGTTTCGAACCAAATAATATGGTTACGTTTTTTAAAAAATATATGAGATGCGAATGCTGCTTGTTTACTTTTTTGTCTTTGCAAGCAGTCATATAGTTATGAACTATTATATTTTTCATACGTTCATATACGTTCATTTATTCATTAAAAATCCAAATGTTAAATATCCATTACAGAGATTCTAGATTATGGAGAACAACTTTGGTTAATCTTGCAGAGTTTTAAACCAATATTCGCAACCGATACTGTAGATACGATCTTTTTTGAAAATGGCGTTTTCGATAATCTATTCTATTTGAAAGTATGTGGGTTCTTTCTTCCTTAGGGAGGAAAGTAGTAGTGGTTCCACTATCATAGTAACTAAAAGCTAGTTCGAAATTCCGAAACAATTTTTTGATATTTTCAACTTGTGGTCGTAGTAGCACATGGTTTCGGCTGTTAATTGTTGTGGAGTGTTGGAAAAATTATATAGGTAGGTATTACTTCCAAATCGTTACTATATTTGTCGAAAACCACATTTCACTTTGACGTGACATTATCTTTGAAAAAGGAGAAGGAAACACTAGGATGGTTCGGATTGAAGGGCCTAACCGTAGATACATTAGGTTTTAGTGAACGAAAATATTGACGTCATTATAAAAACGGGGTGGTTGAGAGAGGGTTCAATTAATTGAATTTAAAAATAGCTAGTGATATTGCAAAGATCAAAATTTTAAAACATTATATTTGCTATAAATAATTAATATTTTTAAATAAGATTACGATTCGATTCGAAACGTGGCAACATTGTAGACTTTAAAACAGAATGGCGGATGGAACAATGTCAGTCGCCCAAAATCTTTTATAAAAAAAATTCATGGGAAAACGACATTTTATTTTCGTGATAAAAAAATAACTTCATAGAAGTGCTCCGGGGCTCAAAGTTTACTCCTGGTTAAAATGTATATAGGGTCCAAGACTCACCCTGCGTTTGGAACCTAACAATATGTCGATCAGTTGACTTATATTAACAAATGCTTATAATTAGGGATTGCTAATATTTCTTGCTCATACCCCAAGCAGCTATGAGTAGACCGTAACTAGTCAAAATCTGAATATGATAGTTTTTATTTTATCCCCCTTTAGTTTTTTCGTAACCTCCCTTTCTTAGAAACGACGAGACTTATACGACGATCTGACGTCTTGATTCTTGATCTTCCTAGTGAAGTAGTGAGACATAATTTTTATGAAATAGCCAGAGGTCCTGAATTGCTATGCTTCGAACCTCCCATGTTTCCAGCTCCCCAACTATTTTTGTTCAGTTCTCTAATCTGCCGAACCAATCTTAGTTTCTCGAGAAAAATCGACCGAAGCTATACTGTCATCAACGTGTCCCCCGAGGCCAACGATAAAGACAGGCCACGGCGCTAACGCATAATCGCGTAGTCATGTGACCAACTTAGTTCTGTATAATGAAAGGCATTTGTGGAGATAAGTAGAAAAACAAATTTCGTAACAATTTGGCAAGTTTTCTTTCATCTATTACATTATTGGTTTTGTGCGTCCAGGCATTGTCTAATTGTTTTTTCAAAATTTTCAACCTGCCTCAGCTGTTTTAGGCTGAGAGTTAAACGGCACTGCACTCACAATATTTTGGCACATTCTCAAAAATTGTTGGGACATCACCTTCCTTTAGCTTAGGTGATAGGTATTTTCCTCCCACAACACATTTGTCCACTTTAATTATTGTTTCACTTTCTTGAAAATGTGTTAGCCACACATACTTAAGGGTTTTTTAGAAATTAAATCTCAGTTGGGATTTGACGAATCCATTTTTGGCGGAAATTTTCATCCCGAGGCAAAACAAATGTTTGTTATGGCGACACTTTCTTCCTGGCTTTTGTAATATGTATAAATATAATATAAACAGCCCCAATATTAAAATAAAATAAAAACTAACCTCAGTAGGTATACTGTAAATATTGACGAGGTCTCAGTTGATCGGCAGCGTGAAAGACCGAATAGAAACCATATCAGGGCGTGGGTCGACAACGAAAATCCTCGAGTATGTTACAACACTGATTTATTTCGCACAAGGTGAATGGTGAATACAATAAATACACAACCCGAACGTGGTCAACGGGAACGGCTTCCAGCCACCCGGACCGTCAGAACTCGCGGATCTCCCGTAAGCAGTTCACCCCTCTGTGTCTCAGGCTCCACTGTCCAATACTGTCCATGTCCATAATAGTCCATTCCGGGTTCCCTATTCTGTGGTTCGGGGGAGAATTCCCCTTACAGCGCTCACGCGTCGCGTCAGTGCGAGCGGCACCAACACTCTTGGACGGCACGACTCCCACCCAGACACCCAGAGGCCATAATAACACCTGGGCGGTTCCCCTCCGCCAGGACACAGGCGCACTAGACACAAACTTGTTTCTAAAATATAAGACGTTTAAAAACACTTTAAACATTGAAAACTTCTCAAAACCCAAGCTGCCGCTTTCAGTTATGTGACAAATGACATGTAACGTCTGACTAAGATGGTCACGTGATTTTTGTGCGCCAGGGCCTGTCTTTATAGTAGGCCTTGCGTGTCCCCCATATCTCCTCGGCAGCCGGCAACGTCGCTCCTCCATCGCCCTCCTTCCTCCCGTCCGAACGTGCGACGGCGAGCCTCCACAGTATCGAACCGCGGGCTCGCGAGCGCGAACCGCACACCGCACGCTCTCGCTCCGGCACCGGCCGGCATGAGCGACCCGCCCGGAAAGTCCGGGGGGGACGAGGGGCCCCCCCGCCGACGGCTCCGCGACGCGGTCTCCTTCTTCGAGGGGGTGTGGGCCGGCGACCCGCCCGCCGCCCACGAGGGCGTCCGGGTCGACGTCGACGAGATCGAGAGGAGGCTGAGGGAGCAGCGGCGGGAGAGGGAGGACAGCCCCAGGCTGCCGGAGCACCGGCTGCGGCCGACCACCCCGGAGGGAGGAGGCTTCCAGGTGGGGGGCTCGGGCGGACCCGCGCGGCGCAGAATGGTCGGGGGGTGGAACGCTATAGGAATGACAAAGAGAGGTGGACAGATTTTGAGGCAGGTCGAAGATCGAACAGATGTTTCACGGCGTTAACGAATACCGGCGTATTGTTTGATAAAACCCACAACCGACAAAGGATCTTAACGTAATCCGTTTGATGCCTAGGCCAACATGGTTTCAGTTAGGTGGACCATTGGCTTGAGGCGGGTAGCACATAAATGGGTATAGCTACTTACGTATGTATCTACACATAGGTCAACGGTAGATTATGCTATGCTGGATTAAGTCGATGATGGACGCACGGAAAGGACCGAAAAAAAAAACAGATGGTTAGAAAGATAACGTTTCTGAGAAAACTTGCAGAATGGTGTAAAAATGATGACGTCACCTCTGCTTACCTAAATCTGGTCAGATCGATAAACATTAAATAGCGACGAAATTTGGCAAACACATTTTGCTGTTGGAAATAATAATAATTATAAACTCTTGACATTAATAGGTACAGGGTGGTTCATTATAAATTGACAATCCCCTTAATTTGTTACTTTTTGAAGTTAGAAAAAAAAATTTGACAAAAGTTTTAGATACTAATACCAAGTTTTTTGTGACGCTATTGGACCGTGTACAGTGTATTCTAGAAAGCCGTGGCAGACATAAATTATGTTCTTTAAATGGAACACCCTATATATTTTTGCATTTTTGAAATCTGCTCATCAAGGCAATCAAAATAATATTATCCTTTGTGGCATTATCTTTTTCCGTTTTTGAAAAATTCCGTATTCAAATTTTATACTAAATTTATTTAACTCGAATTTGTGGATCTCGTGATAAAGATAGACGCTCAATGTAATAACGAAAAATATTCGTTTTAAACAAGAGAGTAACATAGTGATAGAACTCCAAAATGTTTAGGAGCTTTTACGATTTTCCTGAAATTCATTGTTCCGAGAATATAATCAGTAAAATTTGAAAAGGCTCCTAAACTCTTTGGAGTTTCACTGTATTCAGTGGCGTCGCGTCGGGGGGGGGGGGGCAGGGGGGCACGGGTGACAGTACAATTTGTTTTATTTTGGAAGTATTTTTTTTGTTTTTGTTTCATATATTTCTCTCGTTGGTTTATTAAAAAATATGAAAATAAATATAGATGACTGGAGCATTTATGACCAGAGGCATTTTGAGCATTTATGAGCAGGACATTTTTAAAAGTGTCTTGCCATTTTTGATCACTGTTCAGTAGTTTTGGAGCATTTATGATCATTTATATAAATGTCGTCAGTTAGAGAATTAATGAGAATTTCTGGTCACTTGTGAGCATTTATGGTCATTTATGAGAATTTATGGGCATTTATAAAAAAAAAACTCAATTTCTAACCTATAAAATTACAGAACCGTTTCTAATTCTAACCTAGAATATTGCGAACTGTGTACCTATACTTTGCAAAATGGTCAAACAAAATTCAATAGTCTGGAATTACTTCAAGAAAAGAAGTGACCAAAAATTAAAATATGGTATTTGTGAACTTTGTACAGTTGAATATTTTGCCCATGCAGGAAGAATTAGAAAACATTTAATTCAATGTTCAAAGGCTCCAGTACAGCTTACCCTAACGGTAAGCTGTGGCTCCAGTACAGCTTACCCTAACGGTAAGCTGTGGCTCCAGTACAGATAAAGAAATTATTTAGGTTTAGTAATAAAAATGTAAAAATAAGTATTTCTGATGTAGATGTAAGTACTTATTGAATATTGAATATAGCTCTCATTGTTAATTAATTTAGGTAATTTTATTGCAATAATTATAATCACTGCGTTGCATTTCAGATCAAAACTGAAAGCAAACTATCCTCTTCTGGTACTTCCACTAGTTCCTTGGTGAGCTATATTGACTCTGTTCTAACAGATGGTTTTTATACTGCAAATGAAGCATTAGCAAAAGCAATATATTCCGGTGGAATATCATTTCTTTTCGTCGAAAATTCACATTTCAAAAACTTTCTGAAATTGCTAAGAACGACATACAATCCACCATCTCGAAAGCAAATAGCAACTTCCTTGCTGAACAAAGAATATTATAATACATTAAAAAACTGTATTGATGAGAAGATTGCTAGAAATGACACAATTGTCGTAATGTTATATATTTTTTATTTTATGTTGTTAAACTTTTCAACTTTTGTTACCCTTGATAGGTACTACCCGCCTATGTTTTTTATAATAATGAACAAAATAAAAACAAAATGTTTACGAAGAATTATTTTTATACTATAGGTATCTATTTTAATAATTTTAAATGTTAACATTACTGGAATATTTTATTTATTGCTAACCTAACTAACCTACATCCTACATGTACCTACGCGATGGGTCTTCTAAATCTGTCTTCAGTCTGTAACTAGAAACATTTTTTTAAATTTACATATTTAAATTTTTTTATTTTTGTTTTACTTTATACTTTTTTAATCAAAAGTCATACATATGGGATCTTGTTTTAAAGGTCTTTTCACAAGCAATCGAATGGCACCATTTTTAAAAGTGTCCTGCTCAAAATAATAAATGCTCGGACATTTGCCATCTATAAAAATAAATGAGCAATTGCTTTCTTTTTACCATTTTTGTTCCAGGTAAAATAAAATTGCGATAAAAAGTATTGAAATGGTGTTAATTGTCTTGAGAAAAAAAATTAATGTGCCCCCTCTCTTTCTGAAGTCACGCGACGCCACTGACTGTATTACTCTCTTGTTTAAAACAAATATTTTTTGTTATTACATCGATCATCTATCTTTATCACGAGATCCACAAATTCAAGTTAAATAAATTTAGTATAAAATTTGAAAACGGAATTAAAAAAAAAATAATGCCACAAAGTTTAATATCATTTTATTTGCCTTGATGAGCAGATCTCAAAAATGCAAAAATATATAGGGTGTCCCATTTGAAAAAACATAAGTTATGTCTGCCACGGCTTTCTAGAACACACTGTACACGGTCCAATAGCGTCACAAAAAACTTTGTATTAGTATCTAAAACTTTTGTAAAAAACTTTTTTCTAACCTCAAAAAGTAGCAAGTTAAGGGGGGGTGTCAATTTATAATGAACCACCCTGTACATCATAAGACTAATAATTTTTAAATACTCATTTCGGAGTGTGCTTCGTATCAGGGGCGGATGGGCTCTATCTAGCCCGAACATTTGTCTCCCAAGCGGCCCTTAAATATCCCATTTTAGATTTTTCTTTCGTTAATAATAAACAATTAAAAAACAATGTATCTACCTAGATAATGTAATTTTTTAATAAAACAAAATATACTTTTTTTATAAAAATATAAATAAAAACATAACTCTCATAAAAGAAATAAGTAAAACTTTTTCTGTAAATATAAATATATAAAAATATCAAAACAGGCAAAGAAATAATAAAACATAAAGTAACAAAACAAAAATACTTATGACGAGTTGCACCGTCGAAGCTTAAATTAACTATTAACTACTTAACAATTGTAAAAATGGTTGTCTTTTGTCTTGTCAAGTAGTTAAGACTGTCTTAAAATTTAAGATGCGACGGTACGATGGGGGATGAGCCTGCAGCCCTCCAGCTCTTCGAATGACCGGCCCACCGGGCATTTGCCCGGAGTCCCGGTGGTCCCATCCGCCTCTGCTTTGTATTATAAGGAAAACATAATCAATGAAGTATTTTGAAATTCAACTTTGGGGTTAACTTTTGCTCCGAAAAAGTAGAAAACGGTAGAAAAGTTACTCACTCAAACGTGGGCACGTGACTTTCCTGTAAATATGTTAATAATAACATGTTTTTTTAAATAATCGTTAAAAATTGGTTATTCAGTAAAATTTCAAAAATTATTATTATTAAATATTTGAAAAGGTTTTCTATTTTTAAATTTTATATAGATGTATCAATTTTAAACGCTCTATGAAAATATTTAGTTGTTTGCATTTTTTAATATCTGTGAAATTTCTTAAAATTTTAACTTGTAATTTCGTAAAATAGTATATTTTTGAAAGCGGCACTAAAGACTCTCAAAATTGTCATTAAAATCTCAGAAATTGGCACTAAAGTAGGTAAGTCGTTATTGTACGATTTTTTCCTCGATTTTTTCTATAAGTTGGCCTTGGCGAGATTTAAGGACCAAACGTCAGACGCCCATCGCCCGTCAAAACCAGGCCAATGAACAGTTTTTTAAATGGAAACCATAGTTGGCCATGGTCTCAAAAATCAGGCATTTTTAAAGCTTTCCAACGATATAGGCTCGGATATAGGTAATACTCGATATGGTTATTTAGAAAAATAACGGAAATAACTATGGTTACCATTTAAAAAAAAAACAGTTTTTTAAATGGCAACCATAGTTGGCCATGGTCTCAAAAATCAGGCATTTTTAAAGCTTTCCAACGATATAGGTAATACTCGATATGGTTATTTAGAAAAATAACGGAAATAACTATTATTACCATTTAAAAAAACACAAGTTTGTGTCATATCTCGAAAATGGCCAATTCCCTCCAACTTTAATAGTTACACTTTTTATCTAAAATCAGAAAGAACGAAGCTAGACGGATTAGAATAAATCGCCAAAATTTATTTTTTTCAAAATATCTACCCTTTTTTCAAAAATCCACTAGGCGCGTTAAATTGGGCCCACAAAACTGCAGCAATTCGTTCCCCATTTAACCTTCCTTCTATCTCCGCTGGTTTCCGAGATCCTCATACTGATCATAAAAAAAAACTCAACCTGTATATACGTAAAGAGATTGGTCAGAGGACTCTTGCAGATTAATTGCACCGTACTGCACCAGACTGGACCTACAATAATAGGTAGAGCGATAAAGAAGCAACAACGGGTGCGGTCGGCTCACGGATGGGTGTCCGCTACCTTTAAATTATTTTGCCTAATAAAAGATAATTTAACACAATTTTCGGTATTTGTGTACCGAGACGAAGACATTGAAGTTCAACTTTTTATAACGAATGTGGTCATATTTTTTTTAGTTTTGTTAGGCAAAATAATTTAATCAACAACCTCCGACTTGCTGTACCTTCCAGATCGCACACAGTGATATAGTAGGTACCATTTATATTAACTTTATTAAATTCTCGCCAGTTTGTTTTGAAATTCCTTTGATTGATGTATCACAAGGCCTTCTATAGCTATTCCAAGAAATGCAACATGGCTGCCGGTCGCCATGTTTATAAGTTGATATATTTTTTCTTGTATACCTACCACATATACCATCTGGCGAATCAGCTCCGAAATTATTTAAAAATTTTCCATTCCGTGAATATTTAGGAATATTTAGATGGAGGGGAAGACTGATTTTACGTCCTTATTCTACCTATGCAACCAAAATGCAGGATGGAAGAAATTACCTTTTAAATATAAGTATCTTGATTATCGTATTTTAGCTTCACATACCTTACAAAGTGGTAAATTTTGGTTAGCTACGTGAAATAGTTTGATGATATTTTAATTTACGATTATTCTGGATTCTGGCATCCATTTAGTACCGGAAATTTAATCGAAATAAATTTATATCCTGAATGCTTGGCGGCACCAACTTTGCATCAAACGTAACAGAATTTTGGAGATTTGATATCATTTTCTTATCGATATTAACTAATAAAAAGTTAATAGAATGCTAAAGTTAGCGATATAAAATAGCTTTTACTAAATTACAAATTAATACAAATTTAGAAATTTCATACATAGTATATTAAGAAATTGAAAAAAAACTAAATATTTTAATACAGCGTTAAAATTTGGTACATCTATGTAAAATTTAAAAAGAAACTATTTCACGTAACACTTTTTGAAACTAAAACAAATAAGCGAATTTTTAGCGATTTTTCTAAAATGTCATTTTTGAGAGATAGCGAATCTAATTTTTCATATATTTTTTTATAAAATTTCTTTTTATATGATGCAAACTTTTTGGAGGAAACTGTATATAGGGCGAACCAGAAGAAACTTAATTTTTTTCCTTGCATGCTTCTTATTTTCCATCGGGATTTTCTGTTTCGTTCTAATCTCCAAATAATGAAGAATCAGAAGATTTATGCTTCAAGTGGGAGTTTAGCTATTTAAAAAAATCCGACAAAATATGTCATGTGTTAAATTTCAAAAAATCAAGTTTGGACATAGGCCTCTGCCAAAGATTTAGGGGACAAACAGAGATATAGACGCCAAACAAAAAGTCCCTTTTTACAAATAAAAATGATCATAATAAAGCTTCTTACTATCCATTGGACATGGTTAGGGAACAAAAACCTGTTATGCTATACTAGGATTAGGATTACGCAGTATCTGTTGCACAGTTTATATGAGGTTTTTGACTGACAATCGATGAGTAGGCGTAAGCGTAAGACACACAATGACGATAATAAATAATATGTTGGGAAAGGGTAGGACTTTCAGTGTTCATTTTAGAAACCTTTAGTCAGTTTGTAATCTGACGTAACCATTCCTGGTGTCGAGGGTGTCGCTTTATATGTAGATATGTTTGTTAATTGCTTTAATATTCGAAGTGAAAAGATTGCGCAGGATAGACTATGTAGCAAGATTTAAGTCTCAATAAAAAGAACCAGTATGTTAATATAGGAAAATTATTATTATCCACCGTCTTGTGCGGCCGCCATATTGGATTTAGTATGACGCCACTTAACTTATCGTTTTCCACCCGTCAAACCCTTTCATTTGATATACCTATGTCGAGGAGTGAGGAGCTTGTGAGGAAATAGGTAATTCGCCATTTAGCAGTGGCGGCCATTTTGAAAAAATCACAATACTGCGTATATAGATGACATTGTCACCAGAACCAAAAGTGTGGAAAAATTTTAGCTCAATCTGTTGGGTGGAAATGCTTTAAAATTCAGTTGCAAAATTTCAGTACATACACACACACACACACAAACTAACAGAGCAAGTTAAATAAAAGCTTCTAAAAATGAAATGATTTTATTTGTAACTTATATACCTAGGTTTGCTGCGAACTGAGTTCACCAGTTCATACATAAATGAATGATTCCTACAGGGTGTATTTTTACTACTAAAAATGTTTCAACTTTTGGCACATTTCGAAGTAATTTTATCGAAAAGAAAATTTTCTATCTCTTTTGTTTTGGAATTTATAAAAAGAACTTCCTAGGCATGCTTCTCGTGTCGATAGTTACCAAAATATATCTCAAAGATACGCCCTGTATAGTTGAAGATGTAACTATATAGCAACAACCTAGTTCCATTTGTATAGTAGGATGCTTTCATCAATCTAGTAGAAATATTATTTAGTCAAGTCGATTTTAATCTGCACACCAGAACGCTTAATAAATTAAATATGAACAAATTTAATTTGGCAGAAATGATAATAGAAAAGTAGGTCGGTCCATATTCGGTCTAATTCGGATAGCAGCCAAATTTTCGCCCACAATATTGTGTACCTACTTTGTTGTGGCAATTGAATATTGTTTTGTATTTCTCTTTACGAATGAGTGGAATCGATATTTCTCATGTTTATATTTTAATTGACTTGCGCGAGTGCTTTTTCATTTTCAAAAGTCACGAACACACATAAATGATTGCTTAGTTAGAGCATCGACAATTATTATTAAATAAAAGGAAATGTAATATAGTTGGAGTAACAAGTCTTGTTATAAATTATAAATTGTGCAGGAGTGCATTGTAGTTTCACTGACACGCACAATAAGAATAAAAATAGACTAAATAAAGTTTACTTACATGTGGTTATACATTTAAGTATATGGCCAGAAATAATTTTGGTGGACTCCATCATACACAGATAGTTAGGAATTTCATGTTATTAGGTACTTGCTTATTGGAGGGATTTCGATTGCCATCGTGGCCATATAATTGGAGTTTTTGATCGTTTGTGCTTTATTAGACCGTTTGGTCCGATATGCACGTTAAACTTAGGTTTGGTGGAATAGTGGATTTAAAAATCCATACCAATAGAGATATCAGTTCGTAGAGTATCTAGCATCTAATGTCAAACATTGTGAGGTAGTGCTCAGGGCCGTAGCTAGGGGTTTTCCATGGGGGGGGGGGGGTTAGGTTTAAGGTTAACTTTTTGAGCATTATCCTCAAATATACAGGGTGAGTATTTTCGATGACCACTATGGGGATCTCGGAAACTAACAGAGCTAGAACAAAAGTTAAATGGGGAAAGAATTGCGGTTTTTAATGCTCCATCTAATGCCCCTTTTTGAAAAGAGTGATTTTTTGCTATTTGATCAGATCTCTGTAGCTCCGTTATTTCTGATTATACAGAAAAACTTCAGAGACAAAAATTGTAGATCATTTTGGGCTTAATAAGATAATCTAATCCAATTTTTTATGTTGTATGTGATTTTTGAGATATGACATAAACTTTTGTTTTCTTTTAAATGTAAATCATAGTTGGCTTTGGCCTTATCAAATCGGCCATTTTTTGAGCTTTCCAAAGATATAATATATTTTCATAATTACGTTCTATTTTATACTTCAAACTTTCAAATATTTTATTTTTAGCTGGTAACAAAATGTAACAAAATAAAACAAAAATTAAAAAACTCAAATTCAAATTATTATTTTAAAAGGTCACCTTTTAAAATAAAAAATGTGTTCAAACTCAAACAATCCACCATTATTTATGCAAATATTGCATCTTTTTGAAACTGAATTTGTCGCCTTTCTTAGAGAGCGCCTGTCAATACTGGCAATTCCTTCTAAAACAGCTGCTCTTAATTCAACAATTGTCTCATACTTTGTTTTGTACTGTTCCCCATAAAAATAAATCCAAAACAGACAAATCGGGGGATTGGGGCGGCCAGGAAATAGGTCTATTTCTCTCTATCAAAATTTTGATAGAGCTGATCTTGGTAATTTCTTACGGGCAAATAATTATGTTGTGGACCTGCATCATGATAATTTTTGTTTTATTTTGTTACATGTTGTTACCAGCTAAAAATAAAATATTTGAAAGTTTGAAGTATGTCTAATTATAAAATAGAACGTAATTATGAAAATATTCCATGGCTTTCTATGAGAAAATTTAAAAAAAAATCAGAAAATTAGCCATAGCTCCTCATAGTGATCATCGAAAAAAAAACTCACCCTGTATATTGCCAAACGCAAACGCTTGACCTTGACGGCATGTTACATGTTACAATCATCCAAGCAGTGCAATCGTCCAAGCAGTACAATCTGCCAGCACGATTATTAATTTTTCCATTTTGGCTGACGCCGGGTTAATTAATTTTATAAATACCATCATGGGGGGGGGGGTTGAACCCCCGAAACCCCCCCCCCCTTATATACGGCCCTGGTAGTGCTTCAGATATTGAGAGGCTTCGAAGTAGCAACTTTTCAATTGATAAGAGCTTGTGATCTGTCGGTGTGTCCCAACAAAGTTTAATTTTGTAATATAGAATCGGGTCGAAAATATTAATGAAGATTTTCCTCAATTGATTCCGCAACGCTGCTACGAATCGCAAAAGTACAGGGTTTTTCCGTATATTTTTCAACCCACCCTAGAACCTCCATTTTTGATCCTAGAAAAAAACTTTTTATATGAAAGTTATAGGATTTTTTACGAGCCATTTGAATCTGTTAACAGATGAAACAAATGAACGTCGGAAAATTGAGAAAAATATATAAACATTTGTTTTTTAAATGGAACACGCTGTATATTTTTGGATTTTATATTTGCTCCACCCGCCTGCTCAGTATTTCACGTTGTATAATTTGACTATATAGTGTAAGGATCAAGAGACCGATGGAAAAACAAATTTGTATTTATTCATAGATATTTTAATAACTTTATTAGAACTTTATTAACAACAAGAAAAATAAAATAATAAAGGGTTATATCTCGACGTATCCACCATAAAGTTCGTAACATCTTGTGATATTGTTTTTCCATTTATTTAAGGCATTTCTAATGAATTGAGTCTTCCGTATTTAGCTAAAAAATCTCTACTTCTAATTTATTTCGAAGGGTATTGATATTTTCCGGTCTGTCATAATATATATAATTTTTTAAATATCCATGAATCATATTTGTCATTCAAATAATTTGTTACCGATTTACTAAATAAAATAATTTTTACGGACGAAGCTACGTTCACAACAGCCGGAATGTTTAACAGGCAAAATAAAAGATACTGGAACACAGAAAATCCACATAAGTACCAAGCTGTTAAAATCCAAGGTCGACAATCACTGAACGTTTGGTGTGGCATATTAGAAAATAGAGTTTTGGGGCCGATTATTTTTGAAGGCAGTGTATAACCAGGAGAAAGATACAAAAATTACCTTGAGAACGAAATTGAAGTTTTACTGCAACATCTTCCGAACCGCCAACAATTAATTTGGCAACAAGATGGGGCACCCCCACGTAACATCAGGTCGGTAACAAATTATTTTAATGACAAATATGATTCATGGATAGGAAGACATGGTTCAATTAGATGGCCGGAAAACAGCCCGGACGTGCCTTCCTTGGATATATTTCTGTGGGGATATTCAAAAAATAAAATATATTATGACAGACCGGAAAATATCAATACCCTTCGAAATAAATTAGAAGTAGATATTTTTGAGCTAAATACGGAAGACTCAATTCATTAGAAATGCCTTAAATAAATGGAAAAACAATATCACAAGATGTTAGGAAGTTAATGGTGGATACGTCGAGATAGAACCCTTTATTATTTTATTCTTCTTGTTGTTAATAAAGTTCTAATAAAGTTATTAAAATATCTATGAATAAATACAAATTTGTTTTTCCATGGGTCTCTTGATCCTTACACTATATAATCAAATTATGCAACGTGAAATACTGAGCAGGCGGGTGGAGCAAATATGTAACATATGTATATATCGTTGGAATCAGAAGACCAGTAGATTTCAAAAATCCAAAAATATACAGGGTGTTCCGTTTAAAAAACAAAAGTTTATATATTTTTCTCAATTTGTTAACAGATTCAAATGGCTCGTAAAAAATCCTATAACTTTCATATAAAAAGTTTTTTTCTAGGATCAAAAATGGAGGTTCTAGGGTGGGTTGAAAAATATACGGAAAAACCCTGTACATCAGTAACAGCCCCAGACTCTAGAAGAAAAGTTAATACAGAAAAGATAAGGAAATGTGAAGACTGATAAATATTACGTGTATCAACTTGTTTCTCATATGTGTATCTACCTATTTCTCAGTCCTCTATAATTTCTCTCAGTTTTCAACCCTAAAAGACCATCAACATTGGGTTACCTTCATCTGTGCCAACTGTACTACTTAACCTTCCTGTAGGTGTTATTTTTCCTATTCAGTTGAGGAAGACACCGTTTATCGCACCCTTGACTAAACCTGGGACGGGCCTCTCCATTGACTATTGTGTATTTATTGAAGCATCATCTTTAAACTTTAACTCCGAAATATTAGCCTTCTTGCATTTTTTGTAATTTATTCTTCTTCCTTTCTTTCACACAGTGTTCTTAATTTATATTTATTAATTTTACAAATGTCTGGATAGTAGCAAAATTTCGTACATCAAATAAATCTATTATAGCAATATATAGCGTATATCAAATATATAGCATACTAATTTCAGTAACTTTGGATGTCCCAGGAATATCGGCTAGTCTCCCAAGGCCTTTAGTCTAGACTGGACTTACTAGCCTGACACAAAAAGTGTTTTGTTGTTTGTTATCTACGATACATTAAAGCACGGAGAGAATGCGCCCCAAACACAGCTCATAATATAATATAGAGTTGTGTTAGAGGTTGTTGCCAGGAAATATAATGTGATAATGTGGCTCCTATGGTACCAAAGTTAATATTCCCCTGCTGTCAAAAAGCTTTAAAAAACTATAGGTACATGGTTATTTGGAAAGGTGAATGATTTTGTAGCAACTTTTAGGGCGCCTAAAGAAAAAAAACAATGTATACATATATAATTTAGTATGCCCAGTAGCCGCACTGAGCGCCGATACTTTGTTCTAGACTCAGTAAAATATCACTGGATACCCGATTGGTGGCTATCGACTGCCCCTCTCTTACCCAAAGCTATTGCTACGTCAGCACAGGACGCACCCTATAGGGAAACATTAAAAGCTGTAACAATCTTTACTGTTTTTAATATCCCATGGAAATCAAAAAAAAGTATGAACGAAATTTATTGTTTATACCGCTTTTGGCCGCTCAATGAGCCGTAAACTCTAATGTTGCATAACTAAACCACGGACGTAGTTTCCGTAAAAATAGAGGGTTTGTTTTCAGCGCCACCAATTGGCGTAGTCGGTAAACAAATTTTATAAAATTTTAGATTACCAAATATCTATTTAAAATTTTTAATGAGTCAGTTTTTTTATAGCAATACATTGAATAGAAAATGAGATTTGAACATAGGTCCACAAAAGCTAATTTTCAAGATATATTGGGCGTTAAAATTTTGGGGCTCAAATACAGGACTTTTTGTTTCTTGTAGATTTCCAATTAGAGTTAGAGCTAGTGCACCATGTTTTTTGGGAAAATAATTTAAGTTGATTTAATAGAAGTCAACTACACCTGAAACTATAACATATAGCAAAAAAGCCAAGTGACAGTTTTTGTTAAAAATTAAAATTTTATACAGAATCATATTTTTTGTTGGATTACCTAGTATCGCTAAAATCGGCGCCTGCGCCACTGTTTGTATGGAAATAACAAAATGTTTCTGTCTACCTGGATATATTCGAAAATATATTCGATATATTTTTGAAATTGAACTGTTGATCATTTTCTATCAAATGTTAAAGTCCTACTACAAAAACCTTATTCTCCTTACCTCCACGTATATAGTATTTATAAATTAGATTGTTGACAAAAAACGCCAAGCTACGAGTATACGAAGACACAAATAATTAAACACGTTTCATTTTCGGATGGCTCAACTGAAAAAGCTTGCGTCACCGCTATGTAAATATTATTAAAATTTATTAACATTGTAACTGTCTTAAAATGAAGGCCGCGACATGCAAATAATTTTAATAATCTCATAGTGAAAGTGTGCATAAAAAATATAACCAAAATTATCATCCAATTCCCATATTTATTTATGTATTGCATAAATAATTCTCAAGTGCATTCAACGACACAGTTTTACTTGCACTTGACAAGGTACTTTAAGAGAATATTTAATTCCATAATATATGCTCGACTAATTTTCAAATCCTTGAATACAAATTAATACAGGTGAAAACACTGAGCCATAGCTATTTTTAGAATACAAACATAAAGTCTACGTTGCACAGAGTTAATATTTAGCATTCCGTAAAAAATAAATTATTTTTGCCAATGATGCAATAGTTTCAATAAAACTATAGCAGCTCTACGAGTTACCCACTGAGTGGTCCGCAAAAAGAGATTTTTTAAATCTTACAGATATTAATAATTTTAAATTAAATTTATTGACCAAATACTAAATATATACAGTGTGTTGAATTTTAAGTGTGAACACCCTCGAACAATTTTTGCTCTTGAGATATTCCCAAAAATTATTATCAATTTTTTATCGAAAAACTGACACCGTTATCTTATTAAGCATCCTTGAAAATGGTAGGTACGTGTTAAACATTTTTGGGTACTCTGGTTTTGTAAATATTCTTGCAGTTTGAAGATAGAAAAGTAGTAAAATGTTATTAAGAAACGTTGTGCGGAATCTAAGATTATGCTCCGGAACAGAATCTCTGAGATAAGATCGACACCTTCACTCAAATGAATTTCAGAAAAGGTCAAATGTAATTCAGAAATATCACTTGTAATTTATTTCGCAAAACACTTCATATAGCGAATTCTAAAAAAAAATTGAAATTAAGATATTATAATACCTGATGTTGATGGGTTAGATAATATAAAAAATATGACTCATATACCTAATAATTAATTTAAAGAACTTATTTTCAGTGTCCCGAGGAAGATGTTATTCGGTATAATATCTATCTATATTTTATATTATCTATAACCCATCAAGATATCTTAATTTGAATTTTTTATAACTCCCTCTATGAAGTGTTTTGTGAAAAAATTGGAAGTTTTGGAGTTACAAATAACACTTTCTGAATTACAACTGATGCTTTCTGAATTACATTTGATCTTTTCCGAAACAGACTTGACGAATCTGTTTGTTGTTTCTGAAATAAGTACCTAGATATACAATTGATTAATCTCAAATTCAAATTATGCTTTCTGAATTACATTTGATTTTTTTCTGAATTTTATTTAACTAATCTGAATTTCAGCATAAATCTGAGTTACAGTTGATTTTTTTTCTGAATTACAACTAATATTTCTGAATTACATCTGACCTATTCTGAAATTCATTTGACCAATCTGAATTTTAATTGATGCTTTCCGAATTACGAGTACATGTGGAAAAGGTGTGCTTTATTAAGATCTCCTTTTAAAATGAATATACGAAAAGCTAACTCCAGGGGTTCCCAAATCGTGCCCCTCTTTTTGGTTACTCATTTATATCTCGATAACGGTTGGTCCTAGAGAAAAAATCAAAATAGTTTAAGTACTTATGTATATTCAATTTTTCTTGTCTTTAACCGTTCTCGAGTAATGAACTTTTAAAAAGTGTTATTTTTTTCAAAAATAACTTTCACGCTGTTGGACATACAATGTCACGTACCTAAACCATTATAAACTCCTGGACAAAATTAACGCACCAACATAATAAATCCCCACAAAATTAAAATAAATTAATGGAAAAATAAATTAATGGAAATATATTAAAAAAGCAATAAATTGCATTATTTCGTTAGTTTAACAGTAGTAAATGTCCAAAGACACGCAAAGTAATTTAAAATATAATTTGAAATTTTGTACGTTGATGCGTTAATTTTGTCCAGGAGTATATTTAGAGCAAAAGTGGTCAGAAAAGAAGTTGCAGAAGATATCTTCAACGTTGGAAATTAAAAAGTGAAATCCGCCTATTACGTCAAAAGTTATTTGAAAAATTCATTAAACCAATTAGTTGCTAAAATTGCGGATTGCCTTTTAAATAGCGGTTATGTATAACTATACAAATGAATTATATTACGTGCCGACACATGTATATTATACATACACTAATTTAAATTGCATGATATAATTTAAATTCTGTGTGTTACCGGTTTTCTTCCTTGGCTATATAAATTGTTCCAAATCAAGTTTTCTTCATAAAATCTCCTCAGCAACCGCCTTTTAAAATATCTACATGTTGATTTGGAACACCCTATATAGGGAGTCTTCGATAGCGTTAATACCTTTCGGGACGGGGCAAAACAGCACAATTTGAGAAATGTTTTTACTAACAAATAGTAAAATTAGTACCCAATATATGACGCAATTAAGCCAATCATTTTGATTTATCTTTGATGTTTTGAGCCTATAGATGGACCAGGGAGAGGTTCATCATCAAGTTTTGGGCCAAGGGACTCTGTGGCATCAACGTCGGTGTGAAGAATTTCGCAATCTTCATCGTCAATAAAGGGAACATTGTTTAGACAGTTTCTGTGGCATTTGTGGCATATAAAAAAGCTGATATTCAGAATGTTGCTGAGGTATTCACCAGTCTCATGTCGTCTCCAAAAGACATTAAAAAAGCTGGGAGACGGTGTTTCCTCAAATGGTATGGTGCACCACCAAATGAGACTTTCGGTCCCACTCCTTTCTTAAATCTGCCACTAGCATGAAACCAGACATCTCGCCCCTTCCACTAACCGAAGGATCAGCAAAGCAGCATAGCTTTCGAGTTTACCTCCAAATTCAGAGCTGGTTGGGTAACAAGCTTCCCCCAGGATTATGGGGGTGGGAAGTTAGACACAGATCAATTAAAGGAGATCAGCTTCTGCTCTTTCCCACCACAGACCTTGAGGCTCCATAGAAGCTATTCTGAACTTTATACTTTGGCTGTGGTGGTGCAAAGTGCAGTTGCCAGAAGGCCGGTATGAACTGCTCACTATTTTGCCACAACTGCCACAGAAACTGTCTGAACAATGTTCTCTTTATTGAGGATGAGGATTGCGAAAGTCTCCTTACCGACGTTGATGGCACAGAGTCCCTTGACCCAAAACTAAATGATAAACCTCTCCCGGGACTATCTATGCGCAAAAATTAAAGATAAATTTAAATGTTTAGTTACGTTATAATATTAGGTAGGTACTAATTTTACTATTTTTTAGTAAAAACATTTTGCAAATTGTGGTGTTTTTATTAAACCCTTACCCCGTTCCGAAAGCACTTAACTCTATCGTGTACTACCTATATATAGGGTGTTTTTTCGAAGAAAACTTGATTTGGAACAACTTGTATAGGCAAGTAAGAAAACTGGTAAACACACACAGAGTATTTAAATTATATTATGCAATTTAAATTTGTGTATGTACCTATAATATACAATATGTGAAAATCAATTTGTTCAGAAATGTATCTGCTTTAATTTTCTAGAGGTATAGTGACTGTTTCATTAGGACCAACGTTTATTCAGATGTAAGCGAAAAACCAAAAAGAGGGACACATTTTGGAAAAGCCTGGAGTTATCTCCTCCCGCAGAAGCGGGGACTTCTTGGTATATTCATCTGCAAACACCTCCGAACACAGCCCAAAAGTAAAAAAAAGTGCACACAAAAGTCTGTCTTTCGTTGACTGGACTAATATATGTCAATACGAATAAAATATATAACATTATCTAATTTTGAACATATCAGTAGGTTCTTGGCACTAGTGATATTTTTTTATGTATCTTGATGTCTGCGTCACGGGCGTAGCCAGGATTTAGTTTTGGGGGGGGGGGGGGGGTTAGTTTGAGAAGTAAATAAAATAACAAAAATATACTTACATGAAATTTAATATCTATATATTCATCCGAAAAACTACGACATATTTATAAAGTTAGTGAATGTTCATTAGAGCCAAACCATTAAGTCTGTTTTTACTTGTAGTGTTTCGTAAATAGTTTTTCAGTCTCCTTAGGCTCGACAAAGACCTTTCTGGGGTAGCAGTGGATATACAGGAATGGTAGCCAAGATTTGTAGTAATGTGTAAATATTAGGATAAAGGTTTTTATCGCACATATCTAGGCATTCCAAACTAGATTTCGGGGTAGGCAAGTTCGGCGGCAACTGCGTCTGCCTCTCGTCAAAAGATGGCGCTAGGCGCTACTATTACTACATATATTCAAACGTAATAATAATTTGAACCCCCGAAACCCCCCCCCCCCTTGGCTACGCCCGTGGTCTGCGTAATCATATTTCACTGAACTATCAGTTTTGAATAGCAATTATCCCGAAAGTATTATTATTATGTCTCTGAAAGAGAATTAAAAACTATCTATACATAATATTGGAAATTGGGAAGATATTGGGTTATTAGTATCATTATTCGCCGATGATTTTTCTGGCAACATTTTTTTTTATATCAGGGAAACCTTTGAACGTTATTAATTATTAATAAAGTAACGAACTGTATTATAAAAATTGCCATTTCGCTTTTAGTTTCCATCAGGGCAATTTCCTTATTCAAAATTGAGTGGGACATCACCGACTCTTTTTGATGAATGATCTCTACTTTAGACGTATATCATGTTGGTGAAAGTACACAATAATTGGCAATTCCACACTTTAAACATTATTAAATTCCATGAGAGTACTGTTGTAAATCTTTTTATTCTGCAGAACACATAATGTAGACTAGATATGATAATTGATAATTTTCTTGTTTATAATTTTTTAACACGAATACCTAAAGTAATCTAGTCGCTTGTATATGATATTAAATACCTATGTGTGTACTTGTGAACATAATGAAAGCCAATAAACCAAGAATTTTGATAAACGGCGAATATTTACAATAAAAGTTTTCTACACTTTATACATGTGTAATTTTTATTATTAGGAAATATTATATCAAGATATGTAAACATTGTGCATATGGTTGATAAGGTTGGGTAATCTGTGATAAAATTATTTTTTTTATAGCTTAAAATTTCTATTAGAAATTATTACATTGTTAGTACATCAAGGTAAAATGTAAACGATACAATAGCAAGAAAACCCAATACATTTGCATAGCAAACTTAACACTTGCTTAAAGGTAGTTACAGTTCTAACAGAGTTAAAGCAGACACTGAGAAAAATCGATAAAAATCTTTTGACCAGAAATGTACGTAAATCTGTCCACCTCTTCGCACGATAATATTCGCAATCAAATAATTAATCTGGTTCTTCAGAGACATAAAAAATCTGAAACTATTCTGCGTCGCGCACCGAGGACTCTAATGCCTTGGAACACCGTCGCCAATTCTGCCACTTCCAGGAAACCTACACTTCAACGACCGAAGAAACCGACGCGACGAGCGGCCTCAGAACCGTCAAATTCGAAAAAGTGACCGTGCGAAAAACCGTGCGTCAAATCGCCACTTCCACGAGCACCCAGTCCCTGAGGAGAACCAACACGTCCAGCCGGACTCCTTCCGAAGAACGCGTAGACGACTCTGCGTATCTGACTCAGTCCAACGGCCACCTGGCCTCCAATTCGAAGACATCCAGCGCCAGCTCGCTGCCGGGACGCTTCCCCTCAGAGGAGAGCCTGAGGGAGAGCCCTTCCAGGGAGGGGCTGAGCAAAGAGGAGTGGGAGGGCGGGAGCGCGAGGAGCTCGGCGACCAGCTCCAGCTCGGAATGGTACAGCGAGTTCAGGACGCAGAGCCTGCACAGCGGCTCTAGCAGGTTGAACTATGTGAGGAGCAAGTCGCAGTACGAGGAACACATTGACAGCATTAGAGGTAGATCAATACATATATTTTTAATAATATTTACAGGGTTAAATAAAAAAACACTGTAAAAGTTTGGGGTCTGTTTCTCACAATCCTAAATCTTTTATTGCTACCGGTTTCGTAATATGAACATTATTACATCATCGGGCATATAGGCTAAAACATGTTTTAGCTAAAACATGTTTTAGCCTATATTATTACATCATCGGGCATATAGGCTAAAACATGTTTTAGCTAAAACATGTTTTAGCCTATATGCCTGATGATGTAATAAAGTTTATATTACGAAACCGGTAGCAATAAATGATTTAGGATTGTGAGAAACAGACCCCAAACTTGTATAGTGTTTTTTATTTAACCCTGTAAATATTATTAACATAGACTCACACCGGCCTTCCCATAACTACATTTATTTTTGTTTGTTATAGGGGCAATCTCGTGGATTTTGAGAAATCGGGCATATATCTGTCCATCTAAAATAGTTTTTGCTACTATTTTTTGTTATTTCAAAATCTTTAAAAAATAGCGGGAAATTTTTTATCCCGCACGCATCTTATTTAGTAAGTCTCGTGCGTTATGACAATGCCACTCATTGGTGGTTATAACTAAGGTCAAATATATATAATAAGACCATTCTTGACACCGAACCTTAGGCGTAGACCATACTTTCGGTTCCCAGATGCTTGAGCACTTGATGAAGTACGGGAAATTTAAATTAAAAAGTGACATATTTTCAATAGCTCAAGAAGGTAATAATGTTCATTAAATTTTTCACTATAGCACGTTCTAGTAATAGAGAAAAATGTAACACAAACTCGAATTATAATTTTGTCTCTGGGATATTCGAAAACTCATGACGCACCATCGATTAAGCAAAAAATCCCTAAAGTATTTTGTTGAGAATATTTTTTTACGCAGCCGAAAAGTTAGTTTAGTTTAGGTTGGCTAATATAGAAAATACCTATGCAAGAGAGGTAATTAATTGCAGATTTGTCTACTTTGTTTTTTTTTATTTTCATTTTATAAAAGGATACAATTAAATTAGGCCGATTGTTTTTGGATTTGGCACAATCATGAACATGATCTGCAAACAATTTCTTAAAAAAAATTTTTGAAATATTTTATGAAAAATTCACTAGGTATGTAAAGTATTCCGAAAAACTTTTCATACAGAAAAGGCATTTTAACTAAACCAAAATAGGCTGGCCTTTGGCTTAGCATAAACAAAGCTACATATTCACTGTCAGTAACATTTCCGCGAGGCACACCAATATTTTTCATAAAATTTTATAGAGCGTGTCCCGTAAGTCGGCTCTGGGTGACAGGGGAGGCCATTTGCGACAAGAAAAACCCAATATCAGTGACATTTCTATAGTCACTGCCAATATGTTGTTATCCAATAATTGTTAACCGTTTTCAAGATACAAATGAAAAAAAAATCAATTTTTGCTTAATGTCCGAAACTAGAAAAGATATTTGAACCAAATTTGGTATACGAAATGTTGTCATGAAGAGCCAACACTCCTGCCAGTATCAAGCTCACCGGTTGACCAGTGGCGGAGATAGGGGTCACCGGGAAAAATATTAATGTAATAATAATAATGAAATAATGCAATGCTCGGTGTACGATTAAAAAGATACAATTTTTAGATACACAATTTATTTGGCAACAAATTTGGATACTTGTTTCGTATCGGCTACCATTTTGCAGTAAATGCGATTTTTTGTTAATTTTAACCGCAAAAGTACCGTTTTGGAAATAGGGGGTGCAGAAAAATGAAAAAAAAAACATTTTGCCACCAAAAATCAAAATTTTGGAGTTAATTTTGTGGGGAAGGAATAAAACCAAAAAAACTACACCTTATAGATTTGGTGGTCCTTTGATTTTGCCTGTTTTTCGCTAAACACAAAAAAATATTAGCTTTTGTCGATATATCGAATAATTCATATCCCTATCACATTTTGACACAAAAAAAATCGAAATTTTGGCATTGATTTCTTGGGAGAAAAATTAAGAAAGTAAAAACATTCTACCATAGGATTTGGTGGACCTTTGAAATTGCGCATTTTTCGCGGAACACCATGTACCTTTTTAAAATTGTGTATTATCATTTTTAGCCAATTTTATTTTTAGTCATTTGCAAATGTAAATTTATTCCGCAAATTGTGTCTGTTCATCCTTAAAATATGAAGCTTCCAAATAAGACTTAATTTATGTAAATGTATGTATATAAAGTTTTATTTATAGTAGTTAATTCTGCAAGGTTATCGCGTGGGGTTGCTCTACGTATGGAAAATAATATTGCTTAGTATTGGAGACTAAGTTCTTGTTTTTTCGCTATATTTATACCAGTGATATCACAGTCAGCATCCGTAAAAATTTTGATTCCAAAACTCCTAAAACAAAGTGAGGATATATATAATTTGTTTCTCGATGTTGTCATCGACTTTAATATACTCTGTTATTGAAGTTTTCATTTTAATAGTTGTTGTTTGCAAAGAGGCCATCATTTTAAATTAGCCTTTTTCACGAATAATTATAATTATTGTAAATTATTGTTCGCTTCTGTGTTAATTAATAACAGATTTAACGAATATGTATTAATGTGTTGTTGTCTATTACAGTTTAATCGAATTTAACGAGGTCATAGGCGACGCACGGCCCTTAATACTATTATACAAATTTTATTTAAATGGTCTAAAAAAGAATAAAATAAACTTTGAAATATTTCAAACCAAAGCAAACCAACAATTTTGTCACACACAAAACAACATCACACAAAAATCTATCCACAAAACCAAAATCCGTAAAATAAAGCGCAATCCTATTTGCGCGCACGGCACTGGTTATACTGGCCTAACTGGCCTATGTCGACACCTGCTCCATGGATCTCCGAAACGCCGACCAATCAAACCACTACGCTCGCTTCCTTATTGACTAGGTCGACGTCGACCGCATAAAAACCTTTGAATTTTATACGGGTGATTTCTGCTGATAAGTCTGGTATTTTAACCAGTATCAGAGCGTGGTAAATGCTATGAAATAGATCGCGCCCTGTATATCACTGTGTTCCAAGTGAGTTCATTTATTTATACTACCTATACACAAAATATTTTTTCAAAATAATATGCCCAAGAGATGAAATAGCTTTTATAACGGAAAATGGTTGGGTTTCGAGAAGTCATACAAAAAATGGTCAATATGCGAGGGACAAAAAGTTTTAAAAAACATGAAAATAAATAAAATTAAAAATTAAAATAATTTTTTCAACTTTAACACATCTTGTAGTTGAAACGGAAAACGGAAAACATATGGGTAAAGGCATATTTGGCAAAATTGAGTAATTTTGTCAAAATAAGTTTTTCATTTAATGTATCATATACAGGGTGTATCAGAAATAATGGAACATATTGATACAGCATGTTCTAGAATGAAAAATAATTAATAACTTCTTCTTAATATTTTTTGCCTTGCAGGCTACAGTTTTTATGATACAGGGCATTGAAATTTCCCCAAAAATCAATCAATTCTTCTAAGAAAAATCCATATAATTATTTTTTTTTGGAATCGGTATTAAAGTGTCTCAGAATCGTCATTAAAAGCTCAGAAATCGGCACTGAAGTAAATATGCCAATATTTTAAGATTTAGTTTTTCATACCAGTTGGGCTTGGCGAGATGTGAGATGTTAAACTTCAACCACCTCAATGTGGAATTGTTAGAAATAACAACAGACTCTTTAAGTATAAAAGTCTTTTGGTCGGTTTGAACATCAATAATATTTTCCCTGTGCAAGAGAGGCGCCAACTTGGTTATTGTTATTGTTCTCTAGGTAGAGCGATATAAGAAGGAAAGCTATGGCCCGCGTTGTGGGCTCATGAATGGGTGATCCTTTTTTAAAATAATCTTGACTAACAAATTTCTTTTTCCAATTAAAATACTATATATTATATAATGTGTCCCTGCGTACTGAAGTTTCTTTTTGTAACTCATGTGGTTTATAGGACTTATAGGCCTCGGCAATTAAATTTCACATTCACATAAATAACTGTATCTACTGCTATACTAGAACTTCAAACACAATAGACAATTTAACAATGTCAATCCAAAATATGTTTGTTTGTGACCAAGCAAATAAAAAAATTTACAGAAAAACTCAAGCGACCTTTTCTATCATGCACATACACAAATCATAGAATAAGATTGTGAAGCAAAAGTTAAATTTTTTCCAGTTGCCTAGCTTTTTTGCTCAAATCAATTCAACCCCTCATCTATGCCACTAGAGATACCAGACTTTTTCGGACTTTTAATAAGAACTCATGAACGTGTAATACTCCTCATCAAATTTCAGTGAGATACCACAGTAATAAAAATCCATGAACCACGAAAACCGTAGCTCATAGGGGAGGAATATATTATATGAAAAAGTGTAATTATGTTTAGCTCTAGAACTTGCTGTATGAATATTGACCACCATTTCTGTTACAACCTGTATATAGGCACAGTATTAATTTGTATATATTAATTTGTGCATAATCAGAAATTGCGAATTTTGAAATTAGGTCACGAATAAACTAACTTTAATTTACGGACCGAAATGCTTAGAGAAGGGATTTAGGAAGCTTTTGAATCCATTCCATGAGATGAAATCAGAAGTTATAATAATCTTCCGAAAATATTGGAACTATGCGTAATTCGGGGGGGGGGGGGGGGGGGATGGCCCGTTTCTTAAATGTTGTAATTTTATTTGTGCATTTTGAAATTTTTCACTGTAATCAAATAATATAGTGAAAATTAAAAATAATTCCTTCGACAAAAAAATATTTTTGCCTAAACCGAAAATTACTTTATTCTTGACCTAATTTCAAAATTTGTAATTTTTGAACAATATTTAATTGTCACTATCTACCTGTACAAATAACTATAATTCTATTAGGGCCAGAGTTACCGGAAGTTTTTCTAACTGCAAAAAAATGTTCGTGCAAATTTAAAAAAAAATACATTCCATAATTTTATAAAAAAAAATTTCAATTTCATCATTCATATTTAACATCGTGTAGAAATTATGTATAGGTACAGAAAAAGCTGCATATGTATTATAATCCAACTGTAGTGAAGGAATGAATAATACCTAGGTAGGTACTTAATAATATTATATAGTACATAATAGATTTTTCTGAAGTATTATATATTAAGTAGGTTTGTTTCGGCCGAGCTTCAAACCAGTTTGAATTTGTCAGGAGCACACGCAGTTTAATTTTAATTTTTTTAATTTTGGGCGACAGAATGCAGGTACCTACGCAAAAATAGGATTTTTTTATTTTGCTCCGAAATAAAAAAAACTGACTATAGGGCTACATTATGCATGTCCTGAAACCAAAATAGAACCCGAAAAACTTTTTTTTATGGTATTTTAAATTAAATCACTCACTTAGGCCCGGTTCTTTAGTTTTTAACTTCAACTATGAGAAAAAAATAAAAATAAATTCTTTAATACAAGGCCATGCTTTTTTATTTATGCATACTTTTTCAATACAAACAATTTTCCTTTATACAATTTTTCTCTACGACGCAAAATAAGGGTACTTTACTCTTGTGCCGTATGTAGGTAAGTTTTTGACTCCCCCTCGTATACCGCGATATCTGCATGAAGTTTTTCAGGCCCTATTTTGCTTTCAGGACATATCTAATGTAGCCACATAGTCAGTTTTTTATTTTGGCGCAAAATAAAAAAAAAAATCCCATTTGTAGCCTACTGTGCCGGTCACTAACTACTTTTCTTTTCAAAAATAAGTTATATCTTAACCATTTCTATTCCTAGTGCGGACTAAGACATTAGTGGTTTCTAGGAGTCGAAATGTGTATTCAATGCAGTAATTTATTCGTATTGTATTGATTATGCTATTACGATTTTATCATATCGCCGTCTATCCAGCACCTTTTGGGTATACAGGCAAGTAGGTTATTTGCGTAACCTTCAGACACAATGTTTTTTGTACAGGAACTTCGGCAAATAGCAAGCTATATTATTTTATACACAATATGCGCTCAGAGTTAGTGATCAAATGAAGTTTGTACAGTCATTCATTAAGTTAATTACATTTATTATAAATATTATTAATAATTAAACAAACATATTATATTATTACAGGGTTCTCCACATAAAACTTCCACCCTTCGTAACTATTCGATTTCTTGGACTTTTTTAAACATTACAAAAATTCGAAAAATAACTTCTAACTTCAACATTCCCTATAGGTGGTACAACGGAAACAAATTATTATACAGGGTGCCCCCGGATTGTTTGGAAGACTCTTGTAAATGACAAAAAATTTCGAGTTCAAATTTGACCTTTTAGCGTTCAACCCTGCTTGGTTTGGAACTAATTTGTCATATTTACTTTCAAAAATCATGTAGGTAAGTACCTATGCCTTGAAAATTTAGAAAAATAGTTATTTATGTACCAAGGCACTGAAGTTCAACTTTTTATGACACATGTGGAATTTAGTCGCCGGGGCCTCTGGCCGAGGCAAATAAACCACATGAGTCATAAAAAGAACTTCAGTGCCGAGGTACATATTATATTTTTTTGAAATCGGAAAAAAATGTTTTATTAGGCGAATAAATTAATCATAAGAGATCACCCGTCCATGAACCGAGTGCGCGCGGCGTTGCTTGATTTTGACGATTGCTCTACCTAGGTAGAGTACGACGAGACACGGCACTTTCTGACAGAAAATCCAAACTGCTGCCTGTTGTGCAGCCTCCATGTAAAATAGATTCATATTCAAACCTACTAAAATATTTATACTGAAAGATTGCGCTCTATAGGTAACAATTTCGCAATGTGTACGAAAAGTTAAATGGGCCTTTATTGGCCGGGTTTTGAATATTCTTTGGTCTCTTTGACGGCCGATGGCTCCGCGTCTGACGTTTGATGTTTACATCTCGCCAAGGCCTATTATTGAAAAAATCGTACAATAATGGACTACTTCAGTGCCGATTTCTGAGCTTTTAATGACGATTTTGAGACACTTCACTGCCGATTTAAGACAAAGACAAAATATTATAAAGGAAACTTGTTCATAATGTAAAACTGAGTAGGTTTGCAAAATTTCAAAATAATAGCAACTTTGATTTTTTAATCTTTTTCCACTATTTTCTTAGATAGGTGCCCTTTCTGTAGTTTTACTTTAAAATGTTATTAAGGCAACTTGTCCACGATGAAAAACTGCATAGGTGTGGAAAATTTCAAAAGCCTAAGCAGAAAAAAAAAACAAAGTAGGCCATCATAATAACTTTTGACGTGGAAGCTGCAGAAAGGCCACTTTTCTACAAAAAAAAATCAAAAAATCAAAAATAAAAGTAGGCCTAGACAGGGGTTATTACATAAAATGTTTTTCCTTCTAAACAAGTTTCCTTAATGCAATTTTATCGTAAAGCCTACAAAAAGCGGACACTTTATACTGGTATGAAAAATTAGTTTTTCAAAATTTCCAAGGCATAGATGATTTTTTGAAAGTAAAATTATGTCACAAATTAGTTGCAAGTCAAGCACGGATGAACTTCAATAGGTCGAATTTGAATTCGAAATGTTTTTGTCATTTACAACATAGTCGTTCAAACAATCCGGGGTTACACTGTATAAAGTAGGTATGTCCCTGGATGGGGTTTACAAGAGGTGAAATGGCCGAAATGTTTAACTTTTCGCAAAAAAGTCACTCTTCATACAAGTTTTTGCTTCCTTGGTAATGAAGATTAGCGTATGTCCCTAGATTCTTTTAACTGCCGCCGCTGACTGAATAAATTGGCACTCAGACGAATTACTTCGATTCCGCAAAAGTCAAGGTCTGAGACCTGCACTTGAAATTAGCAAATAAATAAACGATGTAAGAGGATAAATATACCGACAACCTAATGGATTACTTATCTGCACCTCCTGAAACCAAATCCTAAATGATTTAATTTTCCTTTATTTGCCACGATTGAAACATCCGTGGAAGAAGACGAACCGTGGATCTTGTATATTTAGAAAAAAATGAGTTATAATTTCATTTTATTTTTAGACAAAAATGCTATTATAGTATATAATATGCATTATGGCCATTATGGACCTGTGTATAGATTGTAATAACTAATAACTGTGGTACCTAACTATACAGTTTTTAGCTCCTAAAGTAAAGTAAAGATGCTTCGAAGATATCTAAATTATATCAAATTTGGTATAGAATTTGAAAATTAAATTTTTAAAGCTTCAAAATGGGTAAAAGATATTGGTATAAAGTTTTATACCATTTTAACCATAATGACGAGTCTATTTAAAATGCTGAAAATATGTAGGGGGTTTACATTTCATAGTACCGATATAGGTCACAAAATATGCTAACTTTTGTATGCCAAAAACTTGAAGAGTTTAGGGGAGAAAGCAATAGCATTCTGGTCAAAATTCTTATGACGAATATGGCACTGATCACTGATCAACCTTACATAAAAACGAGAAATTAATGTCAAGCAAGATTCTTTATTTTATTCACCGAATTTTAAGTGTCTACTTAACATCAAGGCAAGTGATAGCATTTACTTATATAAACGCGAATAAGTACTTTTATTATTCACTTACCAACAAGTAATACCTAACTTTAAATATGTCAAGTAAAAGCGTTTACTTAATTTTATTCACCAGACCCAATGATTTTAAAACCCCAATTCTTATAATTATAATTTTAGGTTAGGCAAGTTACGAGACTGTAAACTCATACCAGGTTTGAGCTCAATATTTAAAAAAAACGCAATTTTTTAACAGGGCTAAACCTAAAAATTAACAAAAAGTCATAATACCTACATAGACAAATAGGTTGCAATATCTCGTCAAATACCTACATTTAAATGTTTCCTAAACTAGTTTACTTTGTATCATCAAACAAGCCAAAATAATACTACATAACTATACACACTTTTGGCTCCTGACGGGTAATAGGTGTAATTGTTTATCATTTTCCGAATGTATAATATATAAAGATATAATTTTCAATTTGGTGGAAAAACCATTAAAACATTTCCATGTTTTACTCTTACTCGATGTCTTCCTTTGACGATTTCATGCTCATCTTAGAAACTGATACCTAATAAAAATTTGACTAGGGACAATTAATTTTTTAAAATAATGTGTAATGTCATCCGAAAAGAAATGTTGAGCTAAATGCAAATATTGAATCTTATTAAGTATATATATATTGAAACTTTCATAGATTGCAAACTTACTAACTAAATTTACCTATCTACCCACTTGAAATAAGTATTTGTACAATTCCGTTGGAATATTTCATTGTAATATTATATTAGGGAATATTTATTTTTTATATTTGTATCGTACAACACTGTAATAAAAAGAATATCACTAGAAAAATCCGTTGTCAGCCTTTATATTTATTCAAACTTTGGAATATATCCTTCAAAGTTAAATGCTCCCATATTTCATTATTTTATTTCAATATTTTTGATGACTTTCCCAACTTTATTGCCATTGCGTGTCGATATAACTACTGCGTTTTATAACATCTGAATACAGACAAATATAGTTGCCATCCATATTTTCAACTATGACGATTATGCAAATCGAGAATTTGAGTTATTATAACAACCTGCGAGAAAATTTATGCATAAAAGCAAGGAAGGCAAAATATAATTTAGTATTCCCACATTACTTCGTGAAGTTTTAGAAAATTGTTACTTTTAAGATTTCTCTAATTGTATTTACCTTGATCTTAGCAAATGAAATTTTGTTTATTTTGCTCGTAAAAAATTAATTAGATGCATGCCAGTTATAGGTATTATACAACTTTGCTATTGCACAACTACATAACTAACTACTAGGTGAAACTTCCACAGGCAGAATGTGATGAATCTGAGTTTCTTCCGGTTGGATCCTGCGTCTGCGAGAAGTTTCGCTGACGCAGGATCCATCCGGAAGAAACTCAGATTTAAAATAGCAGTTTTAACCCTCCCCATCCTATCCGAAAGTATGTACAGGGTGGTTCATTATAAATTGACACCCCCCCCCTTAACTTGTTAGTTTCTGAGGTTAGAAAAAAAGTTGTTGACAAAAGTTTTAGATACTAATACAAAGTTTTTGGTGACGCTATTGGACCGTGTACAGTGTGTTCTAGAAAGCCGTGGCAGACATAACTTATGTCTTTTTAAATGGAACACCCTATATATTTTTGCATTTTTGAAATCTGCTCGTCAAGGCAATCAAAATGATATTAAACTTTGGGGCATTATCTTTTTCCGTTTTTGAAAAATTCCGTATTCAAATTTTATACTAAATTTATTTAACTTTAATTTGTGGATCTCGTGATAAAGATAGACGATCAATGTAATAACGAAAAATATTTGTTTTAAGCAAGAGAGTAACATAGAGAAACTCCAAAGTGTTTAGGAGCTTTTACGACTCGGATTTTCCTGAAATTCTTTATTTCGAGAATATAATCAGTAAATTTGAAAAGGCTCCCAAACATTTTGAAGTTTCACTATATTACTCTCTAGTTTAAAACAAATATTTTTTGTTATTACATCGATCATCTATCTTTACCACGAGATCCACAAATTCGAGTTAAATAAATTTAGTATAAAATTTGAAAACGGAATTTTTCAAAAACGGAAACAGATAATGCCACAAAGTGTAATATCATTTTAATTACCTTGATGAGCAGATTTCAAAAATACAAAAATATATAGGGTGTTCCATTAAAAAAAACCTAAGTTATTTTTGCCATGGCTTTCTAGTACACTGTCCAATAGCGTCACAAAAAACTTTGTATTAGTATCTAAAACTTTTGTACAAAACTTTTTTCTAACCTCAAAAACTAGCAAGTTAAGGGGGGGGGGTGTCAATTTATAATGAACCACCCTGTTCTTCCTGGGAAGAATAGATTGTTCATTAATTTAGGAATTTAAATTTCACATCACAACTGCAAAATGGCAACAAACGGGCCGTATCCTCGAAGATTATAATCAACCGTATATTGTTCGTTAGGCACCTACTTCTATATTGTTTGCTATGACACCTATGTATGGATCACACAGCAAATAAAAGCTGCTGCAACGAGTATTTTAGTAGTTAACTATTAGCATTAAAAACATTCTATTATTGTGTCTGACTGTATTCAATAGAACCGGTTCGTAGGATTATTCAACGAAATTTGCGGCACATTTATCAATAATTCAAATAGGTAAGTAGTACCTACCTATCTACCTATACCTACCAGTATTTTATTCTGCCGCTAATAATGTTCACCATCAGATGTCAAAATGCGAAAGGACAATTACCTAATAACACTACACAGGTTTGAGCGGCTCATTGTTCGCAAAGCTAATATGTATCTATACACTGTGTCTGCGGGTTTGTCAAAGATTTAAGAAAAAAAACCTGTGAAGAAAAGTAGCTTAGAATAAGTAAAAATTATGACAGAAATCTTTCACTTTGGTTTTGAATGAAAATAAGCCCGATTGAAGTTTTTATTGTTACTGTTACATTTGACAGTTACTACAGGTCACGTTACCGCTTTTGCATGCGACATTCTTTATTCTTTTACAGAGTGTCCACGCTGAGTCTCCCACTACTATAACTTTTTAATTTTTTGTCATATAGAAAAATTGTTATGCAGTTTTCTGGGATAGTAAGAAATTTCATACAGGTTGTTACGCAAATACGTGGAAAATCAAACTTTTTTAAATGCTACACCCATATATTCGTGCATTTTTGAAATCTGCTCGTCAAGGCAATTAAAGGGAGATAATAGAACTTTCTATCATTATCTTCTTTCGTTTTTGATATATTATTTTGTAAAATTTTATACCAAATTTATTTAACTTGAATTTGTGAATAAATTAATGCAATAACAAAAAATATTCGTTTTAACCAAGGGACTGACACAATAAGATTCCAAAATGTTTAGAAGCTTTTTTTCTCATTCTTATTTTATTCTAATTCTCATTCTTCAAATCTGAATTTGAAGTTTGAAGTCCGCTGGTTGCATAAGAATATTGATATTATCACTCATTATGGCCAAAAATTTCGTTTGAAAATATCGAATAATTAAAAAAAAACAACATTTTTCTTACCGGCAATTAGAGATAATTTTTGGAGAGTTTAATTTGCATGTTGTCATCAACTCACCGAGAGGTCGTTCTGTGAACTCACCCCAAGCGCTTCGTAGGAGCCCCACCCTGCTAAACTACTCGCAACATTAATCCATATTTCCTAAGTAATAAGCTTCGTTCTGTGTATTATAGGTCTGCGGTAATAGTGTCCTAATGGTTGTAGGAAACGAAATCCATAACGACACAAATCTGCATCTTTTATAAATAGGTAATGATATCAGAATTTACCTCTTTTCGAATATTAATAATAATAATAATTCTCACCCTCACAATAATCCAAACTAGGAGTAACCCAGAAGCAACTGAATGCTTGTGCGGGGCAAGGGGGCAATTACTATTATTTTATCTTCGTTGCCATTTTTGACTAGGGCCGACTTTTCCCCGTAGAACTAGGTTAGCATTCCTCAAGTACTACGGAAAACCCTAGAAAACCATGTAGTATCCCAGCGAGTGTAGGACAATTATTAGTAAATCTATCAATGTGCAAGCATCTGCCTCGACCTCGATTCGAACCAAGGTCGATCAAAGGGAAAAAACATGCAGTCCAAATAGTTCGGCGACGCTACGAACATCGCCACCGCGGCCCTGGAATAGGAATATTGTTGGTCATTTAAAATCCAACGGGTCTTTTACCAGTGTGTCCCACATTTTACCAAGGTAAAAAAAAGACACTCCAATATCATTGTCTCTACAACTCTTCTGGCGGATTTGTTTGCCAAATTTAGTGGAGAAGCGAAAGACTTTTTGCACAAACTTTTATTTTACTACCTGGTCTAGCTTACGGACATTTGGATGAGAAAATGGTGTTTTGGATAATAATATAGTAGAGCCTAGAGCCATTTTAAGACCGAATAACCTGTTTTTGTATTGAAAATGACAGCTAACTTTTGAGTCGATTTATTCACAAATGTGCACATGAGGACATAAACAAAATTTCGAACATGATATCCATCACTTTTATATGTGTATCCCAGCTAAAACCCTTCTACTTATTCAGAGCATGCGCGGTTTTTGAGGCAGTTTGGAGGCGAGAAATATTTTTTGAATTATTATTCATTTTTGTAATATTGATCCCCTTCTCTCCAGAGCCACCCCCTCTATTTTTTTAAATGGGACCATGCTACGTGTGTCATTGGAGAGCCCTTTCAGTTATAAATACCGTGGTAATTCCTTTTTTGAAATCCTGACCTGACCTATGTTACCTGGTCCTGGTAGCAATCATTTATTGTGTACAACCTCCTTATATTACAGCCACAGAAAACTTTGCCTTTGCCATAGGCTATATTTTCTGTGTTTCAGGCAAAACGTTTTATCTACATTCTTTTGGTCATTTTTTAACCATTCTATTACTAACTAAAAGGGCTTTTCAATGACTCATCACTCGTGGCGTTGTCTAATAAAAAATAAATTAAAAGTAAAAAAATATTTTTAAAAAAAGCTTTTATTTAAATGCGCTAAAAAGAATAAAATAATCTTTTCTTTTAAAACTTTTACTATCAACTTATAACGTCATTCCACAATTTATATGATATAAAAGCTTGTCGCGAGATTTAAGTAGTGGTATTTACTTAGTTTGAAAACTTAAATCTCGCGACAAGCTTTTATATCATATAAATTGTGGAATGACGTTACAAGTTGATAGTAAAAGTTTTAAAAGAAAAGATTATTTTATTCTTTTTAGCGCATTTAAATAAAAGCTTTTTTTAAAAATATTTTTTTACTTTTAATTTATTTTGTAATTTTTAGTTTGGCCAGGTGTCTGAGTCTATTCATCTCAGTTAACGCATCATTGTTGCAAGGTCGTTTGCCGGTTAGTTTAGAACAGTCTAGCTCTTCAATGAGGAGACCTTCTAATGACCATCTTGGGTGTTCCGCCATGTTGGATTTAGAATGACGTCACACATATAATCATGCATTGTCATCCAAATTAAACGTGTGTACAAAATTTCAGCTCGATCGGTTGAAATTTAACTAGTCCGCCATCTTGAGTGTTCCGCCATGTTGGATTTAGAATGACGTCACACATATAATCATGCATTGTCATCCAAATTAAACGTGTGTACAAAATTTCAGCTCGATCGGTTGAAATTTAACTAGTCCGCCATCTTGAGTGTTCCGCCATGTTGGATTTAGAATGACGTCACACATATAATCATGCATTGTCATCCAAATTAAACGTGTGTACAAAATTTCAGCTCGATCGGTTGAAATTTAACTAGTCCGCCATCTTGGGTGATCCGCCATGTTGGATTTAGAATGACGTCACACATATAATCATGCATTGTCATCCAAATTAAACGTGTGTACAAAATTTCAGCTCGATCGGTTGAAGATATCTGCTTCAAAATTGAGTTGCAAGATTCCACCCGAACAAATTACATACATACATACATACATTGCAAGTTAAATAAAAGCTTTTAAATAGAAGGGGTGGCTATGGACGGGAGGGGCCAAGCTTCATAAAAATGAAATAAATATACTATAAAAGTGTTCTCTTTCAAACCAAGAACAATGCGTGCGAGCCATTTCAACCTACGGGTAAAATATCTGTAAAATATCGTCTAAATACCGAAATATAAAATGTATCATCCGAAATAGGTAATTTCCAATTGTAACCATAAAGTCGATAGATCTAAGTCTATAGAAACTTATATTAATCAGAAAAGTGCTTTAAATAAAATTCTTACCGAAATAAATGCAAAATAGAAATAGAGATTTTGGCGCGGCTAAAAAACGGCTAGAGCGAGTAACACGTCACTGCCGCACACTACACGCTGCATTCAGCCGCAATTATCCGCTATTTCACGGCACCTATTGCAGAAACATAGCAAATATCCAATACTATAGTAACTTATTTTTATAGCTTTAAAAATAAACGTAAACAAATTCCAATTTTTTTTATCCCTCCATCCGTGGACAGAACGTTAGTTTAGAAAGGCTTCAAAACGTGTTGGTGCTTTTCGATAGGTAGTTATCTCGCCAGTATAAGATACACGTGATATTGGCTAAATCTAGGTGAAGGTATAGCAAGTATAAGAGATTGCACAATCGAGCTGTATTAATATATAGGTAGGTATCTGTCTTGAATAAGCAGAAGACGAACCTGTTTGGTCCAATTTTCAAGCTTTGTATAGCAATTTATTTCAACAAGTGTGGTGATTAATTATTGAATTGCTATTAATAATAGCATGACGACTTCGTTCAATTGCTAATAGTGGCAATTATCGCGTTACAAGTTAAAGCAATAAATAATCGTGTTTACTATATTATCTACCTGTGATTTATATTATGTAAAAAAACAGGCTAATCTACTTAAGTTAGAAAATCATTGACACACTTGAGGAAAATATAAAAAATGTGAATCCACAGATACATTTGTTTTTGGTAGACTATTTGATAATTTCCATAAAAGCTATTATTCTGTCCGATATGCAAGTCTTTTCAGATGCTGATCTAATCAAGATAATTAGAAAAAAAATAGAAATAGTTAAAAATATATAACTTGAAACTTGTCGTTATAAGGCTAAAGGTAATCAAAAGTAATTTCCGATAAATTCTAATTTCAGTAGGAATTTTTGGAAAATAAAATGACATTTGGAAGAAACATACTTCTACTCGTGTGAAGTGATATTGACTACGTTTATCTCGACGCGTTCGATCCGATTGAGAGAGGTTTGAATTCACTGGAGCGGACTCAAATAGACGGCGTAAACCCTACAGATTGAAATTCAATCATATTTAAAATTTCAAGTCAAGCCGCTATTTCCAAACAGAAGTTGGCCAGAATGTGCACCAACCTACTATGGAATAAGTATAATAACTTAATGTTCCTAGAGAGGATTGAAAACCTTAGGATTCAATACTGATGATGTAAACGTAGAATTATAAAAGATTTGACATAACTCAATCGGATCCATTTCAATCCGATCGAGTTGTCACGAGATAAACGTAGTCAATGTCTTGTGAGAAGTATTTGAGAAAGTTGCCCAAAAAGAGATCGGTTTCTTCCCCAGACCATAATATATTTTTGTTCTTAGGTCTCTCCGATTTCAATAAAAGCTCTTGAAAAGTTAATAAAGAAAATACCTATCTAAACAACAACCGCATTTTTAAGAAATTTCACTTTATTGATGTCTATATTTTTCAAGCAAATATCTTTACCTATACTATTCAAAATATTTTTTTATCATAAACTATAGACGCGTGTTATTAGTTCCACACGAGTGGAAGTAAGTACAAAAATACATTTTTTTATTCACTAAATAGCATTAAATTGATTTACAATACGTCGATAACCAAACTTTAGAGACTGAACTACCCATTTCAGATTTGGTATAATCTTACCCACGATAGGCCGGCTTAGATTGCTTTTGCGCAAAATCGCTCCATGGAAATAGGTGGAATTGATTGTCTATTATTTAATTTTTCGGAAAATACAGCCGTTTTTAGCCAACGACATTAATATGTACGTATACACAGCATTGTTAGTAGAGATTATAATGTGGTATTTCTGGTATATTTTTGTTTATTAATAAAGTATTCCTGGGTTACTACCAAAACAAATTGAAATGCTTTATCAGTAGAGACTATTTTAGGTATTATTTTGCAGAAACAAAGTGTTTGTATGTTGAAGTATAATGAATTGTATGCAATATTGTAATTACCTATTAATAATGGATTTTAAAAAGTTATTATATGGGAGTAGTGCTTCCATTGGTATTGGCAGTTTTTTTTTATAGCATCAATAATTGTAAACGATAAGTGCAATATCTAACATTTTGTTAATACCCTATTTTTTGTTTCAGATGAACAAGAGAGGGTTCAAAAGAAGACTTTCGTTAATTGGATCAATTCCTACTTATCCAAGGTGAGCATTATAAAGAAAATAGCTTAACTTGTAAAACGCGGTGGTTGAGAGGGGGTACAATGGGGTGAATTTGAAAATAGGGAGTAATATTCGTTTCTGTTTTTGGGCATTATTATGAAGAAATAATGTGATGGAGAATAGTCACGAGGCGACGAAGGTGCAAAGAAAATGACAAAATGGTAGTTTCTATATTATATTGTTTTGGGATTTGTGTGAAATAATATCAAGTGATGATTCCATTGCCACTTGGTAGCAGATTTTTTTGGAGTTGAGCGAAAAACGGTAAAAATGTACTATCTGACAACACTTATACTTAAGAGTGTCTCTTTTCACTTCTTTCTCGCGAAATCGGCTGCCAAATTATGATACTTGGGATACCAATGAGATACCAATTTTCGAGATATGGTCAAAAGTACCTATTTTCAGCGAAAACACCCCAAAATCAACAGTGCAACTATAATCCTAGGATGGACATTTTTTGGCATGTTTGCCTTTGAATAACGAGCTGAAAATTGTTGGTGTCAAGAAGTCATTGTTCGGGTTTTCTCGATATTGACAAAAGTTCACTTTTGTGGTCAACGAAAAACGCATTGGTCCACATCGGTAAGAAGTGAACAGCTTTGACACCAACGATAAAAATTTTGTACTCGACTTCAAGAGAAAAAAGTGAACGAACTCTATGATTTGTGCACCGATTATTTTGGGCATTTTTCTCTGAACACCTAAGTTTTGTTGATACTTCGAAAACTTAATATCTAAGGGAATATAGGTACCTCACAGACGCTACTGTTTCGAGAGGGTGATTGTTCCATGTCTAGCTTTTCAGAATACCATATTAGGGATTTTTATATTGAAAATCTGACCCCATAGCGTTATTTGGAGTTACGTCAAACCTCTGTATAAAAAATATTTGTTTTGGCGAAAGGAATATGCCATTGAAATTCGAAAATGTTAGGAGCCTTTTTGGATTTTACGATTTTACTGAAAATATATCTTTATCTATTCGCTAAAATATATCTATTATTTTAGTTCGAGAATTTCAGTAAAATCTGAAATAGCTTTTACCATTTTCGAATAATTTTGGAATATTAACAAGATATTCCCTCAGTTAAACCAAACAAATTTTGTTACTTCATCGATCACCTGCCACAAATTTAAGTTAAATTTAGTATAAAATTGAAAATGCGGCATTATACTTGGCTTGCCAGATGCCTTTCAAATCCCTCTTTTGCTCAACCTTGACAATCTGCAGTATGGAACACCCTGTATATTTTTTGTTCTAATTTGGTATATGGAAGTTTTGGGGTTTTGGTTTTTTTTTTCTAAACTTTACGATGTTCTTTTGCTTCATCTGGTGACAGATTTTGACGGTTCAGAAAAGATCCTGCAACTTTTAGTTGAATCATTTTTTTCTCACGCATAAAATAGGTCTGTAGGGGGGGAGGCATTAAATATACGGGAATATCCTGTACGAAGATTTCGCTCACTTAATTTTGTTATTTTTGGAAGTAGCAAAAACGGGTGAAGGCAAAAGTTGTAGGGAGTCTAATGGGATTATCGGAAGCGACGTTATACAGGGTGTTGTCAGATACTAACCAAACGTATATTTTTCAAATGGAACACCCTAGATATTTTTAATTTTTAAAAATTCTGGTTATTACGGTTAAATTAGTATATTTATGTGTATTTCTGTCATACCAGGTATGCATTTTTTTCAACTGATTTTCATTTATGCCTAGTGTGCCACAAAAACATCCCTCTTGACTTGTGATAAAGATAGACGGTTGACGCAATAACAAAAAAATGTTTGTTTTATCCAAATGAATATGAAATTAAAATTCTAAAATATTAGTAGTGATTTTAGATTTCCCTGAAATCCTTACCTATAATTTCGAGGATTTTGAAATTTTAAGTTTCATATTCCTTTAGTTAAAACAAACGTTTCTTGTTATTGCATGAATCAAAATTTGAAAACGCAATATTTCAAAAACCGTCAATGACGATGGTATAAAGTTCTAAATCATTTTAACCGTAGGTACTTAATAATGCGTAGATTTCAAAAATGTAAAATATATAGGGAAGTCCGTTTTTTAACATTTACTTTGGCGTTGTATTCCGATTTTCTTATAAGCTGTTTTTGTACCCCCCCCCCCCCTTTATTTGAAAAGCGCATTATAACTGATAAAATCGCGGCGGTACTCTTAATAATCCTGTAAGAAAACGTATTTATTCTTTAACAAAACGTACCTAAGTTGCAAATTTTTATCTCGATTTATAGTTCCGAAAATATTACCCAAAGACGAAAACATTTGTTCAACATTTAGGTTCATAAATAAATGTCCGTTATGGCCCGGTACCGTTGCCTTCAACTTTCGTCGATGGAATTAAATTTTTCACTAATTTTCTGTTTTTCGGATTAGTAGGTACTTACTTTAACAAGTTGGGCTTGGTCAAACGTATACCTACCTAGTGACAGTAGTAATTAAGCTATAGAAAGCGAACTTTTCGCTCTCAGCAAGGCAGTGCAGGCTGTGCCAGGCTCCGGCCGGATCGGGCTGTCCATTCACTAATTACAGAGCCGTAGCAGCTCCGGATAGCGACGGGTATCAATTGTTTCCCGGTAAGCGGAAACGTCACGGAAAGTGCGGCATAGGTAATCAAACGGCGTTCGCTTACCCTGGGTAATTATCAACTCAAATAACGCGAACGCTGGCGTTAGGTGTTCTACTGCACCGCAAAATACTATACCTTCTCCCAAAAAATGGTCTATTTTCAGCTAATACGGGAAATAGGAAAATAATGGAACTGAATAGTTGTTATGAATGCATTTTTGATCCATGTAAGCAGTCGCTGAATATAGCATTCACATAAAATCATCATAAACTGAACAGTTTCAGTTTTTTTGAACATTTACGATGCATATCAAATTGAGCCGAATGGTATTATAGCAGGAGCTCGATACGCTTCCCCAATATTTTCTAGAATTCTATACATTTTTAAAAAAAGAACCTTTTTTCATGGCCTGTTTTCAAACTTTGCCCGTGGATAAAGAAAAAAGTGACTATGGCAAATATTTTGTTGGGGGTAAAATCGCAAGTGTCGAAAATGTTAACGATAAATTTTTCGCAAGCGCTAGGTATTTTACCTAGAAAGATCGCAAGTATAAATATTGGTTTCTTTATTTTATTCTTATCAGATAATAAAAGGCCAATTTTGTGATCTTGAGACTAAATTTACCAAGAGAAATTTTCGGTACGGGTATTTGTTGAGAATGTTTTCAACTAGTTTCCTGTTTTGAATAATCGCGAAAGTGACAGCTTCGACTGAGGCGTACTAGTAAGAAGAAGATGATATATAGGGTGTACAAAGGAATAAATTGGCCCAGTTAATAAAAATACGACGCTAGTCGTCGCGACGCCAAGAACATACCACTTTTGTTACATCGTTCGAAAGCACTATTTTAATTTAAACAATTTTAACATGTTTCATTAATGCCATTTTCTTTATTATCTTCCGTTAAAAAGTTATTCTTCGAAAACGCATTAAAATATTAATTTTTGTTAATCGTCATTACCATCAGGGATGACGTAGCGTTTTCAGTGATTTTATTTTTGGAGATATTCCCATGACCTTTTATTTGTTTGAAAGATTTTCAAACCATGGCTTTTGATCTTGCGCCGTTGTCAACATGCAAATCCAGGACCAGCTACGATTTTTTATACCAAAAATTTTCACTAAATGCACTTAGCGATTTTTTGTTCAAAATTTTTTTGTTCAAAATCGGACACCACAGAAACCCTATATACGAAATTTTGCCAAATTTAGCAAAATACTAATTTTAAACGAATCTGGCGGGTCAACAGTCAAGTATATGCCGTCGAATTACCTCAAAGCAGTTGAATGGTCAACAGGACCACACATGGTATTGGTATGCAAAAATAAAATAACAAATATACAGGCTGTTTTTCTATGTTCCATCTCAAACTCCTGAAAGTCAGTATTTGTATCGAGCAGATCCGCGGTTGCTAAGCAACGAAGTGATAAACTCCCTTATGATCTTATATCACTGCTTTGGTAGTTCCCAAGAGTATTTATTGGAAATAACATCACAGGTACTGGAAATTTTATCGATAATTTTTCGAAAGCGTTTATACCTACAAAGAAACTAGTATAAATTGGTCTCTTTATTTTATGTGAAAATAAAAGGCAAATTTGTCTGAGTGATCTTGCTAAGGGCAAAATAGCACTTGGGGATAAAATTGTCAAGAACAATTTCCGGCACCTGTGGTTTTTGTTGATAATATTTTACGAATACGATTCCATTATTAACTTCCTGTATATTTATATATTCAAAACGATATATTTTGAACGAGTTCCCTGTTTTGAATAATCGCGAAAGTGACAGATGGGGCGTCCGCGAGTAAACAAACATGACGCTTGGATGCGCAAGCCAGGCGCGATTTTTTAGCCTTTTTGATACTGGTTTATTTCCTGAATGTATGAACACAAATTCAAACAAAGGTCTAATATAAACAGTTTGGCAATGTATAAATTATATAAATTAATTTATACAAAATGTCTAGTAATAACGCAAATTAATTTTCAGCTGCATAATTTAGTACAGTCAAATTTCGACTAGTCGATGTTTGTATGAAGCAGATCCGCAGTTGCTAAGCAACGAAGTGATAAAATCACATAATATTATGATCCTACCGCTTTAGTATTTTCCAAGGGAATTTAGCGCTAACAAAGGCATATATGATTATTTGTATTTTTAAGAAAGGAGCTACCTTATTGGATACAAGCAGAATAAGGGACATAACCGCTAGAAGATACGTTCTGGTATTAACTCTAAATCCACTCAAAATATTTCTTCACTGCTTTGATATAGTAATTTTAAGCATGTTTACACCGGAGCAAAAGTCGGATAAATATCTTAGTTATAAATATAGGGAGCGTATAACATTTTTATATTAATTAAGTATATTCATAAAAATATCAGGAGACAAAATATCAGTCGGTGACGTTTTTATGCGATTTGTAGCGGAGGAATCGTTTTGTAGTTGAGGAATCGCGTGTTGGCTCATCCCTGTGGTACCTGGTGTCACAAATAATTCTACGAATCGATACCGGGGCTCAGTTTACTTCTTGACGTTCCTCCGGGTGGCGGCATTTGCAGTCGCATCGATTCCGCCAACCGGAAAAGTTCAAATTCCTGCGACCCTGTAGTCCGCTCCGGGGTTCTTTACCAGTAGTTAACGAACGTTTCATTGTCTTTACAGCGAGTTCCACCGCTGAGGATAGAGGATCTGATCGAAGATCTGAAAGATGGAACTAAACTGCTAGCCCTGCTGGAAGTGCTATCCGGAGACAAGCTGGTGAGTAAATTTTGCCCGTAATGTGAATATTCCGAACCCAACCAAAAACACTTAGGTTATAGATATATGATATCGATTGTCTGGAGTAAACCAATCAACCAATTTTCTTTAAAGAAAGACGAACAACCTATAGGTACCTACTTAAGTAAGTAAGTTTTTATATGTGATATCTTACCAGCGTCCAGAGATAGTATTCTCTAGACTTTGATCTTACTTTGAAGTATCTAGGAATAAGCGCTTTCAATTTTTCATTTTTTTAAATAAGTTTTCAATTAAATATTTGTATTTAGTTTCTACTTTCGTCTCGTGGTGTGGTGAGGCTTGACTCCCATGTGGATACTCAACTTGATTTGCACTTGTAATTTCTACTGTTTGGATAGTTTTTGATAAGTATGCATAAATCATTAGATTGTACCATAGAGTAAAGGAATTTCTTTACTCAATGGTACTGATGATATAATATGGAAGGAATTCCTTTACTTAATGGTATAATCCAATGGTTTATGCATATCAATGATTGTACCTACTGTAAATTCCTTTTATTTGTTGCGATAATGGATATAGGAACACGCCTATATTTTGTTCATGAGACATTATAAACTATTTTATACAGGCTCTCCCAGTTATAAATGTTATAAATAAAACTGATGGTAAAAAATCTCATTTTAAACAAAAAAGTTGGTTAAAAAGTTAGTAATTAAAAGACTGTATAACAGGGCTAAAACGATTTGTTGTAATAACACAAAATTTGAGGAGGAAATTAAACATATAAAACATGTTCTTGAGAAGAATAGTTATCCTATTGAATTTGTTGAGCAAGTTTTTCAGGATTGCCAACAAAATGACAATGCTAATAGAATCAGAGAAATAAATCTGGCAAACCGACCAGTAAATTTAAATAGTCCTTATATTCCTGGACTATCAGATAAGGTAAAACGCGTAGGTATGCAATCGTTTTATGTCAGAACAGTATTTAAAACCAAAAATACGTTAAGATCGATGCTAGTTAAAACGAAACCATTTAATGAGGTACAAAGTTCAAAAAATTGCACTTATAAAATTTTTTGTGAATGTGAAAGTGTTGGGGAGACTTGCAGGATATTTAATGTTCGTTTAAAATAAATCAAAATAAGTCAAAAATATGTGAACACTCTTTTAGTAACAATCATGGGATTTTGTGGGATAGGTCCAAACCAATTCTCAAAGAAGAAGTAGGAAGTAGACGAAAAATTAAGAATTGGCACTTATTTTAGGAAATACGGACAACTGTTTTGCTGAATGTTCAGTGGAATTCAGTAAAATATTATTTCCAGTTACTCAAAGAGAAGTTAGTATAGCTAATTAGATAGAACACAGGGTACAATATTAAACAGGTGTCATAGCATTTTAACTTGACATTTATTAATCTGTCATTTCACGTTGTTGTGACATGATCTTTGAGAAAGGATGAAGATTTATTATTCTCCGAAAGCTCAGGAAACAAATTTGTTGAAGTTATTTTTTGAGTTAAACGTTCAAAATTTCGTTCATTTACTGTTAAGAATTTATGAATTTTTCAGGCAACTTGAAAAAGTTGTCTTCTGATCAGTTTGGTGGCGAAAAACCCAATTTAAAAAATTAAATGGATCTGTTTGCGCCACAAATAAATTTCCGAAAATATATAGTAAAATTATTTTAAGAAGACCTTACTGGGACTGTCAAATGGTAATTTCGCCATCCTAAGTTGGCATTAATGCAGCAAAAAAAGCAACCGGGTCATAAGCCCAGGTCAGTAACGAGCCCATTTGCACAATGAATAACTACTAATTACACGAACAAGAACAACATAGATAACGGTAAAACTCATGAAACATATAATACCCGCGAATATTTTCACTGCCCAAAGTTTGAACCCTTTTGAACGATCCGGAAAACCTTCACTGTCACTTTCACAACACCGAAACAAAATTTGCCTGAGTCCGCCCCATAGACGCTGGCGCAAGTGGCTGATTTTAACAAAATACCAAAATGAAAGTGTTTCCATGACGTTTGAAATTATTATTAAAATGAGTTGTAGTCATAGTTATTTTTGTTTGTAGCTTTATAATCGTGATTGGCAATAGGGTTTTTATTTTATTATGTTCTTTTTTCGTATCACTTGGGTAACTTTTCACATTATAAATCAATGAGTGACGTCATTAACTGGTTGAGACACATATACCATTGTTATACCCATAGTTAACAGAAAATTTCTAGGGATTTTGTGGAGACTGTCATCTGACAAAATCGGGACTTCTTACAGTAATCTGGGTATACAAAATTGCAACATTTCCATTTTGTACTTTCACTCATATTAAAACTTGAACTTCACGTCACAACTGTTGAGAGGGTAGGTACTGTTCTGTTCCAGGGTCGCTCTATCGGGGGGTCCGTGTCCGTTATCGCACCCAAATTTTGGGTACATGTAAATTGGTTCCCAAATAAAAAATATTATATAAATTGTTTCTCAATATCTTTAGTTTACCTGATTTTTATGTGTAAATTGGTTCCCAACATTTTTAGTGTACCTGACCTCTGTGAGTAAACTGGTTCCCGCGGGAATGCCTAGGTAATAGGTAATAAAATACAATTCAGTGTTTATAATTTTGTTTATTATATACAGTACAACACAGAATTTTATCCTAAAAATATAATCAATACAATACAATATACAAATAAAATTCATTATTTCAGTCTTTAATAGCAGCACAGTGAAAAGAAACACATTTAATAAAATGTAGTCGACTGATTTCATTTTTTGAATAAGATTCTATCATTTTCCAAAGAAATTGCAATGTTCGGATGCGCTTTATAAAAAGACACATTTAAGTGATTGTGAAAGGACTCACAGGCGCACATTTTCGTCTGTTGGTGCTATCGCAAGCAAATCAAAAACAAAACAGTCGCTAACATCACGAGGACTTAAGAACTGAAGAGCGAAAGTCATTCGAAGCCATGTACCAATTTCAGAATGCTCGTTTTTATATTCGGGTGTAAGACCATATTCTTGAATTTTTTATACCACAAAATTTGCAAAATAACTAGAAACTTATTAAAAAACTGGATATTTATACAATTTCTCCACACCCCCAACATTCCCAATAAGAAAGATTAAACCCTTCCAACTTCCAGATAACCAGCCTATATTTATTACCGGGAACCAATATATTATACCAACAACCTTTTTTGGGGTTGGGAACCAATTTACTTATTAATACCAGATGTTTTAGACTACCATTTTGTTTATTACCTACTGGGAACCAATATTTACCAACACCCAAATTTTTGTGAATCCTTTGTCAGCATTGTCAGGTGTGGTGCATGATACAAAGAATTTAACGCCGCGCCGAACTTAGAATAATAATAACAGCAGTGTATCATCTCTGCGCTTCAATACAAACGTAACGAACTAAGTTCACCTGGTGCTCTTGTCGACTTGCAGCCCGTGGAGAGGGGCCGCGTGCTGCGCCGGCCGCACTTCCTCAGCAACGCGAACACGGCGTTGCGTTTCCTGCGCGCGCGCCGCGTCAAGCTCGTCAACATCAACGCCAGCGACGTGGTCGACGGCCGGCCGCCGGTCGTGCTCGGCCTCGTCTGGACCATCATCCTCTACTTCCAGGTATGGTATGCCACTATGCCAGTTTCGCTGCGGATAACGAACATTTCTCGTTTATGTTATGTTTTTCTAAAACCTGGTGTGAGCTATTCCTAAAAGTGTAAACTTCAATTACTGTAGTTATTGCTAGGGGGGTAGGTATACATATATCCGCACTGACAATATGCAAGGGTGTAAAGTTTTATTAGAAATTATTGGACTTAAGTTTTGAGTTTGACTCGAAAGTAGACTTATTTTTCATAAGTTGCAATATCTAAAAAATTAGCAACCTTGACTCCTGTACCTGCGCCATTGTAAATAACATTCGCTTCAAAATGTTTTGAATGAAACATATAGGGTGGTCCCGATTTTTGTAGACAAACTTTTACCTTTTGTAGAAAAAACCATTTTAGGACCAAGAGTTTCCATAAACATGCATTTATAAACCCTCAGTTTTCGAGCGTTTAAGAAAATAATTTCATATTTTATTTTTGTCTAATATTTCGACTTATAACTCGAAACTTTAAAGCTTCGAGATATAAGTCGAAATTTTAAAGATTCGACTTATAAGTCGAAATTTTAGGAGCGAATCTAAAAAAAGGCGAGTGTCCCTTCCGGGCCTTCGTACAAACCCCAACCATTCCTAAATTTGTTTGTACTTATGAATTTTTAATTTTAGAGTAATAATAAATTAAAAACAAACATAAAATAAAAACATTATAATAAAAAAAACACATTTTAAGCAACATTATTACAAAAATTATTAAAAATGACCGACCACCTGATGCAGTGTGTACCCAAGCGCCAATCTTGTTGCAAATAAACTCCAGTTTCTTCATCCTCATGCTGAGTTGTAAAAGATGTAATAATTTATTATTTTCTACCTCTGAGCAGCTAGTGTCCCATTAAAGAAAATTGGGCGTACTATTCTTCTTCGGCCAACAACATGCACACCAAACACCAACTTTCTGGGGATGAAAAGAGGTTTCGACAAGAAAGTTTACCGTTTTTTTTTGAGAATTTACCTACATAGCCGGTGAGATGAAACCACGCTTCGTCGGAGAAGAAATTCATAAATCATGTCCAGGTTGTTGCCGTCAAAGTTATTTATGAACCACTCGCAAAACTCCGCTCTATGTGTACGAATATAATCAACCACTTTCTTGGTAGCAAGTTAAACGGTAAGGATGCAGATTTAAATCTTCTTTAAAACACTATGACAAGTACCAACCGATACTCCAGCTAGCTGCCACAAAACTCATATAAACGTTCTGGGTTCTGGGAGACTCCTCCATAACTTGCCGCCCTTGCCGGACATTTTCCTTGAGCTCCTCCGTTCGCGTCTGTCTGTCGGCCATTTCCCTTCTTTCGTTCCACACTCCCCGTTTCTCGAAAAAGCTGCACAATGCGACGAAGAGAATACTTAAACGTGTTGTACCTAACGTTGTTGTGGTCTTGAAACTCCTGATATCAGTCTTCCCCAGACACCGTTCAAAACTTCTAATATTAGTTTTGCTGGGTTTTGAAAATGGTTATGATATTTCTTATAAGTTGACGTGTTGGAAATTGGAATTAGGTGTTGCCAATGGTATCAGTGGATATATAGAGGCTTCGCCTGTGCTAGAAAATCTTGTCACCAATATGGACAAAAAAAATCTTGGCACTATGGACACAAATACAAAACCTAACCCATGTAACTAACCATAAATAATAAACAATAAACAATCAGTGCTCATCAGTCTTTGTTCTTACTAGTTGTGAGTTTCTTTCTTACTGTTGGCAATGAAATTACGCATGCGCAAACTGAGATTTTCTTTAATTTTAACGCAAAAGTTAAAAGTTGTTAAACTTTTACGTTATGTCTAATATACAGTGTGACCCATTTGTTTTGGGGTCAGTCTGTAAAAAGTGTATCAATCGTGCGATTTGGCTGATTTTTTTTTTAAATTGTAGAGCTCGATGAACTGCACATTTTGAACAAAAATTGCCTGGTTCGCATAAAATCCAAAGCCTACTATGACCGTTTTTATGAGCAAAATTTTAAGAAACCATATTAGCGTTTTTTTTTTGAAAAAATCTGTGTGCGCCAATGGATTGAGCACCCCTCGAAATGGGTATGTACAAAATTTCATCAAAATATTTCAAGTAATAACGATTTTGTAGAAAAATTAAAAATGCAGCCAAGGTACGTCTTTATTTTCAAAAATTCAAAGTTGGCCATGGAAAATAATTGAATTGTAATAATACAACCTTATGCTTATAAACACAAAACATAAAAACAATTAAAATTATAAAATTTTTGTAACTTCTACCAAGCCTCCATTTTCTACAATGCATTTGTCGTTCCTCTTGCGTACATTCAAAATTACATTTCGTATTTGCTGTGGAGTAATTTCCTCACAACTACGGTTTATCCTAGCTTGCAGTTCTTGTAAATTATGGGGTCTTGACTTATAAACATTTTGCTTAAGTGTACCCCAAAGAAAAAAATCTAAAGGAGTTAAGTCCGGAGATCTCGGTGGCCACTCACAGAAAGGACTATTTCGCCCTATCCAACAGTTTTCAAAATTATTATCTAGCCAGTTTCTGATTAAACGAGCATTATGAATAGGACTGCCATCTAACTGTAACTTTAAATTTAAACGGTATCTAAATGGTAACTCATCTAAAGCATTTCTAAATTCAATTTCTAGAAGATTCAAGAAGCCAGCCGCATTCAAATTCCCTTCAAAGAAAAATGGGCCAATTATTCTGTCGCGTAGTATTCCACACCAAACGTTAATTTTTTGTGAATATTGTCTCCTTGCATTTATTATAAACTCTGGATTTTCAGCTGACCAGTGACGGCAGTTTTGACTTGATACTACACCATTTGTAGTAAACGTGGCTTCGTCGGTGAATAAAATTTCATTTAAAAAGTTGCCATTATGGAGATATTCACCTTGCAGCCAATAGCAAAATTCTAATCTTCTCTCCTCATCTCCTGGTTCCAGGGTGTGCAAAAATTTTGGCTTAAACGGTTTTATTTTGTTTTGTCTCAAACATCTCCTTATACTCTCTCTGGGTATATGAAGGTCTAAACTAGCCGTTCGAACACTATTTCGAGGATTGTCACTAAAGTATTGCAGAATTTGATTGTTATTTTCAACAAGTCCACGGCGTCCATTTTGCCTAGTTTTTAATAAATTTTTAGAAATCGATCCAGTTTCATCAAAAATATTGTTTATACGTTGTACAGTACTTCGACTCACTGATCTACCTGGGTGTCTATTGTTAAATTCGGCCGCAGCTTCTGCTGCCGAGCGCTCGTTGTCGCCCACGAGTCGAACAATTTCTATTTTGTCTCTTATGCTTAAATATTCCATAATTATGATAATTAATTGTATTGAGCACAAACAATTTCTGAACTCAATTTAGACAGTTTGACACTTAATAAAAGTAAACAATTCAATTATTTTCCATGGCCAACTTTGAATTTTTGAAAATAAAGACGTACCTTGGCTGCATTTTTAATTTTTCTACAAAATCGTTATTACTTGAAATATTTTGATGAAATTTTGTACATACCCATTTCGAGGGGTGCTCAATCCATTGGCGCACACAGATTTTTTCAAAAAAAAACGCTAATATGGTTTCTTAAAATTTTGCTCATAAAAACGGTCATAGTAGGCTTTGGATTTTATGCGAACCAGGCAATTTTTGTTCAAAATGTGCAGTTCATCGAGCTCTACAATTTAAAAAAAAAAATCAGCCAAATCGCACGATTGATACACTTTTTACAGACTGACCCCAAAACAAATGGGTCACACTGTACATAACGAATTTGAAGTCTTTTCTTTTAGAGATTAAAAATAAAATACGAAAATAATTTCTTTTTTAAACGCTCTGTTGCATAGGTGTCTCGAAAACTTGCATGTTTCTAGGAACTTTTTGTCCTAAAATGGGTTTTTCTGTAAAATTTTAAAGTTTTTCTACCAAAAACCAGGGACATCCTGGACGTATTTTCCCCCTTTAAATATAAAAACGCTTCTGAAAAACCACACAGACTAACAAAGTATTCTGATAAGAGTCTTCTAGTAAACGTACGGACATGCACTCTAATCAAACTCAATCTCCCTATAAAGCTTGCTACTGCTGCCATACTTCTGATTAAACACCTTGTGTTTTAGCTTCTAAAACATACGGAAGCGTAGAAGGGCCACACCTTTACTTCATTTTTATTGAATTCGAAATTTCGACTTTAAAAGACTAAATCCGACTTTGAACTCGAAATTTCGATTTCAAAGTCGGACTTCGGCATTGAAAGTCGGACTTCGACTTTCAAAGTCGAAATTCCGACTTCACGTGTCGAAGTCCGACTTTCAAAGTCTAATTTCGACTTTCAAAGTCGAAGTCCGACTTTCAAAGTCGAAGTTCGACTTTAAATATCGAAATTTCGACTTTGAACTCGAAATTTCGATTTTGAAATTCGAAGCCCGACCTTGAAGTCGAAATTTCCGTAGAAACACCTTGTGTTGTAGCGTAATTCTGTTAATATAATTTCTTAATAAAATGTTTAGTTTCGAGATCGGATGCTTTTTTATTTATAAAAAGTACTTAAATATTTAGGTAATAGACTTTATAACGAGTAAGTTTAGGTAATAACTGAAGATCCTTAAAGTAGGTTCAGAATTTAAAAAAATTTAAGGTGGAACATAGGTGTATTTGAGTATATAAAGTCCAAGGCGGCTCCATCTCCAGCCTTGAATCCTTGATCCTCACATAAAAGGAACTGCAAACATTATTAAAATTAATAGAAAAATAAAAGACAGCATAAAAGAACCTATTACTGCATTAGTTAGTAAAACGGAGACTAGTTAATATTTGCAGAGGAAATTTTAAGGAATACTATATGTGTTTTGTTGAATGAATTTATTTGGACGGTAAGGTAAACATAAAAAATGTAAACTGGTAAAGGCAAATATCTAGCCAAACTTGAAAGATATTTTAATTAAAGCATACCATTTCAGGGTATCAATATTCTCGTAAAATTAATTATTGAACATCCTGCATACTTGATTTTAAAAGTCCATATAAACGCCGAACAAAGTTTAAAATTTGTGTTCAATACAAACTGTAGCATTAGATACTACAACTACTAGGTATATTTTAATATTCAAAATTTTCGAAAATATCTCTATTACCTAAAAACAATGAGGGAAAAATATGTAAGATTTAAAATTTGGGAAGTCTTAAAATTTTAGCTGTAGTTTGTGTTGAACGAAAAATTGAACATCCTTTTGGCTACAGTGTCGTAGGTGTATATTTTTCCTTCCAGTATTGTATCTTTGGCTTGAGAATAGAGCATAAATGTATAACTAGTGCGTCGTATTTATTTATTTAGAGTAACGCTATGCACCTTTTTAAAATAGCCTTCTTCTTTTTAAAAAGCTTCGAAGGCATGGATGGGGCACCTATTTGGTAAGTCGTAGACAGCACTGGCTTCTTTCAATTACTTAATTTAGTAAATAAATTCAAATTGTGTAGTTTTAAAAACCAAATGCCTAGATATAAAAAAAAGTGGAAACTCGGTGCTTGCAACATGCAACTTTAAAAAAATTAAGAGTTTCTATTTTATCCCCTGACAATTTTCTTATTCTGCTATTGATTTTAATAATTTTTGGTTCAGTTTTATTTTATGTGAGACTCTTTACAATGAAGGTATCAATTTTTAAAGTAAAGCACATCTTGACTATATAAACTTAATTTTGTTTCAAATTTAAATTTATCTTGAGCAAATCTATTTCTTAAGCAAAAAGATACCTACTCTAATTATCTCATTTTGTGTTAAGACAAATTTGACTGAATCACCCTGTATACACTTGCCTTTATTGTTTTTTATATATAAGTTATCTTTCTATAACAGTATCTAGAAAATAAGGCTTTTCTGAATAATATTCTCCTGGCACATCACCGTTAAATAAAACTGACTCAAACATTATTAAAACCAGTAGCAAAATAGGTACCTAAAATAATTATTAGACTATATGTATAACTACTTCGTCTACTACTATACTACTATTAGAAATACTTACATAATGTGAACAAGCCGTTCTGTGTTGTGCCCACGTGACATTGGCGCCGACTTATATAAATCTCCAGGGGGGCTCACCACATTTTGAATTTACCTTATCTACAGTGTGGCCCATTTCAAATGGAAGCAACCCCGTAAATTTTGATTTTTCAACCGATTTTTGCCGGTTTTTATTCTAAAAATTGGTCACAAAAAAACTCTTTTTTTACTTTGGTGCAAAATATCAGGTCTTAATCTCAATTTTCAAGGCCTACTAAGGATTTTTTTATTTAAAATCTGAGACCTTAGTGATAATCAGGACACCCTAAAGCCCCCACATACCAAATTTGAACAAAAAATATATAAGGAGTTCCTTTCTGCGGGTTGTCAAAGTTGAGCAAAATGCCCTTAAAACAGTTGAATGGTCAACAGGACTACTCAAAGTGTTGGTGTGTAAAGATCCAATAGAAAATAGACATGAGAGTCAGTAAGTCCATATGAGTTAAGGTGGCTGGTGTGCCACAACAGGAAATGCACAGAAAATGTAGAGGAAGAGACCCAAATTTGAGATAGGTGCCTAATTTGAGATAGCTCCTTATATTAAAGGATATGTAACATCATCTAACAGAAATAGCCTAGACTAATTAAAATAAACTGGGGTGTAGTGTTAAAGTGGTAGTTGAGCGCTTCACTTCGTTTGTTTCTGTACAAAAGCACGTTTGGTGTGATTTGACTGCTAAAATTTTTTTGATAGTGTAAATAAACTGGTACTTACAGTGAAGGTGAAGTATAAAAAAATTTATGTGTCGTAGTAGTTAGTATAGGAGGTGTTGCTTAATGATATTTTATTGAAATCTGGCACTATTTTTTATAACTAACGTAAAATACTGTTGTAAATTTTTTATACTGAAAGTTCCTAATTTGAGATACCAAATGGGTTCTGTTAAATGAGACTATCTCAAATTAGGCACCCAAACAATATTTTCATTTTTTTGATTACAGATGCCAAAAAATACAAGAAATGGGACTCTCATGCGTAAGTGCGTAATTGGGATGTCCGTCAGTCTCAAATTAGTCACCCTGTCTCAAATTAGGCAACCTTTTATTTTATGGGGCAATTGACAAAAAAAAAGTTTAAGTTGAATAATTTGTCTAGATCGCTATTTTAATGTAGTTTCTTTGCATCACTGTTTTGTCAATACACTAAGCAAGTACCTACTCCAATACAATTTTAATTAAAAATAATTAACGGTGAATTTTATTTCGAATTTATAAAAAAAAGTGTCTCAAATTTGGGTCTCTTCCTCTATCATTTTACACAGTGACTTTATCGAGAAAGGTCTAATAATTTAAATTGTTTTTTATTTGTTGGTTGGCATTTTGTAAAGAAATTAATTACTTTTGTGTTTATTAATATTTTTTCAATGATTCCAGAGCACTCTTGATCCATATAAAGTTTCATAAAATTTCAGCATTTTGAGATGGGCCAGAGAAAAATACCCTGTATATTTTTGTATTGTATCTTTGTACACCAACACTTTGAGTAGCCCTGTTGATCATTCAACTGTTTTGAGGGGATTCCACGAAACACTCGACTCGCCAGATGCCTTTAAAATTCCTATTTTGCTCATATTTGTAACCCTGCAGAAGAGAACGCCCTGTATATTTGTTGTTCAAATTTGGTATGTGGGGGTTTTGGGGTGTCCTGATTAACGCTGTGGTATCAGATTTTAAATAAAATAATCGCTTAATGGTTTTCGTCATTTTTTTCCTAGAAAAAAATTCGTAGTAGCACAGAAAATATAGTATATTTTCTGTGGTAGTAGGCCTTAAAAATTGAGGTTAAGACCTGAAATTTTGCACCAAAGTAGGGTTTTTTGCGACCTATCTTCAGAAAAAAACCCGCTAAAATGGGATGAAAAATAAAAAAGTTACGGGGGTGCTTCTATTTCAAATGGGCCACCCTGATATACGTGTATATATTTATTTGCTAAATAAAGATATTAAAATCTAAAAATGGATTTATTAAAAAGTTTGCCATGGCTTGTCAAAAAAAAAATATATTGTATATTTCTTCTAAATAAAGTTACAAACATAAGAATTACATTCTATCAGAGCATGTTTACAAAATAACAAAATTAAAGTTTGTACCATTGATTAAGGTATTCGCCTTATTCAATGTTTGTACGGAGTACGATGACAGAAACAATATATGAAAATGCACTAAGCCCTCCCCCCGGGCCCCCCTGTTTTCGGAGCCTATGCCACGTGATAATGTGAACAAGCCGTTCTGCGTTGTGCCCACGTGATCACATTATCATACATTATTTACAAGTTGTCTGGCTGAAACAAAGCAAAACGAATGACAGCAGATCTATAAGATATAAAAAACTTATGGAAATATTCTTACTTCTTTTATATTATAATAATTATAACATTTATGTTTCTTGTACCTATATGAATTGGGTTTATCAAGTAGGTAACAGTTTGTCAAAATACAACATTATACTAGTTTCTTTGGGTAGATTGAAGAAAACTATCGGGCGCTGGAGTACCTGAGCGGGCAGCAGTGGGGTTCGCAGAGCAGCCTCGACAGCGCCGGCACGGCCTCGTCGAAAGATAAGTGGCGGCAGGGGGCGCGCAAGACCTTGCTCAACTGGGTGTCGAACGCGCTGCCGGCGGAGAGCGGCGTCAAGGTCAAGGACTTCGGCGAGAGCTGGAGGGACGGCGTCGCCTTCCTCGCCATTATCGACGCCATCAAGAAGAACTTGGTGAGTACGGCTGGCACCCTGAAACGTACAACAACAGCAGTAGGTATGGGGTTACTTGGGAGGGCCCCCTCCACTTTCCTCCTAGGCCCCGCCCCCTTTCCCCTCCACCTCTAGGCCCCGCCCCGCACGCTTTGACACACGGATTGACGTTTTGACACAAGGTTGTGACGTTTTGACGCACGTTTTGGCGTTTTGACGAACGTTTTGACGTTTTGGCGCACGCTTTGACGCACATTTTGACGTTTTCACTCACGCTTTGACGCACGGATTGACGTTTTGACGCACGCTTTGACGCACGGATTATAGTTTTACGTGGACGGGGCCTAGAGGTGGAGGGGAAAAGGGGACGGGGCCTAGGAGGAAAGTGGAGGGGGCCCCTCCCAAGTGACCCAATACCTACTAACAGCAAATCAAAACAACTCCATGTTTATGTGCACGGGCCGATTCGGTTTTTCATACATGCCGCACACACGTTTCGTGTACCGTTGTTCAAAATTATTACAACTTTTTAGAGTTACAACAATAGGTATACTTTTGCAATCACTTCGCACTTGCTTCTATAAAAAAGGAGTGAAACCAAACCTGTGTTCTTTTCTATATTTTTTGTATTTTTGCCAATACGATTGAAATGCTAAGAAAGGGTGCGCTACAACTGAACTACGTTTTCCTAACCCCTAACCTGGACCAATAGTGTCAGTAAAGGCTACCAACAAGCAGAAATGTCAAGTTGCGTCAATGTAAACACGAAGTGAAAACGGACGTGGAATGGTATCGTAAGAAATTTGGGAAAAAAGCATACATAAAAAATGTGGGGTATTTTAATACCTTAACCCCCCATTTGGGACGCCTATGATTAAGAATGTCTAACTATCTCTACCTTGGTAAATGTCAGATCTCACAGGTACATCGCATACCAAATTTCAGAATTGTATCTTTGTTCGTTCTGGAAATATTTAGAAAAAACCGTTTGCCAAAGTGTTTGCTCCCTAAGGGGTAAATTATAGCAGGATAATTTATATTTATAGTCTTTTTAAAGAAATTATGTCTCTTATTTTTGAGTTAAAAAATAACTTCATCGGCGTTCTTCAGAGGTTCAACTTTAGCCCTTATTAAAATTTTTGTACGGGCCAAAGATACGCTGTATTTTTAGCATCCCATGCAAAAATGCAAATTTGCCATAGATACTTGTAGAAATTTGCCGAAATACGAAAAAATTAAAAGAAAAGTTCATAAGAACTTGTATGTTTTAAAGCTTCGAGATACATAGTGTTAAAGTCAGTCCGCGCCCGAAGAAAGAAATTTAATTACAATAATAAAATTAAATAATAAATAAAAAGGAAACATACTTTTTATTAAAATAAGTTACAATAATTGTTGGAATTGATAATTGATAATCTCATTTTACAACTACAAACAACAGATTTTTTTTATTAAATATGACACCCTGTATCTCGAAAACGAAACTATAAAACATACAAATTCATGTTTATTGGTATGCGTTCTATCGCCTATTAAATTTTCCCGATTAAAACCTGAGACTCACTCTGTATATTAATAGTTGAAATTCCTAAATTAAATATTGATTTTTCCCCGACGGTCACACTATCTGGCAACTATTTGATATGCTTTAATTTAACTGTGTGCACATGTTATATTGTCGTGCGAAGTGAGTGCAAACGTGTTGTTTTAACTCTAAAAAGTTTGTAGTTGTGGATTAAAGTAATAATTTTGAACAACGGGACACGAAAGGTGCGTGGCGAAAAACTGAATCAGCCCGTGCACATAAACAAAATATTCGTTCGGACTTTTGGTACCGTGTCTAGTGTGTAGTTCTGGACCAAATAGTGTCGGTCCAGTGCAGTTATATCAACCAGATCAAATGCAAGGGAAATTTCTTAAAAATATCAGTCCAACCTGGACCAACACTATATTAAAGTATTTGTCCAGGTCCAACATATTATCAGGGGTAATATAACAAGTGGTAAGTATGCCTATTATCGATAATACCTTTCGTTAATTTTACGAATTATAATATCCCAAAGCTGAAAATACCACGACTGCGCAGCAGGAGTGATATTTTCTTAGCATTGGGATTATAAGGAGTAATAAATTAACGAAAGGTATTATCAGTGACTATAGAAGTTCTATAGTCACTGGTATTATCTAGTATTAGGCATACCACGAGTTGTATTTAAAGAGAGAATTTAACAACTGCAAATGGTTTAATAGTTATTCATTGTGTATGTAGCCATAATTTATCAACCCAACTTGTTAGGAACAAATTAACTACAGGAATTATAAATACTTCCCCTCTTCGATATGTAATTTAAAAAATAAAAATAGCAGCCACAACCGATACCGATTTTTTTAAGAAAATTCGTGTACTCGAAAAATTTCTGGCAATAATTCAAGCACTAGGGCGATTACTAGTGAAAATACCACTAGTGGTATTATCGCTGAAATCATCTGATTAATATTTCTGGTTAATATTTCAAAAACTATGTAATTTCATTGGTTCATATTGGCAGGCGTTGAATTCTCACTATACGACAACTGGCAAATTCAACACTAAGTTCCAATTTTCTAGTTATTTCTGGAGTCCCTGTATAACTACACCCGAGAAAAGTCATTAGAGTCATTATTTCCCAACTTCGTTCAATTACGAATTATAATAATATAGGTAGTAAATATTTTATTCCTTACTGGCAAAAAGTTTCGGCCATACCTAGGGAAATGCTACGCAAGTAGATTTGTTGGTTGGAAATTTAGGACATACTCTGGCAGAATTGTTTTTAGGTTAGAAACCCGTCTCAAAACTCCAAATGGTGCAATGGGCTTGTCACAACCTTCTCAAACTTACAAGCCCTGTGCAAACATGTGGCAACGCAGAAGCGGGACGGTTCAACGGGTTTATACAGTATAGAGCAGTCTGCACTTTGGCTTAGTTTATCTTTTCTAATAAATGTTCAACCCTCTTTTTAATTATAATTAGATACATTTGTGAACTTTGTTTCAATAATTGGGTAACTAAGTAAGCAGGTACGTTTGTTTAACAGACAATAGAAAATAGAAGCAGAAACAAGTAACAAAACATATACAGAAATATAAGTATTTATAATAAGTACGATTCCTGGAGTGGATAAGTACATTTTCGACAAATAATATGGTAAATTTGGGCAAATAGAGGTTACTACCTTTTGTTGTAAGTCGAATTTTTCCGAGAATTTTTCGCAATGTGCGCCATCAGGCAAATGATGATTACCTATCTTCACTTATGGTTAAATTTTTATAAAAATACAAGCAACAAGCGAACAGAGAACAGCATGTTGTGAAGGAGAGTAATCTCTTCTGAAATGAAATGGCAGTGAGGGTCAATACATTCAACTAAATTATCTTTTGACTTTAAGATTAGGTAAAGAATCTTTTGCAACAATACTAAACAATGGTTGGATTGTTAGAAAGCTCCTTTAATTTTAAAGAGTACTTTAGTGTGTCTATGCAATTGGCCCTTAATCATTTTATTCTTAAATTTTCGTCCTTTGGAATGCCCAAAACGAATACAAGTTGACCGATTTGACTTACAGCCAGAGGTTTATAACTAAGTTTTAGAGAAATGGTTCATTTTTTCTTTCTTGTAAAATCAAGTGACAGGGAGTGACAGGCCAAGCCGCGCAGACCCGCAAGCCATGTTGTCAGCTTTCTCAACTTCAGGGCTTTCCTAGAGTCGGCTGTGGACGTGTCACCCTTGTTTATGAGACCCATAAACAAGGGTGTCACTAATATGTGCGGCGACGGTAAACGATTTTATTCGATTCAAACCGACGACTTCACCAAAAGTTTAAAGTTCTGGAAGTACAGTCGCGGACAGTTGGTATCGAACGACCTGAAGAGGTTTCTCGTGGCTATCGTTACAGGGCGCGCGGAGACGGCAACATCGCGCTGGAGTCTGCAGCCGGCCGGTCTGCTAAAAATAGAACCATAAAATGCAAATTACAGCCTCCAGCCTCTCACAGCAAAGGAACAAAATTCGAGGAAAATGCAACTTTGTGCTGGTAATAATTCCAACCCCAGTGTTGGTATTTAATATTTCGTACTATTTTATCATGTTACTATACCGTCTAGTATTTATGATAATGAAATAAAAAAATAATAAATATCAAGGCTGAGATTAGAATCAACACCACAATAAAAGTTGCTTTTTCTCGAGTTTCCTTCCTTTGCTGCCAGCACCCTGTATTAATTAGGAATATGAAATTACGTAAATCCATAGTCAATTTGAGCCACAATAGAATTCCGAAGAATTTCTCAAAAACAATAATTTAATATACAGGGTGTCTACTTTTAAACATATGCAAATTAATAAAATCTTTATTTTTGGAGATAATCCCTGAACATTCTTTGTGTGAAAGGCCTTCAAAAATCGCTTCTTTTAGCCTTCCTATCATTTTCAAAAGGCAAATCCAGGTCCGGCTACGATTTTTGAGTGTTTTTTTATTTAAAATCTACCAATACAGCGTTAATCAGGATCCCCCTAAAACCCCTTTATATACCAAATTTGAACAAAGAATTTAGAGAGAGATCTATTCTACAGGATGTCAAGGTTCAGCAAAATAGGAAATTTACAGGCATTTGGCGAGTCAAGTGTGCCATGGAATCCCGTCAAAATAGTTTAATTGTCAACAGAACCACTCAAAGTGTTGGTGTGCAAAGATTCAATACAGGGTATTTTTCTCTGCCCCATCTGAAAATGCTGAATTTTTATGACTTGACTCGCCAGAGATGCCTGAAGAGGTTTCTTTAAATTTCCTATTTTGCTCAATTTTGACATCCTGTAGAATAGAACTCTCTCTATATTTTTTGTTCAAATTTGGTATATAAAGGGTTTTCGACTGTCCTGATTGACGCTGTGGTGTCAGATTTTAAATAAAAAAATGGCTAAATGGTTTTTGTGAAAATCGGGGGAATAAAAAAATCGTAGCCGGCCCTGGATTTGCAATTTGAAAATGGCAGGATTGCTAAAATAAGCGGCTTTTGAAGTCCTTTCGGACAAAAAACAGATCAAGCGATTATCTCAAAAATTAAAGATTTCAAGGATTTGTATAATATGTTTAAAAGTAGATATGGGGGCTCTTAATATTAATTAGAAAATGTATGGCACAAAATTAATGGATTATCGGATTACCTGAGTTGAAATATTTTAGTATAGATATTTATATCTTTTTAAATAGGTATTTATTAATTATACCTACCTGCACTTAATATAACTAAATTTAGGGGATTAACTTAATAATTGTAATATTGAATTGGATGTAGATTTTGAAAATATCGATTATACCTGCTCCTAGCCCTTTGTATAAATACTAAGGTGGGTGGGCTAAAATTATTTAGTCAGTATCCTAATTCGAGAGAGTAACTAACAGTGTTCGTTATGCCTCGTTTGAGTGAATCCGTCAAGCACCGTATCATCGCCAAACTAGAAAATGGTTGGGCTATTTCCCGACTGGCCGAAGAATTTGGTGTATCTAAAAGCACCATTTTCAATATAAAGAAGAAATATGACGAAACCGGAAGCGTGGAAAACATACATAGAGGAGGAAATGTGAAAATTACGTCTGACCAACAAGATGAGCAACTAGCTAATTTTTGCCTTGCAAATCCGTTTAAATCCGCCGTTGAAGCAGTATCTGCAACACAATTTCCAGCAAGTGTTAGAACTGCCCGAAGGAGATTAGATGCAGCCAATCTGAAATCTCGCACGGCCAGCAACAAAATTCAGCTGACCGAGGCTAATAAGGAAGTCAGGTTGCAGATATGCCGAGAGTTTCAGCGTTTACCGCCACATTATTGGGAGAAGGTAATATTTAGCGACGAAAAGATCTTTCAAAGCCATTACAATGGCAAAGTGCGAGTATATAGACCTTCGGTGAGTTCAAGATATGACGAAAGATTTGTGTCACCCAGGAAAAGGAGTGGGCATTTTTCCGTCAACATATGGGCCTGGATAAGCTACCGTGGACCTGGCATTTGTTGGAGAATCGACGACCGCTTCACAGCAGCTCGCTATTGCGAGATACTCGAAGGCGGATTGTTACCAACTGCAACGGAAATGTATCCCGATGGCTTCGTTTTCCAGCATGATAACGCTCCTGTGCATACAGCAAGAATAGTTCGCGAATGGTTCACCGAAAACAACGTAGAAAAGTTGCAATGGCCGGCGAAGAGTCCTGACTTGAATCCCATTGAGAATGTGTGGGGCAGAATGGCGCGGACAATGGAGAACTTCGTACCCGAAAATAGGGAGGCACTTTGGCAGAAGATTCAACAAACGTGGGATGAAGTCGTAACCCATGATCTCTGCTGCCAACTCATAGATTCGATGAGCAGGAGAGTTCAGAAAGTCATCCTATCCCAAGGTGGGTATACTAAATATTAATATACATATAATATAATAATGGAAAATGCATTTGATTTCTTGCCTTTATTTAATTATGTTATAGTCATAAAGATTTTAATGGGTTTATAGTTTTTTCGGATTCTTCTTGTGTCGGTGGTTCTAATAAAACTTCGTAATCATTATATCCAGCTTGTGGAAGTCCTCAATCACCTGAAATTATTTTATTTTATCCAGGTAATCACATTGAGGTCCAGGGAGGTGTGTAAAGCTTGACACGTGTCCCTGCTGTGTGTCTTCTGATGTTATTGATAAAGGTATGCAATTTAAATAATAGAGAGTTATTGCAGAAATAAATAACGTCGCGCTCTTTTTTGACGTTATTTTGACATTTGAGCATGCGCAGTCGTAGTTTGACATAAGGTCGTCCATAATAAGGTTATTTTCCTTTATTTTTGTTTATTGTGTATACCATAATATACGTTATTTTTACCTTATTTGTCACAATTCTTAAAATAAATTCTGATTTGTCAGAAAACGCTAGTGTTCTGTGAAAGTAGGACTTAACCTAAAATGTTCGTTGCTTGTTTGCGTTTGCACCTTGTTTGTTTTCATTAGTCTTTCACCTTGGTGTTCCGTGGTTATTTGGCTGTTTTCCCAGTTTTTTCCGGAGCAAAATTATAAAAGCACATAATATTCTAGTGAAAGTGTAGAAATACAAAACAATAAAGTAAACGTAAACAAGCCCTTAATTTGGATACATAAATTACGACTTGCAATAACTATTGTCAGAATCATAAATAACGTATGAGAGTATTCAAATAAGGTCGTCTTAAATACTGCTTAATGCCAAAAACAGTTTCTGCAATAACTCTCTATTAAGTTACAAGGGTAATTTTATGTCTGTGACCCCCTAATCTCATTTATCTGTTGAAGGGCATTTTATGAGAAACAATGGAGCATTGCAGCACCACGAAAACCAATTTATTAAAACTTCTGACCAATTTCTTCAAAAATAAGAAAAAATAAATAAAAGGGACACCCCTTTTATTTTATAATCATTTATGTTTAGGACTACGAGACCTAACAACTAAATGTTGGAACAAATACTTATTTTGCAAAGAAAAGAATAATTTATGAAAATCCTTTTAATTAACTTTTTTAATTCTAGGGTTATTAGCTAAATATATTTTTAGTGTTACTACATATTTTTTTATTATAACATAAAAATACATTTTTGTTGCAACGCAAAATATTTATTAACTTAATGTCTAAAACCGCTGACAACTATACTTAGTGTATTTGGAAATGAAAGGAGGCCATAAATATTGATTGAGAAGGAAAATTCGACCATTTCAGTGGCGTGCTCTTTTGCTAAAAATCTGATGAGGATAAATACGCAAATTAATATTCGGGCGAGTTATGTAGTATTTTATGACGGACTCTCGAGCCTCTGATAAAGAATTTGCATTTATATTTATAATAAGCCATAAACCTTCCTTTCATTTCCAAATACACTATGTATATACAGTATGTCCACAGAAGAGGTGTTGAATAGGAACACTTTCTTATCTTTAATTTTACCGCAAAAAGTTACTCTTGATAAAAACTTTGCTAACATTTCTTATGTGGAAATAAGTTGCTAGGAAAAGTTGTTCAAAAGTAAAGGATACTCCATACTACCAATTTTAGAAACAATTGGCACACTTTGATTTATTTGAAAAACATTTTTCGCTTTGGCCCTATCACTGCATTAAATATATTTTTTTTATGTAAGTAAGCTTATATAAGCATAATAAATATGGCAATTTTAGACGGCTAGGTGATGTTAAAAAATAAATCGGCATCCATAACCAACTTTTCACGCAATACAAAAAAAAACTCAAGTCGACAAAAATGTGAAAACAAAACTATCAATTTATTTAATTTTTTTTTGATCAAACAAGATCTTTAATATGAGAAAATTTGTCTTTAATTTGAATAACTGTTGATGTTTTTAATTGCTATTTCGACTTCACACTTTAAACAAATTAGCGGGAAAACTAGTACAAATTGTATGAAAATTTTCTTTTGTCAATGTTCTTGCGTGATCTAATTGCCGCTAATCTCCAATTAAAATTTTCCCTCGACTTTCAAAATAAATTGATTGTTTTCAGATTCTTGTTGATTTAAGTTTTTTTTGGTATTGCGCGAAAAGTTGGCCATGGATACCGACTTCTTTTTTTAACATTAACCAACTATCTAAAATTTACACGTTTTTGTTTCTTAAGATTTTTCAGTAGGGAGCCAAATAACTACTTTAATAAACTAAAACAATGGCCTTTAATAACTAAAACAATGGCCTCAACAGAGCCGAAGAGCCTGTGTAATTTTCAGAAACTATCTGAGCACCCAGTTGCATAAAGCTTCTCAGTGCCATCAATTTTCAATATAAAAGTTTTCTTCGGTATCTTAAAATAAATAGGTATGTTACGGCTATTTAATAATTTTGCTCAATTGGAGGTTTTTTTATATTGCGCGACAAGTTGACCATGGATGTTGATTACTTTTTCAGGGCCACTTAGCTGTCCAAAATTGTCACCTTTTTGTTTCTCATGTTTTTTTTGTAGGGCGCAAAATAAGCGAGGAAATCGCGGTGGTAGTTTAAAAAATCATACTGTATACTTGTGAACTGTTTTAATAAATAGTTTAATACTGATTCCTTAATTTTTTTTAACCCTTTCGGTGACATCGGCTTCATCGCTTGCAAATAATTCTCGGAACAAGACACCCGTTCGAACCATCCGATGCCGAAGGTGCGCGCTGTTGCCGTCTCCGCGCGCCCTGTAACGATAGCCACGAGAAACCTCTTCAGGTCGTTCGATACCAACTGTCCGCGACTGTACCTATTTGAGAACAACGCAACTATGTTAATAGAGAAAAACTTTTTTATTATTGGACGAATCTCACAAAATTTAAAATGCAATGTTACTAGGCATGCTGTTTTTAACTATGACCGTGAGTTAGTGACAGATTTTTGGATGTGATTTTGCTGAGTATGCCTTTCAGATGGCATTAAGATGTGTATATTCTCACGATAAGAAGATATGAATCAGTGAGTCATCCTGGGTTCTTCATACTTCATAATATGGAAAAGTGAGTCTTCATTTATTTAAAAATATGATTTTACTCAGGTTGCGATGTGTTTCAAAATGAAGCTCGAAATAGAAGATTCCTCGGAAAACCATAGACATATAATATAAAATTATGGTCACGTGAACTTGTATTTTAATTGCTTGTTCAAACACATAGTTCTGAACCAGTTCTAGCGAATCAGAATCCAGAAAAGTAATTCCAGAACTGTTTTCAACCAATTAGATCGCCGAGAACCAATTTAGAACTGATGTTGGAACAATTCTAATAAGTATATAATTTTCTTCGTTTCTTAACATGTAACCAATGATAAGTAAGCAAGTTCTTTGTTACAAAACTGCTCAAGAAGAGATGGCATACCGTTTTCGCATGTCTAAGTACAGTTTAAATTGAATATTATTTAATAATATTATACGATTTATCCAATGCAAGCTGTATGCCGTCATTTCTTTAGCAGTTTTATAAAAAGAACTTTGTTAAAATACAAGTTTACGTGACCGTAATAGCCCTTTGGACCCATGCCGACGGTATGCCTATGGTTTTCCGAGGGGTCTTCTAATTTGAACTTAATTTTAAAACACATGGCAGCCTGAGTAAAATCATATCAAAACGCATAGTTTTCGAATAAATGAAGACTCACTTTTCCATATGAAGAACAAAGTACGACTGTGTCATACTTAGATACTTAGATGGCATTTTCTCGCATCGACTCTTTCTTCTAGTTATACAGGAACTTTAGTTACTTCTAGTCGTTTTTTAATGACTTCAATTATTTACCTAAATGTTTTTTTGTCGAAACTATCAAATATCTGTTGCCGCAGGTCAACATTGCCGAAATGAAGAAAGCCTCCAACCGCGCCCGCCTGGAGACGGCCTTCGACGTGGCCGAATCCGAGCTGGGCATCCCCAAAATCCTCGATCCCGAAGACGTGGACGTGCCAAAGCCGGACGAGCGCTCGATCATGACCTACGTGGCCCAATTCCTCCACAAATATCCCGAACCGAAAAGCACCGGCCCCGACGCCATAGCCGCCGTGCAGGAGGAGTATGGCGAACTGCTCGCCTGGCTAATGAAGAAGACCCAACACCTCGAGCATCTGCAGCAGACCGACAGCCTGCCGTTGGACTTCGACGAATACCTGGCCTTCAGGTCAGACGTACACGAGAAGCGGCAGGTGTACGACCGGCTCAAGAGACTGATAGAGTCGCAGAGTGCGATCTCGATAGCAAGGGAGTCCTGGACTGATATTATGAAGCTCTGGGAAAAACTACAACACCAGATGTTCTACTGGCTGTGGCTGTTGGATTCCAGATTGCCAGGTAAAATCAGTTTTTCCATTGCACGATTATGACCTTAAAACAACAACGATATAAAGGGCCGAGTGAGGATCACTTTTCGCACTTTTAATTTCATACATCTTCTTTGTATTGTTTTTAAAGTTTGTGTGGAAGCATGACATTTTTACAAATTATAATTTATAACTGCCTTATTTTCGTTAAACTTTTAAGATTGAAAAAAAGCTTTGTATTATTAAATTATTATTATTATTATTATCTTACATGGACAGGGGGTCTCAAATAAGATGTTAAGTCCGATTACCTTCATAAAATAAAAGTTGAAGCCAAAAAAACTAATTATGTTTTTGAGAAAATGTAAAATATTGTCTGTTTGCGGTTTAACCTGAAGTAAATAAATATTTCTAGGATTCGTTATTTTTCTATACCTAGATTAAAATGTCATTTGTAGATTGCAAAAAATGCTTATAAACGTAGACCCCAAAATGTGTTAAATCTATTCCCGAAGTTATCGTTTTTTTTATGAGCAGCAATTTGAACTTTGAAAAATCTAGTACTTTAGGGCAAATGCACAAATGCTGTCCGTACGCCACTGTCAAACACAACAAAATGCCGAAAGCTCCATTTTATTACATTTCATACCCGCATATTGCGCAAATTTTAAGTAAAATATAATTTGATATTTCCGATTATTAAAAAACCGTTAAAAAAATTAAATTTAACACCCTGTACTTTTTATTAAACATTTCTGAACCCATGTTCATGTTCACATGAACTTTTTGCTTAAAACCAGAGATTTTATGCAAAATACTTATTTGGTGTAGCGGTCGGACATTTCAACAATGGTTCTGCGACAGTCTATGTGTATATAGCTTTTTCTATGTTTTGACCTATCTATTAAAAAAAATCACCAAAAATTCGACTTTCTCGGAATAATTTTGATCTACCCCCTTTTTTGCACACACCCTCTTTATAACGGGGACACCCTGTATACCATACGATACATGTTTTACAAACGTTAATTAACAATCAACGATTACTATATTACAATAACGGGTGTATTTTTGAGAGACGATTATAGGGAAGGGCACTGTGACCTTAACAATGATGTCATTGTTTTACGATACGATATCACATTTTGTAATCTGGTCGCGACTTATTACCAGCGATTACATGCGGTTTTGTGGATGACCACCTACTTTCGTCATTAACATTAATTGCAAACTTTTATTTGATTTTTTTTTTCAACTTACCACTTATTGCATAACCTGAAAAAATCAGACGTAAAAGTATAAAACTCGGGATTTTAAAATTTCAAGATTCTGACTTATACCTCGGAAATTTAAAATTCCGAGTTATAACTCGGAAACCTAAGCTTGAAATTTTGAGTTATAAGTGGAAATTTTGCAATTCCGAGTTAATATCTCGGAGTTTTAATGTTTTAGAAAATATATATGTATATTGTGTGTCCCTTCCGGGCCATCGTAAATTCATTACCAACGGTTATAATAGATTAAGTACTGGATAAAGAAATGGCTTCAAAGGTATTCTCGATGCAAAGGATGGAAATGAAAGATGTAGTGAAAGTATTAATTCGTAAAGTAATTTATTGAATATTTGTTTCTAGGCGACTTCAAGTTCATAGGAGAGTGGCTCGCGAAGGCTGAGCAGCTGCTCTACTGTGACGAGATCCCCACGGCGATGAACGAAGATACTGCCGCGATAATCAGCAGAAAACTGGAGGAGCACAAGGCGTTCTTCGTGGACCTGCCGGCGGTGCAGCAGCGCTTCACGAGGGCGTGCCAGGCGCCCGCCGCCGCCGACGTGCCACCGGCGCAGCTGGACAATATGGCCACTAGGCTTGATGAGGTTGGGCCGAAGGCAGCGCAGAGGCGCGTCAGACTGAAGTTCCTCGAACATAAAGTAAGTTTTCCTGCTCCCTCCTCCGTAAATACATTTTACATATTCACCATAGTAGTACGCCTGAAGGGCGGACGGCGGACCGGAGAGCAGAGCGGAGATGGTAGCGGAGCTTTCAAAACAATTAATAGGAAGCCTACTATCGTGTCCACGCATACCGCGGAGAGTAAAGCGTGTTTGCTCGCTGGTAGCGGAGCGTTCAAGTCATTTGACATTTTCCGACGTATTGGCGCGTATTTAACCTCGAAAATAGAGCGTTGTATTTTTATATACCTACTTAATAATAAACAATATGGATCGCGAAATGCTAATTAGTGAAGTTTTTAGTCGCAAACCCCTATGGGACATAACACATGCACATCACCACAACCGAGGTGTTTTAGACAAACTTTGTCGACATTTTTATAGCTGTTTCTATGAAGTTCGACTTTTCAATGTTTTCACCTTACTTCCAACCTCTCTGCGCAATCCGTCTTTCAAAGCTGTCACAATCCGCTGACTGTGTGGACACTATACCTACTCAAATTATTTTAAGAAGTCCTTACTGGGACTGTCAATTGGTAATTTCGATATCCTAAGTTGGCATCAATGCAGCAAAAAATGCAACCGGGTCATAAGTTCAGGTCAGTAACGAGCCCATTTGCACTAATAACACGAAAAGTAACACGAACAAGAACAACACAGATGACGGTAAAACTCACGAAACGTAGAAAACCCGCGAATATTTTCATTACCGAATGTTTGAACCAGTTTGAACGATCTGGAAAACCTTCACTGTCGTTTGACACACCGAAGCTAAATTTGCCTGAGTCCGCCCATAGACGTTGCCAAATGCAGCTGATTATTACAAAATACCAAAACGAAAGTGTTTCCATGACGTTTGAAATTATTATTAAAATGAGTTGTAGTCATAATTATTTTTATTTGTAGCGGCATAATCGTGATTGCAATAGGGTTTTTAATTTATTATGCTCTTTTTTTCGCATCACTTGAGTAACTTTTCACATCATAAATCAATGAGTGACGTCATTAACTGGTTGAGACACATATACCAATGTTATAACCATGGTTAACAGAGAATTCCTAGGGTTTTTGTGGAGAATGTCATCTGACAAAATCGGGACTTCTTACAGTAATCGGGGTATACCCGCACTACTCTCCGCTTTTCGCCCTGCTCTCCGCTCCGCCGTCCGCGTTATGTGTGGCCGTGCACTAAGTCAAATGTTCGAGGCGACCTGTTAGTTTGGTTGCTAGGTACAAAGAGTATTGCTTAGCAACTCCTACGAATAAAATAACCTACTAAGTAATCTGTGAATAAAATATAATTATGTATCAACGCGAACCTTGCGTCAATTTGAATATTATGTTTCACAAGATCCTTTTATAAACTTTTTTATGCCAAATAAAAATTAATAATATCAATATTTCTCCATTGTCAAATAAGAGTGGCCTAATAGGACAAAATCGATAGACGGTTATTTTAGCTCAGGGGTAAAGCACCCGACTAATACTAAATCGTAAGTCAGAGGTACTTTTAAGGACCGAGGCAACGCCCACGTTACTTCGGTCTTTACACCACCTCCTCGGCCAAAAAAATGCACTTACCTCCGATCAAATATGACTAGATAAGTAATACCTGGTTTTTACACGTATAAAATGTTCGTGGCCTACAATAACAAAATACATAACCTCAATATCAGTGTTGATTGCTGTCAATAGACCCAACGACATGGGCGCGTATATTCTAAGGGGCCAGAAATTAAAACAATAACTATTCTAATAAAACATTGTATTTTCATTTAAGGCTACAAACATACAATACAAAAACGCTTAGAAGAAATATAAGTGGGTACTTATTTACATAATTTTACATAAATGATGATAAAAAAAAACTATAGGCTTATGGGGGATTAGGTTAATAATATTATAAATTTACCTAAATCAATTTCTTATCAGATATTTACAATTCTTGGATATTAACTTCTATGTACTAATATATTATTGTATGATTTTAATCATTAGGAATAAACTTATTTTATATTTTTTACTTAATTTTTAAAAATATTTTCTTGCATATTTCCCAAGCGCGTATGGTTCTCTTTGGACTACTCATGTCATCCCTTTTGATGTCCTCAAAATATCTCTGCTTTTTTAATATACGTCTGGAAATGAAAAAATATATACTAGGGTTATTTTTAAACAAAATATTATAATTTTATACAGGGCAATGAATTTAAGACTTTCGAATGAACAGTGGTGGAATTATCGAAATTAGTACATATTAACTTCTTGATCGAAATGCCCTCTTTGACATATTATTTCTCCTTGTTTGGCTGAAATCGACAAACAAAAAAATTAAATTGTTCATTAAATTAGCACAAAATGAAAGCAGCTAATATAAGAAAATACCATCCATTAAGTGAAGCGAAGCAAAAAGGGGCAAGTCTTCTGGCAAATTATATGGTAAGATGTTTATGGGTCATTCAAAAAAGTTAATCAAAATTTTGTTTTCATTGTTATTTGGGTATACATCTTTCCACGGGACTTTACGTGTTCTTGATGGGGATTAATCTTAATAGGTAATCTTTTGAAATGAAATGAATGAAATTTAACAAGAATATTAGTTGAGATTATATTAAAAAACGATTGATATATTTTATTGACCCTTGTCCCAATTACTTAATACACGTAGAATAGTCTATATACTGGATATTTCCCAACTTCACACAGGTTTTATGTTACCCTAAGTGATTTTTTTAACTTTATTATATGTATATTTTTAACAAATCAGCATATCTGGATAACATGTTTTGGATAAGTTGTGAAACTTTATTGATACATTTTATTAATCCTTGTGACTTGTCTCAACTAATACCTACACTTGTTAATTTTAAGTTTGAATTATCAAAATAATTTTTGTAAAAACTTTAATATAGCATCACAGAAAATATAGTTACACAAAAGTATATGCTATATTTTCTGCGATAATATTGGAACTTACTTCTTTGTGGATTGTCTATTCTTGGAGTTTGTCACCAAGGAAGTGTCAGTTAATTCTGTGGATGAACTGTTTCGTACTTCAGGCAATCCTTAGGTACCTACATACTTCAGATGCTGTGAGAGTTGCTGACAGAGCCAATTCTAAAGAGTTACACTTGCCGAATCTCTGATAACAGAGTCAGCAGATTCTTTCAACCTGATTACAATTAAAATTAATTTCAGTTTTTCCAAATCAAATGATTATTGTCTAGTAATTTCACCATATAGTAAAAATATCATATTTTAAGATAAATTAGTGCAGGTACTACTGAAATGATGGTATTTAGGAATTTAACTAAAATTATACTCCGTGTCTTCTTTTTAAGTCGCGAAATTATAAGCATTGGTAGAAGACGTCATCCTAAGAAAAAAGTTCATATGAACATGAGGCCATAGAAGCTTTATAAGTAACATATAGGCTGAATTCTAAATTATGTTTTTTCTTACCATTCAAACATATTCATTATTATTATGGCAAGCATTAAAACAATAAAACAACTTTTTTATTTTGTATTTTCTTCAAAAATTAAAGAAATCGATTTACTTTAGTGTTGGACCTTTTTCAGACTTACATTTTCTGGCAAGTCTGTACCTACATCAAAGAATAAGCCACTCTATGCCAACCTTATTTATTTTGCAAGCAAAAGTTTTTAGGAAGAATACCTATATTTTTCACGAAGTCAAAAATGAAAAAGTTTCTCTTCTTGTCAACAATGACTTCCCTCTAATATTTTGTGGACTTACATTTTGGGTGGTAAAAACCGTTGATTGAGGAACGTAAAAACTCATTATGCATCTGAAAGCTCGGTTCAAAAGGAAGGAGTATTATCTTTTTAACTCTTTAAGAGGATAATAATATTTTTCAATATAAGCATTTTTAGGAGTTCGAAATTATAACGTAAGATTTAAATCTAAATACTTTTACTATAAACAATTAATTATTCCAATAAAATAAACACTTACCTTTTTGGGGCAGGGGGATATCTGAGTGGGGTTCTTGAATGATTGATCCAGTATGTTTTTCATACAGTACCTACATCACAAGTACTAGATCTGGAAGTTTAATAATTATTATTTATTTTACTACCTACAATACAGCAAATTAATAAGTAATGCGTTGTTATAATATGGGTAGGTTGTAGGTTCATGGAGGTTCAAATCTCACATGATGACCAAATTGATCGGAAAGGTGTTGGTATACTATTTTTATTGGGGAATAAAAAATACCTAAGTTTTCAATATTAAAAACCACCTAAATATTGTTTTTGTAATACTTACATCAGAATAAGTTGTGGTACTGCCCCTTTTCTTAAATATGTAATCCCACTTGGTTTTTTTATCAGGTCTTCACTAGGAAAATGATATCTATATTCTGTATTCTATGTTCGGGTCATTTTTTTCATTTTCTATGATATAACTGGGTTCTTAAATTTGTGTCCTTTGGAAATCTAAAAATTAAAATATAAAAATAATAATAACAGCTGAATAGGTACCGATATACGAAATACTTTGTCCATTTATTTCTTTGTCAAAAACATGAGTACGAGAAATATGACGAACCCCAGGGACTCTTTAAAATAAGGGGACCCAGCATGTCACAGTCTATCACATAGGAAAAGTGAAGCCTTGTTTTCTGTATATCTCCAAGGAGACCACATAAGTGGGCTGGTACAAGGTTATGTTATATATGTCAGTGTCCAACTGCCATCAAGTTTTATGTGACATGCCTGTGCCATAGATTCCAAAGGAGGCAAAATATTTCCCATCATAATTCACAATTTTTAAGTTTTCAAACTTCCAGATAGTCAGTTAAAGGTAATGCGGCCGCCTGTAGTAGTCCCAATAATTGCAACCAGATTTTTCTTGTCTCACCTTTAGTAATCCTGCAATTCCCATTACGTGGGCATTACGTATAAGTAAGTAGTTCAAAACAAAAATGGCATTTCCTAAATATTAAATTATGAAGCAGGTAGCTTCAGTCAGGTTAAAAAAAATTTTAGCTGCCAAACGTAATGACAGCGTCAGCCATTAACCTGTCCTGTATTGATTGGGTCGGCCTTGAGCCCGTAGGGACGCCGATTTCATGGAGGAGCGGGGCTCATGCCCTCCTCAGAAATTTCAAAAGGGGGCCACGTCTTCCTTGGAAAACCCGAGTGAGGCAATGTCCGCCTTTGATAAACCCTACAGGGACATCGCGCATTGCATTGACAATTTAGTTTTTTTACAAATTCAAGAAATAACATTATTTCTTCTTGATTATTTACTCCCTTCACAATTTTGACAACCCGACGCCTCTGCACTTGGGTCTTAATAGTAAACAGATACCTGTTGATTTCTTATAATCTTGGCCACGGTTTATTTATTGTATGCTTTATCTATAGATATTTGATCAGAGGCACTTGCGCATTTTTAAATGTAAATAACTATTTGGCAGACATAATATTGGTATTATAGGTATAGTTGGTTTTTTTTCGTCAACAGTATGATCATTTTTTAATCTAATCATACTTTCGAAACTACTTCTAGTTTGACTGGAAGGGACGTTAATTTATTATTTCTTCTTATTTTAAACTTCATCACGCAGTTTTGATGAATCCTGCATTTATTTCAAAACTGACTTTTCCAATGGCTCTACTGACTTCATCTCCTCTCTAATTTGTGCGTTTCATCAAAAATATACGCGATCCTCACGTATTAGTTAAATAAGCGATTCATGCTGAGCGGACTTTTTTTCAACAAATTGTTTTCGTGCAAATTGGAGGCTCTTGGTGAAACTTTGCAGAACTTGTATCAGTTGTTTTGGAAACAATCATATTGTAACGCGAATCTAGCTAATACTTAACCTATTAAAGTGTCATTAGCATTTCAAATAAATGAAATTTTTTTTTCAGTGTTGCCTTATTGCATTTTTGCAACTCACTGAGACCAAACTTAAATTATGGACTGCAAAGTATGGACGTGTAGAGAAAGTAATTCAGTTGTTAGAACAATATAAAAATTTTGTATCCCGTAATCATATCTTCCAAGAATTCAACAAAGCCTATATTGACATGCAAGCCGTCATTGAAGAATACAAGCGCGATGGCAAAATAGGTAATGAACAGTGAATATGAATATGTAGTAAAACTTATTGCAAATGCTTTTATTTATTTTTTCAGATAAGAAAGAAATAATCGAAATTGACAAATTCATGCGGAATACTGGCGAAAAATGGAAAAACGTTTCGATGGAACTTAGATGCGTCGAGAGCATGCTAGAGGAAGTTGTCGCGTTTTGGAAGAAATGGAATTCTCTGTCTCAAGAATTTGAAAGTTGGCTGGGGCAAGCAGAAATATCTTTATCCTTGCCTGAGGAAGAAAAAATGGAATGCTTCCAAGACATAACCGTCTGGAGAGATAAGTATCAGCTACTTGGCGACACAGTCAGTTTTCTAATTGCAACGGTTGATGACAAAATAGCGTTGGAACTTCGTGATAGGTACCAGGATATGACAAACAGGTGGGACAAGATATACCCACAAGTTAACAAGTTTAGTCATGCAGGGGATATTTTGCGAAACAGAAAAGATTTCCGGGCTGGAGTAGAAATCTTGTCCAACTGGTTGAGGAAGGCAGAGAATGTACTGAACTCGCCCAGTTTGGGTTCAATGGAAAGAATTAGACAACACACGGAAAATTTGATGAAGCTTCAAGGCGAAATAGAAGAAATAGAAAACCTCTTCAAAAATATTAGCAAAGCCTTCCAGACCCTTATTCAAGAGCTTTCGAGGGAAGAGGTAGACAAAATGATGACGGTTTTAAAAAGAGAGAAAGAAGCTTTAGTGAAAGTTCGAGCTCTAATTCCAACTCAAATCCATCTCTTCAACCAGTTGCTCATTCAGCAAGAATCTCTCGAAGCAGGACAAAAAGAAATTGATCATTGGCTCGATAGCGCCGAAGAATTGCTCAGCAATTTGACTCTGGAAGGAGACAAAGAGCAATTAAAAGAACAATTTGACCATATAAAACAATTCTTTACCAGAACTCTTTATTACAAATCTATGTTAGATAGTAAAAATAAAGTTCTAAACAATATTATTAAATCAGTAGATCACACAAGCAATCCCGACGTGAATCTTATGACCGAAAAGCTTGATCAACTTAATGACAGGTTTGTGTACGTTACGCAAAATGCTCAGCTTTGGGAACAAAGGCTGCAAGACGCAATGCGCTGTTGGTACAATTTCTCTGAATGCGAAAGAGTTATTTCTAATTGGTTAAACCACGCAGAAAAGCTGGTTTCTGACAAACGCATCGACCACAAAGAAACAGTCGAAGAGCATAAGAACTTCTTCGAATCTGTTAGCGAAAGATGGATTCATGATTTAGTGCAGAGTGCTCAAGACCTATGTAATTGTTTGCCAAAAGATCAACATCCCCCAATACTAGCCTCTGTCCAAAAATTGCAAAACAAATGGAAAGAGGTGTTATCCTTTGCCCCCCTCCACCTAATGAAACTCGAATTTAGGTTAGATGAAAACACATTCAACTATTACTTAAAAGAAATAGAAAGAGAAATTAACAGCGAGTACTTGTCCTTAAGTAAACAAGAAAATATCGAGTCAATTGCCAGAAGGAACAAGGAGTATTTCTCCCAAAAAGGCCCATTACTCGAAGCTCAGAGAAGCTTAAGAAATCTTGAACAACTCGCACAGACGTTTAGTAAATCGTATCCCGAAGATACTAGTTTATCAGAATCGGCCGAAAAGGCACAACAACAATGGAGTAACATTGGTATAAAAATAGATAGTATAAGACAACAGTTGGACCAAATACCGGAAAAATGGGAGCAATATCACCAGAAATTTGATGAGATGGCCAAGTGGATGAATAATGTGGATGATTCCTTGCAGAATATTCTTACTGATGTCAATTCCGTTGAAGAGTTTGAAAGGCAAAAGGCTCTTTTTCAGGTAAGTTCATTTTTGTAGCTAATTAATTTGAATACCTATGCTTTAGGAAATGGCAAATGTGTATATAAATATTTAATTTATGCTATCCAGTTAAACAGGCTAATGGTAATTAATAATTAGATTTTAGTGAATACTTGCTTTTTATAGTATCATCGCAGTAAATATAGTCGATAGCTATTACCTTTTGTCATAAAATGATATGCCGGTTATTATTACATTCACAATGGTTGAGATACTTGTTTTTTTTTTGACAGAATATCTGCAGAGAGGCCGATTCTAAGCGCGAAGATATGAAATGGCTGGTGCAATCTCTCGATTCCTTATCTTCGAATTGCCCAGAAGAACAAGCAATTACAGAACAAAAGAACCTCGAATCTTTAATAATTCGCTATAAGAACCTTATTCCGTCCTTAGAAATTACAATGGTAAAGACGGATACCCTATCAAAGTGTTACACTTACCGCAGAGAAGTTAGAGAAGTGTGTGAGCTTTTACGACAAGTTCGCGAGCAATCTAAACGTGAATCACGGCCGCAAAACTACGAAATAGTGAATAAAATGATCCGCAATCAAGAATCTGCCGTCGCACAGTTAGATCAACAAAGACCTCTTATAATGTCTATGTTACAAAAGGGTAAAGAACTTAGCAGAGACATGCATGCTCCTAGTTTCATGCAAGAAGAAGTTACAACACTGGAAACGGGATGGACTGAAACTTATGAGGAGACTGTTGAGAGACTCCATAAATTGCTTACAACACAAAACTTATGGTCTAGTTACACTGAGCAAAAGAATGAAATAAATGAACTTCTACACAGAGCCGAAACCAAACTGCAAGCAGTTCAACCTAGTTATTACACACCTGCAAGTGTTCCATCGGAATTGCAAGCAAATCAAGAGGTAGCTGTTATGGTCCGTGATACAGCTGAAGATATGTTAAAGAGAGTAAAGGAAACATCATTGAATCTGGCACAGCAAGCTGCCCCAGAACAAGAACAAGTATTTAAACAAGACGTAGCACACCTTGAAAAACGATTTGAAGCTACATTAGCCAATGTTCAAGAAAGAGTGGTTTTATTAGAACAGTACAATACAAAGTGGAATAGTTTACAAACAAAAGTCAATCAACTTCAAAATTGGACTCTTCGAGAAGCACCACATCTGCTTTCCTCGATTCAAGAATATTCGGTAAACCCGGAAGAGAGATTGAATAAAACAGAAAAACTGCAGTCTGAAATTATTCATAAAATTAACTTGTTAAATGAAATTAACAATGAAGCTTCCCAGGTATTAGTAAAAGACAACCCCGAGGCCGAAAAGTTGAACGCCGAAGTCGTAGCATTACAAGACCACGTTGTTGCATTAAAGAAAAATGTAGAAAGTCAAGCTGCCACTATAACACGAGACCTGAAGAGCTGGCAACACTACCAAACAAGCATCCAGGAATTAACGCCGATCATTGAAAACGCAGAAATAAAACTACAATCCGGCTTGCCTAAACCAGCCACCTTAGAAGAAGCTGTTGAGATACAAAAACAAAATAAAGAGTTTGCTAAAGAATGCAGTTTACAGTTGCAAAAGCTACAAGGTGTTGAAAACGTCATTTCTCAAATTACTGCGAAAAATGTCAGTGTTGATGAAATTGATACCATTAAGACGAGGTGGACAACAATCCAAGAGACTACAACGCAGTGGGAACAGAAAATGGATAAGCTAATTGAAAACTGGTTACGATTTGACAAAAATGCGCAACATCTTGAAAACTGGTTGGTAAAAAGCGAGAAGGTGCTAACGCAACAACCTGTAAATATATATACACCTAGCGTAGACAAGCTAGAAAATGAACTTATGAAACTAAAGCAATTTAATAACGAAATATCCGAGCAGCAAGCCAAGATAATTACATTAACACAAAGCAGTGATAGCATAAGTTATAACATCAGTCCCGAGGGAGCAAATCTTGTGAAAGATCAAGTGCAAGCTTTAAAGGCAAAGGTTACTCAGCTTGCAGAAAATGTAAGAGGTAAAATCAACGAAGTCTCTGATATTATAATGGCTAGACACGATTTCCAAACTAAATTTGCTGACTACTCCAATTGGGTAGAATCAATGAAAGCTAACGTTTCTCATTTAGATGAAATTCCATCCAATAAAGTTGTCCCTGCAATCCTTCAAATACATTCTTATTTGCAAGAACATTCTGAAAAGCAACCATTGCTTAATACCATTTACAGTGAAGTCAAAGAAATCAGTTTGAGCGCCCCCAAGAAAGATATCGAACCGCTTAATCAGGAATATACAACACTGGTTCAGCATAATCAAGAAATTGAACACAGCTTGCAAAGTAAGATGTTATCATTGCAGAGATGGAGTGAACTACTGAATTGGAACCAAGAAACATTAAATCAACTATCGCATATAAAATATCAAGTAGAAAACGAAAAGACTGCGCCCGAAGGTCTAGAGCAGATGACTAATGAAACAGATAGCATTATCGACAAACTTATAACGTGGAAAGAAGAAGCGCCAAGCATAGATAACAACCAAATGGTAGTTATACTTGACAAACAAACAGGCCTTCCAAGAACAGCTGAAAGCATTGTCAGAGAAGTTGAAGTAAACGCAATAAATCTAAAAACTAAATTGACAGACAAAATGGAGGGTCAAGTAAAACTAAAATCACATTGGAATCACTTTATCGAGTTACAACAGAAAGTAACTTCTGGCATAGCAAACAGTAGACAGCAATTGGAAACGATAAATGTAAAAGTAAAGCATTCCAGTGATTTACCATACGCAGTTGAAGGATTAAACAAGCTTCTTGAGACTCAACTAGAAAAGTCTCTTATTAAAGAAGACCTAAGAAAAGAAGCATTGCAATTGATGAAAGAGGATATTAAGAAAGTGTCTATAATTCAAAATCAAGTGTCTGAAATTGAAGGTGACTGGAATAAACTTAATGAAGATATAAAAGATAAAAAGTTACAACTATCAGATATAATTTTTGCATGGAACGACTTTCAGGAGGCGAAGGATAGAGTTGTAACAGAAATTGGAAAAATTGATAAATCTGGTGATTTCGTTGATGCACCTCAGGACATAATACAAGCAAATGTAAATGTCGAGAAAGCAAAAAAAGCTTTAGATGCGTTAAAGAAAACGAGAACAGCTTTGGACAAAACTGATACAAAAGGGCAGACAATTATAAGAAAAGCAGAAAACATCCCAGGAGTTGAAGAAGAAGTTAAACGAGATTTACAAATCGTGAACGATGTCTGGTCAAAAATATATGAGAAATTAGTGAAAACGGTCAACACTACCGAATCTCAAGCTACTGTTTGGAAGCATATTGAGGAAACTAAACAAAACCTACTTGAATGGTTAAGCGAACAAAACGCTGATTTGGCGAAAGCTGCTGAAAAGCCCAATGAACTTGAAGCTGCTGCTGCAAAATTAGCAAAGTATAGAGAAGAGTTGCCAGCCCAACAAAGGTTAAATCAAAGCATACCAACAAAATACCAACAACTTCTGAAATTAACAGATGATAAGGAAATTCCATCCCTACAAACTCTTGTGAAATTACTGAACGATCAGTTTACCGAGGTTGACGGAAATGCTCACAAGCTAATCGCCGTCACATCGACTTTTGGGGAAAAAGAACGATCGATTAGAGACATTATAAAATTAGTTGGTACCGAAGTTTCCGGCCTTAGAGAACAAATTATCAAATGTGAAGATCTCTCAGGGGATAACCTCAAGATTATGGAAAGATTATTAACTTTAAGGACTCTCAAGCAAAAGTTATTACAACATGAACCAAGCATAAAGAAAATTGACAACGACATTCAACAAATGAGAACAAGTTACGCTGGTTTTAGTGAAAGTGCGGCTCCAAAAGAACAGGAGATAGTAAGAAAACGATATGATAGTATCATTGCTCATTCGAACCAAATTGAAAACTCACTTCTTTCTTTCTTGAAAAAATTCCACAACGAAAAATATGGTGCCCTACAGAGAATTATTACAGCCCAACGGGAAAAAATACAATGGTGCTTGCCAGAACCATCCAGTGATAGATACAACTTACAAGTAAAGTTCAATTCACTTACGCCAATTGGGGCAGCTTTGGATGATTGTGAAAAGAGAAAGGATGAACTACACAATAGTTTAATACTCTTGGGGCAGGTTGAATCCCCAGAGACAATAAAATTACTTACGGCCGAAAGAGACCACTTGCTTCTCGACTTGGATAACTTGAAGCAAGATTTCTTGAAAGCGAGGGACACATTGGAACGCAATATTGCAATTCAAGGTACATATGACCAATTAGCAGAAAATATTGGTGCTTGGTTAAAAGATACGGAGAACAAAGTAAGAGCTGAGAGTAGTGTCCAAATTGATTTAGACACCTTAGATAACAAAATTGCAGAAATTAAGCTATTACATCGGACGGTTAATGACTTTGAGAAAGAACTGCAAAAATTGACACCGCTAAGTGAACAACTAGTAAAGGAACTTCCAGAATCTCGAGTATCTCAATATGTGCAACACCTCAACGTGAGATATCAGGCCGTTAATAAATTTTTAACAAACTACATTGACAAATTAGAAGAACTTAACAAGTACAAACAACTCTATAGGAATAGTGTGGGACATGTTGAAAACTGGCTGACACAAGCAAGCACTAAAGTTGAATCGTTTTCTAAGATCGCACAAAAACCCAATCGTGCCACTCTCGAAGAACTTAAAAAATTTGTAAGCGAAAAAGAACGTGGCCAACAGCTTCTAGGTAAAGCGGTGGAGCATGGCGAAGCATTGTTTTCGGGGATCACTCCAGAGAATAGGGATGCTATAAGAACTGAACTTAGAACATTACGGGACAAATCGGATGTTCTAATTGATGAAGTAAATACGATTTATAAACAAGTAGAAAGTTCTTTAATGCAAAGGCATTCATTTGATGACAGTCTTCACCAAGTGAACTTGTGGATTACCGACGCTGAAAATAGATTGGGAGATCAGATGCAATTAGATTCGACTCTTCTGGAAAAGAAACAGACTTTACACAATTACAAGACTCTGGCCCAAGATGTTAACCTTCATCGAAATATTTTACAGCAGCTTCAAGAAAAAATTGGGAAACTCTCAGATGGCGATGCAGAAACCAAATTAAAAAATAACTTAGACAACTTCATCAAACTAAATGAAGAAATCGATAATCGCATTGAGCTTGTAGAAGCTTATGTTGCAAATCATGAAACTTTTAACCAAGTTATTGAAAAATGTCACGACTGGCTGAGCGCTCTTACTGCAGAAGGCGCGTTATTAGTGGATGAATCTTCTATTGAAACTCCAGAAGCAAAATTGGCTATTGTAGACAACCTTTTGGCACAAAAAGATGAAGGTGACAAAATAATCGAATCGTGCAAGAATCAGTTAGAAATTGTCCTTTCACAGACCTCCCCGTCCGGTCACCCTGCCTTAATGAATAGCTTTGAAGAACAAAGGAAAGCTTGGAATATGTTCTTGGAATTATGCGTAGACGCTAAAGAAAATTTAAATATTATTAATAAGCAGTTCGCTGAGATTAACATGATTATGGATAATTTAGAATCATGGTTGAAATCCAAAGAAAATCAAGTTAAAGACCAAAGTTTAAGAAGCACCGAAGATACTAAGAAATCACATTTGGAAAAGTTGAAATCTTTAGAAAAAGAAATAATTACCAAGGAACCTGAATTCTCAAACTTTACTAACATTATTAAAAATATTGAAACAGACGTCAAGGTATCTCAACTTTCGGGAAGGTATCAGTCACTGAAAAAGGCTGTAATTGAGAACGTAACCAGGTACCAAGAATTTGTAGCCGAACATCACGATTTCAACATCGAGTATCAACAACTTTTGCACTGGATTTCGGATAAAGAGGAAGAACTTCAAGACTTGTGTCATATTGTCGGAGATTTAACTGTTCTGCAGAAGCGACAAAAAGAGGTGAGAGATCTTCTAGACGAGAGAAATGCAAAAGGTTCGGATTTCGAGAACTTAATTGAAAAGGGAGAGAAATTGTATGCGCATACTTCACCCGATGGAAGAGAAATTATTAGACAACAGTTAAGAAATTTAAGGACCATATGGGAGTCCCTGGCTGAAGATTTGCAAGGTGCTAGTGGAAAACTAGACCAATGTCTATTACAGTTTTCAGATTTTACAGAAACTCAAGAACAATTAACCAAATGGTTAAAGGATGTTGAAAAAGCAATGCAACAACACACAGAACTGAAATCAACATTGCAAGAAAAGCGAGCTCAGTTACAAAATCACAAGATCATGCATCAAGAAATTATGTCGCATCAACAACTGGTGGAATCGGTTTGCGACAAAGCTCAGCAATTAGTTGACCAAACGCAAGATAAGTCTCTCAACGTCTACCTCCAGTCTATTAAACAACTATTTCTGAGTATAGTTGAAAAATCTGAAGAGTTACTAAGTAACTTAGAAGATTGCGTAGAAAAACACAACGATTACAATCAACTGGTGGCATCCTTTAAAACATGGCTTAACGCGCAACGAGAAAATTTGCAAGAGTACCATGACACTAGCGGCGAAAAGGCAGATATAACTAAGAGAATTGAAAGTATTGAATTCTTGAAAAAAATGTATGAAAACGAGGGTACGAAATTATTGGAAAATCTGAAGAAAAAATTGATTATCGTTGCTAAAAGCACTGCATCAAAAGGAGTTGATGTTCTTAAAAAGGAACTTGATGATCAGAATTCTCTTTTTAATAAACACTTCGACGATATAGGTAAGATTATACACTAGTGCTACACTTTACGCTGTTGGTACCTACTTATCAATTTTTTTTACAGATTTCCTCCTAGACGTGCAACATAATAGCTTACAGAAATGGGACATTTTTGAGAAAGAGCTTGAAGATATCAATAACTGGTTTAAAGATACGGAAACCAAGTTCAGAGACCAGCCACTTCAAACTAAATTACCTGAAAAAGAGAACCAACTGAAATCGCTCGAGCGCTCCCGAGACGATGTTAATACGAAGGAAAAAGATATAGATAATTTTGTGGACAAGAGCCATTCGCTTCTACATAGCAGTGGAGCACACAAACTCAAGCTAGCCGTTGCCCAAATTAGCAATAAATATCAAAATCTGCATACTATTGCCAAAGATAGCATCACTCGATGGCAGGGTATTGTCGATGATCATAGAAAATACAAGCAACGATTAGACGAGACTTTGGCTTGGTTAGAACCTTTAGAGAAACATTTGGAGTTTTTGGAAAGAGCGAGCAACTTCGAGCCTTCTTCAAATCGTATGCAGGTATTGCTATCCGAAAAAGAGCAAGGGGAGCATAAGATAAACTCACTGTCCTTGCTTGGAGAACGACTCCTACCGGATACTTCAACGCAGGGAAGGGAAATGATCAGAAATGAACTAAGAGACATAACAGAACGATGGGATGCGTTGTCAGAAGGAATAAAATCACAGCAAAAGCTTCAAGACGCTCAAAATATTCAGTTGACGAGCTATCAAGAACTTCTACAAACAACTCTCGCTTGGTTGGATTCGATGGAGAAGCTGGTCAAAGTCGATCCGTCGACATGGGGTTCAATTCAAGAGGCTAGAGGAAAACTACTGAAACATAAAACAACGTACCAGGAGATCTTAGCTCATAAACGTATTATTGAAAGTAAGTTTCCTGTTTTAAGCACTCATTACGCTTTTGTTTTACTCTTTATATTTTCAGATATGAACGAGAAAGCAGGCACTTTAATGCAATTGACGCCAAATAAAGATAATATTTCAGAAATAGCAAATACCCTTAAAGAGTTGAACGAGCGCTATGCAAATATCTGTAAAGCAGCTCAAGGTAATTCTAAACAACTCGAAAACTACTTAGATATCTATCAGCAATTTTACGACCTCCATAAGTCTCAACAAGGCAAGCAGAAACAGTTGTGGGATAACTTGAATAGTTATTTAGATTATGGTGGCAACAAACAGGCTTTAGAGCAAAAGCTAAATAAAGTTATTGACATTGAGGAGAATTTATCTGAAAGCAATATTCAACTTAAAGACCTTGAAAATTATGTGCAAAATAAGGTATCAGTTTTGCCTGCCAAAGCTCAAGACACAATGAGGAGAGACGTAGCAAACCTCAAAGTAGACCAAGAAAAATTTGCTGGTACTTTAGTCGAGATAAAATTGGCGATAGAAAATAGATTGAAACAATGGAATGACTATGAAAATTGTTTGGATAAATTGTTGTCATTCCTATCTGATGCGGAGTTATCGTTGAAGAATTATTCCCTTAAATCTACCGTTGACGAGAAACAAGAACAGTTAGATAAATATCAGGTAACCACAGTTTTTTTAATTTTTGTATACGTTGAGCGAATTTGTTGCATGAACGATTAAATATAAACTCCAATATGGGTTTGCTGTAAATGGGAACTGCAAAAAAACTCCCGCGAAGGTATGCAAAAAATGTGTAAAACATTGAAGGGTATGAATTCCAATTTGCTAGATATTATTATTGTCAACGCAATTGTTTTACTTGTTCCGATCTTAAGAAGGTCTTATCTCTGATTATAAACCAAAATGTAATTGAGTACAAGTTGGAATGAAAAACGAGGGTGTGAAGTAAATAAACTATATTTCTATATCATATTGTGGGCGATGTGGTATTTTAACTTTTGTGTTTTCTCATTTTCACTAGTGACGGAAATATTATCGATAAATTTTTCGAAAGCGCAATTTTGCCTAGGAAGTCGCTGGTATAAATTGGTCTCTTTATTTTCTTTTGCAAAATTCCTCGAGCTAAAGTTGAAACTCCAGGAATTTTATCAAAAAATAAAATAGTGAGCTTGCTTAGGGCCAAATATCTAGTGCTAGAGAATAAATTTATCATGAAAAATTTTCATCACGTGTGGTTTTTGTTGAGAACATTTCACGAATATCATTTACATTGTTGAAGATTTATCAAAAGGGAAGAAAAGCTTAAGGACTACGCTTGAGAAGTTATGGCATGTTATGAAGTTTGGTTAGTTTTCTGTTTTGTGTAGTAATGAATCATTAGTTTACAAATTGTTTATGTTGCTCATATTGTTGATCGAACCCAGTTTGCCTTGTAGGTTGCTCGTTTAATAGATTCAAGGTTCCACAGTAGAAATTTTGACAATAAAACCTGTGAGAGCCCTATTATTAATTGTTTAATCATACAGGTTTTCTGAGCACCAGAGCATAGATTTGCATTTGTAATAAGGGTGCAACAGGTACCGTTCTCTTTATGCCCCAGTTGCGAAAAACATTTACCTACCTGCCAACCTTACCCCCGAGATGCGAAGGACAACTACTGATTCCGCCCGAGTTGCTATGCTCGAGTCGCGAATAAAACGCCTTTTTGGTTATAGGTAGTATGACGGAAATAATCGAGATAATTTACTTCACATTTGTTAAATCAATGAAAAAGTATATGTATATAGGAACCAACCTGATAACGTGGTCTTGCCTGGTAAGACCTTTTTGTAACTCAATACAGCGGCATTACAATTATCATAAATTGTTTTATTCATTTTCGCTCGAAAACTCATCGATCGAATTGTAACTTCACTTCAATAGGAATTCACTAATATTACAGTTTGTTTATTCATTGTAGCAATTGATTTTTCCACATAGATTTTTTTAAATAAACTTAGGTAAACTAGAAAACAAATAAGCTAAATGCTTGCTATATTAATAAACCAGCACAAATATTTTGATTTAATTATTTTTTACCTAATTCGTTAAATACATTTTTATGTCGTTCATTCAACAAGTTTCCCCGATGTTGTTCATTTTATTATATATAAATATTCCCAAATTTCTTAGGAGCTAACTAAAGTAATAGATTCACGAAATGTCGACACGAAGGAATTTATATCAATCGCAGATCATTTGGAGCAAGTAAGGCCCAGCATTTTATTGTCTGTCATTGTCTATTTCAAGTTGCCTAAAACTTTATTGTTATTTGTGTCAAATATTATTTGCATAAGTTTTCGCCTTGTACATGAAGGCGTACAGATTAGTAATGGTTGTCAGTGCCATGTTACTTTTGATGCAAATTTTGGTGTATTCATTATGTTGAAAAATCCACAAGGAAATAGCTGACATTTGACCAGTTCATCATAGTAGCATGACGCTGTCGTGTTACTTTACTGTTCACCTTAATATACAAGAGTTTTAGGCAGTTTCTTTTCTTGCTCTAGCATCTATTTCTTTCTTCTTTCTCTGTGATGGGTCTATGTAGTTTTGTTTCTTTACTTTCTGCTTTAGGTGGTGGTACCCTCTAATTATGATTATTGGCGCTTTATTGTAAAACTCGTCTTTTTAGGCTCTGATCTCGAATCTGCAGCAAAACGAAGCAGATTTTGACAAGATGTCTGACGATTCTACAGAACTAGCACACAGTAGCGGTGACACTAGGATATCGATAAATGTCCAACAAATTACGTCCAGATTCCAGTCTATACAAATTACAGCCAAAGAGATTGTAAAGAAATGTGAACAAGGTTTAGCTGATCACAAAACCTACACTGAGAAGTACCGGCAGTGCTCAGACTGGATAACCGCTGCTCAGACCAGGTAAAATAATAAAAACTTATACAGTAATATGTATTTACAAACAATACTTTTTTAGATTCAACGGTTGTAAGGAAAATATGCGGGGAGCATTAAGAGAAGATCTTGCAGATCAAAGAAAAATACTTGAAGAACTTTTATCACAACAAACGAGTGCCACGTTGCTTTTAAATAACACTATTGAACAGGGAGAGAAGTTGTATCCGACCACATCTCCGGAAGGAAGTGAAGTAATCGCTACTCAACTGATTGAACTTCAACAGTCGTTAAATAGTTTATTCGATTGTATCATAAGCTCTGAAAGAGATCTAAAACTAAAGACAACTATATGGAGTGGATTTGATGAATCCTTGCAGAATGCACAACGGAAAATCAAACAAGCTGAACTTTACTTGCCTTCAGAGATTGAACTGAAGGCCACTTTAGATGAGAAACGCGCGCAGTTGCAAATTTACCGAAATCTTCTGCATGAAGTTCAAGCCAACCAACAAAACATTTTGGATTTGCAGGACAAAGCCGATGGTCTCCCAGAAAGAAACGAAATAATCGATAACCAACTTGCACACATTAATGAACAGCATTCAAAACTGCTAAAAAGAGCTCATAATTTTGTTGAAAAATACGAAAGTTTTGTTGCTGATCATCAGCAGTATTCGAAAGCAGTTCATGATACTCACGAATGGATGAACGCAACTCAAAGCACCGTAGGCTTATGGGAAGATACCAACCTTGAAAGAATCTCCCTGTTGTCGAACTTAGAAAGATTAAAGAACTTAGAAGTGTCCTTACCAGAAGAAGAATCCAGGATAAACGATCTTCAATCATTGTCAGATAAAGTTATTCCTGGTACTATAGATTATGGCCAAGCTAATGTAAGATCGCAAGTGTCCGCTTCCCAACAGGAATGGGCTGCTTTGAAGTCAGCTATTGTCAAAGCAATAAAAAGTTTAGAAACGAAACTAGAAAGCTGGTCTGAATATGAAAAACTAAGAGACCAGTGTTTAGTTTGGATAAGGGACACAGACAATAAACTTCATTCTATAGACCTCAGAGACACGGCTGAAGAAAAGCACCAACAGCTACAGTCGCTCAAAAAACTACAAGGAGAAATACGAGCTAAGGAATTGGAAATAGATCAAGTAACAGAGAGAGCCCAACAACTTAATAAAGGCTTAATGAGCAGGCCCTCACAGATTTCCGAACTAGGCGTTAAATACCAACAGATCTGCCAGAAAGTGAAAGATTTAACATCTCGTTGGCAACAATATCTTAATAATCATCAAGATTTCGATGCTCAAGTAGCTCAGTGTGAAAGATGGTTAAATGACCTCAATGATAAACTCACATATTGCTCCGAAGTGAGTGGTGATTCTCAAAAAGAACTGGAATGTAAATTAGAAACAGCCCAAGAACTCGTACTGAACAAGGAGGAAGGATTTTCCAAAATACAAGGCTTAGTAGAGTTAGCCCAAACAGTACTAGCGAATACAGCACCAAATGGGCATAAATATATCAACAATACTCTTAGCAATCTACAGGATCAATGGTCCAATTTAGCATCGAAGATGATAGAAACTAAAAGCATACTGGATGATGCCTTGAGAAAGTGGGCTAATCTTTTAGAAGAAATTAAAGCTTTAGACAAAACAGTTGAATGGATCGAGTCCCAATATAAAGAATTATCCGAGTTGCAAGGCACAGCGTCTGAAAAGAAAACGCAACTGGACAAAATTAAAAATCTAGATGAGAAAGTGCGTTGTGAAAAAATAGAAGTTGACAACTTGAAGGCACAAGCTGCCGAAGTACTTAAAAGCAAGTTAGGTGGCGAGGCTGCAGAAGATGCTCAAAAAATGTTAGTCAGATTTGACAATGCCTTCCAAAAAGTATCGAAGCTGTTGCCTATCAGAGAAATTCAATATAAAGACCACAAGACCTACAAAGATGCCTACGATGAGGTACAGAAGTGGATGATTAGGGCTCAAGAAAAAGTTCCTCAACTCAAACAGAGGTCACTTACCGAAAAATTGACCGTGGAGACTTTTGCAGGTCCATTAGATCATTTGTTAAATAAGAAAGCCCAAGGGGAAGTCCTTTTAGAAAATCTGGAACATACTGCCCAAGTTGTTTTGCCAAATACTAATACGCAAGGCCAAGAAAGTATCAAGAATGACATTAGAGCCTTGAAGGAAAGCTTTGAACGTTTGTTTAAAGACTTGAAAGAACAAAGAGAACAGTTGGAAGACGTGCTGCAACATTGGAGAGAGTATAAAGATGAATTCGAAAAAATTTCTGATTGGATACAGCAAATTTCTATATTGATAAAGAATCAAAAGATAGCTTTATCATCCAACCTCGAAGAAAAGAAAAAGCAAGTTACAGATGTAAAAGATATATTAAAAAGGTTGCAAGATGGAAAATCTCAAATTGAAAAGCTAAATGAATCAGCTAGAATTCTTCTTAAGTCGCCTTTGGAGACTCATATTAATAATCAGTTGCAACAGCTTAATTCTCGATACCAAGTTGAACTTAATTTAGCAAAAGATGTACTCAAGAAAGTAGAAACAAATTATGAACAGCATAAAGAGTACTCTGATAATTTAGAAAAGGCCAGAGACTGGATCGATAGCGCAAGAAACCTTATCAGTACCTGCTCTGAAGCAGCTTCTAATAGCAGTAAAGAAGTGCTGCAGTCACATCTTGACCAAATTCAACAATTGATAGGTAGACGCGAAGAAGGACAGAATTTGGTTCATGCCACCGTTAATTGTGGAGAGAAAGTGTTGAGAAATACGAGATCAGATGGAAGGGAAGTCATTAATAATGAAATAAAAGAAATTCAGGGTGATTGGGATCGTACTGTAAAGAAGATGTCTACCATCAAAGTCCACCTTGAGACAGCATTGCTTCAATGGGCAGACTATGACAGTTCTTATAATCAACTCCAACAATGGATCTGTGAACGAGAAGCTAAGCTCAATGAAGTAGCGGAACCCAAAGCTGCTAAAACCAAACGAGGTCAATCGGGTCTTAGTTCTCTTCCCATCGGTGAACGAAAAGCTACCCTAAGAGAAACCGGAAGTATTGTTCAAGACATAGTTTCATTTGAACCTATGATACAGTCTGTCGCATCTAAAGCTGAAGATTTAAAACAAGCCGCCCCCGCATCTGAAATTTCCACGAAATACGAATCGCTTTCAAAGCAAGCACAAGAACTCTATGCTAAACAAAAAGAAACAGTTGAACAACACCAAGCGTTTGTAGATGCTGCAAATGATTTTGTTCAGTGGATAAGATTGGCCAAAGAAAGGCTAGGGAAGTGCTCCGAACCTACAGGTGACAAGGAAAATCTTGGAAGTAAATTGTCTCAATTAAAAGCTCTTCAAAACGAATTGCCCAGCGGACAGAAAATACTTGAACTTGCTTTAGAGCAAGCAGACAAGGCATGCCAAGTAGCGGATGAAATAGATAGAGAGGTAATAGAAGAAGAAGTTGCTCTTATGCAAGAGGATTATGACAACTACGTTGAAAATGTCAATAGCATAAAGAATCTATTAGAAATCGGCATAGTTAAATGGACAGAATATGAAGAGCAATATCAAGACGCTCTGGAGTGGTTGAGACAAACTGAGAAACTGGTACAGACTTACAACAAACTGCAAGATAGTTTAGAGGAAAAAAGATCAGTACTTGAGCAATTTCAGCTTCATCTACAAACTCTTTTCGATTGGCAATCGGAGCTAGATAGACTAAATATGAAAGCTCAAGTTCTGTTAGAGACCTGTGCAGATACAAGAGTAAGCAATGCTATTACTCAACTCTCCACAAAGTATAATGCGATTCTATCATTGGCAAAGGAAATAATGAGGAGATTGGAGTTATACTATCAGGAACACCAGCAGCATAGTGCCCTCTGTCAAGAATGCCAGGATTGGATAGACAGAACAAGAGACAAACTAAATAGCTGCATTGAAGTTCCCAACAGTTTAGTGGAAATAAATAATAAATTACAAGTTGTTAAGAATATTAGATCTTCGATTGAGCAAGGTCAAAATAAGTTACGTTATATTAACGAACTTAAAGAGAGAGTAATTATGAACACTGAACCGTCCGGTGTTACTAAAATTCAAGACGATACGGAAAACCTGAAAATAGATATGGACAAACTACTTAACGATGTGAATGATATTAGAACAAAATTACAATCTAAAGCTAGTCAGCTCGAAGAAATTGACAAAGTCTATAGGCAACTGGTAGACTGGCTTCAAGATCAGGACAGTCAAATCCAGTTCGAAGATGGATTTCTAAACGAACTTAACGAAAAGAAAGCTAGGTTAGAAAAATTCAAATCAATTCAAAAAGACCTGGAAGCTCATTGTGAGTTAGTAGAGAAATTAAAATCTAAGCTACTCCAAGATGCAAGCTTATCTAACAAGGATTATGAGAATGCTATGAAACAGTTTGAAGATCTGAAAGAAAAACTTTTATCCGTCATTTCTAGTCTTGAAGTTCAAGTTAATAATCACGACCAATATAAAGTTTCATACGATAAATCAATGGACTTAATTAAAAAGTATCAATTACAAATTCAAGACTGCTCCAGCCTTCACGAAGAATTAGAAAGTATCATTAAAAAAGAGGCGAATATTTCGCAGATTGCTTCCTCGTTGTTAGAGTGTGATGAGTTAGTTCATACGACAATAGAACTAAGCATTATTGTGATGAAAACAACCGGTGACGAAGGAAAGGATATTATCCGCGACGAAATCGAACAGCTAAACGCTGATTGGGAGGGGCTTCAATTTATCTGCAAAGAGGCTCAAAAATCTTTGAGCAGATGTAAGGAAGTATGGAAAGAATTTAAATCTAACTGCGAGAGATCCTCCAAAGCTGTCGATAACCTTCAGAACTCTGTGCATGTAGCAAATAAACAAGAAAATAAAACACCTGAAGACCTTGAAAAGTGCCGCGGCCTCTTAAAGGAAGTTGAAGAGTTAAAACCTCAAATGGAGGATCTAAATGATTCATGTGAGACTCTAATGGAACTCAGTGCCATCAGTTGGGTGAGAGATAAAACTGTTCAGTTACAGACAGCATATACCAACTTGCTGACAAGCGCGCAAGGTTTAGTTTCTAAAGTCGAGAAGAATCTTTCAGATTACACCGAATTCAAAGTTGCCAAGGCTGAGTTGGAACAATGGTTACAGAGTGTTCATACGACAATTCAAGAATGCGTTGGTGTGGGCGATGAAGAAACTATGCGCGAAAAGCTAGACGTAATTCGCGTTGCGACAACCAAACTTGGAGAAGGACAGTCTTTACTGACTTCCCTTCAAGACGCTTTTGCTAACGTTATAAATAACATACCTTCAGATAAGCAAAACAAATTACGCGACGACATGGCCATTTTAAGAAATAGCTGGGATCAGCTTAACATGGATTTGACTTCTATTCAGGCTCAACTTAAAGCAGGTCTTGCTAGATGGGACGAATTTAATGACACTAAAGCGAAACTGGATAAATGGCTTAAGGAGAAAGAAAAATCTCTAGAAGAGAAACCGAACACTAAAGGAGAACTTAGTGAAATGAAGACACTGCTTGAGCGGTATAAGAATTTACAGGTTGAGATTTCTAAAAAGCAAGACCACCTTGATAGACTCAGAAATGAAGGAGAAGATATGAGCTCTTGGGCAAAACAACCCAGCATTCTTGAAGGCATCGAGAAGTTTGACTCCAGATTTGAAAAACTAATCGCTGCTTGCAATGCTCGTCAAGAGCAGTTGGAAGCTGAAATGCAAGACTACAATGCTTACCACCAGAAATTACAGGAAACCGAAAAATGGTTACTACAAATATCATTCCAACTTATGGCTCATAACTCTCTCTATATAACAAACAGAGAACAAACAGAAGAGCAACTAGGTCAGCACGAAGCGTTACTTCAGGAAATTCAGAAATTCCAGACGAATCTTGATGATGTTAAAGATAAAGGCCACGGTCAGATTGAAAAGTATGCCAAAGTCGCTCCAATTCTTAAAGATACAATTGCAATGCAATTAAGTAATGTTCAAGAGAGCTACCATTCACTCTTAAAAACTGCAGTTCAAATAAAAAATAGATTACTTGACTCACTCGCTAAATTCAAAGAGTATGAAGATACTTTGGAAAACATAATGCAAAATTTAAATGAATATGAACCCATAGTTGCAGAAGAAATTGAGAAACCCATAGATTCTCTTAAAGACGCCCATGGACTACTGGAAACAGCTAAGGTATTCTAATGAAATAAGCAGTTACAAGGTATATTAGTAATATATTAAATATTTGTAGACTCTACACAATAAGCTACAAACCGAAAAATCAAGACTAGCCCTCGCTGTTCAAGCTTGTGAAGCTGCAACTGCTTCTATCAGCAGACCAAGCAGTCCAAGAGACGCTTTGCCACCACCAGTGCCCATAAGAGAATTGGAATGTAGGGCGAGACTAGAAGACCTTATTGATCAGGTAATATAATTTGTTACATATTCATTATTTTTCTAACTTGAGTTTGCTATAATCCAATAGGTAGTTTCTTAGAAACGTTGCATTGAACATTAACATTATACTAGTATGCAGAGTCATAAAATAATACACATTACGCGAGAGTTAACTATTGTTTTACTCAACCTTGACTGGCACATATCTCTGGCTGCGTTCAGGATGCAAACTATGCTCGCACTGTAAACCCAGTAAACTATACTGAAAAAGATGTTACAGTTTAGTGAGTAAGGCTCACTTACCACTCTCGTAATAAAACAGTAGTGGGTAATTTCTGCCTAACCTTTAAGCACGCTCTGTTTTGGTTTGTTTGAATTTTGTTTTGCACGGTTTTCTGCTTTGCTAGACGCACAAGGAACCACCAGCTTCAGAACTCTCTGATAACCGCCTGAAGCTGCTTTTGGATCAACTTATGTCAAGAGGATTTGTTAATAAAATGAATACTCAAATATATAAGGTTAGTAGTTATTGATCAGTCTCTTGAAAATTTTCAAAACCAAATTAAAGCATATTATCAATAAATCGTCAGATGATACGCGAGAATTATTAATTTAACATATCATAGACAAAGCCACACATAGGCTGTCGCCACACAGAGGCTGTCAGAACCATTGTTGAAATTTCCGCGAGGCACGACAAATATGGTGCCTAAAATTTTGTATAAAAACTAATAAAAAATTAGAACACCTATCTCTCAGCTTCTTAGTATCGAGTCCTAAGAATTGTAAGACATTACAAGTTTCGTTCGAAAATTAAAGTTTGAAAGTTGGAGTGCCAGGACATTGTGCGGACAGTTTCAACAGTGCTTCTGACTATCCATGTCTCCTTTAATCTATGCATATATTATGTATCCCTAAGAACTTACCTTATATAAGCAAGAATTGTTTTGTGTGATCAGCTAGCACAAACAGCTTTGCGATTTGGCAGCACTTATCTAATGAAGATGCTAATTGTCAAAATTATAATTGTAATTCCTATTTTAAAAATTGTCTTAACCCTCTAGGTGCAAGCTCATCTTAGCAACTTAACGTCTTCAGTTGCCGAGTTTGAAGAAAAAGAAAGACAAAGGAATGCCCTTAAAGAGTGGATTAACGCCCAGAAAATTTCTATAAAAGATTGGCGGAATCTTCCCGTCAAATTAAGAGCAGATGCAGCAAAACAGGAGCTTAATAATATGAACGATTTACTTAGTTCGATAGGTCACAGACGAAGTCAACTCCTTTTGGAACTGGCACTTCCAAAAGATGAAAACAAAGAACTTGAGACTATGCTAGATGGTCTCGAAAATGAACTCAATTCCGTCATTGTCGAGAAACGGACCAAACTGGATGTCATCGACGATTACCGTCAGCACGTACAAATAATCAGTAATTGGTTTGACAATCTTGTCAAAAGAATCGACGCTGTAGACAAAGGTTCAGGTTTAAATTGTCAACAGAAACAGAATGCCATCAACGAAATGCAAGCTGAGTTTGACGATCAAGGTTTAAAAAGACTTGACGAGGTTAAGCGATTGTCTTCACAGGTAATTGACTTTGTTAACAATTTGGACTCTCAGCAAGTTGAAGAGCAAATGAAATCTGTAGAGAGAAAGCATAATGATATTGCTAAGCGCCTACAACGAAAACTGCAGGTGTTAGAGATGACGAGAAAAGGAATCGAAGACACTAGGGATGAAATTGAACAAGCAAGAGAATGGGTTAAAGAAAAATATATTAATCTGCAAAAACATCCTCATCTTGGGTTTGAAAGTAGAAAAGCTGATGAAAAATTAAATTCCTTAAAAGACCTACTGAAAGAGGCAGACAATAAGCTTCTCTTGAAAGAAAGTTTATTAAAACGTATTGGTAATATGACAAACGAACTCGAACCATCTGAACACAACCAACTAGAGATTGCCCTAAACAATCTAGGATCAGAACAAGAACAACTAGTGGAAAAAATTAAGTCTGAAATGGATCGAGCTATTGCAGCATCAAATACAAGAAGAAACTTAGAAGCAAATCTCGAAAGAGCTAAGGCTTGGCTTAAAAGCAAGAACGCGGAAGTAAGAAAGCTTAGCGGATACTTGCCATTACAAGCTAATCAAGTTGATCGTGAAATTAATCAACACAAAATATACGAAAGTGAAATAAAACAGTTCAGTGAAGGAGACTTAAATGATTTGCTTAAACTGGGTAACAGCATACTTAAAGAATGCGATGAAAAAGATCGTGAACATCTGCAACACTTATTAGATGAGGTCAAAGATGAATATGAAAATCTTAAACAAGAATCACTTCAGAAGGTCCAGGCGCTATCTGACCTTCTACAAGGTAGAAAGCAGTTTGAAAATGATATAGAAAAGTGTGTTAACTGGCTAAAAGAAGCGGAGGTTGCTACGTCCTCTGACATACGGACGACAAGTTTGGAAGTTCTGGAAGAACAATTATCCAAATACGAGAAATTGAATGAAGGTTCCAGGAGTGTTCAGGCCGATATAGATAAAATAAATGAACAAGGCAAAGCTATATTGCCAACTATCAGCGAGTCAGATAAACTTACACTAAGGGAAACCCTTAGCAACATGAAAGACCGTCATAAAAGGATAGCTGACTTAATTCTTGATCGAACTAATGCTCTTAAGCAAAATATCAACCAAATAAAAGAAACACAAGCAAGAATCGCTGAAAGCATTCGTTTCGTACAGGATGTTCAAAACCAAATGAAAGAACTTAATAAACCTATCGGTAGTAAAGTTGCAGACGTTCAAATTGTATTAAATGCCTACGAGAAGCTATTGGGCGACGTCAAATCTAATAAAGAAAAACTTGCTGATGTTCCTTCCGGTACCTCGACTGAGCTTCAAGGCGTCCTAAACGTACAGGATGAGCTTATTAAATCTATAGAAGATCAAGTTGCTCGACTGAGACAATTACTTCTTCTAAGAGAACAATACCTAGCCCTTATTACCGAAATAATGACGTTCATAACTAAATACACAGAGATCATTCGAGATATAGAGAAATCAGGTGGTACAATTGAAGAAAAAATTAAGAAATACGATGATATTATAGTTAAAATTCAAGAATGTGAAGCATTGTTAGCGATGGCGGCTGATAAAGGCCAACAGATAGCTGCTGATGGTAGCGCCCAAGATCGCAACACTATAACTGAACAAATTCAATCACTTAAGCAATCGCTTCAGACTTTAAGAAGAGCTGTGGAGAAACAGAAGCAAGAACACGAAAATACTGCCGCCGAGTATAGAAAGCTTGCTGCTGAATTAGAAGAAATTCTGGACTGGCTCCATGCAAACGAAGCTACAGTCAGATCTAGACCATTATTAAGTAGAGAGGTTGCGAGTGTAGACAAAGAATTAAGCAATCACATAACTCTCGTAGAAAAAGTAAATACATATTTGGATAAAATTAGGAAGATTCAAGAAAATGTTAAATACGACGAGGATATGCCTGGTTCGCTACAAGAGCATCTATCTGAAGCTAATTCTCTGCTAACATCTTTGCCAAGGGAGCTGGAAGAAAGAGGAAAATACATAGAAATCAATAAAGAATTGAGAAAAGTATATGCTTCGCACAAGCAGAAGTTATTCGACTGGATTAAGGAAGCAGAAATAAGGCTGGCGACGCACAAGGACGGAGTTGACTTCGATAATATTTTGACTGATTTGGAAGAACATAAAATATTCTTCAGTACCGAAGGAAACATAAAGGAACTTGTATCTCACACCATTCAACAGGCTGCTGATAAAATATGGCCAAGTTTGACTCCATACGAACAAGAGGAGCTTAGCAGAGAGCAACAGCACCACACCCAGAGCTTGAAGAACACTTTAAACTCTGCTAAATCTCAGAGGGCACAGTTAGAACAAGATGCGGAAATATGGAAGGATTATTGCCAGACGCTAGACAAAGTTAAAGCTGTCGTAGCACGGACGAAATTCGTAGATGAACCAGTTTCTACCTTGGCTGGACTGCACTTCAATATTCAGAAGATTACCCACGCACTCAATGATATTCAGGTGAGTGTTTCCTTCAGATACAATAAGTCATCAGTAATTAAACTGATTGATTCGTTGTCTAAAGATAGATTAATGTTGTTTCGATGCAAGGATTATTTGTCAATTTCTACAGGCTAAAAAATGTTAAAAGGACACTTTTTATTCGCACAAGCTACATCGCAGAAAGTAAAATTTACGCCTCTGGTTAATTAAAGAATTACCTTGATATTATGAGATGTTAGGACCCATATTGTGGACCAAATCTGGTTAGAATATTAGTTATCGTTTGGATATAAAAATAAAAACCTAAATTTTTCAAAAACTCTAACGCCCTGGTTGTTAAAAGCGCTGGCCATTTTTTCCTTCAGTATAAGTATAGCCTATATATGGCATATATCTGATAATGGTTGATCCTAGCAAAACATGCCTAGCGAGACAGCTAAGGCAAAATATATTGGGATGTGTTTGGACCCATATTATACGTTATACGCTATAAATTAAAAATAATATTCGGCCTGTCTACTTCCACCAGTGCTGGAGAGGGGATTGACCAGGGACCCTTTAAAGTAAGAAAGAGTCCCTGGGATCAACCATTACATTTTTAATAAAAAAAAATATACACCACTGGAAAAGCAGAAGTAATCATTTGTGCCTTCACTAAATTTCCAAATCAATTCTAAGGAAAAACTATTCTTGACTTTTTTCGAAAAATGAACCTTTTTTGAAAAAATTCATTTTTGTGCGTTATACATTCTTTAGCAAAAGAAAGTAAGTCTGGGCTTTTGAAATTTTGCACACCTACTCAGTTTTTAATTCTAAACAATTTTCCTTAATAACATATTGTTTTAAATCGTTCAAAAAGGGTTTCGAAAAATCATGTATAAAAACTAATTTTTCCCACCTGTAAAGTATGCTTTTTGTAGATTTTACGACAAAATGTTAAGGAAAGCTGTTCAGTATTAAAAAGTGTGCAAAATTTCAAAAGCCTATGGCCCTATTTTGATTTTCTTCTGCTAAAAAATTTAAAACGCAAAAAAAAGAATTTTTCAAAAAACGGTAGGTACATTTTGCGAAAAAAGACAAGAATAGTTTTTTCTTAAAATTAATTGGGAAATTTAGTGGCGTAGTCAGGCCGAATCATAGACAAAAGACTGCTACGCTTTTCGCGAAAAGACCGAATTATTTTTAATTTATAGCATTTATAATGCGTGTGTAAGCTGAGCCAAATGTTTGCCTTAACTCTCGTCTTTTGGGAAAAATAAAAGAAAGGGTGAAAAAAATTGAGACCGTGTATAACGAATGCCGTTAGGATTTCGATACATGTTTTCTATAGATTCCTAATGTTTTGCCCATAAAAGTTGGACCACCCTGTATATAAGAAAATAGAATACCAATTATCATTATTTTACCAAAAACTCTTCCCTACTATGGCCCATAAAGCATAATTATGTTTTCTTTTTGTTCTTTGTTTTTTGATAAATACGGACTGTCTAAAACAAAATATCGTAAATTAGGGGACGTTTTTCAAAATGGCGGCAGAGGAGCAGCACTTTTAGTAATTACTACTTCTAACCAAGTTCCTTGCTTGCAATAATTTTGTCTCCAGTTACCAGATTTGTGTGTCTTAGCAAAGAAAATGGTACTACGCGTAGTACCATTTTCTTTGGTCTTAGGTAGATAACATTTAGTTGAAACAACTTTTATTCATTTTATACATACTAAAATAAAGGTGATTTAAGAATCGACGATATATACGACATAAACAAAATCGCCCATTAACCAGTAAAAGCTGCACCGAGTTCATTTAAAAAGTAATAATAATAATCCATGTAAATGCATCTCAGTTTAACAAATAAGATAGGTGCCTATATAAATACACAATACATAGCAATAAAGGCAACCAAATTTTCTGAAGGTACGTACAGTCGCGGACAGTTGGTATCGAACGACCTGAAGAGGTTTCTCGTGGCTATCGTTACAGGGCGCGCGGAGACGGCAACATCGCGCTGGAGTCTGCAGCCGGCCGGTCTGCTAAAAATAGAACCATAAAATGCAAATTACAGCCTCCAGCCTCTCACAGCAAAGGAACAAAATTCGAGGAAAATGCAACTTTGTGCTGGTAATAATTCCAACCCCAGTGTTGGTATTTAATATTTCGTACTATTTTATCATGTTACTATACCGTCTAGTATTTATGATAATGAAATAAAAAAATAATAAATATCAAGGCTGAGATTAGAATCAACACCACAATAAAAGTTGCTTTTTCTCGAGTTTCCTTCCTTTGCTGCCAGCACCCTGTATTAATTAGGAATATGAAATTAGGTAAATCCATAGTCAATTTGAGCCACAATAGAATTCCGAAGAATTTCTCAAAAACAATAATTTAATATACAGGGTGTCTACTTTTAAACATATGCAAATTAATAAAATCTTTATTTTTGGAGATAATCCCTGAACATTCTTTGTGTGAAAGGCCTTCAAAAATCGCTTCTTTTAGCCTTCCTATCATTTTCAAAAGGCAAATCCAGGTCCGGCTACGATTTTTGAGTGTTTTTTTATTTAAAATCTACCAATACAGCGTTAATCAGGATCCCCCTAAAACCCCTTTATATACCAAATTTGAACAAAGAATTTAGAGAGAGATATATTCTACAGGATGTCAAGGTTCAGCAAAATAGGAAATTTACAGGCATTTGGCGAGTCAAGTGTGCCATGGAATCCCGTCAAAATAGTTTAATTGTCAACAGAACCACTCAAAGTGTTGGTGTGCAAAGATTCAATACAGGGTATTTTTCTCTGCCCCATCTGAAAATGCTGAATTTTTATGACTTGACTCGCCAGAGATGCCTGAAGAGGTTTCTTTAAATTTCCTATTTTGCTCAATTTTGACATCCTGTAGAATAGAACTCTCTCTATATTTTTTGTTCAAATTTGGTATATAAAGGGTTTTCGACTGTCCTGATTGACGCTGTGGTGTCAGATTTTAAATAAAAAAATGGCTAAATGGTTTTTGTGAAAATCGGGGGAATAAAAAAATCGTAGCCGGCCCTGGATTTGCAATTTGAAAATGGCAGGATTGCTAAAATAAGCGGCTTTTGAAGTCCTTTCGGACAAAAAACAGATCAAGCGATTATCTCAAAAATTAAAGATTTCAAGGATTTGTATAATATGTTTAAAAGTAGATATGGGGGCTCTTAATATTAATTAGAAAATGTATGGCACAAAATTAATGGATTATCGGATTACCTGAGTTGAAATATTTTAGCATAGATATTTATATCTTTTTAAATAGGTATTTATTAATTATACCTACCTGCACTTAATATAACTAAATTTAGGGGATTAACTTAATAATTGTAATATTGAATTGGATGTAGATTTTGAAAATATCGATTATACCTGCTCCTAGCCCTTTGTATAAATACTAAGGTGGGTGGGCTAAAATTATTTAGTCAGTATCCTAATTCGAGAGAGTAACTAACAGTGTTCGTTATGCCTCGTTTGAGTGAATCCGTCAAGCACCGTATCATCGCCAAACTAGAAAATGGTTGGGCTATTTCCCGACTGGCCGAAGAATTTGGTGTATCTAAAAGCACCATTTTCAATATAAAGAAGAAATATGACGAAACCGGAAGCGTGGAAAACATACATAGAGGAGGAAATGTGAAAATTACGTCTGACCAACAAGATGAGCAACTAGCTAATTTTTGCCTTGCAAATCCGTTTAAATCCGCCGTTGAAGCAGTATCTGCAACACAATTTCCAGCAAGTGTTAGAACTGCCCGAAGGAGATTAGATGCAGCCAATCTGAAATCTCGCACGGCCAGCAACAAAATTCAGCTGACCGAGGCTAATAAGGAAGTCAGGTTGCAGATATGCCGAGAGTTTCAGCGTTTACCGCCACATTATTGGGAGAAGGTAATATTTAGCGACGAAAAGATCTTTCAAAGCCATTACAATGGCAAAGTGCGAGTATATAGACCTTCGGTGAGTTCAAGATATGACGAAAGATTTGTGTCACCCAGGAAAAGGAGTGGGCATTTTTCCGTCAACATATGGGCCTGGATAAGCTACCGTAGACCTGGCATTTGTTGGAGAATCGACGACCGCTTCACAGCAGCTCGCTATTGCGAGATACTCGAAGGCGGATTGTTACCAACTGCAACGGAAATGTATCCCGATGGCTTCGTTTTCCAGCATGATAACGCTCCTGTGCATACAGCAAGAATAGTTCGCGAATGGTTCACCGAAAACAACGTAGAAAAGTTGCAATGGCCGGCGAAGAGTCCTGACTTGAATCCCATTGAGAATGTGTGGGGCAGAATGGCGCGGACAATGGAGAACTTCGTACCCGAAAATAGGGAGGCACTTTGGCAGAAGATTCAACAAACGTGGGATGAAGTCGTAACCCATGATCTCTGCTGCCAACTCATAGATTCGATGAGCAGGAGAGTTCAGAAAGTCATCCTATCCCAAGGTGGGTATACTAAATATTAATATACATATAATATAATAATGGAAAATGCATTTGATTTCTTGCCTTTATTTAATTATGTTATAGTCATAAAGATTTTAATGGGTTTATAGTTTTTTCGGATTCTTCCTGTGTCGGTGGTTCTAATAAAACTTCGTAATCATTATATCCAGCTTGTGGAAGTCCTCAAGCACCTGAAATTATTTTATTTTATCCAGGTAATCACATTGAGGTCCAGGGAGGTGTGTAAAGCTTGACACGTGTCCCTGCTGTGTGTCTTCTGATGTTATTGATAAAGGTATGCAATTTAAATAATAGAGAGTTATTGCAGAAATAAATAACGTCGCGCTCTTTTTTGACGTTATTTTGACATTTGAGCATGCGCAGTCGTAGTTTGACATAAGGTCGTCCATAATAAGGTTATTTTCCTTTATTTTTGTTTATTGTGTATACCATAATATACGTTATTTTTACCTTATTTGTCACAATTCTTAAAATAAATTCTGATTTGTCAGAAAACGCTAGTGTTCTGTGAAAGTAGGACTTAACCTAAAATGTTCGTTGCTTGTTTGCGTTTGCACCTTGTTTGTTTTCATTAGTCTTTCACCTTGGTGTTCCGTGATTATTTGGCTGTTTTCCCAGTTTTTTCCGGAGCAAAATTATAAAAGCACATAATATTCTAGTGAAAGTGTAGAAATACAAAACAATAAAGTAAACGTAAACAAGCCCTTAATTTGGATACATAAATTACGACTTGCAATAACTATTGTCAGAATCATAAATAACGTATGAGAGTATTCAAATAAGGTCGTCTTAAATACTGCTTAATGCCAAAAACAGTTTCTGCAATAACTCTCTATTAAGTTACAAGGGTAATTTTATGTCTGTGACCCCCTAATCTCATTTATCTGTTGAAGGGCATTTTATGAGAAACAATGGAGCATTGCAGCACCACGAAAACCAATTTATTAAAACTTCTGACCAATTTCTTCAAAAATAAGAAAAAATAAATAAAAGGGACACCCCTTTTATTTTATAATCATTTATGTTTAGGACTACGAGACCTAACAACTAAATGTTGGAACAAATACTTATTTTGCAAAGAAAAGAATAATTTATGAAAATCCTTTTAATTAACTTTTTTAATTCTAGGGTTATTAGCTAAATATATTTTTAGTGTTACTACATATTTTTTTATTATAACATAAAAATACATTTTTGTTGCAACGCAAAATATTTATTAACTTAATGTCTAAAACCGCTGACAACTATACTTAGTGTATTTGGAAATGAAAGGAGGCCATAAATATTGATTGAGAAGGAGAATTCGACCATTTCAGTGGCGTGCTCTTTTGCTAAAAATCTGATGAGGATAAATACGCAAATTAATATTCGGGCGAGTTATGTAGTATTTTATGACGGACTCTCGAGCCTCTGATAAAGAATTTGCATTTATATTTATAATAAGCCATAAACCTTCCTTTCATTTCCAAATACACTATGTATATACAGTATGTCCACAGAAGAGGTGTTGAATAGGAACACTTTCTTATCTTTAATTTTACCGCAAAAAGTTACTCTTGATAAAAACTTTGCTAACATTTCTTATGTGGAAATAAGTTGCTAGGAAAAGTTGTTCAAAAGTAAAGGATACTCCATACTACCAATTTTAGAAACAATTGGCACACTTTGATTTATTTGAAAAACATTTTTCGCTTTGGCCCTATCACTGCATTAAATATATTTTTTTTATGTAAGTAAGCTTATATAAGCATAATAAATATGGCAATTTTAGACGGCTAGGTGATGTTAAAAAATAAATCGGCATCCATAACCAACTTTTCACGCAATACAAAAAAAAACTCAAGTCGACAAAAATGTGAAAACAAAACTATCAATTTATTTAATTTTTTTTTTGATCAAACAAGATCTTTAATATGAGAAAATTTGTCTTTAATTTGAATAACTGTTGATGTTTTTAATTGCTATTTCGACTTCACACTTTAAACAAATTAGCGGGAAAACTAGTACAAATTGTATGAAAATTTTCTTTTGTCAATGTTCTTGCGTGATCTAATTGCCGCTAATCTCCAATTAAAATTTTCCCTCGACTTTCAAAATAAATTGATTGTTTTCAGATTCTTGTTGATTTAAGTTTTTTTTGGTATTGCGCGAAAAGTTGGCCATGGATACCGACTTCTTTTTTTAACATTAACCAACTATCTAAAATTTACACGTTTTTGTTTCTTAAGATTTTTCAGTAGGGAGCCAAATAACTACTTTAATAAACTAAAACAATGGCCTTTAATAACTAAAACAATGGCCTCAACAGAGCCGAAGAGCCTGTGTAATTTTCAGAAACTATCTGAGCACCCAGTTGCATAAAGCTTCTCAGTGCCATCAATTTTCAATATAAAAGTTTTCTTCGGTATCTTAAAATAAATAGGTATGTTACGGCTATTTAATAATTTTGCTCAATTGGAGGTTTTTTTATATTGCGCGACAAGTTGACCATGGATGTTGATTACTTTTTCAGGGCCACTTAGCTGTCCAAAATTGTCACCTTTTTGTTTCTCATGTTTTTTTTTAGGGCGCAAAATAAGCGAGGAAATCGCGGTGGTAGTTTAAAAAATCATACTGTATACTTGTGAACTGTTTTAATAAATAGTTTAATACTGATTCCTTAATTTTTTTTAACCCTTTCGGTGACATCGGCTTAATCGCTTGCAAAGAATTCTCGGAACAAGACACCCGTTCGAACCATCCGATGCCGAAGGCGCGCGCTGTTGCCGTCTCCGCGCGCCCTGTAACGATAGCCACGAGAAACCTCTTCAGGTCGTTCGATACCAACTGTCCGCGACTGTACACTCCAAAACTGCCGGCCGGTGATGTCATTCTATTTTTAAAAGTTGATATCACGTCGTTACCTCATAGATTATAAACATATGCATTTCTCCTCGTTGAAGGATACTAACCGCTTGACAATTAGTCGAAATTCGAGACCGAGATATACCGGATTCGCGGAGTTCGTATGCCTTCGTTGGTACCTACTACGAAGCTGGTCCAAATTTTCGGGTTAATGGAGAGTGAATTATGTATTAATTTATTAAACATTCTGTGTCTTGACTCAGATGTGGGAAATGCGGAAAAATAAGGTAAAAATAATAGAAACCTGTAACGAAACGGGATGTTAATATTGCCGGCTATTATTCAGACTAAGCTTAAGAAATGATTCATACTTTGATGTAACTGATCTCTTAATGAATAAAATTCTGGTTTTATAAATAGCCTGAGAAACCAAATTGCTTTGGTATGAGATAATCGAGGTTTTAAAAAATCGTGAGGTAAATTCGTTTTGTAGAATTATTTCTACTTTTACTGCATATAAATAAAAAAAATATATTAATAGAGATATAAGTGGTAGGTATACAAATAAAACAGCAGCAGTATATTCCAAATAGTTAATGAAAATATTTTATCTATTATAATAAGTTTTATCTGTATTCGATTTTCATAATATTGCTCGATAATATTTATTCTATACCTACCTCTGTCAGTTTTAATAAGTATGTTCAAATTAAATTATTGTTTTTAAGTTGGTAAATATGGGAACCACAGATTGATTGAAATGACATCACATTTTTAGAAAATGAAGTAGGTAACGCATTATTTTATGAACAAAATCATGAATAATTTCTTAAACCGCAAGTCAAATATAATTCCAGAAGAATTTTCAAATAAAAGTAACTTATTACTCCCATTACGGTATCTAAAAGTGTATCACAGCATTGATCAGTGACAATTGTGACATAAACGACATATTATTCATGGACGAGCATTGGGCATTTGAAGTTAATAGTGTAATTTAAGACAGAAATACAGAATAAAACAGTTGTTTCCAACTAAGTACCTCAAATCTTAAATTGCAACTAAATAATCATATATAAGTTTTTTTAAATTTTTAGAGCATATTAAATTAAATATTTCCGATTATCTAAAATATTATAAGTCTAGGTTTTCAGTTTTTTTTCTCATATATTGCGTTGTCTTTACGCAATATCTGAGAAAAAACAACTATACCAATCTTGGACAATAATTTTTTGCAAAGAATCATGTGCCCACCTCTCAGACTATAAGTTGTCCTCGCATTACGTATAATTTATCTTTTTCTTCTTCAACGGACTTTCGAATAAATTGTTAGTTTAAACTTGTAACATGGTAGGTACTTGACCACTTTTTAAAATTAGCCTGAAGCCGAGCTTGAAGCTATATTTTTTGTCCGATGAGTAGGTGCCAAAATTGCTTGATTTTTTCGCACCTCTGACGTCACTGATTTGGAAATAGGGTACATTTAGCAACATGGTCCATCTAAATTTTCTCCAACCCCTTGAAGGTTATGTTACAATAACAAGGATGACAGTAAAAGTAAACAAATTTGACAAATACTCCATCGGTGTTGACGAATTTCTGTATGGGCAGTAGCACAGAATAAATAGACTCGTTAGTCTGTGGCAGTAGTTAATTTGTGTTGATTTAAAGGCATGTTTGCCACATAATGCTGCGGTGTTTGAGGGCGGTATTTTGAAAAATTATTACCGAAGTTTCAAAATTTTGCAAGTAATAGTTACTTTTTTTAAGAAAGGTTGTTGATATAAACGTAGTCGTAGTTTGCATTTTCCCCTTTTCAAGATACAACAGCGAAAAAAGTTTGGTGGTAAATTTTTGATGGACCCGTACTCCAAAATACTATAATTTTCTCTGAAATAACTCTTGCTGGAGCTAAGAAGGAAGGATATTTAAGTTACCAGATATCTGGAGCATCTACCCAAATGTTCACCAAAGTTACATATTTGTTGACATTATTGTCAGAAAGTTCCCAACTGGTCAGAGCCAATAAATGACAATAAAGGTATCACAAACGGCGAGAGAATTTAAATTCGACCAATGGGCTAATACACCACTTTTTTTAGTTGTTTATACGATTATATGGGGTTAGAAAATTCAACTCTATTAAAAAAAATTCTACCCGAAAAAATATTAAATTTCAAACGTTTCCTGTACTTTCGTTGCTTTAGATAAGAGAATTTCTCTAGAAACTACGATCATGCTGAGAATACCAAATAAACTAAATAACAGAATTTAATTTAAAGAAAAAGATATAGGGTGTTACGGGGAGGTAGGTACATTACAGAAGTATAATTTAAAAAAGTGCAAAATTTCAGTTTGGTGAGGATTATCTTACTATTTAATAGGTTCTATTGAGGTATTTAAAGTGTACATAGATTATTCTTTGTAATAATACGTTTTAATTGCTTCCTAGAAGTAGAAATTATATAAGTAATAATAATTATTCTATGTATTCTCGGAAATGCCCTTGTATGGACCGGAAGAGTGACGTCACTGTTACCGAAATTTAAATTTATATTCTAATTTTTGGCTAAATGGACCAAATAAATCGTTCCCTATATGTATATCTAGAGGCACATTATAAAATCCAAGTGGTTTGTGTCGTTTGTGATTTCTGTTGGAACAGGCCTAATTTAGTTTTTACTTACTTTTCCCATATATTAGTTTGCGACAGTTTCTTAAATACTGGGCTCCTATTCCCGGCATTGTCACATATTGTAAGTTGTGCCGCAAGTGCCTGTAACCAAATACCCCGCAATGAGCCTACCGGTGGCTGAAGCGCACGCGAAGTCGTACCTTTTCGCCCAGCTATCCCGACTTCTGAGCTTATTCTTGTCAATTCGTGTTGTAGAACCAGCAACTGGAGCTGGACTTGCTTCTGGAGCGAGTGAATGAGATCGTCAAGCAGGCGGACGAACGGAACCAGAGAGAGATCCAGAGGCAAGGAGACGACGTATCTTCGGAATGGGGCACCCTTGTCTCCGACTTGGAGGGTAGACGTGATGTGCTCACCCGACTCACACAGGTCAGCTCAATTATTCTGTTTTCGTCGTTTCAATTAAAAGTGTGGGGAACTTGTTTACTGGTACCCATCTATCTACTCTATTATTTAAAAAATTAAAATGAAGCTACTGATCATTTTCTTACTTATAAATGTTTCAACGTTTGCAGGTCTGGGAAACTTTCGAGGGGCGCTGGCAAAACTTCGAAAGCATTTTGACAGGTATAGAAGAAAGAAACAAGCACATCGATAACGTCGTGAGAAGCAGGGACTACGTGATCACCGCTAAAAGAACCGTTGAAGTAAGTCTTACGAAAATTTATTTTGAACAGGCATTTCTGTTTTCAAAACACTACTGGGGCCAACTGAAAGTGTGGGCTTTGGCGCCAACGTCGATTCTTTTCAATATCGTTACGAAATTTGCCAAAATTATCCGGAAACAAAACTAATTAGTAGTTTTTTCAAGTCCAGTCAGTTTAGAATACGCCGCCGCGCGATTTTGTTCATAAACGCGACTGTTTACTCATTTATATTTTTTATTACTTAAACTTTTATTGTCTGAAACATTGGAATTCCTAACACGCAATTTACCCACTTAGTAATTGTTTTTATTACAGGAATTGCAATCGGAGGCAGAATCTTTAAGGAGTCAAGAGAAAGAAGTTAAGGAACTTTCAAGTACCGTTTTAACGTTTCTGAGGGAGTGTTCTGCAACTTCTGCTAATGCCCTGTCTGAAAAATTGAAACAGCTTATTACCAACTATGAAAGGTAAGATGTATTTTAGATTGTTGTATTAAAAACAAATTTATTCAATGTCTTTGATAGTGCTATGGTACAAAGCACAAAAAAAATACGTAGATTTTTGCTGAACTTGGATAACTGCCAGAGACAGTCGTCTCTCGTCTAATGTTATGTGGAACTGAAAAAAGTATTTTGGGCCCATCCCAAAAATAAACCGCGCTTAAAGTAGTAATCTAGTCATTTTTCAAACTTAAAGGCAGGGTTGGTAATGTTTAAAACAAATAATAATAATAATTCTCACTCGCAATACTCCAAAGTAGGAGTACCCCAGAAGCAACGGAATGCTTGTACGGGGGAAGGGAACAATTACTATTATTTCATCTTGCATTTGCGGCTAGAGCCGCTAGAACTAGGATAGCATTCGCTCAAGGACTACGGAAAACCCTAGAAGACCGTAGTAATCCCATGAGCATTGAGCACGCAGTCTGCCTCCACCTCGATTTGAACCAAGGTCGATCGAAGGCAGAAAAGCATGCAGTCTAAATAGTAAGCAATTCTCCGAACATCGCCACCGCGGCCAAATGTTAAAAACAATGTTCAAAACAGTATTTTAAACATCGGCACATAAAAACACCCATGTTTAAAACATGTTTAAACAATAGTTTTAAATTGTTTTTTTTTTCTTAACCGAAAGTTGCTGAATTTTTCATTTTTTTAAGTAAAAAAAAACTTCATTTCGCTAAAGCCAAGGTAACAAAATATGTAGCGTCATAGAAAATAATTTATCTTTTCAGAAACTGTCAGTATTATGCCAATGTTAACACACCTCCACCTCAATAGACTGAATTTGTATTCATTGACACAACCGACTTTGACCTCACTTGACACTCATATTTTGGCCGATTTATTGTTCCTCTTTCTCCCTTTATCATCACCCACTTATTTGTATGATGTAAAATTGAGTGTATACCTATTTGGTTGCATAGCCAAAAATTCAATTAAAAAGTTTAAAACCTAGTTTTAAACAGTTTTAAACATGTTTTTTTAGCATTTTAAACAAGCAAACAAATAGTTTTAAACAAAAAGAAAACAAAATGTTTGCTTTAAATTAGGAAAACTAACACAAACCCTACTTAAAGGGGTAGGGAATAAAAAAATAATTTTGACCTCCGTATCTCTGGTCGAGGAAATAAATAAAATAAGTCAGGCCAGGACTAGAAACATTAGGAATCATAAATAAAAAAAACTGATATCGTAGCGTATAGTGTTACCTACAAGCGTTTCTGTATTGACTAACCTGGATCGACACTATATTAAAGACCCGAGCATAACGGTTGTTTGCGGAGTGGGGTAGCGCTCTCGACGAAAAAAATGGCGACTTATAGGTTATAGAGGGATATTCTGTGGTTATAGGTCATAGATAAAGGATTTATATATAGTTATAGGTACATCAGTTTCTGACGTTTAGAATGTCCCATATTTGAAATCTTGCTTTATTACCATTTACGTTCTTTTTACGGTAACGAATTCTCTTTGATTCTGCAAAAATGGTGTTTTAACATTAAACCACCCGTCAATTTTTTTCTTCGTGAGGCACCAGTGGCGATCACTTGAAACAGTAGCGGTATGCACAATAATACGTGTAGTTATTGGCAGGAATAAAACAAATTTAATTCCTCTATGGATTCTAATGTTTTCGATTTTTTTTTATTTGATCAGATGTATTTATATATATGAACTACAGACGTTCTTGTTCAGTGTTTGCCTATTACTTAGTAGGTATATATTATAAGTATGTATGCAGGAATAACTATTACCTACTACTACTAATATTTAAGTTTATTCCACCAAGAGTCACAAATTGTATTGGCGTATGTTTTATTGAAAATCTAAGAATTTTGAAGAAATTAGCTTACTCTGAATAATCGACGACATACGAAATTTGATGAAAAATGTGTTTTGTTATTTAACAAAACGTGAAATGTAAAATTTGCTGATAACATAATTTGACAGTTAATGGTGCTGAAGTAGTCTTTTTCGCTCTATTGGAGAAAAAATGCAAAGCAAAATTCATTGTGGTGGCAATTCTTTGTTCAAAGCTATTGTTCCTCTTTATTACATAAAGATGCTGGTGTACGATATGTCTGAACCGGTAGCAATTGCAGTCCACTGTTATTATTACGGTGAAGCTTTTCAAAGATCTTACAGACAAATCTTTAGCGAAAATTAAATTTTCAAGAAGCTCATTTACAGCAAGTATGACAGATTAAATTTTTGCAACGAATTTCGATCAAATATAGAAAGTAACAAACCATTTGAACTACACCGGGATTCAGTGTGCATAGTGCAAAAAGTGCGACAGTTAAAAGGCGTGTCGAGCAAAAAAGTGTTAATAGTTGCACTTATCGCATACAGTAATAATATTACACCCAAATGGCAATAGTTTTCTTTGAGATTTTGAGGATACTGTACAGCACTTTCCTTTGAATAAAGGCACTTCAAAGGCACTTTCTAAAACTATGGCATCGAACGAAATTTGATGTCGGCTGAGACTAATCTATCATCATAATTGTGTTATTTGGTTAAATTTTATTCAGTCGTGTTCCGTAGTCGCAAAAACGGGGTTCAAGGATATGCTAAAAATATTATTCAAAACTCGAAAGCTCCCATATTGCTTCAAACCTCATTGGTGTAGTATCCTACTCTATTAGACTAATCTACAATTTTTAGCATCGATAAAATTAAAATTTGCAGTGACAAAAATCATCGCGTAATGTTGATAGTAAAGCCCATTCAATGACAGCGGCACTACAAATAATCTGGGTGACCGGTGCCAAATTCAGCAATGCTGATGCTACATTAGTAAACAGAACAGTAGGTATGTACGGCAACGGCAGTCATACTGGGCGCCAACGTTGCCAGATATTTACTCCCCTGGAAATAAAATACCTAAAGTCTATTCAAGTTACAGAGGCAGTGGATCAAAACAGTGGCCACCACGTGACCTATTCTCTTATTGGTCTGGCCGTCATAAAATGTCAAGTGTTTACGCGGCGAGCAGAATGCAGTCCCTCAGTCGAATTTCCTGCATATTTTAGATCGGATCGCGAGCAGTATATTCTGTAAATTTATTTTGCTACTTAATTTAAGGAAATTTATAAAGATCCACGAAAGGTAAAATCACAATGTATAGAACTTCTAAAAGAATTAATTCAGAATTACAAGCCACTGGGAATATCATATTAGTCAGACCCTGATAATCGATCGCAATGCGAATGCGGTCATGTGACTTTGTTTATATCTACTGCCGCTGTAACTTGGATAAACTTTAAGTACTTAGTAGAAGTTTTGCAGATTTTGGGAAAACCCCAAATGGGGGTCAAGGAGTTAAAACTACCCCAAATTTTTTGTGTGTGCTCTTTACTCAGATTTCTTGTAAAACAGACTGACCAGGAATAAGCAACAGCTTCTTGTGAATACAGTTTATTAAAACAAGTACAGTGCGTACAACTATTTTGGAGTTAAACTGATTGTTCTGAAATGTGTGTAGTAGTATTTTATATAGGTACGAATGTTATCGGAAATTTATTATGATAATTATGGTCCACGTAATTCTAAGGGAAGTTGATCGTTCCTAAATCTAAATGATGATTGCTAGTAGTTTGAGTTAGTAAATATGAATAGGGATGAGAACAACATGATAAAAGATTCGTTGTTTTTGACAAGAGAATTTCTCTATAGAAACGGTGATCATCCTGAGAATACCAAATAAACTAAATAACAGAATGTAATTTAAAGAAGAACATGTTTATAGGGTGTTACGGAGAGGTAGGTACATTACAGGTCTATCAGGATAGCGCCCATGGTCTAATAATCTAAGTTTCATGAGGATTAACTTACTATTTAATAAGTTTTATTAAGGCATTTAAACAATACACATAATATTATTTGTAATAATACATTTTAATTGCTTCCTCGTATAGACCGGAACAGGGACCCAAAAAAATTCGAATAACTGGCGTTTCCTATATACCTTTATCCAGAGGCTCTTCATAAACTCCAAGTGAAAAATCAAGAATTTTTCTTTCGTGTATTAGCCGTGGGGACGGTTGATGGCGGGTCTCGGCAATTATTGTGGCGTGAGCCTTTGCCGATCAAATGAAGACCGGTGGCTTTGTCCCGCACCTTCGGGTGTGCTATCGTTACGATACTCCATGATCACTTGATTGCTTCGGTGATTAATTGATTCCTTAGTATATTAGCCAACGACATATAGGAATAGATGACTCACGTTAATACAAATAGTACGGTTCTGTTTTGCTTCTACATTAGCGGTGTTTACATTGGCATTTCATAAATTCAGTATTTCATATTTTCTAGTGCATAATATTCCTATATATCGCCGATATTAGTCCATTGTCACTTCGCGAAAATCGGCGTGCGCCGCACGAACCGGCGGAAATGGCAACGGCGCGCCTCGCCGGTGTGGCGGGCGCCGCGGCGCGTCGCCGCCGCTCAACCCCGACGTCCCCGACGCGACGCCCGCCTCAATTCGAACTCGACTGGATGGCTGAACGGCCGAAGTAGTTAGTACCTGGTACCGCCTGCACACTGCTCAGCACGCGAGCTCCCCTAGCCAGCGGTGGCCGACCGAAGGAGGGTGTTTGTTTCGCCCCTGTTTATTGTCGCATCGCCGGTGCGCGGCCTCACATTCGCTCTGAAGGCCCCCGGCGCGACGGTGTTACATAATAAGTGCTCTGACAGAGGGAAGCCGAGAAAGTGAAGGTGAAGACCGGGTGTGAGAAGCGTGACAGTGCGATAGATATAAGTTGGGATGGCCCGGTGTTGGAGAAACAGGACGTGCCTCTCGAAAAATTCGGAATGCCCCACAACCATTGATTATTCTTCCGAATCCATATAAATAGATTTATTTTTAACTCTAATTTTATCGGACCAAAGTTCTTACAAATATTTTGGTATACCTACCTACCTTATAAAGTATTTTTCCTGCGTAAGTGAAATGTTCGAGATGCCCTGTTAGTTTTGTTGCTAGGTGCAAAAATGGTCGCTAGGTACAAATAATATTGCCCAGCAATACTTACGCCGAAGGAACAGAAAACCATTAATAAATAGTTATTTACATTGCAAGATGCGTAAGTCCACTTTTTTGGCCGAGGAGGTTGTTTGAGGACCGAGGCAACGCCCGCGTTGCCTCGGTCCTTAAAAACCTCCCAGGCCAAAAAAGAGCTTACGCATCGTGCAATGTATTATATTTTTTCTGCTTCCGACAAGTTCCTATTATAAAGAAGATATAGGTAATTTTAATTAAACGCTATGGAGTAGATTATGAGTAATAATATTCAAATAACCATTACTCAATTACTAAAAATTAAAATCAGTAATAAATATAAGAAGTAGAATATGCAGCGATAATAATAAAAAATAAAAAAAATGACTTTTGTGTGGGACTCGAACACGTCCTACGGATTACTATCCTGACGCTTTTAACCCAGCGCTACAGTGACTGCTGTTTGGCTTTCCTATTTAGCCACATTATTTGCCACTAAAAGGTATAACCATTTTTCTTAATTTTTCTTTGATATAATTCGTATTCTTTTTGATCAAAACCAATTTATAATTAACAATCGATGTGAAAATATTAAATTTGACGCCAGTTTCAAGTTGCTACTTATATTTTATTAATGGTTTGAAGGTCCTGCTGCATAATTGTTGCATGGTTGCTAGGCAATACTTTTTGTACCTAGCAACCACTTTTTGTACCTAGCAACAGGGCACCTCGAACATTTCACTTTCGCTTTCGGACCTATTGGCGAGCATGTAAAGTGAATTTACGGGGGAGGGAGCAGGAAAACATATTATTATGTAGCAACGCGAAACTTACGTCAATTTTACTATATATGTTTTACACCGATCGTTTTATAAACTATTAGATTAGAAAGAACACGAAATATGCGAAGGATAGTTATTTATGTACCAAGGCACTGAAGTTCAACTTTTTATGACTCATGTGGAGTTTAGTTGCTGAGGCCTCTAGCCGAGGCAAATAAACCACATGAGTCATAAAAAGAACTTCAGTGCCGAGGTACATATTATATTTTTTTTGAAATCGGAAAAAAAAAGTTTTATTAGGCAAGAAAATAATAATAAGGGATCACCCGTCCACGAACCGACTACGCGCGGCGTTGCTTGACTTTACCGATCGCTTTATCTAGGACAAGTATAATGACGTACGGCACCTTCGAACAGAAAAACCAAACTGCTGCTTCTTGTGCAGCCTACACAAGAAATCTATTGATATTCAAATTTACTAAAATATGTAGACTGAAGGATTGCGCTTCTATAGGAAACAATTTCGCAATGTGTACGAAAAGTTAAATGGGCCTTTATCGGCCGGGTTTTGAATATTTGGTCACTTTTGACGGGCGATTTCTCCGCGTCTGACGTTTGATGTTTACATCTCGCCAAGGCCTACTTATTGAAAAAATCGTACAATAATGGGCTACATTATTGTACGATTTCTGTGCTTTTAATGACGATTTTGGGACATTTTAATGCCGATTTGAAGAAAAATTTTATTATATAAATATTTCCTCAGTATCGAGTAAGAGTGGCCTAATAGGGAAAAATTGACAGACAGTAATTTGGCGCAGGGTTAAAGCACCCAACTATTAAATCGTAGGCCTCGGGGTCAAACCCCACACAAAGCACGACTTTTTTATTTTTCTTATATTTATCACCGATCATCATTTTCGGTAACTGCATAGTGTATTGAAAGTTTAATTTAAAATACCTATTATATGAAATTGTCGGTAGCAGGAAAAATTTAATACATTATACTATGAATAAGCTCTTTTTTGGCCTCGGAGATACTTTTAAGATCCGAGGCAACGTGGGCGCCTTGAACAACCTCCTCTGTCAAAAAAAATGCACTTACGCATCTCGCAATGTAAATAACTATTAGATTAGAGAAACCCTGAGGGAATCCACAAACCTCGTAACTACATAAAATAACTTCTCAGAGTTCTCAGTTGTGATTTATTTTAACATCGATTCGTGTGTTCTTAGGTTCTCGTTATTACACAAACTAGCAGGAAAATGTTTTCTATTTTCAATTTTATATCTTCATCATTTTCTATCACCACGTCTAGATCTAAAAAATTCATATTTTTATTAAAACCAATCATTTATTTGTAAGATAAATAAAAACCATATCAGGCATTCGAATTCATAAAATCATGTTTTTGATGTATTAATAATTTTTATAGGCCTTGACACATGTTTGTTAGGAGAAAATATTACCTACCTATTAATAAAACCAACACCTGAAGTCATCTAGGCTGAAGGTTCGGGTAATTTCTTTCTTATTGCTCAATAGTTCGTCTGAGCTATAGATTGTTTATTTTTCTAATTTGTTCCATATTTTCTTTATCAAATTTGATTTTAATATATACCACTTAGAGAATCGGAAAACTCGAAGACACGGGCGACGCGGCTGTCAGTTTTCAAAAACTGCATTCGTCGTTAGACTTCTATTTAGTGGGTAAAACGGAATTTTTTGTAAGATAACATGTTTTGAATCACTGAACTTAAATATTCTTTGAGTTCAAAACGTTTGATCAATAAGTGCAACTGTAATTCAGTAATCGCAGTCTTCGGTTTTATATTCCCCCTAGAAAAAGGACCAAGACATGGTATTTGCTGCAGATACACATAATTTTTTGCGCATCTACTACATGTGTGCGAAGCGAGCTCCCTTTTGGCAAAAAAGATGGCGGTTTAGCAATAATAACTAAAAAATGTAAGCGTCTTTTTCTTGAAAATTGTTTAACTTACGACTTAGCATAAATTGGAATTTCTATTGTGGAATTTAGCGAACATTCACGAAACTGCATAGAAAACAACTCCCAAATGGGCCGTCTCTGAAAAGTGTCATTGAGTTATGATTAAGTTTAGTGGAAGATTTAAGATAGAGACTACCTTAAGCTACGTGGGGTCAACGAATTTAATGAAATTACGGATGCCCTATTTAGTATATCGTAACAATCATACTCCATTCTAATGGATTGCATTAAATATCCTTAACTATTAATTTAAATTGTTGTTGTTGTTGTTTTATAAACAATAATTTAAAACTAACATTTACGGTTTTTTTTCTCGAAAACTTAATTTTTGCTAAAATATCGGTATTACAACACATTATAATATAGGTAACTAATAAATAAATAAAAATAGCCAATACAAACATGATCCGAGCTATGCGCATAAAATAAGAAATAGAATGTATTTGTGTTACTTACAATACACAGATCAGAACACATTTAAAAATAAAAGCATTTGTAGTATCGTGAATCCAACACATGCATGTGTCCATGAGTACCTAAGGCCTAAAAATATGTCTCGCAGACGTCCAGTTGAGTTCTCTCCTAACCTACTTCTAAAAATACTAAAAATCAAACCTAAAAATATTATATTACTCAAGTATTTAATAATATGTTTCGAATTATCTCTCTGATTATCTTTATTGTTTAGAATATATGCCGAGGATTAAACATGTCTACAATTTTTTTTCTTGAAAGGTTTGTTTTCTTAAAATGTCAAATAGAAATTTATCACGAATATTATTTTTCTAGTAAAAACTTTTATCTGCATCATTTTCTCATAGTAACATACAAATAACAAAAAGATTGTACTCAATGCTCAATACCCACATGTCCGCCACTGGTCGCTTCTGGGTGTTCAAACTGCAAGGAACTGAAGCATTCTTCTCAGGTGTATCTACTGTGTACCAAATCTGCCAAAATTTTCTGCAATTTTCAACTTGTAAAACTATCAAAAAAAGTGCCTGTTAAAAGGGAGACCATTATTCAAACTGAGGCCACTTTAGTCCCTAAGTTTGTAATATACAATAATATTAGATTTTCCGCCGGCATTCTTGTGGCCCAGTTTGCTATTTTCGCACATTCAATTTTCGTCGCTTGAGGTCGAATGTACGAAAATAGAATCTGCCGCCATCCGTCTAACGTAGCGCTCAAATCAGCAAGTCACGTTTGAAACCGCAAATTAATACTGGTATTTCTGTTGACAGGCTTCTGGACAGCTTGAGTGAAAAGAAAGATAGGACAGAGAGAGATCTACAAGAAATTGAAAGGGCGCTCCGCGATATTATTGACCAACGCGGGGCCTTGCTTGACCTTAAAGAAGAAATAATCAGTTACTACGTCTTTGACGAGAACCTCTCTCATACAGAAGCTGAGCTCAAGCAAGTCAAGAACAGAGCTACCACCGTAATAACCGAAGCCAAGCAAATATCTTCCCATATAAGAGAAAGGTATCTGAACACCCAGCAACTCGTGCCTTCGGACGTACAGCAGGAGCTTAACCAGCTAGAGTTGTTGACGGAAGTGATCACCGCCGCTATGGAGGAGAAGGATAAGGAATTTAAAAAAGCGCGAACGATAAGGACCGATTACCTCAACGATGTAGAAGAGCTTCAGAATTGGATAAAAGATGCCGAACTAAAGGTCCAAGACAGATCGATAGAACCACAAATCCTCCACGAACACCTACAACAAATTCAATCGGAATTAGGAGGTGTGGCTGACAAACTAGATAAACTCATAAGAAACGGAAAGACAATAATTGAGAAAACCAAGGACAATGATGAGAAGGAAGTTGTGCAATCCACTATAAACAACTTCGCAGAACAATTGTCCCAAGTCAGGTCGTGGTTGGATGAAAGGAGGCAGCAAGTCGGAGAAACTTTGGATGCCTGGCAGAGATTCCTCAGTTTGTACCAATCAGTGATGCAGTGGGTGCAAGAGAAAAAGGTATTCCTACAAGAGCCTTTGTACCTTAACTCTTTGCAAGACGCCAAACAAAAGTTGCATGATTACTCTGTAAGTATTAATCTATATTTTTTGTTTATTTTATTATCTACAAAGTATTTTTAACATAGATATTATTTATATAAATTTCTATAGAACGCAGTAAAGAGCTGTAAAGCAGCTACCAAAAATTTGAGTGACATGGCCAAAGAATTGGAACACATTGGTAGCGTCACCAGCGTTGGTGACCTTCCTCATAAGATGGAAGAAGCTGAGGAAACGAAGACTGAAGTGGAAGCCAGAATCTTAGAAAGAGTAGGTAAGATCAAAAATTGTAATAAATAATACCAACATTTTCTTACACGTAGCACGCGTTACTGCAAGAGACGTCTGAAGAATGGGAACAATGCGAGAAGAAAATGAAGGATGTTAGGGGATGGATAGAGAAAACTAAAACAGCTTTAGAATCTCAACAAAACAAGAAAAAGCCTTTGAGGGACCAACACGCTATTAGAGAGAAAATGTTAGCCGACATTCAAATTCAAAGGACAAAAATAGCTTTGTCTGTTGAGAAACTACAGGTAATAAATTAATTATTTGCAGTATGGTCCCATTTTTATTTTAAGCAATCTTAGATATTGAGTATTTTTTTAAAATTCGAGGCATATTATCAGACAATTTTAGTCCCTATATTTTATTTTGGCCAAAAAATGTATTGTATTTTCCTAATGAAAAATTATATTAGAATACTGAAAAAATGTAATATGTATTTTTTTAGCTACATTTCCGCTCCGGAGTAGGAGGCGATACCAGAGTTACCCAATCTGCCGAAGAATTACTTCAAGAACTTTCCGAACTGAATGTTACTATTAAGGAGCAAACCGAACAGTTGGAGACTGCCATCGCTCAAGTAGATCAATACCAATTAGAGGTGCAACAGCTTAGGCAACAGATCGTGCAGGTACAAAATATGAATAAAATAATATATCTACTTTGGGAACTGCAATTTTTTTCATATAGTGGATGTCAAGAATAATGATCCAGTGACGCAGGGATCAAGATTCGTGCGGTATCTACATTTTCTTCATGGGAATTTTTTGCGTTGGGTACCTATAACGCAGATTCAGCTCCCAAAGTTGATTTATCTCTTTGTGCAATATTTTTATATTCGATTCCTTACTTTTTGTGTTTTTTAGGTTGAGCAGCAGTTGAGAGCTACTATGGCTCCTAACTACTTACCTCACGATAGAGACCAAGCAGTTCGCGATCAACAGGTAAGCGTTTTTTGTGCGTGTGTGACACATAACAAAAATATTGTTGTTCTAGAATAGATGGAGGTGGCATGACTTGTATTTGTTTTTCCATGGTTCCTGTACTCTTTTAAATATTTGTTTTAAAATTCATAAGATCGTTTTTTAGTATGCGCTGTATTTGTATTTTGTATTAGTCCTTTATTGGTGTTCCATGAATCGAATAGTATTTTAGACCATTAACTACATTCTGATTGAATTTCTCATTTTAAAAAATGAAATTGTGTATGTATAATCTAACTTTCAACGCTAGAAGTTATTTTATGCAAGGTAAGTTAAGCAGGGTAAATAGATGGTTAGTCAGCTATTGTAGTTTCCTTTTGACATGCCACTATGGCTATGGTACTCTATACTAGCAATACTCGTAGTACTACTATTCGAAATAAAACTGGAGAAATATAGATACACGTCGAATTTCCATCGGAAGTATCAAAAATAGCTCCCATAAAATTCCTATTATAGTTGTTAGTGTAAGAATTAAAAACCAATTCATGCCACAACCGTCATTCGCAATCGCACAATGCAGCGGTAGTTAAGCAAAATTTACCTCTTCCAAATTAAGAGCCAACTACTTAGGTGCCGTCCAGTTAGTTGATTTTTTGAAGGTCAAAATACCGTCAATATCAAAATTGAGCATAACGCACTGGAAACATTTTGATGGTATCGCTGCGACGGTGGCTAAAACACGTTCATCAAGGTGTTTCCATCTCTATCACTCTTCCCCCTCCCTTTCTGGCAGCGGGGATTGTGTTTGTTTTGGTTCCGGGCTCTGTTATTGTTTCACTAAAACTCCGACGCGCGCAAGAACACGGGAAACATATTTTCGTGTTGAGAAACGTTGAGTTGTCTCCATTTGCCTAACAATCAGGAGATCGCTCAACCGCGGCGTCGGTTCTTTATTTTCGCTTGGTTTAATACTTTGTTGCTTTCTACCTTCTTTAGTCGCCAAACTTATATTTAAAAAATGGAAGATGTACCAGACCGGACAATAATTAAATATTGTGATCGCATCGTTTGGTATAATTCTAGTTTTATAAATATGAGTTCGGTCACTTTGTTACCACCATGCTTGTAGCCGGCATTACGCTTGAGTTCACCACATTATTTGTGTTCACTCTATTTCTCACTCATCCACACTGGTTATTTGGTGCGCGCCTTCATCCACACACCGACACTTCACGCTTAGTTAACAGCGCCGCGACAGGGTGAGCCAGATAAAGCGAACACAATCGAGTTTTCGTATTTTGTTTATGTTTCGACACGTTCTCACGGGGCGTTCTGTTCTTTTCTTTCTCACGATGATTTGCTGCACCATCCTGGTCCCTATCCCGACAGGCGCTGAAAGAGCGCGTTCGCGTGCTGCAGCAGACCCTGACGCAACGCGGAGAGCGCATGCGCGCTGTGCTGCAGCGCGGGACGCCCGACACTTAGCGCGTCCTCCCCTGGCCCGACCGACCCAACCCTACCCGACCCCAACCCCGACTGTGACACGCGTTTCAGCCACTATCCCGCGAGACCCGCTGTGTTTGCGCGTTACTGATTTACATTTGCTCGGCCGACAGGCGCGTCTGGAGGCGCTGAGGTGCCAGGCTGCCGCCGCGGATGCCGCCGCCCGCCGCGTCGACCCCTACGGCGCGCTGCTGGCCGCGACGTACGCCGACGTCGCCGCCAGCCGCCCCAAGTCGCAGGAGCGCCCGTTCGAGGCGGCCGTCGATCAAACACCCGCCCCAGATACGCGCCCAGAAGAAGTAGTCGCACCTAAAGTGGTCGAACCCGAGGCGGTAGCGCTGGAAGAAAACAAACCACAACCCCCAAAAAGGAGCAAGGTGCAGAGGAAAAGTCGCTCTCCGAGACGAAATGAAGAGAAGAAACACGCTGTGCCCCAATCGGTTGCGATCAATATTTCAGAAACGGTTGCAGAGGTAGATACTTCGCCAGTCAGCGAGACGCCCCAAGATACGCCCGTTTTCGTAGAAAAACAAACGAAAGAGTTAACCGTAAGGCAAAAATCTGGAGGTCGATCGCCTAGCCCGATATGGAACCGCGGTTCAACTACATACGCGGAAGTTCTGAAAGGTCTATATGAACAACAAACTGTAGAAGAAAGGGCAGTATCTCCGCAGGCAAAAATTTTGAATAAATTACCTTCTATACAGTCTAAACCAACTGCACCCCTAACCAAAACAGTAGAAGTTAAGCCTGCAAAACAAAAACGAAAAGTACCCTCTTCGAATGCCTCAATGCAGCTCGAAACACAAAACATACAAACGTCCGAACCAGAGCAAATACTGTTGCCCACTTTAGCAACACAACATGATTACACCGTACAAAGCCGCGTAGAGTGCTCTGCTCCCGTATCTGGCACCCAAGAATTCCACCATCCTCAGGCATGGAATCAGTATCAACAGCCCCAGTACGGGATGCAGCCACCCTATACCGCTATACAGCAGACTTTCTACCCGCAGGCACAATCTAACATGTTAGAGTACATCCAACCAATCCCAGACATGGTTAATTTCATTGCTTCTGGTCAACAGTTGATAAGTTCTGGATTGGGCACCTATCACAGCGCTACCCCTCAGTACACAAACCTCTACGCCGAGCCGTCTGTGTACAATTCTCAGCAGCATTTAAGCAGTGACTACCCTCTTCAAGTGCAGCATGCATCCCCCGCGCCTGTCCCTTATGAACACAAGGCGGAACACCTCAAAGATCCCGTTGAAACAAATCTTCAGGAAGCTACGTGTGTAGAAGAAGCGCCACAAAAAGAACAATTCGCAGAAAAGGCGACAACGATAAAAAACGAGAATGTTGCCTCGCACTTCTCCTACGCGCAAATCCTGTCGCAAGGACTGGCCAGCAAACCCATTCAGCCATCCAGCTCTGAGCCGAACGTCCGAACAGCTCCCAGGCAGGCATCTCCTGAACGTGGAGGTTCCTCCACGTGGCAGGAAGAAACGAAGCCTCTCGACAGGGGGGCATTAATGTGCAAACCCAGATGGGACGCTCCTAACCAGGAGAAAGCTCCGAAAGGAAAACGACACGACGATACCGCAAACGGTCGGCAGCCAACGCGCCATGGAGAGCCTAGGAAACTAGGAGGAGCAAGAGCTGCCGAATTCCCTCACCCACAAGACTTTAAAGTTAGTGTAGAGACTGGCATTCCCCCATATACAGATAAGAGAAAGACGAAAAAAAATAAAAATGACTACGACCACGAGCTAAAGAAAACAAAAGACATAGATAGCAAAACTAAAGTAAAGCATATTACAGTAGTGAAAACAACAACCGAAACCGTTATACAGTCTGTGGCAGATCACGGAAGAAAAAATAAGAAGGGCAAAAGCAAGCAACAAGTACTTATCGACGAAACTAAAATTAAAACTGTGGAACGACTACCCAAGGAATCTAATTCGGAAATTGCTGTAGTGGAAGAACAGTCGGTGCAACATAAGAAACATGAACCCAGCGTGGAATCAATAGAAGTAGAATCAAGTTTGACTGTTCTCAAAGATGACGAAAATCAAGAACAGCCAGTGAAAAAGCAAAAATCAAGGAAAACGAACCGCGATCTCAAAAAATATTCTGAAGTTAACCCGTCTCCCGGAGAATTAATAAAAACGAAGGAAAGTGGACACGGGCAATCTCGTTCAAAAGCACCCGACACTGCTAGAGAACCCTCCACTGAAGATGCAATGACGGTTGCAACTATATCCATAGACATCATGCACGCTAACAAAAAGTCATACAAGAAAAAAAAGCCAAAGAACACAACTGAGTCGAGCATGGAACAACAAGAAAATATTCTTGAACCTATTGAAAAGGCTATAGAAAAATCTAAGGACATTATAGAAAATAAGCTTGTTTCAGCAAATGTAACCGAAACGTACAAACTCGATTTAAATCAATCAGAAATAGAGGCCAAAGTTGAAAATCAAATTATTCCAGGAGAAAAAGAAATAGACAGTGAAGAACTTGTAAAAGTGAAAGAAACTAAAAGCAGAAGAAAAACCAAAAACCAAAAAGAAATTACTCAACCGATTCACCGTTCTTTCTTACCAGTAGCAGAAGTAGCAGAAATTCATGTAGTAGGAAAAAAGAAAAAGAAAACAAAGGAATTAAAAGATGAAGAAGACATTTCAGAAGACGAACCAGTTAAATCTGAAAAATATAAGAAACAGAAGTGTATCAAAACTGAAGAGGTGAATTCCAATATTTCAGAGGTACGGCAAGAAACAAACAATGTTGGCATTACATCTAGCGCAATAAAGCCCCAGATTAAAAAGAAAAAGTCCAAAGTCCAAAAAATAGAAAAAGAAAATATTAACGCACCCCCGCAGACAACTGATAAATTTGAAAGTGCATCAAATACTCTTACTGAAATTGTGTCTGGTGATAGAAGAGAAATTCAGACAGCAACAAATGCTTCAGAAGAATTGCCTCAACTAGCAATAAAATTAGAAAAAAGTAAAAAGAAGAAATCTAAGAGCGAAATTGGTGAAAATCAAGCTAATGCCCCCGAAGAAAAAGTATCAACTGCAAACTTGGTATTGTCTAAGGAATCGATAAATGCTACAACAGAATCACTAGTCCAACAAACAGGAAGTAAAATTAACGTGGAGGAATCTGAATCAAAAGAATTAATAGATCAAATTAATACATCAATTTCCCCTGAAAAATCTGAAGATACCGCACAGGAACTATTAAAGAAACCGGCATTTAAAATATTACAACAAAAAACGGATCAATCTGGGAACTCTGAAGATATACCAAATCAAGATGAAACAGATCCTGTGTCTCATCACGGAAAATTAGAAACACTCGTTCCTCGAGAAGAGTCACAACCTACGAAATCAAAAAAGAAGAAACCCAAAACTAAATCTACCCGCGTATTAGATGAGCAAGATCAGTTGAAAATGACAAATCCTTCTTCAGTTGAAATACAACGTGATAGTGAAAGCATAAATGACACTTCTTCCTTTGATATTAAAGAACAAAATACTGAAATTGCAAGCCTGTCTACACTTGATATATCAGAAATCTCTTCTAATAAAGCCCTAACTTCCACTGATGTGATTGACATAGAAAGTGTAGAACTTTGGCCCCATTCGGGTGGTGATATTCTTTCAACAACCGTATCAAATCAAAGACAAGTGAAGCAAACGGAAAAACATGATACCATTAAAAAAGAAACAGAAATAGAAGAACTTGGGGGATCTTCAGAATATCCCAAAGATGTAGAACCTATAACAATAGATGAGATGTGGCCTTCACAAATACCAGCAGAAGTAGAACAAATTAAAGAAGGTCATTGTGAACCTGCTATCAAAGCAATATCTAAGGGAAAGCAAGTTCAAGCAAGAACTGAACCTATAGCAGATACTGCAATGATAGAAGATAAGAAAGAGGACATTGCGATCACTAAACCAATTACCAGTCTAGTGAAAACCATTCCAATTGGAGAAGCTTCTATAGCAGCGTCATTAACAACCCAACAGACAGGCCCTGAGTCTCTGGTATCAACAACCGAAGCGTTTTCATTAACTGACGAGTTCGAAAAAAGTGGAAACCGCTTGAAACTAGAAACAGAGGGTACCGTCGAACAAAAAGGTACAAACAAGGTGGTTTTAATAACACATGAAGAAGTAAAAATGAAGCCTGTTTTGTCTCTAAAAATGGAATTTATTGAGACACCGATCGAAGAGATTCAGCATATAGAAAAAGGGAGAAACAACGAATTAGTTGAACTTAAAGAAGTATTAAGCGAAAATATAGCCAATCAAGAAGAGTCTGTAGATTTGAATATAACGCCTGATAAAAGTCAAAAGAACACAAATAAATACTTACAAGATAATATAGAATTCACCAAGATGGATGTTAAAGCAACTGAAACGAGAGAATCGGCCTCCAAAAATATTCAGAAGGTAGAACAGTTTGATGTTATCCCTATTAAACCTCACTGTGAGCAGATCATTGAAACATTTATAAAGGAAGAACAATCTATAGGTACAATTCATGAAGAAAAAATATGTAGACTTGTAGAAAAAAGCGAAAAGGTTGAGATTTTTCCTAATAACCCTTCGCCAGAAAGTACAATAGAAACTTTAATTAAAAGTAAAATACCGTTATCAAACCCCATCGAAGAAGTGCAAAAAGAAAATATGCCGCTCGATGAATCCGCGTTTAAAAATGAGCTTCAGCTGGAACAGGTAATTTTTGGTTCAGTGAAAGAACGACGAAAACCTCAAATCAGCGAAGTGTATTCACCTGTTGAAGAATACCTTGAAAATATCGGGGAAGTTTCCGAATTGCAGAAAAAACGCCATGGAATTTCTTTACCAATGACTTTGCAAGATGAACAAATTTCTGAACTATCAGGTATCGATACACCCGATAGAAACGTCAAAGTGGCAGAATCATCTCTGTCACGATTGGAGTCGATCGTTGACACTGAGGTCAATGATATTCAGGACGTAATGAACGCTTTGGCCAAAGGCGCCAAGAAAATTGAGAGTGGTGAGGAAAACCCCACAAAAAGTAAGGTTCCCTGTACTGTCACAAAAATTAGTGATGTTAAAACCATTATTTTAGATGAAAAGTCCGATGAAAAGGAAGGTAAGTCGGATATTAGTCAAAAGACTGAGCATAAAGTTTTACCGGTGGACACTTCAACGAATATATTTGATATTTTAGATGAACCAACGAAGCTTTTAGACGACACATCTGCAGATATAGAAATTAAGATTGAAACTGAAGAGAAACCAATAGAAAAACAAAATACTATGATAACGTCTGAACAAAAAGGTTTGCTTATCGATACATCTATGAATGTTGAAGTTTTAGACGAATGTATTAAAATTTCAGACAATGAAGTCCTAGAATCTAGTAATGACCCAGAAGCAAGCGAAGCAGCGACCATCAAGAAGTCAGACGAGTCACTACAAATTTCGAAAGAATATTCCTCGAGAACGTATGCAAAAGTAATAGATTCGAGGGAAGATTGTAACACTTATCTCCTTGATGGAGTAAGTATATATGATTCACCACATGCACAAGAACAAAGTCCAGAACAAGGAAGACTCGAGTCTCATACACGTGGAGAATCTGACAGCGGCCGAGAAAGTGAAGAAGACCAAGCAAAATATAGAAAATCAACGAAAAAAACAAACAAGATCCAGCAAAATGTGGAACCTTCTGAATGTAAACAATCTCAAGAGAAGCGATCTAAAAAGAAAAATAGGAAAAAAAATAACGTCGAAAATCAGCCTATAGAATCTAAGAAAAGCAAAGTAGGTGCAGAAGTAAAAGTCGAAAAATCAGCAGCTTCTCAGGAGGCTACTTTAGAAGTTGCAACCCCTGTAAGTCCTTTACCTAACATTGACTATCTTCAACCACAAGAAACAGTTCCTTCCAATGAACTGAATGATTCAACAACAGCCAAAACTCCGAATATACAAAACGTCTTAGAACTACTCAAAGAAGAAACGTTAAGTAAATATAAACCTAATTTAGATAAAATTGTAATACCCGAACGAAAGACAAAACTTATGCCAGCTGTATCAAACAAATTGGAAGAAGCTCATACAAATGATAAACAACAGGTTTTCGAAGAGACTAAGTCTAAGAAGAAAAAAGGAAAGAAGCGGAAATCTGTATCGTTCGAAGAAAATCCGCAGATAATTCATTTGGATGAAGAGGAACATGAAAATACTATCCAATCTCCCGATAAAATTTCCGAAGAATTTGAGATTGTTTCTATTCCAGATGCAGCTACAAATCAAGAAACTGTAAATATCAGCGAATTGCCTGCAATTCTAAAAGAATCTGTTGGCGATTGGACTGATATTATGGAGACACCACGGAAGACATCAGAAACGACCGAAAATTATCCTTCAGAGGAGTTTGAAATGCTGCAGACACCTTTAGAGTCTCCAGACGACGGAAACGAACAAACAACTGAGGATCTATTAAAAAAATTAGAAGAACCCTTTATTATATCCGACGAGGAGGATGGTATAGTTAAAGTGCTTTCCAAACATCAATTTGATCTAAAAACACCCATATTTGAAATGGCCAAGCCAGAGATTGAGATTCCAGAGAGCCCACTACCCGAAATCGAATACTTACAAGCGGAGACTGAAACCTTTGTAAAACCTACTCCAGAAAAATCATCTACAAAAGTCTCCGAAAATTTAGGTGATATTTTGACAGTTCTGAAAGAGCAGACATTAAACAAATATAAAACAGAAATTTCGGAATCAAATGAAATGCAGAATGAAGAGCTTATACAATCAGAACTCAAAAGTCCTACGGAACAAAAAATACCTACAGATATTCACAACGAGGTGGAAGGAAGACTTGAGAGTGAAGTGTTTGAGACTATTTTGGAAAGGCCCGCACTAGATGCAAATCTTTCGGAAGATAATCCAATTAACACAACTAAGGATGTAAAATATTTCAAAGAAATTGCAGATGAATCACCAAATACAAACAAGGCAAGTAATGTGATCGTTGAATCCGATTCGACCACGGTAAAGAAATCTAAAAAGAAGAAACATAAAAAATCGCATGAAGAAACTGAGATAAAAGCGATCGAAAGTATCGAGGCAACACTAGAACATAAAATGACTTCACCTGATGAACCAAAACTCGAGCAACTCCTAAGTGAGCAACCTAAAACTTCTCGAAGGTGGGCTAGCGTAGTAGGCTCCAAGGAAGAACAAGAAAATGTTTCCCAGACACTGGTTATTAAGCATGATCAAGTGCAACCGCAGGTAGCAGAAGTGTTAGTAGTTGGCAAATCAAATAAAAAGAAGGACTTAGACGAGGACAGGACAGAAGGAGATATGAATAAGAAAAAAACTAAAAAGAAATCTAAAAAAAATCAGGAAAACCACGAACCATCGTTAATAGATACTGACCTTAATAAAGAATCTGAGGTAATAAATGACTCCCAAGGTAACACACAGAATTTAATGTCTTTCAATCATGCTGTAATCACACCGAAGGATATTACAGAATTTATAGAAAACGAAAAACAGTCAGGAACTACTGAAAGAACAGAAATAAGCGGGAAGGTATCTAAAAAGGCCAAGGACAAAAAGAGGAGGCTGGGCAAAATCTCCCAAGAACGCAAAAGTTCAGATACGGCACGCGAAACTGAGGTTTCCAACAAACCTGGCCTAGTAAGTTCTAATATCGAAGAAGTCGAGGAAGCCGAGAAACTAGAAGAAATACCTTTAGGGACTGCTTCGGTAGAAACTAATGCTGCCATAAGCAAAACTGATTCACAACCAGGGACACCATCTGTCGATATTTCACTAGATATAGTCAAAATGGAAAATGAAAAATTCGAGGATGCTGCAGTAAGTAAACCTCTATTGCGAAGGTGGGCTAGCGTTGTAGGATCTCCTTCATCGCCGAATGCACCTGTAGAAGTTGACTTTCAAAAACCAAAAGGTATCAAAAATGAAATTGCAAACACACTACTAGAAAAAGAAAGTTTTGTAGCTGAATCTAGTGGCGACGAAGGCGAACTCAAAAGGAATAAAAAGAAAACGCACAAGAAAAAACAGGCCAAGGAGGTAGTTGAACCTGATTTTGTCGTTAGAGAAGAGATTAGGCTTATTGATGACAAAGAAAAAAATGACACTTCTGCGAAACAACACGATGATAAAGAAGGTTGTAAAGAAGATAAGCCGACAGAAAAACTGAAAAGTTGGGCGAGTATCGTAGAAGAGGAGGTTTCTGGCAAATTGGAATCGTCGCAAGTTTCAAAATATCCTAAAGAAATTTCAGAAAAACAGAAAAACAAAGCAGTTGAATCGGAAGGACTTGTATTTATGGTGAATGCAGCAGAAAGAGAAGAACTAAAACAAATAGAATCAAAGAAGTCTAAAAAGAAAAAACATAAAACGAAATTCCAAGATGATAGCAAGGATGCCGGAATTGATAAAACTGATGAAACTAAAGAAGAAACTACAGCTATTTCAGTTGATGAGAAACGCAAGAATTTAAGACGTTGGGCTAGTATTGTTGGCACTAAGTCTGAGTCTTGCGACCAGCTTAAATCTACACCTTTGGAAAAGAATATTGCAGAAAAACCTTTAATAAAAGAGTCTCTGGAACCTCTTACACAAACGATAAAAACGGATTGTATAAAAATGCAGAAAGTAAACTCTAGGGACAGTACGAAAGAAGAATGTACGCAAAAAAGTGTTGATAGTTCCGAGGATGCCAAGGAAACAGACGAAGTGCGACAGGAGCAACATTCTCTTAGAAGGTGGGCTAGTATAGTAGGTAGTTCTGAAGAGCAAATTCCGGAGCAAAATCTGATTTCATCAAATAACGCATTAACATCGCCAACAAATAAATCAGAAGTAGTTGCAGAGCATGTACCACACATAACAGAATCTAGCGCAGATGAAAGTGGCTTGCACGAAGAGAAAAAAAACAAAAGGAAGAAGCATAAGAAAAAGAAACAACCGAAAGAAGAACAAGTAAAGCCTGCGTTTGTTGTTATGGAGGAAATTAAGCGCATACCTGACCATCAACTTCGCGAAGAACATAACATACAAGTTGAAACAAAGAGAAGCAAAGACAAGAGGAAAGGCCAAAAGGGGACTATTCCTAAAGAATTGCACGAAGTAAATGAAATTCAAAAGGCCCCGGAGATGCTGCAAAATAAACAAGAAATTAAAAAAACTGAACATAGTGAACTTCGAATAGGTGCAACTGAATCAGATGTACAAACTAAATTAGAGCATTTATATGGAGAGGCAGACAAAGTATCAAAGTTATATAAAGACGATGAACAAAAGACCCTAATAGAAGAGCCGATCTTACAGGGTAAACAAGAACCACCTGCTTTAATAGATGAAGACACTACAGAGAAATTCAGTACAAAAGAACAAGTTATTCCAGAGCAAATACCGAAAGAAATTTCCCAACAAGAAAAATCCAAAGTCGAATATAAAGGGCTACCTGTCGATGCGTCTACTGACTTCTTCCTGGACGTTTTGGATGCATCACCAACTTTCTCCGATGAAGAAGTTTTAGTGGCCGGAAAAGAGGTTAAAAATATCGAAGATGAAGTAAAGGAGCATCAAATAAATCTAGAACCTCTACAAGAAGTTAAAGTCGAACTTGAAGTAGAGGAGCATGAAATAAATCTAGAACCTCTACAAAAAACTCCTGTCGAATATAAAGAACTGTCAATCGATTCATCTACTGACTTCTTCCTGGAGGTGTGGGATCAGCCGCCAACTATCTCAGATGGAGAAGTCGTAAAGTCCGAAAATAATGTTAAACATGTCGAAATGGAAGCAATAAATCAAGAACCGTCACGAGAAACTCCCAAAGTTGAATATAAAGCTCTGCCAGTCGACGTGTTGGATCAACCACCAACTTTCTCAGAAGAAAAAGTTGTAGAGACCGGAAAGGAAGTCACAAATATCGATGTTGAAGTAAAGGGGCATCGAATGAATCTAGATACTTTACAAGAAACTCCCAAAGTCGAATATAAAGGCCTGCCGGTCGACGCATCTACTGACTTCTTCCTGGACCTTTTGGATCAACCACCAATTTTCTCAGATGAAGTTGTAGAGTCTAGAAAGGAGGTTACACATATCGAAGCTGAAGTAAAGAAAGTTCAAATAAATCTAGAACCCATACAAGAAACTCCCAAAGTCGAATATAAAGGCCTGCCAGTCGACGCGTCTACTGACTTCTTCCTTGACGTTTTGGATCAACCACCAACTTTCTCAGATGAGGAAGTTATAGAGTCCGGAAAAGGCGTTACAAATATCGAGGCTGAAATAAAGGAACATCAAATAAATCTGGATACTTTACAAGAAACTCCCAAAGTCGAATATAAAGGCCTGCCGGTCGACGCGTCTACTGACTTCTTCCTTGACGTTTTGGATCAGCCACCAACTTTCTCAGATGACAAAGTTATAGAGTCCGGAAAAGGCGTTACAAATATCGAGGCTGAATTAAAGGAACATCAAATAAATCTAGATACTTTACAAGAAACTCCTAAAGTCGAATATAAAGGCCTGCCGGTCGACGCGTCTACTGACTTCTTCCTTGACGTTTTGGATCAACCACCAACTTTCTCAGATGACGAAGTTATAGAGTCCGGAAAAGGCGTTACAAATATCGAGGCTGAAATAAAGGAACATCAAATAAATCTAGATACTTTACAAGAAACTTCCAAAGTCGAATATAAAGGCCTGCCGGTCGACGCGTCTACTGACCTCTTCCTTGACGTTTTGGATCAACCACCAACTTTCTCAGATGACGAAGTTATAGAGTCCGGAAAAGGCGTTACAAATATCGAGGCTGAAATAAAGGAACATCAATTAAATCTAGATATTTTACAAGAAACTCCCAAAGTCGAATATAAAGGCCTGCCAGTCGACGCGTCTACTGACCTCTTCCTTGACGTTTTGAATCAACCACCAACTTTCTCAGATGAGGAAGTTATAGAGTCCGGAAAAGGCGTTACAAATATCAAGGCTGAAATAAAGGAACATCAAATAAATCTAGATACTTTACAAGAAACTCCCAAAGTCGAATATAAAGGCCTGCCGGTCGACGCGTCTACTGACTTCTTCCTTGACGTTTTGGATCAACCACCAACTTTCTCGGATGAGGAAGTTATAGAGTCCGGAAAAGGCGTTACAAATATCGAGGCTGAAATAAAGGAACATCAAATAAATCTAGATACTTTACAAGAAACTCCCAAAGTCGAATATAAAGGCCTGCCGGTCGACGCGTCTACTGACCTCTTCCTTGACGTTTTGGATCAACCACCAACTTTCTCAGATGAGGAAGTTATAGAGTCCGGAAAAGGCGTTACAAATATCGAGGCTGAATTAAAGGAACATCAAATAAATCTAGATACTTTACAAGAAACTTCCAAAGTCGAATATAAAGGCCTGCCGGTCGACGCGTCTACTGACCTCTTCCTTGACGTTTTGAATCAACCACCAACTTTCTCAGATGAGGAAGTTATAGAGTCCGGAAAAGGCGTTACAAATATCGAGGCTGTAATAAAGGAACATCAAATAAATCTAGATACTTTACAAGAAACTCCCAAAGTCGAATATAAAGGCCTGCCGGTCGACGCGTCTACTGACTTCTTCCTTGACGTTTTGGATCAACCACCAACTTTCTCAGATGAGGAAGTTATAGAGTCCGGAAAAGGCGTTACAAATATCGAGGCTGAAATAAAGGAACATCAAATAAATCTAGATACTTTACAAGAAACTCCCAAAGTCGAATATAAAGGCCTGCCAGTCGACGCGTCTACTGACCTCTTCCTTGACGTTTTGGATCAACCACCAACTTTCTCAGAGGAGGAAGTTATAGAGTCTGGAAAAGACATTACAAATATTGAGGCTGAAGGAAAGGAACATCAAATAAATCTAAATGCATTACAAGAAACTCCCAAAATCGAATATAAAGGCTTGCCGGTCGACGCGTCTACTGACTTCTTCCTGGACGTTTTGGATCAACCACCAACTTTCTCAGATGAAGAAGTTGTAGAGTCCGAAAATGATGTTAAAAATGTCGAAATGGAAGCAAAGGAAAGTCAAATAAATCAAGAAACCCCCACCGCTGAAGATCTATCTATTGATGCATCTACAGATTTCTTCCTAGATGATCTAGAAGAAACTCCTACATTCTCAGATGAAGAAGCAAATAAAGCACCAGAAGTGACCGAGTATATGGGCGAACATAATAAAAGTACCGGTATCAAAGAACTTTGTGACTCTAACCGACAGCATGAACCAAAAACAGAACACATACTTGCACAAAATATGCTACCAGAAATAGAAAAGGCGGAGGGCGTTTCAGCCCAATTTCAGTCAGTAGTCAGCACTTCGGAAGGCTCGGTAACTTGGGGCTGGGAGGAAGGCTATCAGTCCTCAATGCCAGTAACTCATCAAAAACTTTCTGAAGAATTTACCAATAATTTTGAAATTCAAGCAATGCTCTTGTCCCAAGATTCTCAAGAAAGCGATTCGTTAACCTACAGTGATTACGGGGAAATTAAAGTCCTCGGAGAAAACGAAAATATTATCATTGAAGATCAATCTGACACAAACACCAACTGGAATTGGGATGAAGGGTATAAAAAACGCACATGTTCAGAAGAATGTTTAGTAAAGGAATCACATTTAACCGAGAGCAAAGGGGAACAATTAGAAATTGCAGTTGAAAACAAAGTGGATGAGAATACTCATCAAATACAAGACAAAGTTATACTTGAAGAAGATATTATGAACTACGATATTATAGGATTACTTCAAGCAGAATCTGAATACTATGACACACTTGATATAGAACATTTGAAAAAAGATACTGAAAATGCATACTCACAAAGTGAAAAAATACTACCTGATGAATCTACTATGTATAATTTATTGTATATGTTAGAAGCAGAAATAAAGTGGTACGAAGGTAAAGCTAAAGAACATACTAGCCCGACAAACGCTAATTTTGTAGAATATGAAACTGCACCAGAAGAGACTAGTGCAGAGGCAACAATTAAATACGGGGCAATGATACCCGATAATATTTCTTCGCAGACCCACGAAGAAAGCGCACAAGAAAATTCTGTAGATTCGTTATCAACAATACATATAAATGATAATACGGAAGAAATTCAACTAAGCATTATAACAGAAGGGGAAGCCTCCTGCCAATCAACTCTAGAAGCACCTTCTCTAGATTTAGAAAGTCTAATACGCCTGCCAGTCGAACCTGTCTCCAAAAACTGTATTAAACAAATTGAAACAGAAGAAAGAGAAAGTGTATTAAATGAAAATATAATTGAAGAAAGCGACACTTTGGTTTGTACACCGACTTGTGCAGAAACCATTTGTCAACAATCTCCTAAAGCTCCTTGTCTAGAACCACATCATCCGCTTGAACCATCTTCCAAACCTGATATTATAGAAGGCCATATAGAAGAGGAAGAAAGGCAAGCAGAACAGTTAGAGCAGAAAGCAACAGTGCAAGAAACCGTTAGTTTGGAAGCCGTTGCTCAGAAACCTCAACAGTCACATTCTTCGAAATTATTCAAACAAGAAACCCAAAGTCCGCTTAAAACTATTGAGCTTAAACCTGCCGCCGAAGATATTGATACAGAAGCAACCATTTATGTAGATGAAATCATTGACAAATCACCAGAGCCCAATGCACTTGATAAAACAGTTATAACACAGCTTAAGAAATCCTCACTCCTGTCACCAGATTCGCCCGAATTCGTTCCTAAAACTCCAATCGAATCTAAAGAACTCGCAGAATTAACAAACGCTACCACAGCCGAGTTTCTCGCTCAGGAAATTCAAAATGCATCTCAGGTTCCATATGGTGTCGCCAGTAAATCTGAACTGTCTACGGACGCTTCCGAATTTGTTCCAAAATCTGAAATTTCAAGATTAAATCCAGATGCAGCAGAATTTATTCCAACTGCCGAACAAAAGCAGTCTCAGCAAACAGAATACCCCGCTGTCACCTACGACCAGAGTTCCTGGGAGTACACTACAAAGCAAACTGTGTACAAGATTATTGACGAACCAGACCAGTATGAAAACTTCGAACTACAACAAGATCATGCCTGGGTCGACCAGATGTTACATGAGCCACACGAAGAACTAAATATATCTCAGGAAACGAATGAAACTTTTATAACTACTGAGAAAGAAAAAGAGAAAAGTATTATTCCAAGGGAAGAGAGAGAAAGATTGGAATTGCTACCAAAAGAAGTTATTTCCGAACTTCAAACTACATCAAATGAAAGTTTCACCCCAGAAAAGTCACCTAAGAAACGTAAATCCAAGTCACCGAAACCTCCATCGAAACAGCTAGAGCCTCAACCACCAACGGTACCAAAAGGACCGGAAACCAATAAGAAACCAGAATTAGAAAATCTTGATATCTCAAGTGAAGAAAAGGTATCAGGTAAACAAGTAAACATGTGGGAAGCCTTAAAGAAAGGCGACAAAACATACGCTACTGTTGTGGCTTCAAATATTTCAGAGATAAAACAGTTAACTCAGGTCTCATCCCCTAGAGATGTCACAGAACAGCTGGCAGCAAAAGTTGAAATAAGAGTTGTAGAATCTGAAGATGAACCCCCTCAGTCTCAAGTTCCTCTAAACGACGACGGATTCATAACTGTCCGTAAGAGGTCAAAATCTAGATCAACATCGGAATCTATGCAAGAGGAATCTAAACCCGAACCCTTGAAGGTTGAAAATCAGACTCAGAAAAGGAAATCTAGAAGGAGAAGCAAATCACCAAAAATAAAAACAGAGATTGACGTTCAATCTCAGACATCTGAGACAAGTCAACAGCTAATTACTGTGGATATATTAGAGCTTCAGCAAGAGACCGAAAATAAACCATCTGAACCATATGTAGTAATAAAAGAGCAAATTGCAGGTGCAAATGTAAACGCTACCATAGTATCCTCCAGTAGGGAGAGTTCGCCATCGGTTAATCCAAATGAAAAAAAGGCGGTAGAAGAAAATATTGTCGCCAGTACAAAAAAATCAAAAAAACCTGAGGAGAATCTTAAAGATGAACCGAAATATAGTGAAAAACCTAAAGCGAAAACAGTTATTGATGACGCGAGTAATTTGGGGAAATTAGAAAACCTGACGGAACACGAAGACAGGACTGAATCACATCTCACATCTTACGCTGCCATTTTAGCTACGAGTAAAATGGCTACAGAACAAGAAAGAAAAGAAAAAGTTGTCGAAGAACAGCCGGCTATAGAAATTAGACAAGACCCATTTTCTGCAAATGATATTGACAAGAAACACAAAATTAAAGATAAACAAAAGAAAAAACCTAAATATCACCATGAAGAGCTTGAACCGTTTGACGATGTTTTAGAAAATAAAAATAAACCTACTGAAACTGCCACAGTTGTTGAGGGAGTGAGACAAGAAGTTGTGGAATTAATATCAAAAACTGAGGACAAAACCGATATACGATCAAGTGAAACCGTAAATCCACCAGAACTTCCTAGAATTTCATACGCAACAATTTTGACTGCAAGCAGAGACAATTCTCCAACGGTCCAACCTATAAAAAATACTGAACAAATTGAACAAACAAATAAACAAGAAATCCCATCTTTCTCTGTCCCAGAAGATAACGTAAGCAAAGAAATAGCACCGAAGACCAAGAAGGCTAAGCAAAAAGGTAGAGATATCACGGAAACAGTACTAGAAAAGGAAAATAAATTGAAAAAAGCTACACAGGAGTCTGAGGTGAAACCCAAAGAAGAAATTCACTCAGAATTGTTCACGGAAACGGCAAATGAAGATATAGTACAATTAAAAAGGCTCTTCGAGCCTAAAAAAGCTTCGAAAAAACAAAATAAGGACCAAGATATTGTGCTTCAATCTGATAAAGTACCTGAAACTGTCACAGTTGTAGAATCCAATATTGAAACTGTTACCACCGAATCCATAGACCAAAAAAATACTTACGCAGAAGTTGCAAGATCGGGCAAAAGCAGAGAAACTTCTCCTAAATCGCAAGTTTCAACTGAACATAATTTATTAAAATTAGAAAATCAACCTCCACTTCTTGTTTGTAATAAGGATTTGCAACTGTTTATAAATCAAGAAGTTCTAACATCTCTTCCATCACAAACAAAAAAAACAGAAGGGATCCGTGATATAATAGCTCATCACAAGAAAGATGCCGTGATTACCGAGAAAGTAGAAGATTCTGAAAAGGAAATTCCTGACATCCCTGATAAGAAAAAACGGAAATCTAAAAAATCAAAGGTACGTGCAGATGATGAAAAGGCACAAGAGGTTTCTGTACTTCCTGAACCACAATTAGAACTAGTACAGAACTCCGAAGACATGGATTCTAACAGAATAACTTATGCGGGCATTGTAGCTTCTTCTAAGACTCAGACTAAAAAAGAGCCGATACTAGAATCATTGCTGCCCCTGCAGAAATCAGAAAATATTACATCTGTTTGTGAAGAATCTCCAAAAGTAATGAAAGAATTCGATTCAGGAGAATTTATCAATGCATCAAGCAAAAGAGAGCATTCGCGGTCTAGGTCTAGATCTAGGTCAGCAAAAAGGGATAAAAAAATTTCAGAAAATGTTGAACAGCGCGAAAGCATTGACTTACCGGAATCGGTATTACAACCGACACAAAAACAAATAGACGCTTCGACCAAAAGCTGGGCTTCCATTGTTAAATCATTATCAGATACGGAAATATCTGTTGAATGTCAAAGAGAAGAAGAAAAGTTAGAAATTGAAGATAACCCAGTTGAATCTATAACAAACAAAGGAAAGAAAGAAAGGTCTACTGTTTTAACGAATATTATATCTTCTGTGAAAGCTGCCATTTCAGGCGAAAAGAATATAGAACATTCAGAAAATCCAACACAAACAATCTCGAAATCCAAGAAGAAGAAACATAAGAAACAAAAACATACAGACGAGTATAAAATAGAAAATGAACCTGAAAAGCCTGATCGAACAACTATAGATTCTTCCGAGAAAGAAGTAGAGAAATCGAAAAGCTTCTTAGGAAATCTGATATCGAAAGTCGCGGGAGACAAAAAGAAAAAGAAAGGAAAGGAGGAAAAAATGTCGTCGGGTCCAGTACATGAAGAGCACAAAGGAAAACCACTCAAGGAGACTAACATTGCAGGTTTCGGGGGTGATAGCGGGGAAAATTCAAAAGTATTGGCAGGACAGCTTGACGTTAAAATAAGTGAAGTATTAACGTCAGTAACACCTGAGACAACACTTGCACCAGTAGTGGACGTTCCCAAAGAAAAATTTACAATAAGCGAAGCAGATTTACCACAAGACTTTGACACTCAAAAAATAATAGAAGAAACAACTGAGCCAGTAGATACCAAAAAGGCCGTCGAATTAACACCTGCACAAGAATTGAAACTAATACAAGTTGCAGAACGGGAAGTACCACAAGAGATAATAATAATTGAAGAAGGAAAACCTACTAGTCGAGAAAACATCAAAACTTCTGAACACGCTATAGCCTCTGAAGAACTCACATCAGAGACATTGTTATATTCGGGTAAATCTGTTGTGGAAAAATTGGAAGAGTTGGCACCTTCTGACGAAGTGAAATTAATACCAAATTCAAAATATATTTCACCAGAAACGAATGTTATTGAAGTCGCTCCAGAACAAGCAGAAATAATAGTTGAAAACGTGTCTGTAGCAGAACCTGATCATCCGAAAGCATTCACTAAAAGTGTAGATAGTAACCTAGTAAAACGCTTTATAGAGGTAGAAAGAAGTGTCGAAATTGATACGAGAAATAAACATGGTGAAAGGCAGGTGGAAAAGAAAAACAATCTTCAAAAGCAAAAGTCTAAGGAAAGTTCAGACGAGACAGACGAGAAAAAACCTGGCATATTTGGGACCATCATAGATAAAATATCTGACATTTTTAAGCAGAAAAAACATCACGAAGAAAATGCTTCTCCGGAAGAAATATTAGTAAACAATATTAAACTGGACGATTCGTTTTGGGTGACTAAACATATTTACGATGAACTCGAGGAACAATGGCATATTTACAAACTGAAGTCTGCAGATGTAGCAGGGGAGCCTGAAAAATCGCTGGCTGAAGTCTTGGCTTTCAATTTATCACTGGATTCTTCCGTATGGATTACAAAAAGTATCTACGACACTGCCGAAGAAATTTGGCAGGAAGAACGAGCTAGACATGAGAAAACTGGAGCAGCTGGTGATTTCCACAAGCCAGATGACAGCTCGCCGGACAAAGATGACGATAATTCTGGCAGTAGCGGAAGATCTTCGCCTAGAGGTAAATCGGATGACGTTAGCTGTCTAGGCTCGCCCACTTCCGAATATATGATGTACACATTACCTGGTGGTGTGGCAGGGTGGAAAGATCAAAGCACCTATTTGGAGCCTGAGCCTATTTCCATCACAGATTCGGGCTTAGAGATGACTTTGAAGAAGGAGCAGTCCCCCGATTCGTTAATGGAGATCAGCGAGATTTCTTCGGATCACGATTTTGCGGATATAACAGATTCGGGAATACTTCAAGAGACTTTTTCTCGCATTGACACATCCTTAATCCCCGACCAAAATCCTCCTGTAGAGCCCCAAATGCAGCCCACGACTTCTAGGGACGTAGCCGACGAGCCGGGAGCCCAGAAGCAGAAGAAGGTGAAGAAATACACGTGTGTTATATGTTTGAGTGTCCAGTCGGCGCTGTGCATGTCCACTAACTTAGCTTTAATTTTCATTATACTGGTGCTTTATTTAGTTCTATCTAACTTTTAATAAATATTTTTCTGGTTCATTTGGCTTGTGCGTTCTATTGGGTAGGTAAGTTGCTAAATGTTTTTTAATGTAACATCTGGCCCTGGCCTTGCGTTTTTGAATCAACATGCTAGGCTACGTACTATAATCTATGGGGTGACCCACCTAAGATTAACATTCCTTGGTATTCTTATATTTTCTAAGGCAGGAACAAATATTTCGAATAAAAGTTGTAGGGAATCGAATTAGCCTTTCTGTAACTCTTTTAAATTCCAAAGAATGCCTATGTGTCTTAACAAGAGAACAAATTATTTTTAGAGATAATAATAAAAGGTTTTCCAAATTAAAAAATAATAATATGCTTAATCTGGAAAGAAAAAAATCATAAAATGGTAAATACCTATAAATAAATACCTAGTTTATTTTTAATAAAATTAGTTCCTATAACAAAGATGTTCATGCAGGGTGTCTACTTTTAAACATCCATAAAATCTTTATTTTAGGAAAAAAATTGTTTGAAAGGCCGTTCCGCTTCTTTTGACCTTCCTACCATTTTCAAAATGCAAATCCGGGACCGGCTACGATTTTTTTTTATCCCCGAACTACACGAAAACCATTTAGCGATTTTTTATTTGAAATTTGACACCACAGCGTTAATCAGGACATCAGGACACCGCAAAACAACCATATTATATCAAATTTAATCAAGAAATATACAGGTAGTTCCATTACGCAGGGTGTCAAAGTTGAGCAGAATAGGAATTTTAAAGGCATCTGGCGAGTCAGACCACTCAGTATATTGGTGTGCAAAGATTCTATACAAAAATGTAGAGGGTATTTTTCTCTGGGCCATCTCAAAATGCTGACTTTATGAAACTTTATGCCGGTCAAGAGTGCTCTGGAATTATTCAAAAAATATTAATAAGCACAAGAGGCTTTTAAAATTCCTATTTTGCTCATCTTTGGCAGTTTGTAGAATGGAACTTCCTGTATATTTTTTGTTCAAATTTAGTATATCTATGAAGGTTCTGAGGTGTCCTGAATGGCCAGATTTTAAATTTAAAAAAATAGCTAAATGGTTTTTGTGGAAATTGGGGGTTATAAAAAAGCCATAGCCCGCCCTGAATTTGGGTTTTTAAAATAGGAAGGTCAGATGGTCAGAACAAGCAGTTTTTAAAGCCCTTGAAACAAAAAAGTACAGGCGATTTCCTCCAAAAATACAGATTTTATGGATTTGTGTAATATACTTAAAAGTACTGAATTTTTGTATTTAACTCCAATATAATTTACTTCGACAAAAAAATCGGTTGTTTGAGGTTTCACGTTCTGCTGATAAGTGTAATGATGACAAAATCATAAGGTTGGAACTACCCATATACCTATAGCATACAGGTATATGGAACTACCAAATAAAACAACTTCGTCAAGTACCAATGCCGACGTTACGTCAATATTTCAACTTTTTAAAGTTAAAAAATTCAATAGGTATACCTATTTAAAATATTAAAACAATGTATTATTAAAATAGTGTAACAAAAAAAAATAGGGGAAAAAAAGTAAATATTAAGACTAACTGCAAAGTTCAACATTGTTATTAAATTTTTTTTATTTTTTATACATGTTTTTTACTTTCCTGTCCCTGTGATTTTTTGTCATTACAAATGTATTTTCTTAGTTCTCTATAAAAGTAGAAGTAGATATCTTATCATCATTAGACTTACAAATCACAACCTATACAATCTGTCACTAGGTAACTCCTGGTCTAACTAATTACCTGCCAAAAATTATCTAAAAAATAATGAAGGTCGTTGTGAATTTCGCATTTGACATACATTATGTAATTAGAGCACGACCTGCCGGTAAGTTTCTCAAATCTGAATTATGTAACCTTCATGATGATAAAAAGAATATTCCCCTTTTGACCCATTTCTTTTATAATGCAATCCAAGGTTTCGCTAGGAAATAATACATTATCTGTGTAAAGTTCCCAAACTTTTATAGCCTTATAAATTTTTGGCATCCTGCAGTTAATACCGAGTTTTATGTATGTCGCCCTCCAATTTTAAAGTTGCATCTTTCTACAATTTAATCTTATAACTATCTGTCATTTGTGGAACTTATGAAACTTATACTTATTTATTTATACAGGAATTGGTAGAAGGAGTCCAAAAGCTCCAACAATCTCTCGATTTCTCGGAATGTAACATCGAATATTTACCAAAAGAGGATTTCACCAAAATGATCGAAGCTTTAGAAGTAAGTATAAAAATATTTCAATTATTAATAAGAGGACTACTAAAATCAATTCTAAAAGTTTAAAACACGTGCCTGGTTATGCCGTTTGCAAGTGCTGCTTCTATTACTATTTTACATATTATTATTATTACCAAAATGATCGAAGCTTTAGAAGTAAGTATAAAAATATTTCAATTATTAATAAGAGGACTACTAAAATCAATTCTAAAAGTTTAAAACACGTGCCTGGTTATGCCGTTTGCAAGTGCTGCTTCTATTACTATTTTACATATTATTATAATAGGTAATGTCAGAGAATACAGAGAGTCCATCTTGTAAAATATGTCAAATTGAGCCCAACTTTTACGTAATTTTTCACACACCCGACAAGATCATTCAGATAAACTATGAATTAGACTGCGTTCTTCATTTATTATAGATTAATTTAAAACTGAGAAAGAAGATCCACAGTGACCTACAATGGATTAATTATAATTTACCGTTTGAAGTTGGGCTCCATTTGACATATTTGACAAGTTGAAATCACTGGTCTCCTGTGGTAATAAATATGCAGTGTTCCAAAATGAAAAGAACAAAGGGGTATATTTTTGACATAAGTCTGATACCTAAGCGTTTGCTATCGAAAATGTTATTTTATTTATTTATATGAAACACTACATAATAACAATAATACCAAGTTGTCCGCCTGCCTACATTCTATACATCTTCGGTTTCTCTAAAAATAGTCATGACATCTCGCCAAAAATAAACTGAAACCTGCGATGTTGAAACACGGCTAACCCGAAAGACTATTGCACTCTACAAAACATCTTTAAATGATTTAAAATAACTATTATTAATACCGAAATGTTTGTTAATAGTCATTTTTATGGATGATGTCACCTGTAACATGTCACTAATTTGCTTTTGGAAATTAGCTTGTGCAGTTTCTTGAAACGCAGAGCAACCTAGACAAACTAAATATTTACTCTCAGAAAGGAGACGTTACCCGATTGTTCAAGTAATTAATCAGCCTTTAGGACTAACTGAATGTAGGACATTGAGACAAAGTCAGTATCGGTCTAGGCTAACTCGTACCGAGTCTCAAATACAGCCGAGGTTTTGATGATTATTTATTGTTCATGTTGTGATTCGAATTGATTTAATCGGGTCAATGTCAGTATAAACACTAAACATAAACATTTATAGTAGCAAGAACGATGGAAGAAAATGCTAGCCAGGCCTTATAAAACTACTGCCTACAGGTTCTCCGATTATTTTTCATTTTTAATCAGGGACATAATTCTTTAGATAGAATACCTACTCACAAAACGTGGTATGCAGGCGGATAAGGCGGGTAGACTTTCCAAGTAAAGATATCTATATCTACATAATATATTTAATAGGTGCTTTTTATTTTTTGAATGGTCCATTAAGCCCAAATAAAATTTTGCAATTTTTTTTCGGCCTGGAAATGCCTAAAAAATAATTATTCGAATTCTCCCTTGGGTAAGTAAGTATTATTCGGTTGTATTTTACATTCCTCGCCTAAAATAAAATATCTATACGTACGGCCGATATTGATTAGTATGAAAATAGATAAATCGCGGCAGCAAGGACTATTCTCATTGTATACAAATTTCGCAGTGTATTTAATGTATACTGCAAAAAAAGTGTACTTAATTAAAAATTGAAATTGTTTCTTTTTCAAAAATAATACCTAGTGATTTCTTAAATTACGGGATGTATTTTATGTAAAAATGTTATTTCGAATACGTGACTAGAACCTAAATCCATCATAATCATAAAAATACTTATTAAAAAGTATTATTTCGTAAATTCGAAGTGTACCTACTTATATTTTCTCGAAAACCAGAACCTAAGTTAATACGTTTTTACTTTGAATGATCTCATCCACAAGGTTGTCTAAACTAAATTTATGACCTTCTAAATCATCAACGCCCTCCAGTTGAACATTCTACTATGATGTAATATAAACGTTCCAAATAAATGTTTGTTGAGATACTCCTAGATCTAATAAAGCTTTTATTTTTTATGTTTGGAAAAAAAGCAATGTCATGTTATATATTATTTATTATATATTTTTTCTAGCCAAAAAATAAAGGCTGCAGGGGTAGCTCGAAATAAGATACTAGGAATTTTTTTTGTAGAAACGACGAGAAAATCGCAAGCGCCCATTTGAACAAAAAAAAACGACAAATTGAAAAATGTTTTCCATTTCGTATCTAAAAATTCTAAAATTAGATATTATGTATTTGTTATTTTAATATTCGAAGCATATTACATTTTACACTTTTTCCTACAGATACTTACTGGCGCTATAGATTCAGCGAAACGCCATACTTATTTTTAACGTTTGCACAGTATTATTAGAGGGGAATTTTATAGCAGTGTAACTTAAAAAAATAACCCTATATATCTTCGCAGAAATCTACAACTCTTGTTTTTTCTACTCCAAAAATAAAGGCTGCAGGGCTCGAAATTCACAGTTCCCCCAATTAATTTAATTTCGTAGACGAGCTCGAAACCTTCTCAAAGTAATTTCACGTTAACGCGGGCTCTAACAGCTGTCAATCAGCAGCCAGTAACGACACTTCAATCATCTAATTTATTAAGACTGCGGACCGCCTCATCGCGATACGCTGTCCAATAGTACGGGCCAAGCGGTTTTCCGAGGTTAGAGCGACCAACTCCCGACCAGTCGCGGTTTAACCGGCAACCGAAACACGTGAAAACGATGCAAACGTAAAAACATTTCTAGTAAGAGGGTTATGTTAACAAAGAGTTACAGTAGTGGGTGAACTGACCACTTCTTGAGACTGGCGTCTTTTTGCCTCTGCTTGAATTGAGAATTGGAAGGTATGGAAAGATTTTCACATTTCCACTTTTCACACAATATATTTTACTTTATCGACAATAACTTTCTAATGTCGCTTGATGTATACCTAAGTTTACCAAAAACATCAACAAGTTGCAGTTGCTTAAAAAAAGTCAAAAATATTTAGTGTTATGTAACGTTTGTCGCCTTGAAGGCTCTCTCAGTTCCTTTTTTTGTCAAAAATAATGCCAAAATTGAATTTCCTGACAAGCATATTATGGAAAACGACGAACACCCCATAAAATTTTTATTTGTCGTCCGAATTTGATCGTTTTTTTTTTTATTAAAATAGGGCATCAAAAACTGTACTTCATTTTTATTTTAGTTTTTTTGCATTTAGGTACCTGTTCCTATTTGTAATAAAGCAAGTTACAGTTTCAATTGTTTTTAATCTCCATGCAACTTGATTTAATCGAGCAGGCAGTTAAAATAGGGATTTTCTTTGGTTTCGAGAATTTTAATTGTTCCATATTTTTTAACAAAATTTGGTACAAACCCGTTTTAAGAAATGTCCAATCCAGTGGCATAGTCTGAATTTTTATAAAAGTATGCCTAATATGATTTGTCCAATTTTAACCCAAAAAATATATCGTAGTAGGCCTTAGTTTTTTAAAATCAAATATGCAGTACAGTTTTTGATAACTTATCGTTAAAAAAAATTATCAAATCGGATGACAAACGCAAATTTTATGGGGGTGTTCCGGTTTGAAGTGGGTCACACTGTACATATATTACAGGTCATTTTAAATTTAAACTCAACTGCGTCATTTTTATCAAAAAGTTTCTCCTCGTAATTACCAAGTTAAGTACCTCTTATGGGAAGGTTATTAGTGCATTTTCTGATTTGGAGAAGAGGACAAATCTGCCCACAAAATTGAACACCCCGTAACTGTCAACTATATCCCCTCATTGAAAAACCTGGTTATTAAACGTCAGGCGACAGCTAAAGCTGTAGATCCGTTGTGTATCACATAGGAAGGGGTCTCCATTTGCCATGGGAAATGAAACAACAATTTCATATTCATTATTTTCTGCAAATGTTATTATCAATAACGAATGAAAAATACTTTTTTAGTAACCATTTTTCGTAAGATTTTTTTAAACTAATGAATCCGAAATTTAAGAAACTGGTTCAAAATCATCTTTTCTTAAATGGGCAGAACAAACTATACATTATGGAGCCAAATCTTAGGGGAACAAATTATTTTTGTCGCTTTGCATGTAAAAAGTATTGGCGCATTTTTAAAACACCACAAAAATATCTATGAAAATACGAAAATAAAAAATAGGGTACCGAAACCTATCTGTGCCGAAACGATAAGAAGAAATTACACACAAATTATAACGAACAACTACACCTCGCAGAAATTACCCAAATTAGCCATTTAGAAAACGCCATGCAATGTGATTCAAAGTGTCACTAAGAATTTCCTAAATTTTAAATGCTCCCCTCCCATGCTCGAGAAAAACAAAGGAACAAAAAAAACCTTTTTAATTATGGTGCGGAATGTAACAGAGAATAAATGCATCTATCTTGGGAGACATTGAAACTTTTATGGCGATGCTAGGATTTTATTTTAATCAAGCAGGCCTTTTCTCCTAAAATTGCAATTAGGTCATAACGTTTTATTGTAAACATTCGGTAAGTAGTAGCGTTTTCTCCTAAACTGCAAAATTAAAGTACTCTTCTCCTGACCGAATATTAAATGTGACCAGTGACGTCAGAACCTATAGACAGATTTGTTTTGGTAAACGCCGGACTCCCAGGACTATTCACACTCTAAACGCTCCATTTTTCTTTTTTTTTTCCATTGTCTGGTGATACAGTGTCCCCTGAAACTGTGTCCGCAGTTTCAAAGTCCAAACAGATTCTTAAATAGGGTCGTGGGGCGAGGAATATCGCGAGAAATGAGAGCCTAAGAGACTTAACACTTTTTCGGATTTTCAAAAAGAAAAGGGGATCGTTTTCGTGTTGTTCCCTGTCTAAAATATATTCCGAAATTGTAGAGAATTGTCAGAAATTGCCCTTTTTTGTCGAGCCGTAAGCGAAGGTTTGGGGATCTGGGGCCGCCGTCGTTAGACTTTGGTTAGACCTTCCCTTCGTTGAATAAGAAAAAGCGCGATATCCAAGAGTCGTTCCAGAGGCATATTTCACCGAGAAAGGTCAATGACGGTTGGTTAATAGTTGACTTTCTATCTTTGTTTCAGAATAAAGGGCATATTTCAACAATGGGGCGCCACGTCTACAGGGTGTTTCATCTTAAGTGCGAACACCCCCGTAAAATTTGTATTCTCCATCCGATTTTAGTCGCGTTTTTTTCTAAAAATAGGCCACAAAAAACTCCACGGTGGTGCAGAATTTCAAGTCTTAATGTCAATTTTCAAGGCCTACTACAATTTTTTTTCTAGTACAAAATGACGAAAACCATTTAGCGATTTTTTTATTTAAAATCTGACACCACAGCGTTAATCAGAACAACCTAAAACCCCCGTATACCAAATTCGAACAAAAAATATACAGGGATTTCTATTCTGCAGGGTGTCAAAATTGAGCAAAATAGGAATTTTAAAGGCATCTGGAGAGTCAAGTGTGCCATGGAATCCCGTCAAAACAGATGAATGATCAGCAGGACTACTCAAAGTGTTGGTGTGCAAAGATTCAATAAAAAAATTTACAGGCTCTTTTTCTCTGGGCGATGTCAAAATGCTGAATTTTTATTAACCTTTATATTGGTCAGGAGTGCTCTGGAATCATTGAATAAATATTAATAAATGCAAAAGCAATTTATTTCTTTACATCATCCAACCCACAAATAAAAACAATTCAAATTGTTGGACCTTTATCACAAAGTCACTGTCTAAGATGATACATTTTCTCTGCGTTTCCTTTTGTGGCACACCAGCCACCTTAGCTCATATGGACTTACTGACTGGCAGGCTTCTGTATTTTTTAGGCTTAGTTCGTTTGTAATGTCTGGGGTGGTTTTGATATACTCGATATTTGACCTGTATAAAGTTTAAAAAATTCAGCATTTCGAGTTGCTACAGAGAAGAACACCTTGTATATTTTTTATTGGATCTTTGCACATCGACACTGTGAGTGGTCCTGTTCATCATCCAACTGTTTCGAAGTAATTCCATGGCACACTTGACTTGCCAGATGAGTTTAAAATTCCTATTTTGCTCAACTTTCACAGCCTGCAGAATGGAACTCCCTGCATATTTTTTATTCAAATTTTGTATACGGGGGTTTTAGGTTGTTCTGATTAACGCTGTTGTGTCAGCTTTTAAATAAAAAAATCGCTAAATGGTTTTTGTCATTTTTTACTAGAAAAAATTTTGTCGTAGGCCTTGAAAATTGACCTTAAGACCTGAAATTTTGCACCAACGTAGAGTTTTTTGTGGCCTATTTTTAGAAAAAAACGCGGCTAAAATCGGATGGAGAATACAAATTTTACGGGGGTGTTCGCACTTAAGATGAAACACCCTGTGTATAGCTTCTGACGTCATTGGATGTGGCGATGTGTGTAGGAAACCGGATAATATGTGAAAATCGATCCGCTTTGGACTTCAGATGTCCACTTTGGAACATGTGTTCGTTATGTTCTGTTTTCGAAGATACCCTGCATGAAAAAATCGATGTTTGCCAAAACATCGTATCCACGAACATTAAAATTTTAGAGGAATTAACTTTTTTTAATAACTGAAAAGTTTTTTGAGATACATACAGGGTGATCCATTTGAAAGGAAGCACGCCCGTAAAATTTTTATTCTCCATTCGATTCTAGTCTGATTTTTAGGTCACAAAAAGCTGTATTTTGGTACAAAATGTCAGCCTTGATCTAAATTTTCAAGGCCTACTACGATTTTTTCTAGTAAAAAATAACGGAGATCATTTAGCGATTTTTTACCGCAAAACTGACTACTTTATTGAATTCGGGATAATCTAAAATGGGTTTGTACCAAGTTTCGTTAAAAAATAACAATTATTATTATTAAAAATACTGCGATATAATCAATATTGTTAATTTATGAATCTGAGTTCTCCCCTAAAAAGTTCATTTTTCGTAGGACTGCCACCAATTTTTATTTCTACTGTTTAAACACGAAAAACTGCAGGCATTCAGAACATTTCGACAGTTAAATACGATTTTAATAAGTGTTTCAAATAAAATAAAATGTGTAATATATGGTCCATGTGTTTTAAATCGGCTACTCCACTAAATTTTGAATACTTTGGACTTGACTGTTGAAATATATTGCATTTTACACTTTTTCCTAGTAGATAGTTACTGTCGCTATAAAAGCGAAATGCTACACTTATTTTTTGCACAGTAGTTATTAGGGGAAATTTATTGTAGAGCTTTTTCGAAAGACTTTATGACACCGCTTCCAAACATCTAAACCATATTCTGGATGATAAAACACCACTCCGTCCATAAAAAGTAATTATATTATAGCCACAGATTTCGTCTGTGATTATAGCCCATGGAACCATCGACCACAACGAAGGAGCAAATATTATTAGGCAAATTGCAATACCAATGTGTTTGATAAATTCAAGTGTAAATAAATAATATGTAAGCCTTGATTAATATATTTTAAAATAGGATATTGCTGTTAAATGACGTAAGCGCATATAAATCCCTACAAAAACGTCGATGCTAAAGTTTGCTAAGAAATATTTTATAATGATTTATCGTCATAAAACGATGGGCTTTGTGAATACAAAGGAAATAAATATATGAATTCTTTCTTCTTTTTCTAACTGTTAATAATTGCTACTCGAAATAACTAACTCTAAATTAAATCGTCTTTCTAAGAACTAAGAAGCAACCACTATTTAGAAGTAGCCTTTTATAGATTTTTTTAATTTAAAAGATAAATACCTTTTATTTTCACGATTAAAAAATTTAATCAAAAATTTTTATATTGAAAAGTTGTTTAAAATGGAGCAAAATATGGGAAAACTCAATTTGCATTGGAGCCTTTTTAGTTTTTTTTATTTCAGAAATGTTAGTAACATATCCTTTGAATTTTGACAGGTTTTCTTTCTAAATAACTTTTCCGTATAAAACTTGTTGATTATTTAAGTAGACAGACAGAAAAAAGGACTAATTGAGAAGCTTATAGAAGAGGATATTAAAACTAGGATTAAATGCAGCTGAGAAACAAAAAGAAACACGTAGCTAACAAACCGACACGTTACAGGATTTATACCTAACAACTAAAAACAAAAAACGGTGATTGTAAATTGAAATAAAAATAGTACTTACTACCGCAGAGAAGACCTGGCTTTTACCTAATTTTTCCTTTACCTAGATTTACCTACTACTCAGAAAAATATTAATCGTGGCTCTATTTTTCCTACTTGTCCAAATTGCGCACTCTTAATCAGCTTCATCTAACCTATTGAGATCTTCGGTTACAAAATGTTTTTTTGTTTTACAGAATATCACCAGCGACCTCAAGAAATATGCGGCTGAGGCCATCAGGCTGGAGGGTCAGGTTTTGCTCCTGACTTCCGACCACGAGACCCAGACCTTAGCTGCCCACTTGGCAGGAATTAGGACGAGAATCGCCACTTTGTTATCACAAGCTGAAAACGGAAGAGTTCTCATCCAGGTATTCTTTAAATATTTTATAAATTTTCATTTATTTGCTATACGGCACTACCTGTTGACCAAGCGCGGGGGACTAGATTTTAAAAAATTGGCAACAAACAATGCATGAGGTCATAACCAAGCGAATTAATTAATAACCGCTGTTTTCATTGACTCCGAATTCACTCGTTACATTCCAAATTTATTCACACCATAGACTATATAAAACCTTGTAGTCACCGCTTCATATATTTTTAGCTTTATTAAATTTAATTATATTGGAAGATTAACAATTGATGTGAGGCGTCGGTAACTACACTCTAGAATGTTTTCAGACCTACAGTTAGCACGTCTAATTTTAAAAAACTTACGTAATATATGTATATATGTATATACATGCTTTCATTTATATTTCTATTTTCAGAACGCCGAGGAATTGCAACTAAAGAAACAAGAAGAACTGACCCAGTATCAGGCTCTTCTGACTGAAATTGAGGTGTGGCTGGAAACTACCAGGCTTACAATTCGGAGCTTCAAAATACCTGCACAGGAAAAAGAAGTTGAAAAATCAATAAATCAATTTGAGAAGCTCAACAGAGATCTTGAATCAAAAGAAAGGAAATTAAAGCATTTAGCAAAAATTTGCGAGTCCTTCAATAAATATCCAGATCTTTCAACATTAGTGTTAGCCCTATCGGAACAACTAGAGCTCTTAAGTACAGTTTTCACAGAACATAAAGTAGAAATATCAGACACTGTTGAAAATCTACGTATAAAACTCGTAGAAATTAACGAGGATAAGTTAAAACCAGTATTATCACCTGATCTCTCCTTGGAAGCAACGATAGATTCGGCATCTATGCCAATTGAAGAAATTCCAGTACATGCGGATGTAAAGAAAACAACAGACGGATTCACTGCAAATGAGCAATCCCAAGGTATTCACATAGAAACTCAAACTGGCAGAAGTTTATCTTCTCCACCAATAGAAGAACCCACGACAAGGGACGTTTCAACAACCTACCACGTTCCAGTTGATGCACAAATTCAGACGCATTTTTCCGAAACTTCGAGCGAAATAGAGCCAATTCATAAAAGGGAGACCATAACTATATCCAAACAAACTACTTCTGGAGGCCAAGAAACTATCCAAATAGCCACCAAACCAATGGCGGAACAGGAGCCCATTGTAGAAGAACCAGATGATCTTCTAGTTGAAGCAAACTACAGGAAACGACCTGAATCCGAAACGAGATATGCGGAACTAAATATCACAAATGCCCAAGCTAATCAGCCATTTGAAACAGTTTTCGTTGAGCCAGATGAGACGACCACCGAAGTGATCGTTGATGCGGATGGCACTAAGAGGATCATTGTAAAAAAGTTGCACAGAACTGTCGTCCGACAGCAACAGGCTTTACAACAGCAACAATTTACAACGCTACAAACATTACAAGAAGGTGATGGTCCCTCTGTAACCCAGTCCTTCTCGCAAATCACTTTGCAAGGCCAACAGAGCCGCACTGCTGTGGCAAGAGGAGATGGTCGCAAAGAAATACTCACCACCCAGCAATATGGTGGCAAAGTTATGTCTGGAGCTCCTGGAGGGGACGTGGATATAAAAGAGTTCCAATCAGAACCAGAAACACATTATACCGTACTTGGAACACTGAAACCAGAAGAAGTAGAAGTTTCGGGAATAAAGTTACATGAAGGAGATATCACCTACGTGGACAGAGATAACAACAAATTAATGCAATTGGAAGAACGACGGGGCCTTGAAGACGCGCAGATTCACACGTCCAGCTCTAGCGTTCGAGCTGTAGTTCAGCAGGTCACTAGGAGGATCATTAGAAAAACTAGAAGAATCGTCAGGAGAATCGTGGTAATAGACGGTAAAGAACACGTAACTGAAGAAGTTATCGAGGAACCAGAAGAAGTTGAATTGACAGAGGAAGGCATTCCTAGGGTCAGTATTAACGTTATCAGAACAGCGGACGGGAAAATTGAGCACGAAGAGCAATATGGAGAACCTATAATACTCGAACAACCGGAGGTATCAGTCACTAAAAAGACAACGACCATAATATTAGATGCCGATGGGAAACCTATGGAAAATTTGCCGGAAAATGTTACAGTAACGTCACAACCAGAAGACATAAAAGTAACTACGCAACCAGAAACAAGGTACGTCTTAGATCAGTCGGTAGCACAGCATGCAACAACAGCACATGATAAAAAACCAGCTGTGAGTGAATTCCTTGAACAAGAAAAACTAGCAGCTGGTAGTCCACTTGATAGTAGTCAAATTGAAGGAGCACTTAGTATTGATAGCACATCAAAACCCAAAAAAGACAAACAGAAAAATAAAGGCAAAAATACTCCAGAGGACGAGTTGCCGGATCAAGACATTTCTAATGAAGTTTTTTCTGTAGAAAGTCCCCTTCCTACTAAAATTGAAGAAGTTCCACTGCTAAACAAACAAGAATTATGCACAATAGACGTTCAAAAAGAAACTGTAACGACAATATCTAGTAGTGTGTCTCCGGGGACCGTATCAGTCGTTGTTCCATTAGCAGCAACCGAAGAGAAATCAACTACACCTGAAATTGTGTTTGAAACAGAAACACGAGCTACACCTCAAAGAGTAATCACAAGTGTAACTGAAAATACTCAAACATCGCCTGAAGTGGCTACAAAATCAAAAATTGTAGAAACTCAAACATCGTTAGAAATTCCATTAGATAAATCTGTACGGTCTGCTGAAGTCCAGGCTACACAGACAACACCTGATCAAACTAAAATGGTAGTGACTGAAACTGTTGTGACCCAGACATCGCCAGACACGTACCAAGCACCGAAAACAGAATCACGCACATTCATCACGCAAACTTCTTTTGAGTCGACTCCGAAATCACTCGACGAGCCTGACAAATTATCTCCTAGTGCTCCGCCATTTGAAGAAGTTTTCCGTGAAACAGGCCCTTTACTCGACACACTCACGGCCGATTTCATCTTGAACGAGCAACTTCATCAAAACTTGCCAGAAACTCAGAAAGGCAAAATGAAAGCTGATTTTTCAGGTCCACAATCACTTGATATCCAAGTTGTCAAGGATGCAACATCACCTGAATTATCCGAAACTATCCAGTCAGTTATCGATTATTCACAAGAATCAGAAGATCATATTAAAAGGCAAAGCGACCATTTGCTTTCAGAAATATTACCGACTGCGGAAGATCTTCAAGCAAAATACACACAAATAACTTTAGAACCTGTTGCATGTACAGAAAAGACAGAAGCGAGTAATCTACTAGAACGTGTTGTTAAGGAAAGTCAAGACGAGACAAAATACGCTCCGAGCGAAACATTGAATATGCCGAAAGAAACTGAACCTCTGTTATCCGAAGAAATAGATAAAGTTGTATCAGAAACGTCTAAAATGCCACATGACATAAAGAAAGTAGACCTATTACTCTCGCCTGAACCAAGTATACCGGAAAATACAAAAGAACATCTTCCCACTGAAGTAATCACTACTCAAGAAATAAATAAAGTAATGTCGGTAACAACGGAACCCACTCAAAATGTTGAAATAACCTTGTCGTTGGAGGAAAGTCAACCAGATACCACAACTATTATTGAGACAATAATTGAAAAACCGAAATTTTCTGAACAGGTCAGTTTGGAAATCGCTGAAGAAGCAAAAGAAGCCCAAAAGGAAGTTATTAAAAGTTCAGTGGTAGCAGCGGAACCTTCGTCCGTAGATTTCATAGAAAATGAAAAGAGGGATGCACTAGACCACTTTGAAATACAAAAGCCCAAAGAAACTACAAAAACAGTTGAATTTGATTTGGAACTGTCTGAGAAGCCCTTAGAATCAACAACCGCCGCGCCTAAAGTGTCCCTCTCGATGAAAATCGAGGAGAATAAATCTGTGCCTGCTGAAATTCTACAGAAAGACACCCAGATAGAACTACCCAGCATCACCACGAGTAAAACTGAAAAGGTGTTCATCGCCGAATCACCGAAGCCTGCTAGTGACCACGAGGAGCCTTCCACTCCTAGCGACTTAGATCATGGAGGCAGAAAGAGTAAAAAGAAAAAGAAAGAAGAAAGCAAATCGTCAACTCCCAGTGAAAAAAATATACCAGAAGAATCCTTTGAATCTGTTGTAACGTCATTGGCCGAATCTGTGGAGATTTTAATGCCCGACGACTCAGTGTTTGAAGAAACTCCTAAGCCTACTTTGGATGAATTTGAAATTGTTTCAGGAGACACCGATGATGAAAGTTCCGGAATTGGCAAAGAAACTGGATACGAAGCCGACAAAACCACAGTGTCGGAAAGTTTAGTAGATGACGACGAACGTGACAAAAAGAAAAGGCGCAGAAAGAAACGCAAGCAAAAGATCAAAGTAAAAGAATCAGACGAATCGCACGTACCACAATCCGTGTATGAAACTACACCCATTGGTCAGTCTGAAGACGAACCAGCTGTCAAAGTTTCACAAGAAGAACCGATTAAAAAATCTAAAAAACGGAAAAAGTCTAAGAGGAAACAGTCTGAAGGTGAAGATGTCGAAACGGAGCTAGAACCGGAAAGGAAGACTGAAGGAGAAACCGAAGACGAACCCAAAGAAATAGAATCTAAAGCATTCCAGGCCGAGGAGGAAGTAATTATTTCCCAGAATGATTCTCTACAAACCATTTCTACTCCTAGTGAACCGGGCACTGTAAAGATTGTCGAAGAAAAAATAGCAAGCAGGCCATCAAGTGAAGCGAGAGACATTATTACGGAAATAGTTCATACTGTACCAATTATTGAAGAGGTCTTAACACAGGAAAATATAGTTCAAACTTCGCCAGAACCAGAACCTTCTCAAGCATCTACAACTACTGAATTTATCCAACAAGAAAAAGGGGCTACTGAACAGGCTTCAGCGCAAACATCGCCTGAATTGCCAACCGAAACCGCCGAAATGTCATCCCAAACCATTGTTGAGCCTAAAGCGGAAGCCGAGGTGTCCGTCAAACCTGAAATTCAAGAGATGGCCACGCAAATTGAACTCCATCAATCTGAAACTCTAACACAAACTAGTCCCAGAGAGTTGTCCCCAGAAGAAAAGTTAGAACCAAAAATAGATCTAACAGAGACATCTATTCAGACAGCTACGCCAGAAAAAGTTGAAATCGTAGAGGAAGAAACGCAAACTATTAGCCCAGAAACTGTGGATATTCCCCGAGCTGAATCTGCCATGCAGACCACCATCGTGGAAAGCCAGGAAGAAAGTGTTCAAACCAAATCGCCTGAGCAAATAATCACTTTTGAAACAGCAACGCAAGCTCAGCCAGAGGCAACTGAATTCTCTATTCAAACATCGCCGGAACCAGTCTTAGAACTTGAAACTATAGAACAACCAGAACTGACAAAACTTGTTGAAACTATAGATACTGTTGCGCAGACATCTCCCGTAATTATTAAATCAATTGGCGAGGACATTACTGAGGTCGTAGCTCCCCCTACACCTTCACCAACTCCCACACCCTCTTCTTCGGAACAATACGAAGTGCTGGTACACGCAACTTTAACAATGCCTAGCGACAGCGAATCCGTTACCGACGCTACGGCGCCCATCGAAATTTTTGAACTGAAAATAGAACCGGAAATAAGAGCTAAACCTGAAATAACTGCTGAAATTCTGCCAACTACTTCTCAAAGTTCAATCATCCAATCGACAGCAAAACCGGTGGCTGATTCTGAAATTAGTTCTGAAGAAGGGTCAGATGAATATGATGTAAAAGTCTCTATAGAAGGTGTGCCAACTGATAAGCATTCTAGGTTGGCCACGTTTATTGAAGCAGAGAAAGAAGAAGAACCTGGAAAATCCAAGAAAAGGAAAAATAAACCTAAAATAACCACCGAATCTCATGGTATTGAAAAAGACTTCTTCTCGGAATTCGAACGCCAACAATCTCGAAAAGATTCACTAGAAGCGAAGGAATTGTATTCTGACATTGCTAGGAAATCTAGATCTTCCTCCCCTTCCCGGCCTGATAAGATAGACAAACTGGCAACTGCTACTATAGCGGATAAACCTCCTAAAGAGGGAGATGCAGTTATTTCAGAAGTTGTTTCCAAAGTAAATACAGACTTAAGTGAGGAAACAATTAAAGAACTAGCGGGCAAAAAGAAGGAGCATAAGCAAAAAGACGAACGAGACAAGATCGATTCACCAGATGATACTACAAAAGTAAATGTAGCCATAACATTGCCAGAAAGTTCAGAAACCAGTAGCCCTGACTTTGAAATTATTACCAAGGACACCTATGTCGTTAAAGATGATCCTGAATATGCGCAACCTCAAACTGCAGCGTTTACAGTCGAATCAATGCTAACCGAAACTGAATTTAAAGACAGGCCCATAGTCTTTGAGGCCCCGTTAAAATCTAGTAATAGGAAACAAGATTTGTCTTTGACAGTAGAATTTATTAATACAGAAATTGAAAACCTCCAAGAAACTGTTCTTATTAATGACAAACCAGTTAAAGTTGATTCACCAGAACTTTCTTTGGTAGCACAAGTTGGAGAAAAGCCTAAAGCTCCACCAAGGTCAAAAAACAAAGGTAAATCAGAACATACTGAAATTGCTGAAACAGAAAATCCTACTGAAAAAATAGTTCAAAGTACTTCTGTGGTAACTGAAATTCCCATCGTGGCATCACATCAGTTACAATTCATGCCTGAACCCTCACAGAAAGGCTTGACTGAAAAGTTTATTGCAGAGGAAACTCAACAAGGTCCTCTGGCACTAAGAGAAGTTAATATTAAGTGGAATCAATCTCAGGCTTTAGAACGAGTAAAAAATCTTGCAAATGCCCAGAAAACTACACATTTATTCGACATTTTGTGCCTAGCTACCCTTCATGAAGTTGTAACCGACAACACAGTAGAGCAATGCAGTAACGATGTTCAGAATAACTTAATTGTGCTTCAACGAGCCGTAGAGGACAAAGACACCATAGGAATTCAACAGACCATTATTACAACTGTGGAAACCATCACAACATGGTTGGAGACAATCGAGTACAGAATTCATGTAAACAGGCACAAAACGTCGGAAGATCCGTCTAGGGAAAGGGTGGATGAATTCACCAACTTGAAAGAAGAAATAGCAAATATCGACCAGAAAGTATTAGAACTGCAGACAGTCGTTAGGAAAGCTGACACGATTTACAACAATGACGATAGAGAAAGAATGCAAAGCTACATTAACTCGCTTCAACAACAAGTTAAAGCTATTGAAGGAGCAACAAAGAGCAACGAAGCGGTTGTTGTAGAAGATGTCAGGCGTTGGAATGAATTTACCGAGGAGGTTGGAAATATAACTGCAAGTGTACGTGAACTGAGAAGACAAATCAGTGATCTTATGGAATCGGATGCCTCCCCGCAAACCAAACTGAACGAACTCGATAATCTTGAATCCAGCAATAGAAATAATCTAGTAAAAACCATCCAGTTAACATCGACAGCGAAAAGTTTAATGCGAGATTTCCCCTCGAAGGAAATACCTAGAGAGGTATATTCAAACCATGAACTATGCAAACAAATGGAATCTAAAATTGGTGCAGAAAGGGAAAAGGCTCTCCAATTCTTATCTCTAGCCGATGAGTACGAACAAACTCTTAAAGAATTTAGTCAGATAATGATAATTGCAGAGGCACTGGTCGAAAGCCCGATATCTGTCAGAAATTTGGAACATTTGGAAGACGAAATGCAAAACCATCGCAAGTTCTTCGTCAATTTAAGCCACTGTAGAGCCATACTGGAGTCCTTAGAAGAAAACCTTGACTCCGAAACTAGAGCAATTCATTCAGAACTTCACCAAGACCTTTACGGTCGCGCAAAAGTTATTCTAGATAAATCCACAGGAAGGTTCCAGTTGATGTCTTTGGCTGCATCTAGATGGACCGTATTAGAACAGGGCACTCGAGATGAAATGCGATGGTTACAAGTGGCTCAGCAGAGAATTCCAGATCTAAACAGCGTGACTTCATCAGATTATGACAGGTATATCGATTTACATCAGTCTCTCGCAGCGGATATTGAACATCACCATGCCAAACTGGTTCACCTCAGTGGTGTAGCAGAAAAACTTCAAGACTTTGTAATTTGTTCCGGCTTAGAACAGGCTTATACAGAATCTTTAGAAATCATCAGCAAACTCCAAGAAGACGTGCAGAATAACTTAGCGAGATTGATGGCGTTTAGAGAATCGTGGACTTCCTATAATCTCCTCAGTGATAAGGTTGAGTATTGGTTGAGAGATGCGGAAATGCAACTTAAGAAGATCGAAGTTCCTTCAGGACCACGTGGACACATGAGACAGTTCTGGGTAAGTATTTCTATAATAATTACATTTCACGAAAAATATATTACACTAAACAAATATTCTAGGAACTGAAGGCTCAACACGAGGTGCATAATGCAACCAGACAAAATGCTACAAAATTCTTGGAGAAATCATTCGAAATAGTGCCTATTTCTGACGAAATTCTTCAACGTAAATTCCATTCTGAATTGCAAACCCAATGGCAAAAGATTTCCACCAGGATCAATGATATGCAAGCTCGCATCATTGACACTATATCAGCACCTGACGTTCCTGTAAACGAAAAACTAGTTTTGTTAGAACAAGAATTGCAGGACTTAAAACTAGACATAGATAACCTACAGGGGATAATCAAGACCGAAGACGAATTAGATTTATACGTTGAACGTTTACAAATCATGTCTTCTAGATTAGAAACGATACAAAATGAACTTGGTAGACTTGGTTTGCTTTCAGCTGCAGACTCAGACAAAGTTGGAACTTTGCTAGCTCTTTCAAAACGTTTAGAAATTGTAATAACTGAGGAACTAGAAGGAGGCAATCTGTTAAAAGAACGTTTGCAAGCCATACAAAAAGGTTTACTTAGAGTTAGAAGGAAACATTCGGATATGAACAAAATCCTAGACCAATGTGAAAGTACAGAAAAACTAGGCAGTGATGCTGTAGAAAAAGCAGTAGGTGAATGTTATGAGGTTGGGGAAGAACTGGTGACGCTGTGGCAAGACCTTATGTGTTTGAGGCAGCTTCTTCATACTCTTCCCATGCGTCTTAAAATAACTGTATCCCCAGTTAAAGTTGAAAGAGAAATTTCTCAACTTCAAGACCAGCACACCTCCCTGGAGAAAAGATGCGGTCAAATTTTGGCATTACTGAGAAGTAGACTTGCTCTGTGGCAGAGATTCGAGAGACAGTTAGAACTGGTGCATCAAAGTGTTCAAGAAGCAGACTACATGATCGAGATTCTCACAGTACAAGGCACGGTAGATTACGAGAGACTGAAGAAAGCCACCGAGAGATTAGAGGTGAGTGATAGTTCATATGAGTTAAAGTTAAAAACTTACACAGCAGAGAGTTACCACATAGTTTAAGTTTGAAAAGTATTATACAATTGAATGCACTCCTAGAGGTTTATTCGTCAATATCGTTGACTAATATCCTTGTTATTAAATGCGAATATACAAAATATTACATAAAGTGTGTCTTCGGAGACATATTGTAATAGGTGTAATGACTAAAAAACAAGCTGGATTATGATATTCTGGTATATTCCTTCAAATTTTGTGATTATTACCACGACTTAATATTCTCAAGATTTCTCCATTTTATATTACCTATAGGTTTTTTAAAGTTTTGACCAAGCCTTTTCATCCTAATTACTCATATCAATTTTCCACATTCGCATACTAAAATTTGACTACGTCTATAGAAAGCTTTGGTTTTTTTACAATGTTACACTGCTGAAGATGACCCCCTAGGAGGGTTGAAACATATGTACAGTTGAATTATAAAAAAAGCTGTGTTTGTGGAGCTGAGACTGTAAGTTTTGCCCCTTTCGTCGTAAGAACAAATATAGTTAAGGGGAGTAGAATGTTATGTGAACAACCTTGTACAAGCATGATGCATGTCACACTGTTTAGGTACCTAAGTAAAAAGTTACTCTGCTGTTATCAAGCAAATATCTGACAAACACCATAAGTTATTAACAAAAACTGTATTTTAAAATCCCACTTTAAATGAAAAACGGCATAATTAAGGAAAGTCGGAGGTTAGCTTATTTTTAAAACAGCCTAGATATATTTTTGCATCTATATTTTTGCTTAGTGTATTTCAAAAACGAGAAAACTATAGAGGGTGTTTCTCTTTTTAAAAACAAAAAACCAACTAGGCTATTTTTTGAAACACCATGTATAAATTGTAATAGATCAATTTTAGAAAACTTGGGGTTTTATAGACAACTTTTATATTTGTATGTTTTTTTTCTCATTACAAATACAAAAAAAAAATAAAAAAAATGTATTGGTGGCAATTTATTATTAAAACAGACTTGCAAATTAGTTTGGTAGGACTATCGAGTTGAAAAAGAGTGTTCATTGTTTGGGGAAATGTAACTGCTGCGAAGCCGATTTTAGGGATGTTAATAATATAGCCATAATATATAGCCACTACTTGAGTGCAATAAAATCTTATAATCAATCAGGGTGGGGAACGAGCGAATAGGAAATGAAGTAGTGGGATGAAGGTTGGGCAAGCGGGATTAGATCGTTGCCACGCATCCTCATCTAATCAAGTTGTAGGGAGAAAACACCCAGGAGACAACAAGATCGTATTAGTAGAGTAGGGTCAACGTCGACTTTATATTAGTTTGTCACCTCATATATTTCCTGTTATGGCTATATTCTTACACATTGCCGCGAGACAACATTTCCAGATTGATCCGATCTGTATGGATATTTCTCCTGTTTGCACATATTTTCACTCCTACTTTGTTATTTAATGCTTCAACAATAATATAGCCATAATATATAGCCACTACTTGAGTGCAATAAAATCTTATAATCAATCAGGGTGGAGAACGAGCGAATAGAAAATGAAGTAGTGGGATGAAGGTTGGGCAAGTTGTAGGGAGAAAACACCCAGGAGACAACAAAATCGTACTAGTAGAGTAGGGTCAACGTCGACTTTATATTAGTTTGTCACCTCATATATTTCCTGTTATGGCTATGTTCTTACACATTGCGGCTAGACAACATTTCCAGATTGATCCGATCTGTATGGATATTTCTCCTGTTTGCACATATTTTCACTCCCACTTTGTTTTTTAATGCTTCAATCTGCCTAGCCGTAGCCATGTTGTTTATTAATTACTATGCACTTGCCTGGATGCAAACCCGAGCTATCCATTTTGAAAATGGTCTCATTTTCGGAAACGCAAGACTTCCTCGTTCGCGCTTCGGTGTTCGGGCGATAAGCGAAATGAAAATCAGAGAGGCCGCGCGGCCGTTCAGTAGTTCACGGTATGGCGCGCGCTGGCCACGCGATTCCGCTCTAAATTATTATTCGGACGGTGGTGGCGACTTCGAACTCCAGTAAGGATATTTAGTGTTATTTAATTTGGTTTTTATATTAGTTGATAGGTGAGAAGTGAGTTTTTGATACTATCGGATGTGACAAATTTGAAAAAAAATTTCATATTAAAAACATATATACCTAGGTATCACAGTTTATAAGTTCATCATATAAGTGGTTGTGGTTACAAAAATTATGTTAAGATGACATCTATTCGTGATCAGTTAATCCAATAGTTATTTGTTGTGTACAAAATCCTAGTACGTAGGTACTGTTTTATTTTTGCTTTTAAAACATGAATAGGATGATAACAACCGACGAGAATCTGGTTTTTTGGAATACATGAAATAATTTGCATACCTAATAAATTGAATAAGTTTGCCATATATATAGGAGGAAGGATAAAAATAACTTATAGAACGAAACAGCGGATAATAATTCTTAACGGCATCCAAAAAGAGGCGATATTGTTTTTGTCACAAGACCGGATCCTTTATTTTTTTAGCTTATACAGGCTCAGTCACATCTAAAGGCAGAGCCGAAAACACAAGGTAGAATTCGCTAAAATAAGCACATATGCTTAATAAATATTAGCTCAAAAACGCATGGTTCTCCAATTATACGGCGTGTTGAAAATTTTCCAAAAATAATATCTATATATTTTTTTAATTTCTTTCGAGCCCGTTTAGGAATCCCAACCAAATTTGGTAGGTACACATTATGAATTGGAGGGTTTCCATTTTGTGCAATAATTTGGCCCCGTTCATATGACCAGCGGCGTAGATACAAATAGTTACTCTAAATAATTGTAAAAAAAGTAGTACGGTCCTATGCAAAACCAAAAATTTTCCTTTTTTGTATAGCCCATTCGATTTGGCACAAAAGCGCCTCTTGGTATTTTTTTATATCTAGAAGATTTTTCTTAATTTCGGATTTTTTAAACTAGTGAGAAGGCGATTATGTTGGCTTAAAACAAAGCAAATAACATTTTATTGTTTAAGGTGGCAACTGAACATTGCTTAATGCATTTTCTAATTTGCCCGTACACTTTCCTTTCTTTAAAAGTTTTTTAAAAACATGTTTCGTTTCTTTTGGTATTTATTATTTTTAAACAAGCGAACTGGAATTTAATTTTGTCTGTATAGAGTTATCCATGAAAAACGAGTTGTGATTATTTTTTTAAGTGTAAAATTAGTTTATTATTGTGTACTACGTTTGCAAATGCCTTATAAATTTAGCAACTTGGAATATGGCGATATAATATTTAGTTATGGGTTTTGTGATGGAAATGCTGAGGCTGCTGCAAGGGGATACCAAAGAGATTTCCGAATAGAAACAAGTATCGCCATATTCCAAGTTGCTAAATTTATAAGGCATATTTGCAAACGTCGTACACAATAATAAACATATTTCACCCTTCAAAAATAATCAAAACTCGTTTTTCATGGATAACTCTATACAGACAAAATTAAATTCCAGTTCGCTTGATTAAAAATAATAAATAGCAAAAGAAACGAAAAATGTTTTTAGAAAAACTTTTAAAGAACGGTCAAATTAGAAAATGCATTAAGCAATGTTCCGTTGCCACCTTAAACAATAAAATGTTATTTACTTTATTTTAAATGCCAGTATAATCGCCTTGGCACTAGTTTAAAAAATCCGAAATTAAGAAAAAACTGTAAATATAAAAAATACCAAGAAGTGCTTTTTGTTCCAAATTGAATGCGATATCCAAAAAAGGCAAAATTTTTGTTTTGATTGTTATCCAAACTTTACTTTTCAAAATAGCAGAATAAATAAGTTGTTTTATTCAGTGTTTACAATAGGGTGTTACAAAAAAAATAGATCAAGCCGTTTACCACAGATTTTTTGAACCAAGATAATATGACTTTTCTTATGCTATTTATTTAGTTTAGACGCTATCTCAAAATACACAGTTGAATTATAAAAAACTAATTTTATTAATAACTCTCTGTTTTTTAATACTTAGTTATTTTTGAAGTTACAAGTACCTAAAATGAAATTTTTCTGGATGAACCATTGCTGTTTCCGGACGAGGCGTTAGCCGAGTCCGGAATAGCAGATGAGTCCAGAAACACTTCATTTAAGTACATGTGACAAACACTATTTTTGTCATACGCTCCCAAAATTTTGTTATACGCTTTTTACAATTCTTCGAACGCTTAAATTTGCAAATTTTCCATAATTTTTGAAATAATAATGTTCGAAAAAGTTGGCTTAGAAATTGATATCGTAGCAACAAGTTTGTTTATTAGATAATTTTATCATGTCATTCATTCGTTTAGGGACTAGGCCGAAAAAGAAGCATTTTACGGACTTAAATGAATCCGTAAAATAGCTATTTTGGGAGCGTGTGACAAAAGATATTTATTTGAACTTTGGCATGGATTTTTTGTTTAAATTTGTTTTGTTATAATTATTGTAGTGTAAAAAATCAAAGAAGAAACGGGACATAATAGGGGTAATGTACACTTTGTTCTCCCAACTTTTGAATGAATGATTCATTCTTTAGAATCAGATTTAATTTTAAGTAATTTCTTTTCTCTTGTAAAATGTTCATCTCGCCCAACGGATTTACTTTACTAGATAGGTTGTAAACCAAACTTTGGATCAAAATTTTGAAAAATTACAGATAGTAAATGGTGGATCATTTAAACTATAGGCGCATACAAAATAAAGTTGGGGGGAATCAAAGTGCACAACACCCCCCTTTTTGTTCAGTTTGATTTTAGATTTCTTTAACAAAAATTACACACTTGACAAAAATTACAAAAATATTGTCTTTTCGCATTCACATTTAAAGAAAAGTTACAGGAAAGTTAATGCAATTGAATAAAATGTATGCTACCTCATAAACGTTGTCAGGCTATAGCTTAACAATTATTATTATTAATTTTCCCAAAAATTTTAAGCCTCTTGATAAGATATCTGCATATAATGAAGCAATAACACAAAGCAAACAAATTACGAAAAAACACACTTAGTAATGTCCATGCAAATATTTGTCGTTTTGAAAAATTGTACCTGGAGTTTTACGAAGGGAATGCAAATTCTTTATAAATTTTGTTGTAAAACTAGTCACTGAACATAATGAATAATTATGTGAGTAAATAATATTATATAGTTGCAGATATAACTATCACAATAACGGTCAATATTAGGTTAATGACTTTTCTAAATCGATGTACCTAACAAAATTAAAATGCAAAGTGCAGCAACCAAGACCGTAAATAATATTATAAAGTACTGTTGGCGATGACACTTTGCGACCACACGCACACTGTTTTATATTTCTAATTCCAGTTAATTTTGTTCAAGTCAAAATAAACCAAAACCTTTTCGCGTCTAGCGGCATGTTTTGGGATAATCAGAATGAGGAAATGAAGGCACTCGTATAAATTTCAGCCAGTAATGTGAAACAAACATGTCGTGCATCTCTAAATTTATAATGTGTGTGATAGGTAGGTATACTACACCAAGACAAAGGAATTTCAAAAAGAGCAGTAAACCTGGAAATAATCTGGCAGACTTCTTGGCCAAGACTATTAAACGTCTGGAAGTATCAGTAAAGGCCAGATAAGTTCATTTTTACGAAAAGTCATGTATAAATTTAAACACAATGGAAAACTCTTATTTATCAGCTAAGACTAAATATTTATGTAAATGTTTACGTTTTATTATAGAACCATTTTATCTCGGTTACAAAACGATACTACAAATCTTTTTATGTACAAAGTAGAGCACGAGCTTTGAAAAATTTAAACGGTAGGCGTTTGCACAAAAGATTTTGAGTTTAATAATTATTGTTGTAATTTTAAAAATGTAAAAAGTCCTCTTGATAAAAATATAATAGGTATTCAGTTTTGCTGCTATACCTGCTACCAATAAAGAATGTTTGGTTTGCAGACATGAATTCAGTAGGTAAATTAAAACGTTTTTCAAGGTGTTTCTGTCATAGTCTCAATTATAGTTTTATAATTTCTTAACTTCTGATTATTTATTAATTAGGTACTTTTTGCCGCATTCTTATAGCGTAGAGTAATCATCTGCAATAAAATATATTGCGTATAGTAATACGCTGGCAAACAACTCTATTAATATTACCAGTAACATTACAATACTAGTACAAACATGTTATGGGCGTTATAGTATACTACTCTATTGTCATAAAACAACTAAATAGGTACTTAATATACGCACTTTACTTTAATAATTTTCGTTATACTCCTTTCTAATTCTTGTATTGGTTTTTCCAGAGTGTTTCGGGAGACCTACAGTCTCGTGAATCACTAGTGACGGAACTGCAATCCGTGGCGAAACCTTTGGCAGAAAGCTGCTCACCCCGAGGTCAGTGCGAGAGTCGAAGCTGCGGTTAAGGAAGCTGTGACCGCCTATGAAACTACCAGAGACAACCTACAAGAACTCTGCACAAGGTAACAACGATGATACTAGCCACTAAAACTACACAATTTATTTATTGTCTATCCTGTTAACATTTTCCGAATGGGAACGTGTGTTCCTTCCAAGAATATATAAGCCTTGAGTAAATTATATACAGTACAGGGTGTTTATTAAGTACTTATACAAACTTTAAAAGGTGAATCTTTGAGATAAAAAGTTCATATGAACATGGGTCCGCAACGGCTTGGTTCTTGAAATGATTACTCCCAGTAATCCCGAATTTCGTCAAATTGGCCAAAAATATAATCAAAAAACCAAGCATGACCCATGTTCAAATGAACTTTTTACCTTGAAATAAGTCAAAGATTCACCCTTTACAGTTTGTACAAGTGGTACTTAATAAACACATTTAAATTCTGTACTTGTTACAAAGTGTACAGTATAGTACAATAAATACCTATTACCTAAAGTCTTATTTTTACTGATTTTAAGCCGAAGCTAAATAATAGAAATAATGTATAATAATCATTACTTTTGTTATATAGATATCATCACGCGGCTGACCTTTGGAAGAGATACAAGGAAGCTTCAGATTTGGTCAAAGAATGGACTGAGAACCCAATGGAGGAAGTTGACGATCTGGAGCCTGAACAGGCCGCGGCGCAAGTCAAGGTAATAATATTATTAATTACCAATAAGTAAATAAGTTCTTTTTTGTCCCGTTGGAAAATAGGAACATTGTGGGAAATACCTACGGAATCTTACCCTATAGGAATTAAAGGGACACTATAGGAATTAAAGGACACTTTAGTACCAGGCATGATTATTTTAGGACTACCACCGCATTCTCTCGCGAATTTTGCGCCCCACAGAAAAATAAATCGGCATCCATGGGCCAACTTGTCGGGCAATATAAAAACCTCAAATTGGCCAAAACTATTCTATAAACTATAATTATTAGTATAGCCGTAGCAAGTAGCAAGTTTATTGTAAAAGATAGAAGAACGTTTTTATATTGAAAATTGATGGAACTGAGAATCTGTATACAACCTAGTGCTCAGATGGTTTCAGAAAATTACACAGGGTCTTTGGCTCTCTTGCGGGGGCTATGAAATATTTATTTATTTTTTATTAAAGCGATGTTCTCGATTATTTTGCG